>SMDT01000745.1:0-627972 GCA_005392925.1 Aquilaria sinensis
AAGACACATAGATCTCAATCACACATTCCTATCACTAGCTAATAAACCTATAAACAAATTAACATGGCTTCTTCAACATCTCCGCTCTCTCTTTTCTTTTTCATCATTGCATCTGCTTTTTGTATATTTCAGCACGGTATCAGAGCCGAGTCAATACAAAACTATCTCTCTTACTTGTGTTCAAGATCTTCCAACTTCTCTTCTTATGACTTCTACGAGACAAACTTGAACAAGCTTTTCAGCTACCTCTCTTGCCGAACTCCTTCAACCAGCTTCTGCCTCGGCTCCATCAGTGATCAACCCAACAAACCCTATGCCCTCGCCCTCTGCCGCGGCAATGTTCCCAGTGCCATCTGCAAAACACTGTGCCCTTCAGGTCATAAACGAAATCATCCAACTATGTCCTGACGACAAGAGTGCAGTCATCTAGTACGACAACTGTTTGCTCAAGTATTCAGACTCTGAGTTCTTCGGGCAAATCGATTATGAGAACAAATTCTATATGTGGAACACACAGAATATGAGTGATCTGACATCGTTCAACTAGAAGACAAGGGAGTTTTTGGGTTCGTTGGCAGGAGAAGCTTTTTCGAGTCCGAGGTTGTATTCGGCTGGTGATATGGAGGTGGAGGGGGCAATGAAGCTTTACGGGTTGACTCAGTGTACTAGGGATTTAAGTGGAAGTGAATACAAGAAGTGCCTGGGGGGTATCCTTAAGGAGCTTCCCAACTGCTGCGATGGCAAACAAGGTGGCAGAGTTGTTGGTGCATGTTGCAACTTTATTTAAGCGATATACCCATCCCTAAATGCTTACAAGTAAAGGTTAATTAAAATTCATCTCCCAAGGTTTAAGTGAAATTACACTTTGCTGCTTCTATTTAAAAAAATATACATTTTACCCTTACCTTTTTAATACAGTCTAAAAGCAACTTTTGAAATATTGATTTAAACTATACGGTTGTCATCTTTAAGTAATTTCAATTTGTATAGTATTTTTATAATTAATTAAAATTTAAAAAAAATACTATTTTTTAATGCAAAAAGAAAAATTTAATAATTTAAATATCCATTAACTGTAAAAAAATACTATACGGATTGAAATTATTAGAAAATAGCCACTGTGATTTCTAAATTAAGATTTTAAAAGTTCTGTTGGATTGTATTAAAAAGATATGAGTAAAGTATATATTTCTGAAATATGAAGGGCAGAGTGTAATTTTACCTAAACCTCATGGGAAAATTGTAAGTATACCTACAATTAATTATATGCATAATCTAATATATATTATAAGAGCAAGATACACTTAAGGGTATATTTGACTTTTCACTTAACACACCTCCTATATGAATGACATGTGTCCAATTATTTATATTTGGCAGGTTTTGTATACAATTTCCACCCACTTTCATAAATTTACCCCTAAAGCTATTAGACAATACAATTCAGTGGTGAAACGTTTCTAACAGTTAATGAATTGTAACAAGACAATTTGTATTAAATGCAAACTTTCCTTATTATTAATAGCTATCAAAAAACGGAATCCAAAGTCAAATACACAATGTACCACAATTTCCATTTTTAACACAATTTTTCATAGTATAAAAAGGTAGCAACTACAACACACGGATACAATCCAGTAGATTAATACATCAAGAATTTGATAATGGGTGTTGTTGCATAATGCTATTCTTCAGTCCTCCAAACAAACACCACTGTCACTATAAGGCTAAGGCGCTTGGAGAATGAAAATGAGACAGTGCAAATTCTAAACGTAGAAAATGATGCACTTAAACGCAAAATTATCCAATTGGAAGCTGATTTGGTATCGTACAAGTTTATATAGTTATTTCTTTTCCCATTGTATATATTTTACAATTCTCCAATTAACAAACTAAATTTTTCTATGCAATTTGAGCCAAAAGTAAACAGGATCAACAAGGATGATTTTAATGAATGCATAGGACAAAGACATGATCCACAATGCGTGCACAAATCCTTAGCTCCTCTGGTCTATTTTTAATTTCTTATCTTCTTTTTTTGTAATGTTATTTTATTTTCCTAGTTCTAATTATGTTTGGTACGTTTTTCTTTTTTTTTTACTACTACAAATACATTATCACCTTCTTCTTTTCAGGTAATTACTTCTTTAATGGACCTTTTTCTCGGAAGCATGTAATGTTTGGCTATTTATGTGCACTTAAAGAAGAACATGCAAGTAAACTTGGAGAAGCATGAAATTGGATTCATGTACTAAAGAATGGCTTCTAAAGAAATTAAGGGCATGTAGGTGAATTAATGGATGCATTCTCAATTCAAACTAATTATTTGAAAATAGAAAACTGAGTGAGCAACTCCATATTTTGGGTATTCTCTAAAATATAAGAAAATCATAAAAAAAAAATATGAATCTCTAGCAATCTATCATTTACTGATTATATTACAATTTAATTAGCATCAAAATTTTATAAATTTTACAAAATTTTAGCATAAGTTGGTAAACTTTTAGAATTCATTCCATTAATAAGTCAACTTAAAACCAGTAGATATGAATTAACTTACTTAGTTTTTCCCACTTTCCTGGACAACTCTACTCATCCAAAACTGCCAACCAATTTCCCAAACCTGCGAATATAAATGTTATGGAAAGTTAAAAACTAATGTGAGAAAATGGCAAGGAAATCAACATCTATAATATAAGATGGGAAAGAAAAGAAATGAGAGATCGAAATGAAAATAGGAGATTGGAATGAACCATTAAGGAAAATACACATATCCACACAACTAAATTAAAAGTATGCTAGAAAAAATTGAAAATCCAACATACCTACGAAAGATCGTGACATTGTAATGTAGATCGTGTGTAAGTAAGTGTGAATCTTAAGGAAACGCTTGATCAGAAAGTAAAAAATTTTCCAATCCGAAAAAGTAAAGGATAAAAACGATAGGGAAATGAAAAGCAAAACGGATCTGGACCAAAACACACGCACACCAAAAGATCCTGGACAATAATCGAAAAAGCCGAAACACAAAACAACAAAAACAAACACAAACAGATGATTATACACAAATCATAACGGAATCGAAAACGAAACAAGATCTGGGCCAAGGGAAAAATGAAATAGTTCTAACAAATGAAATAGATCCAGAAAAGTTACGGAAACCAAACAAGATGCGGCTAAAACAAACGTGCTTTCCTGGATCTCAACGTAGATCCTTCAAACTATGGCCGAATGTAACTCATTCTGAGAACAAGATTTCAAAAATATTTTTAAACCAAAAAGAAAAAAGATACATGTCGATCGGTGGCCCCAAACCGTATAATAATAACAAAAAAATCAAGCCGGATAGCAAGAAAAAACATGATCAGAAGTAAATGCTGGTGGTGGCCGGAAAAAGTGTATGGAGA
The DNA here is from genome assembly GCA_005392925.1 of Aquilaria sinensis. NCBI lineage: Eukaryota > Viridiplantae > Streptophyta > Magnoliopsida > Malvales > Thymelaeaceae > Aquilaria > Aquilaria sinensis. The sequence continues at coordinate 3,408 of SMDT01000745.1, forward strand.
GGAGAGTGACAACGTGCGATAGGCAGAGAGGCACCTAGGAAAATGGTAGATATGTTAACTCAATAGCTAATATCTAGGGACAAGTGAATTGACATAGTTGCCCTTTTTTCTAATATAAATTACAGTCCATGTAAAAGCCAATGAAATCCTGTCAAGCTCACAACTTTTGTATTGTTCCACATTAGTACCTGAAGTTATTAGTCATAGTTCATACAAATATTTGTCCATGCTAATATATTTAACAACTACCCTTGTATAATTATTATTATACTCTAAAAAAATGAGAAAAACCAAAAAAGTGTTTTGTTGTTCCTGGTGCGTATATAATATTCTTCCCCTTGACTGAATTTATTAATTATTAATCTAATTCAACTACACACTTTTCCCACCGTTTGCATAATTTATTATATTTTTCAGATTCATTACAATTAACCCTTATTGTCATTTATTGTTAGGTCCAATCCATTCATATCATGTTTTCCCTCCCAGATAAATTTATTAATTTAATTTAATTATACACTTTTCCACTCTTTGAATAATTAATTAAATTGATTACATTCGTTCCAAATAACCCGTTGCCCATTTTTCCGCCACCAATCACTTACCCTTTATTTTATATGGTGTGATTTAATTTGCCTAAGAGTTTGCCATTTAAAAATTTAAATTTCTAAGGACATTTGTGCATTTTTACAAACTTTAAAGGGGTACACTCTTCAGTTAGTTACATAGTTGATGAAGTGCATTAGATACATTAAGTGGCTTAGTTACACATTAGAATTCTTTCTCCATATTTTCTTGACATATTTCATTCTAATATTATTGAATTGTTGCCCTTATTGGAATATATTTTATACCAATATTTTCAAAATATTGTGCTCTAGACAGCCTTGCAGGATGTGTTAGGACTTCGTTGCAGAAGATAGACTTGAGTTTTAACAAGCTAAAAGGTTCATTACCAAATATCACAAGATTTACAGCCTTGAGAAAATTGTATCTCAATGACAACCTGCTAGAAGGCTTCTCATCAGATTGTACTTTTGCGCCAACTTCTCAAATAGTTACTCTGGATTTGGCTAGGAATAATCTTAGAGGGACTATCCCAGTGAGCATAGGAGAGCTAGCAAACCTTAGGGTGCTACGGCTTCAGTCAAATCATTTGGTATGCGAGATAACTGAGCTCCATTTTCATAATATGTTCAATCTGCTAGAACTTGACTTGTCATTAAATTCTCTAGCTTTGAACTTAAGCTCATATTCGGCTCCGCCATTCCAACCGATTGTTCTCAATTTGAGGTCCTGCAAATTAGGCCCTCGGTTTCCCAGCTGGTTGAGGAGTCAGACTAATTTCTCCGCGCTTGATATCTCTGATTCGGATGTCTCAGATGTAGTCCCAAGCTGGTTCTGGAACAATCTTTCTGGTAAATTAATGTACTTGAACATGTCGCACAACCGTTTGAGTGGAGAAGTGCCAAACTTGAGGAACATATTTGGTTATAAGCCTGCATTTGATCTGAGCTCCAACCTGTTCTATGGTTCCATCCCTCAGTTTCTGTCCAGTGCAACAGTTCTAATTTATCCAACAATACTTTTCATGGAAATTTGTCATTCTTGTGTACCACAGCTAACGATAATACTTTCTTGGAATTCCTTGATCTCTCCAACAATTTGTTATCAGGTAGGCTTCCCGAGTGTTGGATGAACATGAGAAATCTAGCTTTCGTTAATCTTGGGAGCAACAATTTCTATGGGATGATACCGGACTCAATAGGCTGGCTGGACCAACTGGCATCACTGACTCTAAGAAAGAATAGCTTCTCCGGAGTATTGCCCTTGTCCTTGAAGAACTGCTGCAGACTAAGACTGTTAGATGTTGAAGAAAATAAACTAACAGGGCCTATTCCAGCGTGGTTAGGGGAGTATCTGTTTCCTCTCGTTGTGTTAAGTTTACGAGATAATAGATTCGACGGTCAGATACCCAGGACGCTTTGTTATTTAAAGTCTCTATAATTGCCGGATCTTTCATCCAACAACATCTCTGGTCCTATTCCACATTGTGTCAATAATTTAACTGCCCTGACCGATAGTGGTGACTACAGTCTCTGGAGATTAGGGTTTTCGTACCTTCGTTTTACTGATGGGAATTATATCATCTCTTCTCCTTCTATATATACATATTCATCACAAGTCATATGGAAAGGTGGGAAACTGGAGTACAAAGAAAATCTCTGGTTACTAAAGATGATTGACCTGTCTAGAAATGCATTGAGTGAAAGTATTCCTGGGGAAATGATGAGCCTTGTTGGGTTACGTGCACTGAATTTGTCAGGTAATATGTTAAATGGAAGAATTCCTGGGGACATCAGGCAGTTAAAGCTGGTAGAATCGTTAGATCTGTCAACAAATCGCCTTCATGGAGAAATCCCCTACAGCTTGGCTAATTTAAGCTATCTAAGTGTGCTGAACCTGTCAAACAACAGTCTTTCAAGAAAGATTCCAACAAGCACTCAGCTGCAGAGTTTTGATCCCACTTCATATGCAAGCAACCCTAAGCTCTGTGGACCTCCCTTGCCAAACAACTGTTCTGGAAGTGGTTCCAATTCACCTTCAGAAAGGGCAAAACATGACAGTAGCAAAGATGAATGGTTTGAGACTATATGGCTTTATAGCGGGGCTGCAACTGGATTTGTTGTAGGTTTCTTAGCAGTTTTTGATGCACTTGCTTTGAATACATCAGCAAGAGTTGGATTTTTTGACCTTATGGAAAACATAAGTGATTGGCTATACTTGGCAATGGCATTAAAATGGGCTACTATACGCCTTTAACATTAGTTTACTTCTTTGCTCAAATAATGGTTGTGTTTACTACTAGTGTGAACAAGCTCTCAAAACTAGCATTAGTTTTGAATATTTCTGCTCCTCGCAGTTATGAGTGCAATAAAAGATACTCCCTCCGTCCCAGTTTACTTGAAACATATTCCTTTTTGGGATGTCCTAAAAGGTTGAAACGTTTCCTCTTTTAGAAAAATTTAAACAATTAAATAATCCTTTTACACAAAATCCAATAAAGACTCTGTTTTTAATATTCACTCAATCTCTCACTGCACAAAACCCAAAAAAGAATTTTTTTTTAATCATTATTTAAACTTTTACTACATAAAAAATTAAAATAAATTACATACACTTTAATCTCCGTGCCCAGTCAAATGTTTCAATTTATTTGGGACAGAGGTAGTATTATATATGGTCTTTATCTGTCTTTAAGGTACCAGTACAAAACAATAATACACCAAAATGAATAGGCTAAACAAATTACATACACATGTCACAAAATTCAATTGAGTTAAAGAAGGGTTTGTAATCCGCATTTTTTTTTTTTGCTGGATCTAGAACTTGGATTGTATGGTAGTGATCACATTCTTGTCTAGTTGGAATGCCTTGGCTAGAATATCACTCGAAATTTGGGGGTTAGACCCAAACACAGTGTCCACAGTGGTAATAACTCCAGGGTTTTGGCTGCTAAGAGCCCCAATAGCCCCAGCATTAACATATCCGATGTTCCTCAATAGCCCCACAGGGGAATACAAACACATTGCCCTTTCTCAACACCTTCATGATGAGCCCGTTTTTAGGTTTGGAAGTGCTGAAGCCGACCTCAAGGGTGCCCTCCAGAACTATCAAAATTTCAGTGGCTCGCTGGTGGGTGTGGGAAGGGTTGAGATGTGGACCGGGGAGATGCCTAAAGTGTTGAGTCTGCTACATTCACCGGCACTGTCACCTTGGAACCAACCGCATTGCCTGTGTTTCCTGCCAAGTGAAGTCCTGCAAAGAAAAAATCCTCTGCCACAACCTGCCCCGGTGCCTTGCAGGGTAAGCCATTTACTGCAACTGCCAAATTGAATATATATATATATCAACTATTAATTAAAATGGTGAAATAAGAAAATTTTGTGCTCACCTTGAGTATTGGTTCGATCAGCGACGCAGAAATCTTGAAGAGGAGAAAGATCAGACGCCATAACGACGGAGAATAAGAAGGTGGCTACGACGGAGCCGAGCAAAAGTAGCTTAGAATCCATGTGTAGCAAATAATGTTTTAGATTCCAGATGCAAACTTCTCTTCTCTACTTGTGTTCAGGAAACGACGCCGAGCAAAAGTAGCTTAGAATCCATTGAAGGACGTTTCAGGTCAGGAAGCTAGGCCGGCCGGTATGGATTGCCGCCGGCAGCCTAGAGAGAATATTGAAGACGTCAACTCATCCTTTTGGGTTTGTTAGGCTATTAGCATGTCAACTGAGAACGAGTACTTATTTAATTATTAATATTATAAGCTCCATCCAATATCTTCAAATTGGAATCTTTTCAACACTTGCTTATCAATATTTTGCCCGTTCAGCTGCAAATTATACTATGTTCAAATTTTCTCTTCAAAAGAAAAAAAAAGCAACCAATCCTCATCAACAGATAAATAAAATTCTCTGCACGCAAATTATATAAATTTTTTATAAATAATTACTTACTGAATTTCCTTAAATATAAAGGTATCTGCCTACATTATTCTTTCAAAAAAATATCTGCTTACATTATCTTTTTCGATCTGTAGCATCAACTTTTATAATTTCTTTAATTTCGTAAAAATTTCTTAAATGTTCATGAGAATTGTGATCGGTGAAATTATAGATGTAAATTCTGCTTCTAATTATGTCTCTATGTATTTGTGTCATGCTCTTTTCAATTTCTAAGCAGTAACTCTCAGACGGCAGTATACATTAACTAAGAGCCCGAACTATATTAAATCTTTAAAAATAAAAAATATGTAATCCAATTTCCTTGCGTTCATTTAGACGGACATAGCAAACATATGAGAGTAATAATGCTAGTGGTGCAAATTAGTTTAGAAAAAAAAAAACTAATTTATGAAACTCGCTTTTACAAAAAGTTGAAGTTAATAATTGAAAATGAAATCGATTTTTCACTGAAGGTTCACTTGGCTGATATTTTCAATTATATATGGATTATATATAGTTCGAGATTAGTTGGTACTAGATGTCGTGTTGGATTTTGTACTTTTGGTATTTTTCTTCTCAAACCAGGGATTGTTTGCCTAAATTATAAGTCGACTAGAACTCAATAATTTAAGAAGTTAAAAATGTGCTTATACCTTTTATGAAAACTACTAATGTTTTTTAATTAAAATTTTTGACGGAAAATCAGAAATGAAAAGAACTTGGAAATTAATTACTTTATAAAAGTACATTAATAAGGAAAATAAACTATTAACTTTCAAGCGATATTCAATTTAAACTAAAAAATCAAAGTGGAAAAAAAAAAGCTTTCTTTTAATGTCAAACAAATTAATTTACCCCATGCATGTACTAGAAACGTTAGCCTCCTATTAATTCGACATTCCCAAACTTACGTCCTCAAACACATTTACCACGAAACACAGAAGTAATATATTTTTTAACATACTAATATTTTTTAACGCTTATAGGTTTTTTTTTCAACAGGAACTTTTAACAACCATAGGTCCACAGTTAGACTTCTACTATACAAATTTTTTTTAATGTACTTTCAAGTAACGAGAGAAATTAGGAAGAAAGGTATACTCTCTTGGATTGACAAATGAACTTCTTGATTTGGAAAGCCCACAAGAGTCCTCCATAAACAGCATGTACTTCTACTGTCAAATTAAAAGATAACTTAATACACAATCTAAAAGAAACCCTACAGAGAACCAAATTGAAGAAAAGACACAAGGCAAGTTAGATGTATCGTTTCTACACCAAAACATGATTCACAATATTCTTCATTGTGATTCAGCCGCCTCTGTAAGGGCTTTTCAATCTGCAAAAAATAATATAATGTTACAGACCTAAAATGGAAAGGCAGAGTGGATGAGACTCATATAGGCACAGAATGGAAAATCAATTCAAGCCACGGGATTGTACCCTTGGGATCCCAACATTTCAATATTCTGACCCAACTACCAGTTATTAGTTGCCCCGCAATCAAAGGAAAAAAACATTATAAAGCAAATTCCACAAAGAAGTCAGCTAAAGTAATCAAGAATCCAAATTCAGCACAGGAAATTAAAGCATGCTTAACAAAAATGCACGAATATTCATCCATAATTAGACAAAATTTGAGAATATTTTCAAAGTTTCTTTTTATGTTTGCCCCCACATAATCCAAAAAATAGAGAAATATTAAAGAAAGCAGTCCATTAGAAATATGTTAAAATGTATGTAGGGATGACAATTGGATAAGTCGTGTCAGATCATTCAGGTTCGGGTTTAATTGGGTTAGTATAAATTCGGGTCCATGATCGGGTTTTGGGTTGGGTTCGGGTTGGGGTGGGTCAAGTTTCTTTGGATTTGAATTCAATATAAGTCTGGTGGATTTCAGTCTCAGATAATTTCAAGTCAAGTTTTAGGCTAAACTCGAGTTAGGTTTGTTTAGGTTACTGGTATATATGCTGAAATCACTTAATCAATTTAATTTTTTTAATTTTTTCAAAATTTAAATTAAATAATGCAATTTTTGGTGTAATTAATTTATGTTAATTTTTCTTATGTTAATATTAAAGAATTCATAAATATTTTCTTAATTATCTTTCAACAAATTTGCTGTGATATATAACTTTTGCAGTAAAATTGCTATAAAATATATCTCTAATTCACTATTACTCTATTAGTGACTAACCTGCAAGATTTCAAAAAATTTGGATGAACATGCAAAGATTTAAAACGTTTAAGGACCCATGTTGTAATTTGACAATTGCTTACCAAGATCATCAAACTTACTAAATATGGAAGTTACTTATTTTAGAAAAATTCAAATATGAAACTTATTAAATATGCAAGTATTTGAATATGAGACTCAATATGGATGTTCCTTAAAAAAAGTTATTAAATATGAAAAATACTCAAATATGGGACTTATTAAATATGGAAGGTAATAAAAGAGGAAATTTAAGGTTTAGGATAAAGGTTAGAATTAATTGTTAAGGTTTAGGATAATGGTTAGCAATAAGATTAAGTGTTACGGTTTAAGGTTTAAGGTTTTAAGGTTTTAAGGTTAGGGTTTAAGGTTAGGATTGAGGGCTTATGGTTAATGTTAGGGCTTACGTTTATGGTAAAAGTTAAGGTTTCAATTAGGGTTAATTTTAAGATTTAGAGTTTAGGGTTCAAAGTATAAGTTTATGTATAGTGTTTATGATTAAGATTGAAAGCTTATGGCTTAAGTTAGGATGAGTGTTCAGGGTTTTATGATTTTAGGCTCAGGTTTAGGATTTATGGTAAATTAAATTCAAATTCAAAGATAAAGATAAATAATTAAAACCTCATTTTGTATTTATCATTTCTATTAATACAAGATAGGAACATTAGTAATATGTGGCAAAACTAACATGACCGTCCCTGGCCTCTGCCCAAGAAGCCCTGTGAGAGCTGGTCTCACAGTGGTTGCAATTAACTAGTTGTATATGTGTGCGGATTAAAATCCCATGATACTAGTTGGTTATCCTAGAATATGCAAAATGCATGCTCTTCATGCTTTGACTCAGATTAATAAAAACATAAAACATTAACTTGGCCAGGTAATTTCTACAGAAAATAAGTACAAATAGCCAAAGCATACAAAATCAACATTTATGTAAATTTACTACACATAACAACTCATGAGAACATCCATATATAAAATAGACTAATGCCCTCATCCAAGAGCAACCCTAGAGTCTAGGACTCCTCAAAACATAGACTATGGAGGCAACTAGAGTACTGTATATATACAAGCCTCTACTGAGATCTTCTTTAACTAACTCTTACCTTGGATGTGAATCTCAGTGACGAGTCTCAAAAACCCTTGTCCAGTGCTACCAGGCTCTGCAGCCAAAGGAATACTCTAGTTAGTACTGTTACTTGACCAGCAAACAACTCAAGCATACATATGTAGACTAGAATCACAAGGATTCTCAAGTGCAATACCTGTGCACAAAAAGCCATTACTGCAATAACCCTCAACGGTTATCCAATCCAACAACTTTTGAATCTGTACAACATAACTAGGGAGTGATAACATAACATTCTCAGTAAAGGGTCTTCAATGTACCTGCAAGAAAATTACTAAGAACACCACATATGATAACATATGTAACCTGCTGTGAGCTCATACAGCCTGAGGGTCTAATATATGCATATATTTAGGTCCCTTGAAACCTCTCCTCATCTTTGTCCTTAAACTACAAGGCATTGTCTTGCCTACTAGTAGCAAGCTGCGCTTACCAACCTAACTAGTAATAAATCACCAGTTGAACCTCTCCCTCAGTATGTTATGTATGGGAATTATGGTGAGACTATTGTAGACTAAGTCATTTAGACCTTGTAGACTAGGTGCACTAAGGTTTCACCTTACAACCTCGTGGCTACGGCACGGCTAGGTCGCTAAGGGTTCTAAACCTTTCACCCGAGCTAATGGTACTTAGTTATGCTCATTTGCAACTAGTTTCCTTGCTTATGGCTCAAGCAACCATAAAATCTTTCAAACCTTACGGAAACGCTTAAGTCTTGAGGAACTTTCGGAAGTCTCGAAGTACCCCCGGCATACTTAGGCCCCAAAGTACCCTAAGAACTCCCCTAGGTCTTACCTCGATCACCCTTGCAAAATGTGAGAAATTCTACCATCTTGCCTGTGGCGACGCGTCGCCATAGTTGGTAACGTTTGGACCACATTTGTACAATTGGCGATGCGTCGGGAACTGGTGCACGAAATTGGCAACGTGTCGCCAATCTATGAATCTGCAGAATTGGCACGCATTTTACTGTTATGAACTTTGGACACTTAGCAAACATAGTAAACATGCTTGGAAAGCCTCCAAATTTCACACTCACATAGACCATATCGCATAGAACATAACCAACTATCACAAGCCAATCTATGATGTCTCATAACATCATCTAAATCCTCTCAAACCTCATAGTCCACCACAATTCAACCAAATCATTTAACTAATGCTATTGCTAGAATCACTCAAATTTTTCAAGCAAACTCATGTCAATAGCATTAATTGGTCTTCAAGTCATAACTCCCTTACCTCAACTTCAAGTAACAAGCAAGAATCAACCTCCCTTCCAATCTACTAAGCTCAACAAAGTGTCACCTAAGTTCCAATCAAAAACATAGACACCAAACATCAAAACCTTGCTTCCTAACCAAAACCCAAGCTCTAAACTAACCAAATAACATGAATTCAATCAAGAACACATTGGTTACCGCGTATCAAAAACAGGGGATGTGAGAAAACACACTTCCAAGCTCTAAAACCATGGTTTAATGCTTGAAATGAGCTCCTCCTAGCTTATATACTCTTGATAGCTCTTTTTGGCACCAAGAAATCTTGATTTCAAGGTTGAATTGAGAGCAAAATAAGAGTGAGAATGTTGGAAATGAGATTATGGCAGCCATAGCTTCACTTTCCCCTTCTTAAACCCTCACTTAATCTCTAAGCCACCAAAGCATTAAGCTTAATATAATTAAACCCCCCATCTTTTGGTAACTTAGTTATTCTTAATTAATTCTTGTTTATTTCTTTCAAGTTTGGGTTAATGTTGAAAGTTAAGTTATAAAAACTCATTTTAAACACTCGGGACTCATCCTGGCTATCCAGGGTAAAAAATTACCATTTTACCCTGAACCTCATTTAGTGCCTTAACTTCCTCGGAACTTAGTGAACTTTGCTAAACTTCTCTATTCTTACTATGTAAACTTGAAACTGGGTTCCAACTTAATTTAGAACACTTTACCTTTCTCGGGAGAGCCTGCTACTAGGAGGTCCATAACAAGAGAGGAATGTTAATACTAGTAGAAGAATAAACTATTAAAAAAATTCAATTTGACTAGACATATTCAAAAAATTTAAAATTAATTGAATCAAATTTTAAAAAAAGAAGAGAACCATATTAATTAAATCAAATTTCAAATACCTTGATTTAAAACAATTAAATATATTAAATTAACATTATATTTACCAATTAAAGTTTGTGCTAAAAAATTGAAATTTGAAACCTAAATAACAAATCCAAGTATCCAATGATTCAACAAATTTGTGTGAGATTACCAAAAAAGAAAAAGAAAAAGAAAAAGAAAAATTTTGTTTGATAAATGAAGTTTTCCCTAAATATATCTACTACTACTCAATCTAGATTAATCAACATTCAATTTAACTATCAGAGAAGATCTAGTGTGTCGGTTATATGCTTCAAAAAAATGTATAAGCAAATTCTTTGCAGGGGCAACTATAGGTATTTGAAACAACGATGACACAATTGTAGGTTTCACCATACCTTAGAGGGGGTTTTTGTAATTTTCCCATTATTAAATTTCAGAGAACCTTATATAAAGTATATTATTTTATTTATTTATTCTTTAAAGAACCCTAAATAAAAAATATTTTTTAGTATTTTAAAGTTTATTAAATGACAAAAAAGGTAAATAAGTCACTGGTCTTTTTACCTCAGTGTATATCACCCACTATAGTTTTTTTATATTTAATAGTCCACTAACATTTACAATTGAGTGAAATCTAACACTATTATTTTGGATTTATAAGCACATTTGCCACTTATTTAGAATATTTTGTTAAGTTTATAAATAAAAAAGTCACATCATCTTGGAAAATTACAAGATGTGTTCTTGAACTATATTTATTGTTGCACATAAGTTTCTAAACTAGAAATAATAACAGTTGGGTCCATATTCTTCCATTCTTCAACCTCAATGCTTGAGCCATCCCCCACAACCTTCCTCCATAGCCATCCCCTACTTCCATATTTCGCCATCATCCTCTGCCACCATCCTCACGTGGCCCACACCATCGACGCCACTTCTCCGTCGCCATCCCCCTCAACCCTCCTTCTCAATGCTCGAGCCATCCTCTGCAACCTTTCTCCACAGCCATCCCCTGCTTCCATCCTTCATCACCATCCTCCGCTGCCATCCTCACATGCCCTACACCTCTGTTGCCATCTTCTCCATCAACGTTGATGCTTTGCCGACGATCTTCTTCCCCTCGATCAGTTCCCTTTCCTACAATGCCACTGCACACTACAACGTTGCCGCCTCCGTCAATATCTCACTCCTCTATCACTAGCATATCCCTCTCCTCGGTCAATGTCCCTCTCAATCACCATCCCGATGGACTAATTCCCTAATTTCCCCAACAATTCCTCACCATTCTCCTCCAAATCGAAGCTTGCCCAAACAAGGCTAGTGGTTTTGCTTATCGTCCGGTGAAAATTCTACTAGAGAAATTTCTTGAAATTCTAATTGGTAAAACTTCCTAATTGGTCCTCCAAATTATTTCCTTTAATTCTTTTGGACACTCACATTACAACCTATTTCCCACTTAAGAAAAATCTGTGACATATGAGTCCACGTATGACAGCCACGTTAACAAATAGTCCAACAACAGCATCCGATATGGACAAAGTTATGGTGATGATCAAATTCAGTTTGAAAAATAATGTTAATGAGCAATTTAATTGTAAAAAAACTATAATGAGTGATATATGCTGAGGTGAAAAGATCAATGGTTTACTTGCCCCTTTTGCCTTTATTAAATTGTGTGGTCATAATTGATGTGCGATTTAGATAAACAAGTAATATATAAAAAAAATCAAAAATTTTTAAATCTCTGCCAACTATATATTTATATTGATTTGGGTTAAATTCAGGGTTATGTCAGACCTAGTCATCAGGTCATTTCGGGTTTTGGTATTTTAGATTTTGGTCATTTGGATTCGGGATTTCTCAGGTTTCACTTTAATTGAGTTCAAGTTCGGGTCGCTAACGTTTTTTTTGTCAAATCAGGTCATATCAGACTTAGGTTCATGAGAGTTAAGCCAGGTCATTAAGTTTGGTCAGATTTTGTCATCTCTAAACGTATGAAATGAAAGAATATGATTTATGGGGAAAGGGTATAAAAAATAAGCAACCATGAAATATATAATCATGCTATTTTTACCAACCTGAAGCATAAGATTACTCAATGCAACGCACTGGTGCGTCATGTTTGCCCAGAATATCCTCCATCCCGTGACTGAAAACTACCTGAAACATCAGGTCTAAATGCTCAATCTTCACAATCTGCCTTCCAAGGTGAATAAAAAAGTACATCAGAAGGAAAAGTGATAGAGACAATCTGATGTGTGTAAAAATAAAATAACAATGGGACCATGTGCCACTAACAGTTGATGTTTCAAATGTTATCATAATAATAAGATGCCTTTAAACTGAAAGCACTTCAGATACCAAGAAATTTTCATACTATGAATGACCTTAGCAGCACCCGTTTTCAAGCTCAGGTGATCATGCATGTTTTTACCAAAGAAGACACACACTTCATCAAAACAACCTCACAACCATGAAACACTAACCAAAATGGAAATAAAATAATATGGATAAAGTAAAAGTTGCAGTTCAACAAAACAAATTGAATTGTGAATCATATAATACATCCAAATTGCAGGGTCGACCCTCATAAAGTCTATCCCATATGTTCAAAGGGTTACATCTAGAGTGGACCGGGACTAGAAATGCCAGAAGAACCTCGTTCTTCGTTACGTTCCACCTAGCGAAAAAGAAATTTCTGCCACAGCGAGCAACATCAAATCTAACTACCTTCTCACAGTATTATCAACATTGGAGCCAAATCTAGCAGCATCATCTTGGAAGCAGCAATCGAGCATAGGTCCTCCGTGCATGAATTCTCCTCGAAATTAATTCGTGCTTGCATCGTACAGTCTCGCGGTCTATATTTCAGGGAAAAAAGAACGTCAAGACGGTCAACTGGAAGTTAAAAAGGGGAAGTGTAAAGAAATATTGCATTTCAAGGTCCCACAAGGAGACGAGAAGGCAATCGCTGTGGTTGGAGATCCCATCCGCCGGCCGATTTGGCAACTCGCTGACGGAGCTCGGAGGCTAGAAAAAATACTCGTCAGTTAGAGTTTTCCAATGTCGAATGTTTAGCTGAGCTTTGAGGGAGTCGCAAAATTCCGCCCATTAGATTACAAAGATTCCAGGCTCATGTAGGCGATGGTCCCGACCGCGGACTTGCTGGGGCTGATGGTCTGTGCCAGAATCCGGCTGACCCAATAAGTCCTCTGCAGCATCGTCGTTCCTCTGGTGGAACCGCGAGGATGCGATGACATGATGATTCCGGAGAAATAAGAAAGAATAGAGAATTAAAATTAGCTGATGCCCCAATGCTTTATCACAGAATTTTTTATAAAATTAATATTAGATAATTTTATATTTAAATGTTTGTATTAGATGTCCGTATCAAGAAAAAAAAAAGATAATTTCATATAACATAATTATAATCAAATCTCAACTTTATTTTTTTAAAAATTTTGAATTAATAATGTGTCATGTGTCGGAGTGTTCAGATTCAATTGGGTGGTAGAGGAATATTTATGAAAGTCTTGGAGTAAAAAGTTACCTTTTTTCAGTAAATAAAAAATTCATTTTTGGCTTCATAAAAATTGAGGGTATGCCGAGTGTTATATTATAGTATTCATTCTGTTTTATGAAATATTTATTTCAAACTCGAGCGTATTCTGCTTTACATACATATTTTTTAATACCTTTCTTTTTTTAATCTATTTTTTATTTTTTCATTTTTCCACTATTAAAACGGTTGCGCTGGTCAAGCAGTTCCCATCATCGGATGCTAGGCAATGTGGCCGACCACAGTTCATCTGAGACAAAAGACCTCTGAGGTCCGCTTGCTATCTCTCTTCAGTTCACAACAGTTCGTTAACAATTTCGTTAAGATTTTGTAGGTGATTGTTTTGTGAGTGAGACATGGGATGAGACTAACAATTTGAATCTGATAGTTTTCTTTCATTTGAAAATATTAGCCTAGTCATTAACTATTCAAAAAAAACAAAAAAAAGAAAGAAAAACAAACAACCATGCACAAACAAAATCCACAAAGGAAGCTACAAATATTTAGCTTCAAACACATCATCATCTTATTTTGTGAGTTTTGCCTTTTTAGGGGAACATTTTGTGTAAGTAAGACAAGTATGAAATGATATTAATTAGACATTGCGAGAGTATATATGGTGTAATGCCTCGATTACTGCAAGAACATGTGGATGAATTCAAGGCAATGATGATGAACTTTTGCTAAGCACCTTGTTGGAAACATACAAGCAAACATTTGTTTATCGATTTACACATGTTAAAATTCAATCGTGGATCCATTCATTTGTCACCGCTGAATATATATAATGTAACTTGTAAAAGGAAAAGCAAACAAAACTGGGTGTATATTATATAGAGAGTGAGGGTTACATTGTTCAATTTGCCCCTCAAGCAAATTAGTACGTGCACATAACATGGGGGCTTCAACTGTTCAGCTTCTTGCTTCTCTTTGCCTCCTCCTATATATAATATGCATCGGCTCTACCTTCGATCGAGGGTAAGCTTCTAAAACTAATGCTGGAAACAGGTTCTTCTTCTCTGTGCACGACCACATACATATATAGGCGTGGCCAACCGATTCTTTTAATGTTTTCAGGCATCCACGGTCTTCTTTTGTTTGATGGTTTCTCTGTTTCTCCATACATACGCCTGCACCTAGCTATATAGAAACTAATAGCAGGTAGCTACCCGGCGATGGATGCTTTGATTGCTTTAGTCTTGCTTCAAACAGTTGGCGCTAGATTGGATTGGGTTAAAAAAAAAAAAAATAGAGTTGTTATAGCTAGCTAGTCGTTTACGTGATACATCTTAACCAAGATGCTGGCCGGCTGGCAGATAATAAATCGCATCGAGAATGATTGGTTTAGTTGAGGATTACCTCCATCACTCCCATCACTCATTGCATCTCTCCCTTTTCTGGCATAGATCTCTTAAAAGAAAAGAAAAATAAAATTAAGAAAAGAAAAGAAAGAAAAAGAGAGATCTAGCTAGGGCCAAGATGTAGTAAGGGATGGGAGTGGTGGAGGTGTTCTCCATCCAACTGCCCCATTTGCGAAATTGGCGACACCGAAAATATTTCTAGCATGATCGACACAAGGTGTAAAGGGCGTTGACTATACTATTTGACCAAGTTGAGGGGATAGTTGCACTGATTTGATTTTCAATGGTCAAGTACCTAATTGTCTAAGTTTGAGAGCAAAATATGCCTTTAGGCTTATTCAAATGGAGCCAAACGTACAAGTCAAGTGAAACAAAGAAACGAAACTTTAGTCTAAATTCCATACACCTCCATCCACATCGATTAAGAACATCGCTTTTTTCTCTTCAGAAGACAAGGAAGATCATGTTCATGTACTATTGGTCAGTTGATTCTTTTGTTCATAATAATGGAACTAGACTGGGCTTTTTTAGCGAATTTTGAAGTTAGTCACATATTCGGCCCAAGAAAAAGCTTGTCACATATATGTTGGGGGCTTAAACGCATATTAGTGCCCTGAACTTTGGTAACTCTGTCACTTAAGGATCTGGACTATAAATTGGGTCGACTCAGGACTCAAACTTTGAAAATTGGTGTAGTTGAGTCCACCTGGGGAGTCCAATAGTCACGTGTCTCGATGCATATTAACGCCGTTTGCAACGTTTAGATAGTTAAAAGCAGATAAAAGGAGCGATGACAAGAAGTTAGAATTCAATTTTGGGAATTGGGGATTTTGGTTCAAAAACCCCAGACAACAATTCCCTCTCCTCTCTTGGCTTCAATCTCCCTTCTTTGGCTCCCTTCAATGACAGTTACGCTCTGCGTAGCTGGTGGCTGATTTTCTATCTCTAACGACATGGTCCACATCTGGTGCAATGTTTTCTACCTCTAGAGACTTGATTTTGTGGTGGGTTAGCCTCGTGTTTCAGTAATCAAGTGATGTGAGTTTGAATTTACTTTGTTTAAAAGACAAGAATAAGGAAGAGTCTTTTGGCCAAGAAGCTGGCCATTTGTTTTTCTGGTCATCATGCCTTTTTTTTAAAATAGATATCAAACACCCATAGACGAGAATGATGAGTCTTTTGTGTTGTTAACCTGAAATTTCTAATTTGTATTCGGCTAATACTTTCCCATGTATTGTCTGTTACTAATCACCTAATATAGCAGCTCTTATTATGTTCATAAATAGCAGGACAATTGGGTGCATATGGGTGTTTGATTGGGTGCATATATGTATGTTTGTATGGGTACGTGATTGGGTGAATATATGTAAAACAATTGAGAGGAATCAGAGATTCAATTGATCACATAGGTTCTTTTACAATGCTAAGTATTTATACAGATTTGATGATAAAAGAGAAAAATGCAAAAGCGTGTATGTGATGATTACAGATGTATTAAATATAAATAATGATAACCATAAATCCTGTCTCTTGATAATATGTATGTAAATATATAGGGCAATTGAAGCATATATATAGCAATACTGCCGCTTTATGTATCTATATTATATCATGGGAGTATTGAAGCACAGATGCAAAACAATATATGAGAACATGAAATATATTAGTCAGATGGGAAAGAGGTTTAGGGAACATTCTGATGGTCATAATATGGCAATGTTGTAAATTGTGTGCCTGAAATAAGTCCAGCATCAATCAGAATTATTGTATGGGTGTTCTTTGTAATACCTGAATTCGTTATTATACTGCTAAGGTTTAAGTTTTCTTTGTATGTTTAAAAATCTTCTAGGAATGTCTTCAGACTATTAAGTGGCATCATCATGGTTCAATGAAAACATGCTGAATTGCAAATGCAAACAACGGGCATTAAGGGGTGCAACAAGATGTGCAAGAGAGAACTTGGGAAAAAAAATTCTTCCATTGTCAATTTAATGGTGTAAGTGCTCATTTGGTTGTAATGTGATTGTTTGTTGAATTGGTAAAGTTGATAATAGAAATCCCAATCAAATTTGATGTGGTTGTCTTTTAGTTGGTTTTGTATTTGATGATCAATGTCTCAAAAGCACTAAATATACTCTATGTTTGTTTATTTATAAATGGGTAAAATTTATATGTAGTCTCCTAACTTTAACGATCTTCCTAATGTGGTCCCTTAACTCAAAAAGTGGCTCTTAAAGTCCCCTAACTCAACTTAAGTGTCCTATTTTGGTCCCTACCGTTAGTTCTACCATTATTTTGGATGGAAATTGCTTACGTGGCAGGTATATTGCCACGTGGCAGTCTCTTTTATGATAAGAACTGATTAGATTGGAAGAACAATAAAGTTCAAGCTAAAATTGGCACAAAAAGTAATTTTAGGGACCTAAAACGATAGTTAACCTAATCTTCCCCATCGCCGCCCCACTCCGATCAATCGCCGTCACCGCCCCTCTCCCTCTTTCCGCCGATGCTCCATCTTCCTTCTTCCCAACAAACGCTCCACCTTCCCCTTTCATCCACAGCCCCGCTGTTGGTTGTTGAATTACGCCTCCAAAGTCGTGAATCACCTCAATTCACCTAGCAATAGCGCCCAACCTCGATTCGCCAGGAAATCGCTCAGATGACAATCGCCCAACCCATAAACCCTCGTCCCACCAATGACCGACGTGAATCCGTGAATTCTCAGAGGTCTCCACTTCTCTCTCGCCCAAATGTTGATGGAATCTCGAATTGCGCCGAGGGTGGGGGCGAGGAGGAAGAGATATCGGGTGGGGACGGATTCAAGGGAAGGGACGGCGATTCCCAGGCGGACAAAGGAGGGCGTCAAGAGAGGAGTAGTAGTCACACGATTTCGCACGAATTGGAACCTGGAAATCAAAAACGGGTGCGAAGAAGAGATGGGCAGAGGAAAACGATAGGGCGACCAGAGCAGAAGAAGTGAGTCGGAGAGCGAATAGTCTCTTGGTGAATTGAAACCCAGGTGAACGACAGACGTCGGCGATTCCGTGGCGAGAGCGACTTGTCTGCACCTTTTAGGTTATGGATGAAGGGGGAAGGTGGAGCGTCGGTCGGGAAGAAGGAAGATGGAGCATCGGCGGAAAGAGGGAGAGGGGTGGCGGCGGCGATTGATCGGAGTGGGGCGGTGATGGGGAAGATTGGGTTAACTATCATTTCAGGTCCCTCAAATTATTTTTTGTGCCAATTTTAGCTTGAACTTTATTGTTCTTCCAATCTAATCAGTTCTTATCATAAAAGAGACTGCCACGTGGCAATATACCTGCCACGTAGGCAATTTCCATCCAAAATAACGGTAGAACTAACAGTAGGGACCAAAATAGGACACTTAAGTTGAGTTAGGGGACTTTAAGAGTCACTTTTTGAGTTAATGGACCACATTAGGAAGATCGTTAAAGTTAGGAGACTACATATGAATTTTACCCGTTTATAAATATTTGGGAAGGAGATGGCTAGGGAAAAAATGATTGGTTTAGTTGATAAAAGAAACACACTATTGATGAAATTATATGGCTTTTTGCATATAAGTAAGGATTACAAATTTTTCAGATAGATTGATGATGAGTTCCCGGAATGGGCAAAAATGGTGATTGTTGAGTACTACACAAAAGAGAAGCAATTGAAAGATAAAGTTCATTCACTAAAAGTGCAAGTTTCTTAGCTCTATTTCAAAAAGGAACAAGGAAGTGATAATGGAGATAATAGATTTTTAGCTGCGTAGCTTCAGAATATAGACCAGAAATTTTCTGAATTAAGAATATTTGTAATTATTTTTTGCTGCCTTTGTGTTGCGTTGTTTTGTATTGCACATCATGTTCTGGATATTGTTTAGATAGATGAAACAATTGATACGGCTTTCATATGGGTTTTGTTGGTATGGCAGGCATGTGAAGATGCTGCCTAGTTGTCGTCATTGACACTTGTGTTCCAAAACGTTGCCTTTTAAGAAATGAGAAGTTGTGTTGTTTTCCTGGTATCCTTTGGTTATTGTGTAGTTACAGATCTTGGTATAGTACAGTAAAGGTTGATTCTATAAGTATACACTGTAAAATGCTGATTTTTAGGTACAAACAGAAATCAAACAACATATGAAACAAGATATGTTGAAATTTTGCAGTCAAAATTTCCTTTAGGCAGAACTAGTTTTTTTTTAACTAGAATTAATAACCAAAATAAACCAAAAATACAAGTACTCTCATGTAACTCCATGTAACTCAGTAACCAGTACACAAACCAGTGCACTAACTGTCAACACAAAATAAACCAGTACACAAAATTATTTCCAAAATCAAGCATCCTTGTACCAATTTTTGATGAGTTTAACACAAAATAAACCAGATAATTAAAGCCTTTGCTACCACATAAAATGCAAGCTTCAGGTGCTTACCTCTAAACTCGGGAGACCAATTCATGTAAATGTGGCATGCACAAAGCCTATTTTCAGTCCACGAAAATGTCTCAGATATCATTTTAAGTAGTCCCTACAAAGGCACCTGAACTGGTTAGTTATAAAAGCAAACAAATAATCCATTAAATATAGTAATTGGATAACTACAAATGAAAGTTCAAACCTTTTGTTGGTCAGACATAAAAGCACTATCCATCTCCATCTCCACCCCCAAGGTCGACTACTTTTTATGTAAGTGAATAAAATCACGATATTTCACAATTCTTTGACCAATGATCGAGGCCTCAATCGTCTACAATTTTCAATTCATAGTCCAGCCTAATTAAGACAAAGGAGAGGCCAAATTTGGATTGCAAACAAAATTAGTTTTAGGCTATTTTATTTGAATTTGAGTTTTTATCAACACTTGTTCACTTACACCAAAACCTTCTTTGTTAAAAATTTGCAATTTGTATTTTCTTAATTTACTTTCCTGTGGTTCGACACCTGGATTCCTGAGATTTTGCTACTTGCGACAAGCTACACTTGGGTTACAATTGCTAAAGTGCAGCAATCTGATTGTTTCCCTTCAACCATGATGGTGTATGTTCCACATAACACGGCCCCTCATGGGTCTACCCAAAAAACCTATGGAAACGTGTCCCACATTAGTCGTAATTGGCTAATTGATTATGTGGCCATTGGTTAAAACCTTATACTTTTAGTTAGTTAATCCTACTATGTAATCATGCATAAGTATGTGCTTTGACTTGAATAATCAAATAAATAATAAAAACATAAAATATTGCCATGGCATTTTATTAAAATAGAACATCAAAACCATCAAAGCATACAAAGTGTTTATGTGGTTAACTACACATAATCAGCCACGTGTAAACATCCAAGCAAAAGTAGACTATGTTCACACCCAAGAGCGACTCTAGAGTACACTACTCATACATGAACATCGAAGGCAAATAAGTGTATGAAAACTATACACTTGACAATACTACTGAGATCCATAACTAAGCTCCCACCTTAGATCGGCTCACGATGGCAAGCTACAAAGCCCTCCCTTGTGCTTCACTAGTTTCTGTTGGCCAAATAAACAACTTTAGTTAGTACCATAACTTAACCAATAAGCAAACCACAAACAATCATAAAGATTCAAATCAACCACATACCTACTCATGAACCTAGCTCAACAACCCTTAATGGTTGTCAGTCTTACGAAACATATTTGTGCTGTTACGGCCCTTCTAGTGGGAGGTAAAGACTTTAGAATTTAGTTTAGAAGTTTAATTTAAGTTTACCTAGCAAGAATTAAGAAGTTTGCCAAAGTTCACTAAGTTCCGACAAGAATAAAGCTCTGAACTAAGTTCAGGGGAAAAATGGTAATTTTGCACCCTGAGTGGCCGGACGAGTCCCGAGTGTTTTAAAATGAATTTTTAGAACTTAATTCTTAACCTTAACTCAAACTTGACCAATAGACAGGATTTTAATCAAGAACCGTTAAGTTTAAAGATGGGGGACTAAATTGTTTAAAACTTTAAACTTTGGTAGTTTGAGGGGTTAAGTGGAGTTTAAGAAGAGGGAAGAAGGGTTTGGGCTGCCATAACCCGTTTTCCAGCTTCTCTACTCCATTTCTCTCTCAAATTGGACTTGGAATCAAGAGATTTTGGTGCCAAAAGGTGGGGTTCAAAGTAGTAAAGCTTGGAGAAGTGTTTTGGAAGCTTGAAATCACGTTTTTGAAGCTTGGAGGGACGTTTTTTTCCGTCCCCTGTTTTTAAACGAGGTATGAGATTGTGTTCTTGATTGAATTCTTGGTTTTTGTTGGAATTGAAGCTTGGGTTTTGGTTAGAGAAGCTAGTTTTGATGTTTAGAGCTTTGTTTTTGGTTTGGTTTTATGTAGAACTTTGGGAGCTTGGTTGAGGGAGGAGATGCTTGAATTGTTGCTTGTTCTTGGAGTTAAGGTAAGGGAGTTGTGTTTTTAAGTTCATGGAATGCCATTAGCTTGGATTTGCTTGAGAAATTCGAGTGGTTTTAGCTAAGGCATTAAGGAAACGTTTTGGTGAATTATGGCGGACTAGCGAGATTGAGAGGAATTATTTGATGTTACGATACATCATAGCTTAGCTTTTGGTAGTTGGTTATGTTCTATGCAACATGTGCTTTATGTGTATGAAATTTGGAGGCATTCCATGCATGTTTTATATGTGTGGGAAGTGTCCAAAGTTCATAGCAGTAAAATTGGGGTTTTCTGGGCATTTTGCAGGTTTGGCGACGTGTCGCCAATCCCCACGAGTTCCCATGACGCGTCGCCAATCCAGAAAAATGTTTCAGAACGTCGACAACTGTGGCGACGCGTCGCCGAGACAGCATTTGACACCCGGTTTTGTTTTCAGCATAACTTTTCGCTCGGGTGTCCGATTCAGGTGATTCAAGATTCCACTTGAAGCTAAGAGGGAGTACTATCACCTCAATGTTTTAAAAACACTTAAAATGTCTTATTTTTAGATTTATATTAACTTAAATTGAAGGCAAGTTTTTAAGGAAACTATGTTGCATTTGAACATAATTAGTTACCACTAGTTCAGGTGAGAGGTTTAGAACCCTCGTCTGCCTAGCCGTGCCGGAGCCACGAGGCCACGAGGCGAAACCTTGTTCATCTAGTCTACATCAACGAGGCCCTACGTCCTAGTCTACAAGTCCCACCATAATTCCCCTGCATAACAACTAGGTGAGAGGTTCTATGTTTGAATAAGGCTTGCTAAGGTTCGCCCTTGAGCCATATGTCAGGTTGCTAAGTGATTGCGCTTGGCCTGTATATGTCAGGTTGCTAAGTGATTGCGCTTGGTGATTGGCCTATATGTCAGGTTGCTAAGTGATTGCGCTTGGCCTGTATATGATAGGTTGCTAAGTGATAGCGCTTGGCCTATATGTGTTGCTAAGTGATTGCGCTTGGCCTGTATATGTGTCAGGTTGCTAAGTGATTGCGCTTGGCCTGATACAGAGGACTACTTGAGGAGAGGTCTACGGACCTAGTATATATATATATACTAGTACCCTCATGCTGTGTGAGCTCGCAGCCAGAGTCCTAGGTTTTTCTTGCAGGTACATGGAAGACCCCTTACTGAGAATTATTGAATTCTCACTCCCTGTTTGTTATGCAGAGCCTGGAGTAGCTGGACCGGATAATCGCTGAGGATTATCGCGGTAGTACCTTTTTGGTGTGTAAAGGTACGGTAGTTGAGAAACCTTGAGTTTCTAGTTTGCCTAAGTGCTCAGTTGGTTTGTTGGTCAGGTTGCAGTACTAACTTGTTTCTTCCTTTGGCTGCAGAGCCTAGTAGCACTTGGCAGAGGACTTGTGAGACTCGCCACTGGGACGGGTGTCCAAAGTGGGAGCTAGGGTAAAGAGATCTCAGCAAAGTCTTGTATTTTGATACAGTACTTTATTTTGCCTCCAGTATTTATGTTATAAAGAGTCCTTGACTCAGGATTGTTCTTGGGTGAGAGCATTAGTTACTTTATTGTATGAATGCTTTCACGAGTTGTGTATGTGTAGTTAACCACACAACTGTTGATTTTGATATGCTTTGGCAGTTTGTATATATTATGCATAAATTACTCAGCCGGCTAAATGTTTTATGGTTTTTTTTTATAAACCAAGTCAAAGCATAAATGCATACATATTGCATTCTAGGCTAATCAACTAGTAGCATTGCATTTAATCCACACACATAACCAGCTAGCCAATTACAATCCACCGTGAGACAAACGCTCACAGGGTATCCCGGGCAGAGGCACGGGGGATCGTGTCATGTGCCATGAAGACTAAGGAAGTGAGAATCAATGATTCTCAGTATGAGATCCTTAAACCTACAAGGAAAATCATAAGGACACACATATATACAATATATATGAAATCTACTGTGTGCTTACAGTCTGAGGCCTAGCATATGCACATATATTCGAGTCCCTTGGGACCCTACCTTTTCCTAGTCCTTGCACAGATGTCACCCTGTGCTTAATGAGTTTTGGCTTCTAACTCGTTCCAAGCAAGTTTGGCTTTCTGACATTCTAGTGACCTAAGCTCACTAAATAAACATCCCTCAATTGTTATGCAGGTGAACATGGTAGATGCACCTTGCTTGAGTTCTAAGGAACTTAATAAGTGTACTACACCTTCACATAATACCTCAAGTCCTTAGACTTGCCTAGGTCATTTTTGTACTAAGCTTCCACCTCAAAACCTTACCAAGAGTGCACTAAGTTCTCATTTGTGCCTCAAGTAACCTTGCCTAGGCTACAAAGGCACTAAACCTTTACTCAAGACACATACCTATCCACCATTACTTGGTTCACCCTAATGGAATAGTAATGACCATGGTTGGACTCATTCACTATGTTCTTTGGAAACCCCTAGGTACAGTAAGGTTCCCACATCGGGACCTCAATCTCGAAAGCCTAGCTAGGCTTCTGATGGTACTAAACCGTATACCTAACTAATGGTGCTCTAATATGGCCAAATGATTCCTCAATTTAAACAAAAAAATGAAGCTAAATCTTGATCAATTCAAGCTTCAGAAAAAATATGAAAATAGTAGCCCTTCCTCTTAGCTTTCATGTGGAATCTTGAATAGCCTCAATCGGACACCCCGAGTGAAAAGTTAATGGGTGAAATACTGTAAGGGTGTCAAAGCCGATGGGTTCAGGCATTTTTCCTACAAGGTTGCATTGCCAACCAATAGGGACATGTTGCCACAGTACAAAAAACACTGGTTTTTCACGAAGGGCTTGGCGACGCATCACTCTTTTGTGCCCAAAAATTGAAGGTTTCTTACCATATCCTTGTTGTGGCCTTCCAATGCCTTCCAATAACCCTAGAGATGCCTCCAATTGTCTTAAACCTATATGTATATAGGCACTAGGCCACAATGCTCCATTTAAACCAACCCTATGGTGTCCATAAACACCACACAAATCATTAAAACTTCACTAGTCCACCATGTTCATCACCATCCACCAACTAACACCATTCACAAAACTACTTGAACTCTACCACAAGCAAGGTATGAATGACATCAAATATGTATGAATCATAAATCTCTTACCTCAATTAGCCTTGAAGTAGCAACAATCAAGCACCACAAGCAATAAATTCCAAGCTCAAGGGTTCCACTATGTTTTTCCTAGGCTCCAAAGCAGTACAAGGTTCATGGTACTAAATTAAAACCATCCAAGCAAAACCCAAGCTCCACAAAACTTAAGAAACAAGAAAACAACATGGGCAAGAAGTTACCTTATGAATTCAAGCATGCCCAAGATTGAAAATGCCCCAAGAAGCTTCAAAAATTGGAAAACAAGTGCAAAGCATACCTTCTCCTACTTGGGCACCAAGAAAGCTCACCAATTTCACCAAGAAACCATGAGTTTGAAATGAATTGAGTAAGAAATGGAGAAGGAAAGAGAAGGATGCGAAATTGGAAGGGAAAGGATGAGTGAATAGTGGCAAGAAATCATCCCCTCCAACCAAATTAACAACAAAACCCCTTCCACCTCAAACTTTTTAAAAACTTTCAAATGTACCCTTTCCCCAAATAGTAACTAGGTAATTAAACATTTAGGCAAAACTTTCTAACTTGGGTTTTGGGTTTTGAAAATGTCATTTTTACTCCCGAGACTCATCCCAACCCTCTGGGGTGCAAAATGACTAATTTGCCCTTGGGTGAACCTAGTGTCATAAACCACTTGAAACCAACTCAACCTTTAATAACTTGCTTGATCTTACTAATTCACCTCTAATTAAGGTATTTAAGCTAGGGATTTATGAACTTACTTCGCTCACCAAGCATCCAACTATAAGGGTTATAACATCACATATATATCAACTTCACCACATCTCAGGCTAGTTGATAACATCTCATACACACTAGTTTCATCTTTAATTTCCTTCGATCCCATGTCCATTGATGGCCCTTCCTCAGTATAAAAAATTTCCTTTGTGTCAATGTCTCTAAAACCTAATTCTCTAAGTGTATCCATGAAAGACCATTTCATGAATTGCTCTTTAGGCACCACTTTGCAAAGTATCTTCTCATCAAAGTATTGCACAATAGAATCTCTTAGCATGATCCCACCATAATGAAGTCGAACTCCCACGCCTCCACTCATCTACAAACATTCAAATAAGACAAATCATATTTTAGCTACAAAAATAATTTATACTCAACAACAAAATGAGGTTTCCTGCAAACTTTTTATGCCCAAAACTTCAAGGGTGGCCTTGTTCTCATAAAGTGCATTCCAAATTGCATTATCAATTCATTTTTTACTGCACTTTTTATTCCAAAGTGCATTATTAATTTTTTTTTTTGCTGCACTTTTTATTCTAGATTCCACTTATTTTAAAGCTCCCAAAACCCCATTAACAAAAAACAGCCCAACAAGTTGCTAGCAGCTCCAATGCGTGTTTAACAAGAAACAATTCAATCTTCACTTGCTTAAAAGCTCAACTAATTAAACTACAATTCTACCAATTCTACTAAGTTCGACATTCAACCAAATACTGTTATCATTACAGGTATTGAATTTTTGTCAATGTAACCTAGACATGATGTCTTCCCTATTTATTTCAAATCGTGATCCATAGCCAAAGAGATGCTTAGATGAAAAGCTACTAGTATAGTTGAATTTGTAGTTACCCAATTTCACCTTGACAAATAGTAGTGAGCAAAACAATAATTAAAGTACAATAATAAATTGCCTCTTTCACCTATTTTTTTACATCTACTCATTCACTCACAATGTCTCAAACAGAACAACCAATGGTCATACTTTTCAACAACAACCAAGAAATGAAAACAAATAAATTTATCTACCTTTTACAAAAGCCTCCACACTTAATCCTCACAACCGATCCCCAACTTAGTTTAGAATCTCAATGCACCATATATGAACAAGGTGCCAATGACTGGTGGGGTTTTTTTCTCTCTTTCGCAATGCACTTTTCATGTGTTTTAAATGCCAAATAAGGTTAAGACTCCCGCACTTATAAGTTAGCTTCTCAGACTTTGGCAAACGGCATCAAGAACCAAGCCATCACATGACTGTCAGACTCCCAACTGAAATTAACTGCACCAATTTTCATAGTTTAAGTCCTAAGTTGACTCGCACGGTTTACAATCTAAGCCCCAAAGTGACAGAGTTACCAAAGTTCAGGGCACTAATATGCATTTAAGCCTATGTTGGGAAATAAGAAGTTTTTTTTCTTTATTTTTATTTTTTTTTATTTTTTATTTTTCTAATATTTTCCCTTTTAAAATGGTTGCTTTGGTCAGGCTATTCCCATCATCAGATGCTAGCCAACGTGGTCATTACAATTCATCTGCAGCAGAAGACCTTTGAGGTCTACCTTCTACCTTTCTTCAGTTCACAATGGTATGTTTGACAATTCCGTTAAAATTTTTTAGCTGATGGTTTTGTGAGAGAAACCGACGATTTGGATCTAGTGGTTTTTAGTGATTTGGAAATATTAGCCTAGTCACTAACTATTAAAACAAAAAAAGGAAAACAACCACAAACAAAAATCCATAAACAAAACTATAAATATTTAACTTTTTCTACATTATCTTATCCAATGATTAAAAAAATATCATTCCTATCAAATAACCGAGTTTAGGGTTTAAGGAGCCGTTAGGATTCCGCTAAATTTGGATACATATGAAAATGAAAATAGAAGGTGAAAAAAAAGGTAAAATTTTTTTCAAAACAATTATTATGACAGTTACCTATGATTTTTCCATTCTATTTTTTTCTTTCTCTTTTCTCTTTTCTGTTTCTGATTTCCCATTGCATTTCTCTCTCTGTATCACTTTTGTTTTGCTCCCCAAGAATCTCTCTCATGCTTCTTCCTTTACCTCCATGAAGGTCCTCATACCTCATCTGTCAGTCAAATGGTGTTTCTTTCTTTGACTCTATTATTTTCATTTTGAGTCTTTAACTTGGCTTATCATGAGGTTAATTGGTGGAAAAGGTTTGACCTTGAATTCTTTTTTTTTTTTTTTTCTGGCCTGTTCATTCTGAGCCAGCTTTCCCTCAATTTTGACTTATTTTACAAGCTATATATGAACATATATTATTATTACATGAAATTGGCCTCCGTAGAAAATGGGATGCTACTTATTACATGAATTTAAGTTGTTGCTGTATGAAAATGATATTGTGTTTTTATCATATGAGTTTTGAGTTTTAACTAGAAATGAATTATATGAAACTGAAGTAGTAGTGTATAGTTGTGAAGTTTTGAAAGTATGAAGACCGATGTAGGAAGCTGGGTTGCTATTTTATAAAATTGGTTGTTATGTGTTTGTGTGTGTGTGTGTGTGTGTGTGTGTGTGTGTGTGTGTGTGTGCACGCGTGTGTGGGTATTGTATGAAACTAACTAGTGATTGTATGAATTTAGGATCCTATTGTATGAAGTTGGGTTTATAGAAACTGGAAATTAATACTATACAAAACTTGTTTCTATTGTATGAAACTGTGCTTATGTGTGTGTGTGTGTGTGTGTGTGTGTGTGTGTGTGAAACTAAGTTGAGATGTTGATGTAAGAAATAATATTCCTATTGTTTGAAACTGTATCACTATTATACACAACTAGATTCCAATTGTAAGAGTGTGGAGTTTCTATATAGTATAATATTGACACGGTGATACATGAAAATATTCATACCATACGAAATTAAAATTGTGATGTACGCAACTGATTAACTATTTGTAAGAAATTGAAATAAAATGTAAGAAATTAGATTAAAGTATTGTATGAAATTAAACATTTCTCAGAGTATCCAATGAAAATAATCCCAAGACAATTGCTCATAGTAATAAAAAAATCAATAATAATAGGAGTTATAATTACTAGCGTTGAGTTCCTATTGTATACAAAATTTAGATGTCGATATACTAAACTGAGTTCTTATGCTGAAAACGTAACTAAGTTGAAATGCTGAAATTAAAATATAACTGAGTTTCTACCATATGAAATTGGGTTTTCATTATATGAAAATTAACATTTCATAAACAAAATGGTATGAGAATAATAATTTAGGGATTTTGGAAGATACCGTCGTGGGATAAAATCATGAAAAATAAGATTTAGAAAAAGAAAAGTATGAAGGGGGTTAAATTTCCTCTATTTATTATCAAATTTTTTGTGATTATCTTTCTTACTTAAACTCTAGATTATGGATGAAAAACTTAACGGGGTTAGTTGGTTTATATACATATTACTCTAGGAGGATAGTGAGTCAAGCCCCTATCGAACAATACAAGGAAGAGTGAGGAAGATGTTGATTGCGACACGACATTCTTAGGAATATGTATCCGGAGAATATAATATCATATTTTGTGAATTTTTCATTTTAGCCCAACATTTTGAAAAGTTAAACATTATGAGAGTATGGTGCAATGGCTCGATTGCCGCAAGAAGATGAGGATGAAATCAAGGCAATGGCAATGAACTTTTGCTAAGAACCTTGTTGCAAAGATACAAGTATACATGCAAATATTTTTGTCTTAAGGTATTTGTTGATTTATACATGTTCAAAATTCAATCAGGATGTGTTGGTTTGTCACTGCAGAATGCAACTGGTGGAAAGAAAACAAAACTGGATGTGTATAAAAGAGTGAGGCCAGCCGGTTACGTTGTTGAATTGGCCTCACAAGCAAAATTACTACGAATTCACGCCAAAACATGGCAGCCAGAAAAACTGTTCGGCTTCTTGCTCTTCTTTGCCTCCTCTTATGCATCGTCCCCACCCTTGAGGGTAAGTTTCTAAAACTAATACTTGAACCAGTTTGCTCTTTTCTACATGTGCGCACGCCCATACATATACCACAAGACCGATCGACCAATTGATATATAATCTGCAATAGATCAGTTCTGAGCGTATATTTTTTTCCCATTTTCTTTTTCTTTCAATGTTTTCATGCATCCATGATAGTGGTCTTCTTTGTTCAACGCTCTCTCTCTCTCTTTCTCTCTCTTTCTCTCTCTATACACGCACACACACACATATCTGCACCTAGAAATTAAATGCAGGCAGTTCGCTGGTGATGGATGCTAAAACAGCTTTAATCTTGCTTTAAATAACGTCGGCTAAGGCCGAATCCTTACCGTCATTCTTCAATCACTCCTATATATATGGTTGAGAGGGATCAATTTTTTGCTTGGTCGTTTAAGAATTTGATTCTGAACCAAAACTGAGTTTTTTTTAATGGTTCATAAACCCAAACTATGATTTTCGAAATTAAAGAGGTATGGACAGAAATTGAGCAAAAGGAATGAGATTTTAAGCATCTCCCGTCGTCCATGAGCAAAAACCTCCTCCTTTCATTGTTGTTTGACAGCATTTTCTCCACGGAAAGACGCCGCTGAGTATCACAAATAGTTTCGAGCTTCAGGGAGGAGACAAGGGCATGATGGTAAAATCATGGGCTTTGTTTAGAAGTGAGCTTAAAGGGGTAAAATTCACCAGGTACCTTTGTTTTTTTTGTTTTTTTGTCCTTGGATATTTGTCCTAATGAGATACCTTATATCTTATTACTCATCCTAACCAGTTACTTTCTATTAATTTTATGATTAAGTTTGACA
Source organism: Aquilaria sinensis (assembly GCA_005392925.1). Classification (NCBI taxonomy): domain Eukaryota; kingdom Viridiplantae; phylum Streptophyta; class Magnoliopsida; order Malvales; family Thymelaeaceae; genus Aquilaria; species Aquilaria sinensis. The sequence goes on from SMDT01000745.1 coordinate 33,365, forward strand.
AAAAATGCTAATGTAATATTAATTAATTTTCAAATAAATCTTAAAATAATAGTTTAAGCCCTCTCACTCATCCCATAAACAATTCTAAACCCTTTAACTTTTAAATATGCTAATTATACTCCCAATCTTCTCTGCCTACCCATCTCATCATTTATTTTCTAAAAAAATTTAAAAATTTGGGATTGATTGATAAGCCTTAGAACTGGACCTCTCTCTCCTTTCTACGCGTCCTCCACCTCTTCCTCCCACCCAGTCGCCATCTACTCCAACGATATCCCCGTTGAGGCCGCTAGTGGTGATGCCAGCGTCCTCCTACCTCACCACTATTATTGCTCACTCCTTGCTCGTCACTACTGTTGTCATCGCTCGCTCCTCCCTCCTCACTTGTCGCCGCCCCTCACTTCTCGCACGATTCGCCATTATCCAATCCAAGCACCTCTACAACTAGATCGTCGAGTTCTTGACCCATCTCATGAAGCAGATCCAAAATAGAGCCGTATAGATTTCACTCCAAAAAAGTTTGCCACCAAGGTCAACCACATCGAGGTTGACAAGGAGACCCTCAAGATGCTCACAGCTCTCAGGATGAGTGATATTATTATATTTTATTATTATACATATTTATATATAATACTTAATTTGATGTAAAATGATCAAAAAAAATATAACTCACACATGTGTTGTAGTAAACCGGATACCATATTTCGTGCCATACAAAATACAAGGTAAGTTGACAGAACTCAATAAAAGCTTGGTAGTATAGGGAATATCACAAAATATTGATATATACTATGGCATTTCACATGAAAAAACTAACGAATAGCAAAAATATTTTTATTACATACCACTTACCGTGGTAAATGAAATTCCACCAGATATTTTGCAAAATTAAATGCCATGACTGTGACAATGATAAATAAATTTTCATTGTTTGGGTTAAAAAAAAATCTTAGATTTTTGTCATGCATGTGTTACTGCTGTATACCATTGTGTGCACTTTTTTTATTTTTTTTTTTTGGTTTCCATTCATCAGTATGAAAATGGTATTAAATTATTTACGTTCTTATAGATCATTTTGAGTATGTATATATGTAGAATTATGTTAATTAATATGAATAGGTACGGGTGTTCCTTTTTATAGGAGAGAAAACTTGCGTGGACTATATTTATGCCGGCCGCTGCTTGGACTACGAGGACTGTGACCATGATTGCAGAGATAACAGGGGGGCTCTTGATGGCTTTACTGCACTTGATGCAAGTTCCGACTTGCAATGCTTCTGCTGCACCAAGTTGGAAGATGGTCGTCGTTAGATACCATACATGTATCGCTTCTTAAAATAAAAGGTAATTTACATATATAATTAAACCCCTATATTTATATACTGACAAGACAATTACATCGTCTTTAATATTGTACTCTACTGCCTCTTAATATTGGCGCAGGGAGGAACCCGAACCACAGCATGCAAAAGAAAGGAGGTATTTCCGATTTCCCATGCACCAAAAATAAATAAGAGGAGTTGCTCTTAATAACTTTTGTAATATATATATATATGATGATCGATACTCCTAAGTCGTATCAATTAAGCTGTTACTTGCTACTATATTAATATGAATAAATAAATGCATGCAGTTGACCTATATTGTGTCTGTCACACTATCAATAAAAATTGTATTATTGTGGGCTCTCCACAATAAAAAAACAAAAACAAAAACAAAAACAAAATTTTCAACACATACAGAGAATTATGAAGACATGGAGTAATATATACATGCTTCAACTTCAACCTCGATCCACTTAACTTGTCTTCCATTACCTTATCGTAACGTACCGCCGCCCGACTTTAAATAATTCCGGTAATCTCCCAATCCTCCCTTTTTGAAGAACATGTTCATCCCTGCATTCCCCCTTCCTTCCTAGGTTGCTCACTTCCATATCCTTCATCCTCTTCAGCCTGCAAACTACGCCCCCCAACCCACTGCTCTCCTTCCTCATAAACGGCACCCCTAGAAACTTCACCACCTTCTCACATGGCCCTCCGGATCTTCCTTCATCTCCTCCTACTTCAACATTTCATAATTCATATGCATCTAGTTTGATCATATCTACTGTATAGGAGATTATGTATCACTATAGCCTCATTTGAAAATAACTTTCGGTATTAGTATTAAAATTTTGAATAATTCATATAACAAACGAGATGACACCAAAAGCTACCGTTAGATTGTTTTTTCAAAACTCTAACATTAATTGTTGACACTGACGCAAATAGGGCTTCCATATCTCCCGTTGCATGTTCCAAAAACGTGTCCCATATTCTTATGAGGTATATTGCCTGCCATTGAACGACCTAGAACATACGAGGCGCTAAACAAGCTTGTGACTCAATAAACATTTCTTTGTAACAAATTAACAAGGAAAGAGACGGGCTATTCCATTCCTAAGAGATACTAAACATATAACCAGCTCCATCTCTTTGTAAGGCTCGTATTGGTTGCAAGATAACTTTGGACTCATCTGCAGGCGCCCATCTGTTACAAACTACCATACCGGAAAGGGATTACTTTCTGGAAATGGGTTCTGGCAGAGCCACAATTACAGGAGAGAACAAAACTGTGCAATTGAAGAGACAAATGTGTTCTAGTCAGTAACATCCTTGTTTTCATGAACTTCCCTGCCTATGGTCCTCCACTAATCTTCTCCAAGCCATCCTTCCACAGTGCAATAAAGTCCAGAATGCCAGGAAATAAAGCAGAGGAATAGCAATCATGCAACCACCGGAGGCAAAATTGACCAGTGTCTGAGGAAGCAAACAAGAAAAACAAAAACAAAAGCCAAGTGATTAAGAGCTTTTGAACCTGACACACTGCTTGGATTAAACATCAACATCAAAAAACATTCTGTCAGATTCAATTCTGAAATGCCTTATAAGTGGCAAATCAATCTAGACACTCCTACATTCAACATCACAGAGTTGTTAAAAAAAATGCTTTGGGACTTTGAAACAGCACCAATTGATGTTAAAATGTCTTCGCCTAATGGCTACTTCATCCTCCACAAAAAGAAAAGACAATTTCTGAGATTAATTTTCATAATGCACTCTGTAATGAGAAAGAGAAGCACTCCTACAAGGGCGGAAGCCAAAGCATCAATAAAATAAAGCAGTGGAAGCAATGTACCAGTATTCCAGCTACAAGATGAACTGATGGAACAAAAAATTGATCAAATGTATTCCCTTCAGCATATCCATTGAACGCAATGACCATCGAGAAGGTGTGAATTGTAACAAATGCCAATGCAATGAATGCTGCAATTATATAATTTTATATTAAAGGGGATATAAACCTCCAACGCAATCAGTCATCAGCATTTCTCAGACACTGTGCATGACAGAAAATTACCACACCAAAACACGTCCATTGCAGAATTTTTCTAACCAGAACACCAAAACAAATGGAACAGATACCCATATTGGTATATGAATAGTTTCATGCATCAACAGTAACTCACACAAGAAAATATTAAGCATGAAAGTTTGCTTACCCAAAACAAGGAAAAATGGCACCTGTGAACACCTTTCAACAAAAAATGTTGCTGGACCAAATGCTGGTGTTAAAAGACCGAGGCAGAAGAACACAGCATGGGCCAATCCATGACCTAAACCACCAGCTGAAAACAGTTGACTGGGATGATGTTTGTCTATCATCAATTACAAACAGAACATAATAGTCTAATGATCTATTCAAGTTATTCTTCACAAGAAAGTCCAATGCTATATTGTTTTCTTGGAGACAAAAAGGTGCATGGAGCATCTAACTTTTGATTTCATTTATTAAGAAGGGAAAAAGAAACTACCAATGCCATTATATTAAAAAATACCATGCTGTGAAATATAATTTTTTGTATGTTCTCCTTTCATAGTCATCATGCAGCCTTAGCAAACTGCAACATATGTACTACAGACTGAAGGAGTAAGGACCTTATCAATCTGAATCTCATCACCACCAATCCACAATGCCACTTACTTGTCATAAATATAGAGAAACCAAAGACAATAGAACAGTTGTCCAACATTTACCTAAAGCAATTAGCATCTTATCTGTCAAGAAAAGTCGTGGCTTTGAAACTCTATCAGCAAAAGCATTCAGTATGTCTTCCAACTTCCTAACAAAAATTCAACAGAAAGATGTGACAGGTATTCCTGAACACCCCAAAGAAAACATAGAAGAAAGAAAAGCAATACTATAGATGAAATTCTTTTAACAGTTTTGGGGAAAAAAACATCAAGTATATTCTCCATGGCTATCTGATAAATGAGGGAACCAAGAACAGTAAAGGACACAAAACAACAAAGCATTCAAAAATTCAGGAAAGGAAGTGTTTCACTTTCCTAGATAATTGGAAAGGTCCTATATCTTATAGAAACTCCAACATATGCATGGCTTTAGTTAGTATGATGCTAAAAAACATATCTTTAGTGGCAAAGATATGATCCGTTGACATGTCAACATATGATTGGTAGACAGCACAGCAGCCACAAAGGCCAAGAGAAATGAAATCAGATCAATGAACTAAGATCAGGCTTTGCAATACTACTCCCATAAGCAGGCTGAGGATTGAAGTAGCAAACACGCTTGTAACTCAAAATTACAACGCGTTTCTGATAGTAGTTACTATTGCCAACATAAACACAAAGTATTAATACCCTGTTATTGCACCAAAACTTGTGTGCACAGAAAAAGGCACCTCTTGTGCTCGTGTTCAGTATGAAAAGCCCTCACCATTACTGCAAGAATATACTAAAGCAGTATAAGATGAACGTAAGAAACAAAACTAACTTACTTATAAGCTTTCCAGAAGAGAAAACGAATGCCCTCTTGAAATGCAACAGAGCTTATTATAAGTATGAAGAACAGCCACCATGTTGCTGATGTCAAAGGAAGAAAAGGTCTCCATAGTCCCGAGAGAACGATCAAACTTACGAGCCATACCAGTGTACTGCACTCAGAAACATCACCAATAAAACCAAGAGTGAAACCCAAAACAAATTCTCGACTTTGGAACACCCACATTATCTAAAAGCCCATTTCCTTGATGCGAAAATCAGAAACAGGAAAGGAACAAAAGTTCCCGCACAAAGTGATCACACCGTTGATCAAGATTGAGGAGAAAATTTGAAGTGAAAATTCTTGAAAAACCCTAGCTATCGAAAGATGAATTGTACCTTGAGAGGAGAATAAGGATCAAAAACGGCTTCTTGGAGATGACGGAGACGAACAGGGAAAGAGAAGGGCCTAGCGCCAGCAGCGCGTACCCGATCCCTGCCGCTACTGTCATTCTTTCTAACCTGAACCTTCAGACCCTCTTCGTTTCTCCAGCTTCGCAAGAGCTGAGGGCGCTTGCAAGGAGATGGCAAATGTTCGCCACGCCACTACTGGGTCCTCAATTTTTCTGATTTCGTGCAATCAAGTGAATATAGTCTGGCGTTAGACTGTTAGGGCCTCTGCTTAGAGTTGAATCAAATCATAAAAAGCAACCTTTACGCAATAACTGAACAAGCGGAATATTCTTAATCATGTATATGAGTTTTCGGCTTCAAAATAATTTTCGACTTCATACTTTTTAAAATTTTTCGGTTAAAGCTCCTAATGACTCAGGATCTTCTTGGGTAATCCGAATGTACTTGTTCATAGAGTTCTCACTGTAAAATAGTAGTTCTCAGCTTTTCTGGTCTGTGAAAAGCAAAAATAGTGCTTCTCCTAGTTGGCGGAGTCTTCTAAGTGACCGAGATATTCTTTGCAATTCTCATAGGAGGATTATTGGTAATGACAATTTTGTTTTGGTTTGGTATGACTTTTGGATTCCAAGCATTCCCCATGATGTTCTTGGAGCTCTTACTCCAAGTTTTCCAAGTCATAAAAACCTTGAAGTTTTAGACTTAGCTCTAAAGTTTGGTTAGGGATAAAATAGAGATCTCTTTTAATCTATTTTACTGAGCAAACTCCAAAACTTATCCTTAGGTTGCCCTCTCCTTTAGCTTCTTCAGGCTTAGACTTTGTCCAATGGGAGCAGAGTCCAAATGGTTATTACTCATCAAAAAAGGCGTATGCGTTATAGTTGCTTAACCAAGATTCTCCTTATATAGCCCCCCCCCCCCCAAGTACCTTTTTAAATGCTCTCCCAACTACATCAAATCTTGCTTCCCATGGCAGGTTTACTAGTCCTCAGTGTCTAAGATGCAACATACATGAGAAGTCCTCTATGCATCTATTTTGGGGTTACACAAGTTCCAACAAATTATGAGACAATTTCTTTGTCTACCTTATCCACAAACTCCCATTCATTCAAATCTTGGCTTTTGAACATCCTAGCCTCTCAAAAGAAATGGCAGGTGGAATAACCTTACTTTTTAGCCTATTTTATTTGGACTCTTTGGCTGGGTTGGAATGAGCTAATCTTCCAAAATATTCCTTTTAATGTCCAATTAATCATCCCCAAAAAAAATGTCCTCAACCAAGATTTAATTTCTTCGAGAGGTGTTAAACAGTTTATCTCCTTGTTCAGGGCAAACCCGCCCCATCCTTTATGTGACACTTGGTGTGCTAGTGAATGGAGTAGGCCAGCTAATAATTCACAAGTATTTGTAGTTTATGGTACTCGGTGAAGATTGTCAAGGCTGAGAGCTGCTAAGTGGTTATGGATGAGGATTAACTTTGTGATGGCCAGGCCTAGTAAAATTGCGAATCAACACTTAAAGGTGGGCGGTTGCGATCAAAAGAGCAATTTCTTCTTCCTTGGGTTCATCCTCTCCTACTATTATTATTTTATTTGAGTGTGTTCACGCAATGACAACAGTAGAGGAGGGCATGGAACTCAATTTTCCCATGGCAAGTCTAGTCTAAGACCTGGTGTCTTCAATGAAAATCATAAATCGTTGTTTTTAGGTAATAATGTCGTGACAATTTGTACCTCCAACACATGATTATACTTCGTTCTTATTTTCAACTTTCCTTTTAGTTTTTCGATTATGACTATTAAAAAAAAATTGCAACCATATGAGTCAGACTACCATTCTCCGAATGAATTCGCCAATTTTGATCCGAATTGTTGATAATAGTTCCACTACAATCCAACTAAATAGGATTTGATTGCTCATCTGTAAGAACTTCTCGGAGCGCTCTGAGCTTTTTCCCCTCACATCAGACTGATAGGCGAATCTCACTTCACGCTTTTGAGTCGTCCCCGCACCACCAAAGCGACGAACTCGAGCGACAGAAGAGCACTCTCTTCCCAGGAAAAGAGCAAGAATGGAATCGGACGATGAGCTGAGCCAGAGCCTGAGTCAGAGGACCGAGTGGGCCGACGTAACTCCGCTGCCGCAGGACGACGGTCCGAACCCAGTTGTTCCTATAGCCTACAAGAACGATTTTCGGGAAACGATGGATTACTTCCGAGCCGTCTATCGCGCCGACGAGCGCTCGCCTCGCGCCCTGCGCCTCACCCGTCGGGCCATCCATATGAACGCCGGGAATTACACGGTAACGAATTCTTTAATTATCGCCTCATGAAGGGATAATTCGTCTGTTGCTTCGATCTAAATCGTTATACTTTCCTGGTTGTGAAAGGTTTGGCAGTTTAGAAGACAGATACTTGAGACTCTTGATGCCGATTTGTTCAAAGAGCTGGATTTTGTTGAACAGATCGCCGGAAGCAACTCCAAGAATTACCAGCTCTGGTGACTGACGAGTGATTTCTTTTCTTTTTCTTTTCCTGATCAGGAAAAAAAAATGGGAACTTTATATTTTTATGAGACATTAGAATTTTTCAGAAATCAGTGGTCTGGGATTTGTTTGGAGCTACGCTGATCTCTTTCAACATTAAAACCTTGCTTTTAGGCATCATAGGCGTTGGGCTGCCGAAAAATTGGGAACTAATGCTAGCCTTAGAGAGCTTGAGTTCACACGGAAAATTCTCCAAGTTGATGCTAAACATTATCATGCCTGGTCTCATAGGCAGGTTTGTTGAGCTTATACGATTGAAATTCGGTCATAATTTGTTCATTTTGTTGTTTCAATTTCATTGGTTCGCCATAGCATCATTGGATGAAACTTGGGAACTTTGAGGTGCTATCTTGTTCTCTCTTGTGTCAATGCAGTGGGTGCTCGGTGCTCTAGGAGGTTGGGATGATGAACTCAACTACTGCAATCATCTTATCGAAGATGACATCTTCAATAATTCTGCCTGGAACCAGGTAATGATCAAAAGTGTGCTGTTATATCTTGATGATGTTCAGAGCTTAGCCTGGTTCTTGTTTGGACTTATTCTCTTGCTTTATGGGCAAGCAACATTTCATTCTCATTGAATGTCAGCGTGTTCATTTACATCAGCTTGGTTCATGTGTAACAGAGATACTTTGTTGTCACAAGATCACCATTGTTGGGAGGCCTTGATGCCATGAGACAATCTGAAGTGGACTACACTACCAAAGCAATTCTAAAGAACCCAGAGAATGAGAGCCCATGGAGATACCTCCGAGGGCTTTATGAGGATGACACAGAGGCTTGGGTTAATGATCCTTGTGTCTCTTCGGTGTGTCTGAAGGTTATGAATACCAAAAGGAATTTTGTCTTTGCCTTGAGCACACTATTGGACCTTCTCTGTAATGGGTTCCAGCCTAGTCAAGAGTTCACCGATAGTTTGGATTCTTTATGGAATTCAGATTCTGAGCGACTAGAGCCACGGTTGGCTGATGCAGTTTGTTCTTTGTTGGAGAAGGTGGATTCCATGAGGGCTAGCTATTGGAGATGGAGGAAAAGCAAGCTTCCAGCCACACTCTGATACGCAAAGCTGCTGAAGGTGCTTCTCCAGTCCCACAGAAGTTTCCATCTGTATCTCTATCTCTACTGACATAACAAAGGGGGCTTCAGTTTGTTCCTGATGTGTTCCTCAAAAAATTTACAAAAGCCACAGGCTCCCCCAACTGTATTAACAAAATCGTGTTCATTATTAGGTACTTGCTTTGCTATAAAATATTTGATTTTTGAAAACCGTTTGTTCTATTATCCATTTTCTTTTGTTTCCATCACAGTTATTGGTACCTGTTACCCGTTTTCCCAATGAAACATGCTGGCCAAAGGAACATTCAAGCTTGTAGGATTATTGATTAACCGAAGACAATAAATCTGGTAGTAGAATCTTCAGCTTGTTAGCCCCTGCCAGCTTTTCGTCTCAAGCGAAAGCCTTTCCACCCGGAACTCCGAAATCACCATGGCTCACTTTTGTCTTTGTTCATCTCGTCGGTATCACTCTTTCATATTTATATTTTATCTTGAAAAAGCATACTTAATGTATTTATGTGGTATTCACGTTTTTTACCACCAAAAAAAAGGGGGGGACGAATATTATGAGACAGGAAAGAACAATAACATACACTCTATTCGTCCCAAAATTAGTGACAATTTTAAGAAAAAACTTGTCCAATATAGGTGACACTTATACTTTTATGCATCTTCTTCCAATTTGACATTTTCTTTTTGTTACAAAATGAAATTACATTCATACCTCAGTTGTATGTGTGATGAGACGAGTAATACTGAAAAGATTTGTACAATGTGCCTGTGTGAAAACATGTCCTTAATTTTTTAAAAAGTAGTACAAGTGTCGACTATTTTTCGATCAAAGACCCTGGCATTCACTTCAAAATCGAGCTAGTTGAATCTCATTTAAAGGAGAGCCTCCTTAATTCATCTTCATTCATAAGACTTGAACTCAAGACCTTACTTAAGGGATGATAGGCTCTTTACCATTCTATCTCACAAGTATTTGGTAAAAGTGTCAACTATTATCGGACAGATGGAATATTTATTTTAGTAGTACCCATATACTGAAAATTTTTCACTAAAATTTCATACATGAAAATGCTGACAATAAAAATCAACCTTGTAAGATTATTGATTGACCAAAGACAACAAATCTACTACAAGTCCTTTATCTGCTATTTCTTTCAATCTTTTTTAGCCATCCATAGTTGGAAAGTACAAGAACCGAAGCTACAACTCCAAACTGCGGAGCAAGTGGGTGAATAACCCAGGAGCATTTGCCAAATAACTCCCAAACGGGCTACTGTTCAATTCCTATCAACAAAATCATACAAACCCTTTTCCTTAATACTGCACAGGATTCCCAGTCAGATTACATGCTAGTACATCAAAATATGCAACCTCAAAATAGGGCATGGAATCCTCCATGCCATAAAGCTAACCTGGGTTAAAGCTTTTTGCTGACACCAGATGTCTTCTTAGTCTTGGATGATGGACTTGAGGTTTCCTTGAATGCAGATGGGCAAAATTCAGTGACACTGCAGATTTCACAGTGAGGTCTCAGTGGAGTGCAAATGGTCTGTCCAAATCCTACCTGTCGAATGATATTTCACATGTTCACATTCAGCAAGCATTTATGACTTCTAAACTTAAAAATAGCCATCTTTTATAGAAATCTGGAACTCAGGGAAGGCTGTGTTCTACAGTCACTTGTTAGCTGACAAAGACTTCTGATGGTTGAACCAAGGTTTTGAAAAAGAATCCCATCTTTCCCAAACTAAGCCGAGGGTGAGCGAAGATGATTACTACCCATTGGGTCACCCATTCCACACAAATGGTCTCACTTTCTGAACCAAAAATAATTACAAAAATGACAAGAAAAAACATCACCTAAAAGTACATATTCTGAGATTACCAGCATCCATATTCTGAGATGTAGTTGAGACAACTACGTACATGTATATCCATATATAGTGGTCGAACATCAAAAGTGAAAAGATATCACACTACCAAGTATCAAAACCATTTCCCTTTTCATTCCCAAAGAAACAATTCTGATTCATGCATTCATACCACTATGTCATCCCCGTAAAGGAATAAAGAATACATTACCAGAAGAGGATTAATGGAGACCCACTCTTCCTTTGGAAGCCAAAGTTGCAGTGCCTCTCTTGTTTCCTCAGGAGATGATGTTTTCTAACAAAAAGCAAGATGGTTAGGAAGATCCTATGCCATCTATCCTTGTAGCTATGGAAACAAGTCCAATAAACAGGGCATATTTTTGTCATCTAAAACCTTCGAACAAGAAATGTTCTAGTTTTGTCACTTGTAGTTAGGAATAATATTGTCACCAAAGTAAGACTGAGGTGGTCGTAGCCTATCCATGTCAAGCTGATGGCCACACAAAAGTGCAAGAACAAATTTCCATGGCCCAGGATGTTTTCACGAGGTAATTATGCAAGAAGCATCTAATCAGCTTTATTTCTCATCATGATTTTGGATTTCCAGTTCCACGCATTTTTCTAAATCCAAAGAACTTGCAAGTTGCAAGAACAATTGGAATCATCCATTTATCCACATCTGGGAGTCATGATTTCATGATTCAACAAAGTACACGGACAAAAGTGAAACAACTGTTTGATATGACATGAGATTGTTTTTGTTGGATTTCAAGTTAGTAAGCTGGGGATTTAAAAGACTACACAGATAACATGTTGTGGCTTTTTAGTTTCAAATCAAGATCAGCTTACCTTAGGCAAAGCAACATCAAGAACAAGAACTTTTTATCCAAAGGACCAGCAGACATTATGGAGTGAAGGAAACAGTGATAAAAAGATAAATGAACATGGGAAGTGAAAGTAGTTGATTTAAAAGGCCTTAAGTATACTTTTTAGTCAAAGGAATAAAAACAATTCATCAAAACCATTTGTTATAAAGATCAAATAACAGGTAAGTCACCTGTTTTGTTTCTCGCCGAGACACCCATCCAAGCCGATTGCAAATACGATGCACATGAGTGTCTACACATATCCCTTGAACATCATTCCAAGCAACATTCATAACCTAAGGCAGCAATAACTCAATGGTCAGTAGACTGTGCAAGCATGTATTTGAAAGGAAAATGCAGTTAAGCTCTACCAAATGTGCCATCTTAGGACCTATTCCTGGAAGCAAGAGCAACTCATTCAATGAGCTAGGGATATCCCCATCATACTTTGTAAGACAAATTTTTGCAATCTTCTTAATGTTGCCAGCTTTCCTTGTATAAAATCCAACCTATCAAAAAATTAATCCATAAATTAATAGCACATACAACTCCTGAAAAGAATTAGGCAGAAAATGGCTAAATGCAATAGTTGAAAATATTTCTTTATCAGCAATAAAGAAATTTATTAGTCTAGCAATTCCTTGGGTGTTGCTAGTTTTGGTTTGAAAAAGTGGAAGGGAGTTTTTTAGATTCATTCTTCTTGACAGAACGAGTCAGAAAAGGAAGCTTCCTTGTGAATTTGCCTGACAGGCTACTTAACATACCGGGTAAATTAAGTCCTTAATTGTTGTCTCATCAGCTTGGTCAATAGCATGAGGAGTTAGTAGACCTTGCTGAAGGAGACGTTGAATAGCTCCTGGATCATAAGGTTCAATAGAGACATCACAATAAGATCTATTAAAACATAGAAATGCCCCCAGGAGCAGATAATCCCTACATGGAGTTTGTGTCAGAAATTGCTGCAAGTAAAACTTAGATATTTTACATAATATTTCTTCCCATTATATTCATCTAGTGCTTAAAAATGGTTGTTGATGTCTTCACACTTTCTCAGGTTAGTGCTATAGCAAGTATGAGCACAAGATAATCTTACACCATATCAAAATATGAAGTTTCTTATTTTACAAGGCATGCAACTAATAAAAGCTGAACAACTCTTCATATGGGGGCACAGCATTGCTTCACCCTGACCAGTCTGCCCAGACACTCACTAACAGAAATTTCACCAGTTACAAAATGATCTTTCCGAACCCTGAATTGTTTTTTTTCCCTTTCTGACATGCATCTATTTCTTCCTATGTATATGTTTCTTGGTAAGTTACTTTATTATGTATTCACTGAAGCCTCACGATAAAAAAACGTTTGCATACATCTTAAGTTGATTTCAAGATATATATGCAAAGATTAGATGCTAGCTTATATAATATTATAATTTTAAGGTTCAAGGATTTCCAAGTTTGAAAGTTTAAAAGTCAAACAAAGAGTAAATAGTGGGCCCCAATGCCAAGTTTCAATAACACAACTTATAGCTATAACCTTCCCAAAGTATAAAACAAAAATGCAAAAAATAAATAAACAAAAATTGGAAACATAACCTCATAAAGAGGCAAACGTTAAATGATGTCAAATTTAACTACAAAAAAAAAAAAAAAAACTTGCCGTGAGTAACATGATCCTTGGTCTGGCTAGAAAGGAGTGAAGATACCAAGACAGCGAATCTTCTTTCCTGAAAAATGGAAACAAATCACCAGGTAAAAAGGAAGAAAAGGAAATAGCATCATCTAAACTCATACAATTTCAAAACACTGCACATTGACCATAGTCTATCTAGTGCATAAGTGACTATACAGGTTGTATCAGTCCTATATGAAAACTAAAGCCCATTGAGAAAGAGTTCACCACCCGTACCAAAATCTACAGTACAAAGAGCTATTATCCACCTTAACTGCAAGAAGAAAATGATATAGTACATTCTGTTTTCAGTGCCTTTCACAAACTTTCAGTGTACCCTATTACTAAGTTTGTACCTTAGGAGGTAGCAAACTACCAGCTTTCTCGCATCCCATAGTATCCACAGGTGCATCTTCAGATGACCTCATTTTACGTATCCCTTCAAGTACTTTCTCCCAATTGACAGGAGCACCACCTAAATTAGAGGAAGTCACAGTGCAACTTTTTCAGTAACTCACCCAAAAGGTAGCCAAGGAACAAAAGTACAAACAGCACCCTGTCACATAGCTTCTACTATTCGTAACCAGATATTTGGATATCTTCTGAGGCTACCTTTTCAAGTAACAAAATTTGCATATGAAAACTGGCAAAACTATATTTGAATGTCCAGGCAACAGTACATTTCAGTTTTACCTGCTGACGAAACCATACAACTAAGTGTAAGCTCATCTGATGCAGGTCTTGACTTGCCTAAAGAGTCACATTTCAATGCAAGAAAGTCAGGGAAACAGTACATTTCATGTGTAGAATACATGCATCTGAATTGATATGTTTGGGTGCATAAACTTTTCCCCCCTCCAATGGTATAATAAATTAGCAAGCTGTGAGCTGGTCTAGGCCAAGAGGCCAATCATACCTAGCCAGAAAAGTTTGCAAAGGTGGACATAGCAGTACTTAAAATCAAATGGTATCATCATATTTGAGAAACATAATATGCAGATAATCTTAGTCTTGATGTAAGTGTGTCAAAATGCCATGGCAATGACCATAGTGGCCAAACTCTTACTCTTTCCAGCAGCTCCATCCACCTTCCTGAACGCAAATTCCTCGATGTCAGGAAGCCCACATATCTGCACACCAAATTCCCTGGAATCAACCATTCTCCTCCATAGAAACTTTAATATACAAGAAACCTTTGAAGCGCAGCAAACCATAAACTAAAGACCCGTTAGGCAATGAAATCAAATACGATGTAATCCAGGAAGAAATGAAAAGTTCGAAATTTTGAACAGGAAAACGAAGACCCTGAATAGTAACAGGCAAAAAAATCCTCCCTTTTTGTGAGAAGATGAATACTAAGCACTTCCTTATTAGTAAAACAGGAAAAGAAAAAAAAAAAAAAAAAAGCTAGCTACAAGCCTACAACCAGACCAATAGGAAACGATGGGAAGTTTTTAAACCTTGCGAGCCTCTCCAATCGTCTCTTTTCCATCAACCATGGTTTCCTTAACCCTCTTTCTCCTCACAAAAACTCGAATTTCTTCAGTAGGAGCGTCAAGGATTGGTTCGGGGCCTGAAATGCATTTATTAGATAGGAAGAAGATGAGGCAGGGAGTCTAGAAAACAAGAGAAAAAGGGAAACCGCGAACGGGGTTTCCTAATGCTTTTGGGAAAAAGGCATTGCGAGGGAACAGACCTGGCTCTGAGCCTGAAGCAGCAACTTGTTTTACTGGTGGAAGAGATTTGGAAGAAGATCGTGTATTTGGCATTTTGATGAATCTGGTTCGCCCTGACCCAGACTTCAAATGAACTGTAAAAATTCGCGGCTGAAGCAGCATTGGCTTGGACTGACGAAACGACAACAAAAATACTAGTATTTGGCCGAAAGAAAAAGAGTTGTTTCTCATGTGATGCCTAAATAGTTTGGTAGTGTAGCTTATTGTTTCCTGTTTCCCCTCAATTTTTCCCCGAATAATTCCCCTTAATTTCTAAATGTGAAGTCGAGAAAGAATTTTGCCAAACATACTAAAATTATATATAAAAAATTGTATGAAATAATATAGAAAAATTAACATGTTTCACTTACTTTTTCAACTGTCAATCAAATCTTGAGTCTTACCAATTAAGTCTAAGACTGTATCATATAAAATTTTACAAAATTTTAGTACACAACTATTAGTGTAGGTAACACTACTCTTAAGGACATGTCACTAATATCACAATCATGAATTGGTGGGATCTTTTGATGAACTTTGCGGAATCTTTGGCCTAATGGGGAATGCTACCAGTACTAGGTTCTTGTCTGACCAAATATTTCATTGCATTTGTCTTGAATTAATGAGCAAGTAAAGAAAGTTGTGACTTATTTAATGTAGTAGGCCATATATTTTAAAAATTCGCATGGCAATTTATAAAAAAATGTTGCCAGCAGCCCATCGTTTGTTGTTTGTACCAGCGGATTAATTCTTGAATTTCATCCATAAATTATAGTTGAAGTCACAATCAAAGCAATAACTTGCAAGTGCATCAGGATTGCCCAAAACCTAAAATCGAAGCTTTGTTGTGCAAATGTTTGAAATCCATGGCTTATAACACGGGAGAGTCATGAGCTGACTTCCGCTGCTAAAGAATTCAAGACAAGTGCGACAATCATTCTTTGACTTGAATCGTTTAACAAATCATTATTTTGTTATATAAGAGGGAAAGAGGGGAGTAGAGCCTGGGGCTCTCTCACACAGCTCCAAGTGCAAGAGGAGAGGAGCCAAGGCCTTGCGTGGGAGAAGGCAGGCAGGAGGCAGCTCATTACACCGTTAGTGAATTGTGAAATTGGACTTGAAGGTGAGGAAGAAAGAGCCATATACACAGGAAAAGTGGTAAAGGGGAAAAGGGTTGAATATAACTACAGAACTTTCAAGCAAGTCTAACTTGGAAAACGTGAAATTACCGAGTATATAGTTCATCTTTCCTTTTTATGTTCCGTTTTTGTACAAGGTTTGACCTCTTATAAGATTTCTTTTTGACGAATTAATTATTATAAGTGCAACTGAGCTGAGGTGACTCAGGCCAGGTCACACCCGATCAAATCTCTGGATTGGTTATATAGCTGAACCTGCCGAGACCAGATAAGCAGGCCCGGAGGGGGGAACATCTTTTCAGCTCAGCGAAGGATTTGCATTAAAAAGAAAATCCCGACTTTACAACTCCCTAAAATGATTTCCTTTCTTCCCCCTCTTCTCGAATGGAGGAGGAAGAGTTTAGGCGCAGAAATTCGCCTCATCCTCTGCAAACTTCAACAAAAACCTCAAAATTGAAGGCTTGGGATCATGTTCAACACCTTGATCCCTCGTTTCTAAAATACCTTTCATAATACGCGTGTACACCCTTTCCAGTTGTGGAATGCCATACCCTTCTGTACGTTTTAGATAGAGCCGCTTCACCGATTCCACTTGCTTTGAAATCTTGCCATCTGACAATCCGTGCCGAGGAGTAGCAGTTTCAGCTCTTGGATTAGAGGCCTGAGCAGAAATTTCCACAGGTCCGTCATCCATGGGAGCGGCTTCTGCCCCCTGATGGTTACTGTTCCTTGCCTCCGGAACCTGAGAGGACTTTGTCTGCATAGGATCTGGATGCTGCCATCTCTCTTCCGACGATGAAGCTGCGTTTAACAATATAGAAATAACAGGACCAATGTTAACAGAAGAAGCCATAAAATCTTCTTCATTTTCCCATGCAATCAAAACTAGGAAAGGAAAATGGACAAAAAATGATGCGCTTTGGACAGTGCAGGAGTGTAGGAGTATGCTGCAACACAAAATGTACTAAACTCTGCTGGACAGACATGTGTCTCACCCCACATCTATATATCTCATTATTTATCTAGGCTAGTATAGAAGCGCGTCTATGAGTGCGCATGCATGCCCGTATGGACATAA
This sequence comes from Aquilaria sinensis, assembly GCA_005392925.1. Taxonomy (NCBI): domain Eukaryota; kingdom Viridiplantae; phylum Streptophyta; class Magnoliopsida; order Malvales; family Thymelaeaceae; genus Aquilaria; species Aquilaria sinensis. Next base: position 50,555 of record SMDT01000745.1, read on the forward strand.
ATACACTTGTATAGCCAAGAATCATCCCTCCAATTAAAATGATCAATATGTACAGGACCACAGCTAGTGCAGAAAATGGTGTATGTTATTATAAATGGTTCACTCAAACATCTGGAAAAAATAAAATTCCAGCATTAACCTTCAGATGGTCTCCCAATGCTTTCCCATGATTCTTCTTGAATTAATAAAATACACTGGTACGGTCTTCACAGAATGCTCAGTACACTATAATTTTAACAAACAGTTGGAAGAATTGTGCATTCTGAATCAGATGAGACTCACATGAATGGGGATTGCTATGCCTACTAAGACATAAGACCCAAAAAAGTAACCTCTTTGATTAATGGGGCAGAGAAAATGTTAAACATAAAAATAAACGAGCTAAACTGCATGAACCAGTCCATGGCAATACATCTCCATTTGCTTACAGGACTTGCATTGCACATATAAAAAACATGTACCTGCTGCAGCAGAATCAACATTCTTCTTAGACCTTCTCAAGGTTTCATAACTTTGATCCAGATTGACTTCCGGTTGTACATTGCGAAGTCGAGCACTTGCTCTAGTAACAGTTCCTAGCTGGACCACAGGCACCGAGGGGTAAACAGATCCCCCCAGATCATCTGGCATATGCTCTGGACCACCTTGTTCAGCAATTTTATCACAACATGCAACCAATGCTGGGTCTATCTGCGACAGCATTCCATGTACCTGACCCAAAAAGAGAAACAAAACAAACAAACAAACAAACAAACTTTAGACATAAAATGCATAGTGGAAATCGAATGAAGAAGAGCAACTGAAAAGAAAATTCTAACATACTAGAATAGACAACTTACTGCATCCCGAAGCTCATAAGCTCTGCTAACAATTCTAGCACCATTATAATCACTTCCATTATAAACCTGATATAAATGAAGCAAATTAGCTATATGCAAAATAAGCAAAACGTTGGGAGGGCATAAGAGATGGTAATGGAAATTATAAAATAGTTCGATATATACATAGAAAGTACTTGTAGCAAAAAGATACGAAACAAGAGGCAAAAAGAAAAACAAAATTTAAAGGCTTAAATGCAGAATGGTACCCTGAACTTTGCCTACTAAATCACTTAAGGGCCTAAACTATAAACCGACACAACCCAAGACTCGTACTTCTAAAATTGGGGCAGTTCAGTTCGTAAGATGAGTTGGTCAGCAGGTAAAGTCATGCATTCAGACACCGTTTGCTACCTTCTAACCAAGCTAATAGACTCAGTCACATCATTGCTCATGAAGGTACTCAAATGGTAGCAAACAGTATCCAAATGCATGACTTCCCTTAACGAACCAACTCACCTTTTGAACTGAACCACCTCAAACTCAAAAGTATGAGTCCTGCATTGTGCTGGTTCATAGTTTAGGCCCTTAAGTGATCCAGTAGGCAAAGTTTGGGGTATTGTTCCGCATTTAAACCAAATTTAAAACAGCCAATTGTTGAGTGAGTAAAGGTGGCATGTTTATGACTACAATAAGAAGTAGAGGATAAACAAGAAAGGAACAAATATTTTACAGTTGACATGGTTTACAAGCATTAACCAAACACTTTCTGCATGTATTTCAGTAAGAAATCACTATCCACTAGTTTCCTCACTTGGCTAGAAAAAGCACAGATAGGACTAAAAGACATAGATTCAGTAGACACTATATTCACAAGCAGAAAGAGAACAGATTTCATCAATCAATTGCCAGGAAAAACCCATCTCAGGAAAAATATAGGCAGCAAATGTTGAATGGCTAATTTAGTGCCACAGTTCTGAGCTGCATGCATTTTTTTTTCTTAGGAAAAAGTGATAACCTAACACAATATCTTGGGAAATGGTCACTTATCTATACCTTTGCATTGGTCACAATGAGGTCAACATCTTCTAAAAATGCTGAACATGTGATATATTGCCCAGAGTCCACCCGCTGAAGCAATGTAGCGATATCCATAGGGTTCTGGATTATTGATCGATAATTTGGAGCATCCTCATCAGTTACTGGATAATGAAAGGCACTAAACCTTTTATCGTATAAGATTCTGCAACATAAAAAAATAAATATATATATGAAATTTTCTGTCACTTCTAGGTAAGGCATTCAGAATTTATATTTCATGAGTTTCGATAGCCATCATAGAAGTTAGAACGGGAACAAATCTCAATGAAGAAAAATTACCTTTTATCATATATTAAAAAAATGACAATTTAATATTTCCAACCTTCCATAGAAAGGGTTTAGATTTTTCTAACACTAGGATTGGATTTTTCTAACACGGCTACTTTACCTGTTACAAACATCCCGGAGGCACATCCGTAGTCTCCGAAGTGCATGCTGCTCTGCTTCTACTTTGGCCTTTAATTCTGAAACCTTCGGTCCCCTGGCCACCTTTGGTGCCTTGGGAAGTTCACGCAGAGACTCTGATTCCTGGGATTTTTTTGTCACAGCCTCCAACAAGATGGATAAAGCAGCTTCAATTAAGCGGTCAAAAAACAATGATCTGTCTTCAGTTGATGGTTTGTCCACCACATAGCTGAGAACAAAACTTAAATGCATCAATATAATTCACTAATCAATCGTGATAACCCTTGACAGTTGGTTGTGGATACGAAAAAGAAAGGGAATTAAAAAAAAAACAGATGCAAAGATGCTTATACTATTGGAAAGAAAAAAACTGCTGCCCAATGCCATATTGCAAGTCGCTGACCTGAACTGGAACTATCATGCCTGCAGGAACCAGGCTCATATTTCACAAGTAAATAATTCAACAATCAAACCTAGCCACTTCTCTGAAAATGGCAGCAATAACATAAAAAGCTTGTATGAGGTTATAAGGATTAGTTAGCATACATGCTGCGGTGAGGAAATACTGAATATGGATTCCCATCAATCTCAGTCAGCTGAACTAGGGATGTTCCGAGTAACAATATTGGTAAATCAGATGGCAACTCTTCTAGAAGTGTAAGCAGCACAGCCCTAAGCTGATCATGTGCCTGCAACATATTGAATCTCATACTTACACACCAAAGACTATTTAACATAGTTGAAAGTTTAAGTTGGAAACAAGAACCAATCTGTAAGCATGCACTCTTCATGAAAAGGAGAAAATCAGGAATTAGGAAAATATGCATAGGAGCTTAACCGAAACATGTTGACAAATTCAGAAGCTGGTACAGTACACACACGAGCATATAATTGGCTAAGGCAGACACTCACATTGTCCCACCAAAGATTAAATTGAGGAATGTAGAGTATAGATGGGGTCGTTCTCCTCGCTTCACCAAATATATGTACAAGTGCTTCCTCGGGGGTCTTTGCACTAGGATCAGATAGAAGTGATGGAAGTCCAAGAGATAGAACAGGAAATTTCTCCAGCTCGTGTAAAATAGCAGGTCCAAGATGATCCTGTTATACAAGATTTGCAAGTAAGCCAACTCTTTTATTTCAATATCAACATTGATACTAATATGTTACAAGACGCTTACCAGGCCAGCATCATCACCACCACATAGCAGAAGCCGAGGCCTATAAACAAGAGGAATAGAAGATCCATATGACAGCATAGAAAGCTTGGTCAACTCTGATGAGACAGCTAGAGGAGGAAATATATCAGATATATAGTTCATTGCTTTCTTTAGATGTCTTTGCACGCAGGGTGCAACTACAAGAGACAGTGGCCTAGAGTGTACAATGGAGCCTCTGTGGGCAGCAGGAGTAATTGTCGACATTGCCTCTATAAAGTGATTTTTTTCAACCTTCACAGAATCAACATCTATCAAGAACTTATCATCACTGGTGTATACTTGAGGATATTTTTCACGGAAAGCCCGAATGGCGGCTTCAGTACACAGAGCCTTAAGATCTGCACCACAATATCCCACACAACTAGCAGCAAGTTCCATTTTCAGTTCCTTGGATGGAGGTTGCCTCCATTTACGAGTGTGGATATCTAATATCTCAGCACGTGCTTCACAGCCAGGCAAAGGAAAGTTGAATTCACGATCAAATCGTCCTGGGCGGCGCAAAGCTCCATCTATGGCATCAATTCTATTGGTTGCTCCAAGCAGCACCACTTGTCCTCGAGAATCAAGACCATCCATCAGTGCCAATAAAGTGGACACTATGGAATTGTGTATCTGCTCTTGTTTGCTTGACCTCACAGGAGCAAGACCGTCTATCTCATCAAAGAAAATAATAGATGGCTGATTTCTTTGTGCCTCTTCAAAAAGTAATTTTAATTGCCTTTCCGCTTCACCAACCCATTTGCTAAGCACATCAGCACCCTTTCGCATGTAAAAACTAACCTTCTGGCCAGCTTTTGAAGCAGCACATGCCAACGCTCTAGCAATCAAAGTTTTACCAGTTCCAGGGGGACCACACAGCAAAACCCCTCTAGGAGGAGTGATGTTATAACTCGCAAAAAAATCTGGATATAGCAAAGGGAAGAATACCATTTCCTTTAGTGCATCAATATATTCTGAAAGCCCGCCAATATCATCAAAGCTAACATTCTCATCAACCTGCAGTGGTTGAATATCTGCACCTCCCTTTGAGCTAGGGCCAGCAGTCTGAATCCCAGAGGTCAGCATAGCAAAAGAATCAGTTTGATGACTCCAACCAGAAGCAGCAGCATTCAATCCCCATGGTGTAGTCCCATGCATGTCTAAGCCTCCAAAAAGCCATGGTGGTGCAGATCGGCTCCCCCCTCGGGCCCAGGGAACAGCAGGACCTTGGTCCAGCTCATCAACCAGAAGAGAATCATCAGAGTCTTCATCCCTTATCACACGATGACGTTTATGAAGTCGTGATCCACCCTTCCTAACATCCCTGCCAACTTTGGTACCCATACCTTGATGCAGTACTCTTCTTGGAGACCGTGCTCTCTGCTTGCTCTGGTCTGCAGAAAGCCTGCGTACATCAGCTCGATTCCGAAGATCATATCGCCTCCGTCCATCCTGTTCTTCTTCAGCCTCTTCATCGTCACCATCTTCATCACCTTCATCCTCTCCTTCTGCATCACCTTCAGCTTCATCCTCATCATCACCTTCCCCTTCATTCTGTCCATCATCTGCATCATTTTCATCTAATTCATTGCCATTTTCAGTTTCATCCACATCAACCTTTTCCTCTGATGTATCTTGCTCATCACAAGAATCAGTTTCTAATGCTCGAGTAGCAGCTACCTTTGAGCGACGGGGTCGAAGTCCTTCACGCCGAGGCGTTGAGTTACTTTCCAAAATCCTGGGGCGCTTAGGAGGTAATATCTCGTCCTGATTAATGTTATGGCGATTTCGGATCCTTAAAGATCGATTTCTTGGATTCTGAGACAAACACTCAAAAGGATTCAGAACAGCAATGGAACATTCTTACTTTAGGAGAATCATGCTGATAGGTTCGTAACAGAATCTAAAAGAAATACTAGATGTGACACCGATATCAAACCCATCAAGTACAGTTATTACTCAATTAATTATGCAGATGTTATATGCTTGAAGAATACCATTAGATCGTCATCTGATCCAGAGCTTTCAGTGAAACCCTTGAGGTACACATTAGCTCTCCTCTGTCTGTTTGAGCGCCGAAGATTTGGGGCTGAGCCTGACTGAAACAAATGATGGCAAAAATATTAAACAATATTGGCGTGATATCAACAGTCTAAGGGAGTAGATACAAAATCAATGAATAAGCATAAAAGAAGAGACAGCTGACAACATTCAACCAAGTAAAAAAAAAAAAACTTTACTGCAAAAAGAAAGCTACGTGCAGCATGCTGTCCAATTAGAAAGGCTAAAATTTCCAAAATAGCTTATACTCTTTCTAGTAACAAACTAAAGCAAGGGGGTAAAAAAGAACTAGCAATTATTCAACTGAAGGGCGAAAAACAACCACAGGTACTTAAAAAGCAGAAAAAAAAAATCATAAAAAAGATCCTTGCCAGAATGGCATCTAAACTAGATCATTAATATGAAGATGTTAAAAAAGGTACTCTTATGAGTGAAGCATTTGTTTTGCGATTCTCTTAATTGGAAAATGTACATTGGTACTAAGGGTTGCAAATATACAAAATAAAAAGCTATAAAAGATGAGTCTATCCAATGACACTGCCATGAAAATGAAAGTTCAGGCATCTTCGAAATCAAGAGAGAATGAATAAAGGATGCCTTGGACTTTTACATTTCCTCTAAGTTGGAGGCCCCAATTGATGAACAGAGGACACTTTGAACAACAAAAGAATCCGCATGCCAACACAATTGCCACCTTCGATTATGATAAATAAATGCAGCATTCAATATTTGAAACAGGAAAACACCTGCAATGGACCTTCACAATCCATCAACCGTACTTAACATTTTCATTTGCACTGTGGGTGCCAACACACGCACTCAGATGCATGAGAAGAATTTGAGAAAAGCAGTACTGCTTACTCTATTACTAATTAGATTTAGAGTGTACACTCTAGCTTAGCTAAATCACAATGGGACTTTAGTGTTTGTTGTGATTCAACATCTGCTCATACATAAATACTAAGACTTAATGCATCTCAGATAAACACTAAATGCATGTAACCTACATCTTTATTGGATGCAGAAAATCTGAGAAAAGCAATACTGTCTAGTCTATTAACTAATCAGAATTAGAATCCACTGTAGCTTAGCTAAATCACTGATGGGACTTTTGTGTTTGCTATGGAGCAATTTCGTGTTCAAATATAAGTACTAAGATGCAATGCATCTCCTATAACTACTAAATGCATGTAACTTACATCATTATTGGATATCCGAACAGCGCGATTTCCTTTGCGCAGCATCTTGGCAATCTCGGATGCTGCTGTCCTTGTCTTTGTCTTCTTTTTTCTAGGGTGAATGATTGTATGAGGGTAATACATAAAACGTCCATATTTCGATGGCCTTCTCTTAGGCCTTGCACTTGTGCGTATTGGCCCAGCACCTGGCCCGTCTCCTTGACCAGATTTTTTCAAATACATGGGAACGGACTAGCTATTGTGATTACAACATTCCATGCATGATGGCATGAAGCATAACTACACAATGAGAAGTGAAGAAATTACCAAATGAGCAAATTTCCAGCCTCATAATCGATAAATCTATCGAAGATGAAGCCTCTAACCTAATGAGTTCAAGAAGTTATCTAGAGAGCATAATTTCAGGGAAAACAAGGGGAAAATGAAACAACACATAGAAACGCACATAGCTGAAGAGTTCTAAGGAGATTCAACTTCCAGTCATTACAACAAATATCAGGATTAGCAATATGTTGTGGTTATCAAAGACTGAAAGTAGATTAGCAGCATGGTAGCCCCACTGCTTGCTAGACAGAAATGCCCACGTTCATTTGGCGTTCCAGACAGCACTTGCTGATACACCAAACTTTGGCTTAACCAGACAACAAAGCACCCGCAACCGAATTAAAATCGAAGCAATCCAATAAACCACAGAAAAATAAAAAAAATTCACAGAAGGGGAGGGGGAGGGTGAGGAGAGACGGAGTTTTGCTGGCACATACCTGATTGATGAAGAGCCACTCAGTCAGGCACAATAACTCTCTCAAGCCCGAGAAAACCCTCTGAAGCCTTCGATGTCTTTCTTCTGTAATGGGGAACAGGATCAGGAAGCAATGAATTTGTATTGTTTGATTTGTTACAGCTTAGAAGGGGAAGGGAAGAAGAAGAAGGAGGAGGAGAAGGGTTTGGGACTTGGCAGGTTAAGCTATGTGAGAAAGTTTTACGGTATGCCCGTTACACGTACAACGGGAGAAACAAAGAGGCAAACGGGCCTCGATGGAGTCCCGTTCCGTAGGATTAAGGTTAGTGAGTTACATGGGCCTTCCTTTCTACCATCTATGTCCGGGTGCTGAGCCTAGACCTCAAATCGGTCAGGCCCGTGTCACCCCATATCTAAAGTTGGTACGTTTAAAAAAAAAACTATTACTAACTTGGCCCAAAACAGCTCTTCTGTTTCCATTGGCTCAAACACAACAGAAGAATATTTTGAGTGAAATGGGTAATGTTTTACCATGTGTGCCAGTATATAGCTACTTGAGCATACAGTTGGCAACAAACAAGTAGGGAGGAAACAAACTGAGGAAAAACTTAAGAATTTGTGGCTCATTGAATATGTTGGTTTTGGTTAGATAATGAGCAATGGAATAGAAACTTTTTTTTGAAAAATCAATGGTGTAGAAACTAGTGCATCAAGAACGAAAGTTATGCATTTTGGAAATAATTGACACTGAAGGACCTCCAAAATTCAATCACAATAAGTTGTGTCTGTGAGCAAACAGTAATTAGGAAGACGTTGTAGACAATTATAAATTCAGCCTTACACTTTTTCAATTGTGTAAGATTCGAAGAACGTATTATTTTGTTCTATCAATGCATTGTCTCGCAATGATTCCATTGGCAAAACCAGCATAATCTCTTCCTCTCCTTTGTCAGTTCTCTCTCTCTCTCTCTTTATTGTAATTAAAAGTAAGAAGACTCTCTCTCTCTCTCTTTATTGTAATCAAGAGCAAGAAGAAAGGATTGAGGGGAAAATAATGTTGTTAGCCCATGGGTGAGAGAATCACACTAATACAGAACTATGACCAACAAACAATGATCAAATTTCTCCACTACACCAACAATCTAGGTTGCTGCATTTCCCTTTATCAATTCTAAAACAACAAAGGTAAACAGAGAGAAAGGCCAGCCCCCTTACCTCATTACGACACAAAAGTAAACTATTTCATTCCCTTCTAGCATATCATGCCCAACTCTATTGACATCCTATCGATTAGAGGCCACCTTAGTAAGATTCAATCAAGAGTTGTCAATTTAACCCACTTCAAAAATATAAGTTGTATGTTTGCTTTTTTTGTCAAAAAAAAAGGCTAATTAAACCAAGCCTTAAACAGAGTTTGTTAATGCTTTGTGTGATTTTTGCCAATAACTTTTATTTTTTTTCCCTCCAGTTCTTACAAATAATTAGCACTCCAACAAGGCATAAAAATTAGGGATAATTGTAATTTTTCCATTAAGATTCAAGTGAAATTACACTTTTTTGTTTCTTATTTCAAAAAATCTATACTTTGTCCCCACATGATATTTTTTCTTACTATGTCCAATTTTAACTTCTAAAATTACAATTTAAATTATACAATACTTATATAGCAATAAATTTGAACTATTGAATACACCACTAATCTCATGTTTTTTACACATATCAAATTAGCATAGAGATGAAGGAAGAAAAATAAGTTTATGTCTTATTTTCATTTTTTTTCTCTTCAATTTTGCCATGTAAATTGAGAAAGTTGAACAAAATGAATTTAGAAATGATAATTTAAAGACTAATATTGTAAAATAATTTACTAAATATGAAAATATTGCAACATTTAGGACAATCCAAAATAGTAATTATTTCAAAGAATTGGGATGGAGATGGTAACATGTTAACTCTTAGTTAATAATTTGAAGTATTAATTTTTCAACTATGCACTCTCAATATCCCATATTTTTTTGCATCATTTCATTTCTTATTTTGAGTTATCCAATTCCATATTTGGCAAGTAACTTTACCATATTATCTCTAAATTATCAGTTTAATAATTTATTTTTCTATTTTTTCTAATTTATGTGTAAAAGTATAAGCAAATTTTCCTTTCTTTCTTATCCACTCCAAGGCCAAATGCATCAAGCAATATAGGGTTAAGGAAGTATATGTTAAATAGTCTTTTTTTGCCTAGTCGAAGGGCAAAGTGTAATTTTGAACATAGAGAAAGTGCAAAGTATGACCTATAAAAATTGTACTTTAAAATATGGTAAAAAAATGTTTTCAATCCTAAAAATTTTGGCTTTTGCTAAGCCAATCCAATAACTTATAAAGTTTCAAAATGGGTCCTGATTCTCAAGTTTCTACCAAATTTTGCTTAAAGTCTTAGGTTGGATCCTTGTACTCATATCTCGTAACACAGAGGAACATTCTATGTTTTTTCATCTGCACTAGTTGGAATAAAAACTATTCTTGTGGCTCCATTTGGTTCTTCAACAACTTTTTGATGGATACAAAGATGTATGGGAACCAATTGCATTGTAGGGAATGTTCAAGACAAAATGGAGGGATTTCGTTGATGAAGTTGGAAAAGAAAAAAGCCCATTGATAATGGGATTGCCTATCAACTATTTGATGGAATGACAAACAACTTGTTGGGCAGCTCAACTCTAAACTTGTTGACCTTTAATTGTCTTCCTCAATCTACATAAGGTTTACCCATTGTTTGATATATCAAATTGAATGATTAACCATGCACTATTCTAATTCATTCAAGAAAAGCAATGCTCTTGCTAATATATTATTCTTCATAGATATATATTGTTTAGGAGTAGATGATCGAGGATAGGTGAACAAGGTGCTTCTTACACTAGTATAAGCAATGGTGGTTAGATTGCCTACTTGTTTAATTACCTTGTAATGTACTGGTGGATTTGGGGATTTTATTGGATGCATCGAGAGTTGTATGACCTATATGATAAAGCTTCTTTGCAAGTATCTTCATGCAAATTATTACATTCATAACAATCAGAACATTCTTCCTTCATTTGTTGGCAAGTCCTAAGATTTAAACTCAGTTGGATCGTCCCTGGCGCTTTCGCAAAATGGCTTAGGCGTTAGGGGGCATTTAGTGAAAGTCAAATATTTGAACCCCACCTACACTATTTTCCCACTAAATGCCACTTACACTAGTTTGATGACCTTCCAACCCTATACACTTGTATAATTGCTTCTAAGTAACAAAAAAAATCAATTGAACCAAATGAAAATTAAATCTCATTAAATATCTAAACTGGTCTATTTGTCCCATTCCTTGTGATTTTTAGCTTTCTGTCTGATCTATATATGGCTTGGCCTTGGATATAACTTCATGTTGACCAAAAACAAGAGATATGGTAGGTAATATCATGTACAATGCAGCTTAATTACAATAACAAGCTACCTTATCTAATATTATGGTTTTTTTAGGTATTAAAAAAAAATTCATAAAAATCTAATAATGTTGTAAAAATAAAATCAGTTTTGGGTAAAAAAAATACATAAAAATAAAAATAAAAAAATTAATTCTGGGTAAATTTTATTTTTTATTTAATAAAATTAATTTTAGATTAAGTTGACTTATCCCTTATTTAGAAATAATTTTTATGATTAACATCAGAGTTTTAAATAATTTATTAATAGTGTAGATGAAACTGTTGAAACTAAAAACTAAAAACTAACATTTGATAGCTTATTTAAAACTCTAACAATAATAACTGATGTTAATATCAAACGGGGCCTTAATTAAAAAGAACTAAGTGTAAATCTATATACGATAATGATATGCATAAAGAATAGAAAAGATATGTACACAATGCATATAATTAACTTTTATTTTGTTATATTAAATCAATGATAGATATGCATAAATTAAAGAACATATATGTCTCAATTGCAACTTTGGTCTATGAACACTCGTTTTCCATCACCAACCTAACTTTCCTTCTTGCCACCTCCATTATATAGCCTAGGTGCTGCCATCTCCATCTGTTGAGCCACCACAATCACCTTGCTGACTGTTTTGGCCTTTAGGTGCCACCATAATCATCCCCCAAGCAAATATATGAGGCTACTCATGGCCATATTCTTGCCACCTTTAGCCATCGCCAAGCCCAGCCACACCACCTAGGAACTACTCACATAGTTCACCGCTAGGTAGCATAAGCCCAGACAATTGATCCCATCATTTTTCCTTTTGACGTGGGAATAAAAGAGAAGTGTGATTGATGTCATCATTGCCAATTGGAACCAAACTTAGGCAAGCAACGACTTAGATGACAGTGGTGGGAGGTCAAGTCTAGCACAAATGATGATTACGGATTAATAACAACTCTAGACATGAGGTGGTCTGTTGGGATGGAAATGACATTGAGAAAGGAGGACGTATAATGAGGTCGACAAGAAGGAAGAGGATATGATAGAAATTAATAAATTTTATTAAATGCAAAAAGATAATTACAGGAATAAAATATTAGTTTGTCCTAAAATTTTTCACGTTTTGCCAACTTAGTCTTAAAACTCATCAACTTGTCAAAATAGTCCAAAAACTATGAAATCATTAGTTCTTTTAATCCTAATTTGGATGTCTCGTTAAGTGACCGATGAAAAAGCTAAGATGACACACAATGGACATTAAAATCTAACCAGTTGACTTATTTTTATCTTATTAGTAACTTTAGGGATTGTATTGCTCAAAATAAAAAAAAAAAACAAGAGTGACGAAAATCTTTATTTTCCTTACTTATCAATTTTTATTTTGGTGTTTGACAGGTCAACATATGTAGCTGACTCCAAAATCCTCATTGGCCCTTTTGTACACACAAATCCTCCTTATTGTGTGCTTCATCGTTGATGGTTGTGCAAAAGGCTATTGGTATTTATAATCCTCATTGGCCCTTTTATACACACAAATCTTCCCTGGTGTTTTGTTTATCTCCTTTGGTTTTCAATTTTGTTCTAAGTTTGGAAATTTAGATTTAGAATCAAGGTTCGACTACAAATATTTTATCTTGTGATGATTTGGGTTTTGACAATAATTATTGAGTAGAAAGTCTTGTCCTGGTTCAGCTAGGGTTTATCATTTCTTCCTTTCGAAAGGAAAAGGTTTGTTAATTCTATATTAGCCTTATAGTTTGAGACAATTGGCAATGATGGGTTTTTCTTTGTATCTGTAGTCTTCATTTGAACTACCACCTATCAATTGTAATTCAAATATCCTCTAAAACCCATCTCCTATTCTTGAACAACAACCAAGAAATCCTTAATTTTCAAATGTAAAGTCTCTCTTTCCATCGTTAAGTCCTTCGCTCACGCCACTGTTACTAACCTCGACTCTGGATTTGACTCTCTCACTGCTACCGTCGGCAGCCTTGGTGATTTTGTTTCCTTCTGCGTTGACCCCTCTGTCCACCCGGGTCATGTCTCCGTTTCAGAGATTTCTGATAGCTCAAAGTTATCCTCCAATGAGGTGTTCAACTGTGCCAGGATGGTTGCCATTATGGTGATGAAAATGCACAACATCCATTCATGGGTCTCACCTTCAAACTCAAAAAAGGTTTGTTTTGCATAGCGGACTTGGTTCCAATGTCACATCAGCCGCCACAGCGATGGTAGTGGTCAATGAGTTGTTCGGGTCAAGACTATGGGTCTCTAATTTCAAGGATATAAACAGTGAAAATGGCTACAATTAAAGTTGGATCCTTCCGGTTGCACTATTATCGAGGCATGAATAACAATAATGGCCATGACGGATAACGATGAATTAGGGATGAAAGTTAGGGAGAAAATGGTGGAAGTGTTTTTACAAAAAGGAAATTTGAGGTCTACTGCAGTGTTGAAAAGGCTAACAGGGTCCAGAAGAGTCACATCAGCACCAAATTAGTTTACCATAGTCAAAGAAAACATCCACTTTTCTTTTCCGTCTGTCATCTGGCAAATTATCCAAATAAGGCATATCTGAGTTAACATTGCTATAATTCTTGGAATGATATAGAAAGTTGATTAGTTTTAAAAGTGGTTTGGTAAAATGTGAAAAATTTTAGAAATTACTAATGGCCCTATTTGGGAACTGCGTTAGCGTTTAGTGTCAGCGATTAGCGCTAGAGGTTAGCTTTAGCGATTAGCTGTTAAGATTAGAGTTAGTGATTTCCGTTTAAAGTTTATAGTGTTTGACATACTAGCTTTTTAAAAAAGCTATCATGTAGTAAATTTACATAAAACACCAAAGTTTAAATTGCAACATATTTCTAGTAACAAAAAAAAAACATAAGTTTTTCTCCACTAGCCACAAATTTTTTTGGCTTTCCGTATTAGGAACATTTGTTAATCCTTTGAGTTAGTAACATGACAATCACCATGTATCACTTACAGAGATAAAATTTGAATACGAATTCTACCTATATGACATAAAATCTTATTATTTGATGGTATAGTATGTAAAGTAGCAATTTGAATCTCTAAATCAATCAAATATATGAATAAATCTAACAAGGTATCTTTGCAATTTAAAAAAAAACTTAAAAATTGAAGTGCAATTCATCTAATTTTTAAAATGAAAGCCTTTAATCTAGTATCTTGATAGTAAACTATTAGCAATTTTTTTCTCTTAGTTGAGACATTTCCAATTCGTTGATATTTCTTCTCTCACTTTCACAACTATCTTCCTCATCACTATTTTTTTCAAATTCTTCATTCTCATTCACAACCCTATGAAAATCTGAATCAATGCTACCCGTATGCTTTCGTATGTAATTATGTAGAGTCATGACTATTATCATAATCAAGACTTGCTTCGCAAAAGGATAATTGGGCATATGTTTCAGGATATCCCATTTCATTTTCAAGACTCCAAATGCTCTTTCAATAACACTTCGTAACGAAGAATGCATTTTGTTGAATATCTCTTCTTTTCCTGATGGTGGTCTTCCTTGACGAAAATCAGATAGATGATATCTTTCTCCTCTATAAGGCCCTAAGTAACCTGGAATTTATGGGTACCCTACATCCACTAGGTAATACTTGCCTACATGATCTTATCACATTTAGTTAAAATATAGATTAATAACAATAGCGAATTTCACACTTATAAATCATTTAATAGTTTACAAGAGGAGGATGAGGGAAGTTCCATTGCTCTTGATATAAAGCCCTTTTAAATACATTCGCATCATGAGCAGATCTTTCCCAATCAGCAAGGACAAAAGTGAAACACAGATTAAAATCGCATGCTGCCATAATATTTTATGTCGGCACACCTTTCTGTCCAATATATTGAATTTGATTGGTGACCAAGATGGATGCTGGGATATGTGTGCCATCAACGGCACCAATGTAGTCCTACAAAATCATAACAAGAAGTAAAAAACAAAAGTGTTTGATAAAATGAATAAGGATTTTCACAAAGCTTAATTACCTTAAAATAAGGCATGTACCGATGATCCTTTCTTATTTGCTCTGGTGTCCGGGTAAAATTGGGATCACAAGGCTTAATGACAACAGATGTCATACGGATGACACTCTCTAATACTATAGTAAAGTACTTGCTGATTGTTTCCCCTGACCTTTGAAAGTGCTCCTGTGTTTTACGATTAGAGTCACTATATCCTAATATATTTATAAAAATTGCAAGTGCCTTTATTATGGACATGTTAACAGACTCACTTAATCCATAATTATTTTCCAAAATGCAAAGTAAACTAAAAAACATTTCCTTGGTCATTCTAAATTGATCATAAAATCTTTTATCATGCCCTTGTAGCAATTCTTTAACCCATAATTCACCATTTTGTGCAGAGTCCATGCATGGTCTTTTAAGAACATACTTTCAATAATAATCATCAATCTTTTTAAGACAAACACCTGTGAAAAAGATAATTTTTATAATAGATTATCAATATAATTTTCTCCCAAAAACATGCAAGAAGTCAACAAAGAGCCGCACCTACTAAATCAATATTATGCATATCCTCTACTACTATTTCTAGTAATTTTTGTTCATAATCATTCCCCTCATCTGAATCAGTATGTTCAGTAGATGTAAATAACCCCTACACATATCAGACATGAATTACATAAGAGAAAGATAGCTTTGAGCTGTAATATAAACACCTTAATAGAGTAAACTACAACTTAATTTCATCCATTCATCTAATCAAGCAACAAATGCTTCAACCCTCAGTAAAGAAAGGAAAAAAGATGAATCCAACCAAAGAACACTACATGATAGCAAATGAAGTAGATAGTTTATTGAAAAAAATGAAATGGGCACTTGTTACATTTAGTTTAGGAAAATAAACCTGCATAATATTGAAACTAAATATGGAACTTTAAAATTTAAAACCATCCAATAAGACTATGATATGAAACTATAAAATACCATTCAGTGAAAAGAAACTTTAATTAATTACTTCCAAACAGACTACTAAAGCTGCGTGCTTCATTTGTTTCTGCATTAACTTCTTCGGCTTTTAAGTACCGCAACCTTGCAGAATAGCTCTTTAATGCCATAAACATCTCATGCTTTTCTTTATTCAGCAGGAGCTTTGTAGCAAATCGATAAAGTTGATTAAATTGTGGCACATCGTCCTCCATGGAGGTTAGAACTTCAACTGCATCAGTGATAGTAATAGGTAGTTTGCTAACTCTAGCCATTATAGTATTCTTGTGACTTTTAATGTCTTCTTTAATGTCATCTAGTTTTGTGGACAACATAGAAACTCTTTCTTTTGCCTTATAAACTTGTTTCTTTTGTTGTGTTGTGAATGAAATTTTTTGTTGTTTTTTGCTTACATTTCCTTCAGCTTTTGAAGCAACACATGAATTGACCACTTGAACACTCTTATTTTCACAATTACCACTACCACCAGACAATGTTTTTTGAGTGGTAGAACCATAAAAAAAATTTCTAAAGGATTACCACCTGATGGAGCCCACATATCATCACCTTACTTTTTTTCTAACTCTAGATCTATGCCTTTGGTTTTGAACTTAACTATTTCTGGGTTAACCTGTGCAACAACAAGAAAATATAATCATAAGAATATACATGATAATAATACATATATACACAGGTATCAACTTTTTTTATAAAATCAAATCTTTATACTTTTGTCCCACCAATCATTTAATGCATCGATTGTCCCTTTCTGTGAGCTCCATCCCAATCCTGTTGCAAGCATCTTAAGTGTTCTCCAATTCTTCCAATCATTCTTGAGTCCATCCTACTTATTTTTCATTTGGTTACTAGTGTAACACATGTTAGTCTCATTTTTGAATTTATTCGCTATTATCTTCCATGAAAATTTCTTTAGACTATCACCTTGCTTATGACTATCACCAAACTCTTTTTTGCGTATATCACAAAATATAATCACTTGAGTTTTAGTTCATTGTGCTTTACTTTTTGTGTCGGTATACTAATTTTAAGTGTTGGTAATTTCAAAAGTGCAATTTTTCATCTAACATTAAGTAACAAAAGATAAGTGAACCAATTTCCATCAAATAAGGTAAACAATACAAATTAAGCTTGTTTATGGAATATACACTTAAAAAACAGTGATATCTTGTCCCCGATAATTACAAAGGTAGAGCGTTCATGAGATGGGTAGCACAAGGTAGGGTAATCAGAATAAGGGTTTCCAGAATCCACGGTTTAGCCTACTTTATTGTTTCACTCCCACGGGCCACGGCCATCGCCATCGCCGAGACTATTTCTCACCTTTCGAACCAGTTCTTCCGTATTGCTGTTGCTCTTGGCCGATTCAGAAGAAGCATCACCAGGCCGAGGACCTGTGGCTTGCTCGACTGTGGACGATTTTCAGGTACCGTCCATTACTCCTCCCCTCTATCTAGTATAGCTCTGGTATATTTCGAATTGCTGCAATTAAAGTTCTGGTTTCGCTCGCGTGGGGTGTCTGGGTCCGGGAACGTACGGTGCCGGAAACATTGAATGGACATGGAGCTCCGTGTCTGGTAACTATGTTGCGAACGCATTTGGTGAAATGGTTTCAGAGAGGCCAAAGCTCATGTCAGCAACTCATTCATCGTCGATTCAAAATGACTTCCGGCCGGTACGTAGCCCTCAGGGCCAGAGACGCAACTCTTGAGAAATTAATGGACAATTACAAGAACCTCCTTAAAGTCACCGCAATACAAGACCTTATCTTAGCAAGCCCCAACAAAAATCAGCCTTCTGTTTCCCTTGATTTCCTCTCTAAGCTATCGCAGAAGCTCCACTTGAACCGTGGAGCCGCCACTTTTCTCCGCAAATATCCTCACATTTTCCATATTTTTCATGATCCTGTTAAGTGTCAGCTTTTCTGTAGAATGACTGATGCTGCAATGGAGATCTGTCGCCAGGAAGCAGAGGCCATCACTGCCTCATTGCCTGATGTTGTTGACCGCTTGGTTAGGCTCTTGTCTATGTCCGTGGATAAATCTTTGCCCCTACGAGCAATCTTCAAAGTATGGAGGGAACTTGGTCTGCCTGATGATTTTGAGGACTCGGTGATATTGAAAAACCCTGATTTGTTTGAACTTCATGATGCTCATGAGCCGAATACTCATGTTTTGAAACTGGTGAACCGAGATTCTAGCACAAGTTTCACAGCTGCTGTGGAGAGCTGGAGGGTGGTGGAGTGTTGCAAGGAGGAATGTGTTGTGGAGAGAACAGAGATTTTGTTCAGTTTCAAACAAGGTTACCCTCCTGGGATGAGGTTGAGCAAGGCTTTCAAGGCTAAGGTTCGGGAATGGCAGAGGCTGCCATATGTAGGGCCCTATGAGGTAATGGTTGACAAGAAGACATCCAAGGCAGGAAGAATGAAATCAGAAAAACGGGCAGTTGCAATCGTTCATGAATTTTTGAGTTTGACTGTGGAGAAGATGGTCGAAGTGGAGAAAATTAGTCATTTCAGAAAATCATTAAGCATTGACTTAAACATGAGGGACTTGTTCTTGGATCATCCAGGAATATTTTATCTATCTACTAAGGGGAAAACACACACAATTTTTCTTAGGGAAGCATATGAGAGAGGCTGCTTGATCAGCCCTAACCCTGTTTACAGCGCAAGGAGAAAGCTTCTTGATCTTGTTGTTCTGGGCCGTCATGGTATGCTCACAGGTAAGTCCAAGGCCTCAGAACCAAGTCAGAGCACACAGGTGGGACTGCAAGAGGAGAACATCAAATGATCATCAGTAGCCTTACACAATCTTACTCTGCTATATATATCCTGCAAACTTGGCCTTCAATCACCCGCATTGAACACTATAAAGAAGTTTTAAATGGAGGGTGAAACATGGCTTTTCATCTCTTTATAAAAGAGGCTGTGAGACACAAATTTCTGACAAATAGTTGAAACACCTTCTATTTATTAGGATTTCCATGGGAGTTCTTCCACTTCCCATTGCAGGATACTGGAAAAGCATGCATATATCAGGAGCAGTGAGTGATCTCTGGTTGAGTAAACTTTGTTTATTGTCTTGTTGTTATGTCATTCAGTCATTTGAATTGCTTGGCAGTTGCACAGTAGATGAGGAACCATGTTTGCATCACCATCGCTTGACAGTAAGCAATTCTGATATTATTTTTGTGTTTGATTGTACTGAATTGCTTGTTCTATTCCGCCCTAGTTCTTACTAGAATTGATATCCACATGATGCAGGTTGGGGAACTCATTGCAACCAAAGATTGGTTTATTGGGAGAAAACGTCTTTGCACTTGTGCTGTAGGATGATACTTTTGGATGTTGTCCACAAGGCCGACAACTTCGGAGCAGTGAAGATTATTAACCCGCCAACCCTCAGCATGCATTGACCCTCCACTATTATGCTTAACAAAGTTTAGTTATAGCCACCAGTGGCTAAACGGTGAAGGTGATCTTTTGGATATGTTAGTACCATATTAGATAAATCCATGTTTATGTCAATTTGAATTTGAAAGCCGAGGTCCTATTAAGCACCTTTGATAATATACTAGAAAACACCCCGTGCTTCGCAGCAGGAGAAATTATAACTTGATATCTAAGTAAACTACTGTGGGCAATGAAGCATGTGCAATTTGTGGGCATCAACTTGTTTTTGCTAATGTAGAGAATATCAGCGAGAAAGTATGCAGAAAATTATGATATAATGAGGCAAAATGATGCTTATGCAAATTGAATTGCTAAGGAGTGAGTAAGCGATATGCTAAAATGACATTGTTTAGGCTATGTAAACATCAGAAACAAAAATCGAGTGGCTATAATTTGCATTATCTATAATTTTGTTTTACCTGTAACTAGTTGACGATAGATGAGCTGTAGGCAATTTTTCTATTCAAAACTTCGCTTGATCTGTCAAAGAACAAAAATTACCCAAGTAGAAACTTGATAACTGCTCCTTTTGCAGGTTAACTTCTACTATGATTTATTAGTCCATTAATGCAAAGTTACAAAAACTATACATCTTATACAAAGCTACAACTATAGAACTTGACAATTTAACCAAAAACAAAAAATCTAACCAAACGCCATTACAAAACTACCTCAGTTCCAGTTGTGAATATACATTGAATTGTTAAAATTAGGCTTAAATGTGGAATAGTACCCCAAACTTTGCCTACTGGATCATTTAAGGGTCTAAGCTAGGAACTGGTACGACATAGGACTCATACTTCTGAGTTTAAGGTAGTTTAGTCCAGAAGATAAGTTGGTTAGTTATGTGAAGTTGCACGTTTGAATGCTGTGTGCCCTTGTTTGAGTACCTTCACGAGCGACAATGTGGCTGAGTCTACTAGCTTGGCTAAACGGTGCCAAGCGACATATGAACGTGTGACTTTATTTGACCAATCAATTTATCTTATAGACTGAATTGCCTCAAATTTAGAAGTATGAGTTCTAAGTTATACCGGTTTATAGTTCATACCCTTAAGTAATCTAGTAGGCAAAGTTCGAGCTACTATTCTCCATTTAAGCCTTAAAATTAGCAAGATACTAACTTGTCACTCCAATGCATCCAAGGTAGAAATCCCACCATTTGGTCTGGAGCACTTTGCCATACATTGGAAGCGAACTCACTATAAAGCAAGGAAAAATAATATCATCATCAATTGAAAACATAGTAGGATCCGTCTTCAAATCTTCAATTTCCTTAAACCTATTGTTCAAACTGTCTTCCTCATTGATGTTGAATTTCGATTACACTTGCCTCCTATTTCTGGACTTTCACTTGATCACATGATTCAGAAACTCATATAGAGAGAGGATCATGTTCACTCCAAACAATGTGGATTGATTAAAGCCTCGGACATGAAGCAAAGTGAGCAATTGACTGCTTCAGTAGATCATATCTCTTCCAAGTGTTTACCAAAATAGCATCTCTTCCTCTACATGCAAATATCCAGCATTTGTTATGAATTTCAGTTCATTCCAAGTGCACTTTAAGGCTATGAAATTTTAGTAAATGTAGAAAACCAATCGCCAGAATCACTAAGTTAAGTAGCTTTAGTGTAGCTTGATCATTACATTATTCAAACTTCCTATAAGAAAAAATTACCCACAGCCCTTTTTGGAAAGCAAAAAATAAAAACCAGAAAATAAGACTTTATATGGATTTTTTGTATTCATTCCCAGATGCCTAGACATGGAAAGAAAATGCCATAAATACAAATCTTTTGTGTACAGGTAACTCTAGAAACTTATGTATGGCAAAATTTAAGTGGAAGTAGAGCTACGAGCAAAGTCCAATTGAATTAGAAAAATTAGATAAAGTTTGAAATGTTCGGATTGGTCTTCTTTTGATTCTTTTTCTCTGTTAAACACATGATCCATCCTCTGATATGCAGCTCATGAAAAGAGATTGAAGAAATTTAGAAAGGAAAAAGCCACTAAAACCAATTAACATCACTTTAACTTCATAATGGATTAAAGAAAAATTAGAAAAGGAGAACAAAAGGAAGAAGACATCAGATCCAGTTATTGATTAGGCAAGTTCTCCAAAGCAATTCCTAACAGTCGATTAATTCATATAATTGCAATGATCAATAAAAATCATAAGATTTTCCATCTATGAACCCCCTTCATATTTTTTTTTATTATGGAGCAAGGCCTTATCTTTGGGGGAATTCATGCTTATGCTCACCATACTAAAAAGAGAATTACAATTTCCCCCCAGAGGTTTACCCAAAATTACACTTTACCCCCTCCAGTTTCAGAAACCTCTTAAAATCCCCTTGAGGTTTTAAAAACATACACTTACCCCTTTATAGTCATTTTTTGAATATTAAAACCAATCGATTAATTACACTTTGAGACCCAAACTCTAATTCTTATTTCAGTTTTCTCCTTAACAAATAAATTATTTCATTACTTGCCTTTTTCAAATAATATAATATAATACATCTTTATATATATTATTCCTTTCAACTTACTATCTCTCAATTATTTTTTTTCTCATGATTGTATTTTTATTTATTTTTCATTATCTATACATTTTTTTATCTTTATATTTTTAATTTTTAAAATATTTCTAATTAAGGATATCATTTTTATTTTAAAATTGATTGTATTTATTTATTTATATATTTCTATTTGGAAGCTTTACAAGCATCCTCATTTTTTTTTCAAAACTTATTATGATAACTATTAAATCTAAAATCAAAGAAATGATAAGGCTTATATTTACAATAATATGAAAACTTCAAAATCACTTTCATTTCAATTAATACATAATAGGTTATTATATTAAAATTTTAGTTTTATATATTTATTTATTAATTAATTATTTTGTAAGAAAGTCTTGTTTAGCAAAATGCTTATTGATTATTTAACAATTTCTCAGGTGCTTAGATAGTTTTCAGTTATAATTCATTGACTTCATTTTTTATATCGAGTGAAATTGAGATCATTAAAAGTTTACTATCTTTTAGGTTACAATTCATCAACTCTTCATATTTATATTCTTCTAAAAAATATTCTTTGTCATTATTCTCGCTCAAGAGATGGTCATTTTATTTTATATATTTCTTGATTAATTAATTATTTTTTAAAAGACCCTCATTTAGTAATATGTTTCTTGATTTCTTTAACTAAAAAAACACACTAGGCATTAGAATTATTGTGATGGCTAGAAAATGGAATACAACAAAAGAACAATGTCATTCATTGGATAACACTATCTCTTGAGTAAAAATAATGACAGAGAATATTTTTCAGAAGAATATAAATGCAAAGAGTTGGTGAATTGTAACTCAAAAAATAGTAATCTTTTAGCGATCACAATTTTAATCGACATCAAAGATGAAGTCAAAGAATTATAACTGGAAGCCATTTAAGCATTTGAGAAATTGTTAAATAATCAATAAGCATTTTGTTGAATAAGAGTTTCTTAAAAAATAATTAATTAATGAATAAATATATAAAATTAAAATTTTAACAAAATTACTAATTATGTATTACTTCATCCATTTCACAAAAATTAACCATTTTACTATTCACAGTAATTAGTTTATGAATTTTATTTCTTTCAAAATTTATTATAAAAATATTAATATTTTATATGAAAATGAAATTTTAAAAATTATAGTTTCTAAATATCATTTTTAATAATTTTTTTCAATACATATTAATATAAATATGTTCAAGTCAAAATTTCAGTTAAAAAAGGTAAAATGGTCAATTAATGCAAAATAGAGGGAGTAATTGAAATATTATAAATATAAGCCCTATCATTTCTTCAATTTTAGATTTAATAGTTATCATAATAAGTTTTGAAAAAAAATGGGGTACTTGTAAAGCTTCCAAATAGAAATATATGAATAAATAAATACAATCAATTTTAAAATAAAAATGATATCCTTAATTAAAAATATTTTAAAAATAAAAAAATATAAAGATAAAAAATGTAAAGATATATTATAATATAATAAATATTTATATAATATAAAAATAATATATATATATATATATATATTATTTTATATATTATATAAATATTTATTATATTATATTATTTGAAAAATACGAGTAATGAAATTATTTATTTGTTAAGGAGAAAAATTAAACAATAATTAGAGTTTGGATCTCAAAGTTTAATTAATCCTTTGGTTTTAATATTAAAAAATGACTGTATGGAGGTAAATGTAGGTTTCTTAAAATCTTAGGGGGCTTTTAAGATGTTTCTGAAACAGGAAGGGGTAAAATGTAATTTAGGGTAAACCTCATGGGGCAAATTGTAAATCTCCTTCCAAACAAACCCATACCAAATTTGTAAAATATGCACACTAATGATCAACACTTACTACAAACATTTTTACTTAACACAGCATAGACTATATACGTAAAACAGGGGAAAACAATGGGAAAAACAAAAAAAGGCATAAAACACACTTATACCACAGGAGCACGAACGACACGTCTAGAACTTGGGGCATCTAAACACCTAAGGATAAGAACGTTAAGACTATAACTGTAAGTAAAGCCCCCCAAAGCTGACATGTGTCACACAGTAACGTATGACTTAATTGACATGTACTGAACATAGGAGTATAGAATAAAGCAAATTAAAAATTTTGAGGACTAAAAGTGTAATTATACCCCAACTCATGGGACACATGTCGCCACCTCCCACCTCTCTTGCACTCTCATGTTTTATATAGATGTTGTGGGGTCGTAATAATACTTCGATGGTTGATTATCAAAAAGAGAAAAATACAGTGGCGGACCAAAGAAGGAGAAGGAGTGCTGCTCCCCGGAGAATTTTGAAAATCCATAGACATGAGGTGCTAAATTGGTTAATTTGAGAGAAATTAGGTACTGGATATGCATTCTTACCCCCCAAAATGATGGAAGAATATAAAGATGAAGGGCTGTGAGGCAGGCGCTGAAAAAAATAGGGATCAAATGTGTGAGTCACCCCTTTAACCAGCTATTCTAACATACGAAACGTCGTCATTTCTCTGTGTCCCTTCTCAAATTCAAACTTCCCTGGCGATCCACAATTCCCGAATTGCAAACCTGCTTGTGCTCGACGACCTCTCCCTATGGCCTTGCCACCCTTCTCCTCTGTACACTCTCGTCGTCGGCTCGTCCTCTTGTGCTATCATCTCGACTCTCGTCTCTCTCATTTGCTTGCATGGTGACTTCACCTACACCGTACCACCACCACCATCATCTCGATAATGTCTCACTGGCACCGGGCGTCCTCCGTCCATCCTCTTTTCGATTCCTGATCCCTGTGACTCCGTCCGGACTCCGGCACGGCGTCAATTCTCCTCTGTAAGTCAGTGTTTAAGTTTTTCAGTTTTGTTCGCCAAATTCTCTTTGATTTTCGTCTTACCATTGCTTGATTATCAAATTGTCTCCTCAGTTATTGTCTGATTATCTAAGTGTTTAAGTGATTCAATTTTATTTGTCTAGTTGTCTTTAATTTTTTTGTCTTAGCATTGTCTGATTGTCTAATTGTCTAATTGACTATCAGTCTGAGTACAGTTGTCTGAATTTTTCTGGTTTCGCATTTGTTGAATTATCAAAGACAAGTGAATGCCTCGAGGTTTGCTAAGTGGTGTCCTGCTCATTAAATTTTGCATATTGTCCTGGTAGGTTGTTTGCTCTTGGTTTCTCATGGTAGCCTTTAAAGTTTAAACAGACGTAGGTTCTACTATGATATATTTTGAAACTTGTACATTTTTTTTTAACTATTTTACTTTTTTTTTTTTTATTATATCTGTAATTGTAGGAAGTATATCAAGGCATCTATTGCTTACATTTTATTAGCCATAGTACCTATAAAGTCAGCCCTGCCATGCTGCTCTCGGCCCCCAGTAAAATATCCCCGGTTCTGCCACTGGAAAAACGAATTTGATGATTGTATTAGAAAGCAGATAAATGGCATCTCCATGTAATATGAAATGATTTTCGTCCACATTTTCTTGACAACGTAGACCCCAAAGAAAATATGATTTCTTACGTTAGAACTTTGATGTTGCAACAGGGGGATTGCTAGAGACCCGCAAATGGCGAAGTTCGGCAAGGGTTTAATGAAGCTTGCATCTCTTTACCACGAATAAACAAGGTCGTTTCATATTCATCTCGCGGGTCGATGAACATTCCACCAACCAATTTTAAAGTTAAGCTACTTTTATTTTTATTTTTTTTTCTTTTGTTTCTGAATAAACATATACATGGGAAACCAAACAATATAGAGATGATTAACTAAAATGACATGAAAGCGCACATAACAAATCGTATTAAATGACAGCATTATTTCATTATACAAATAATGGTTCAAACTTCTCATTTTTGGTGACATCCCTAGAAATTGCTAACATAAACACATGGAAAATGACATTAACAAGGACAGGTTCTCCAGTGTAATTAGTAATTACATTCAAATACCTTCCGCCTAAAATGCCGAGTACCAGGGTATATACTTACATCTTATATAAACAAGCAATAAGTATAATTTAATTCTTGATTCCTACTTCTATGCCAAAGACGTAACTTAGTAACAGTGCAGCACAAAACACAAAATAGAGCAAAATACTACTATTGCGCTTTCACTGTCAACAAATACAAAGAATTGGAGGCTCAAAATTGGAGGAGCAAAAGAAAAACCGTAGATCTTACATTTGAGACATGTAACTCACGAGTTCCCTTTCAGCAACCAGCTGCTTTCAAGAATTTGTCATAAGGGCTTGCTGGTGGCAATCTAAAAGACTGTAATCCATAGTCGTGTGTAAAGAGAGTTAGCTGTTTCTGTGCTCGCGCTTGTTCCTGGCTCATTGTGCTTTGATCATCAACTGGAATGTCAATTCCCTGAGACAACCACGGTGAAGATGTTCTGTTACTGTATTTTTAGACGAGACTAAAACTGATCTTTCAACTATCAAGTGTACACCATAGATGTGATTCATCCAATCAGTCCAGTTGTCAACCATTCATCTAATCATAGCCAAACGTGAAGAAAACAAGTAAAAGGAGCATTCAGAGGACTGACAGTAAATGGAGCACATCTTATATGGTGAATCAAGCCATACCATACACACATCAACTGACAAATTTCAAAGACAACTACCATCTCCTCAAGATTTCATAGCCGACAAATGGTAGTACTGATGTATTCAATACCCAATGTTTATTGGTACATGCACATTGCCGTGTGCAAATTACTTTTAAGTCTCCCATAGGAGAGCAAGTTACTGTATGACTGGTTCAGAGTTAAAACATTAAGGCAAAGCTGGTAAAGTCGTAGATCACACACAGCAGCAGTAAGAGCCAATCATCTAGAATATCCCAGTTTCCACATGATATTTGGTAATACGAGTATACAAAACAATTGCAAAGTTATGGCATCTTGCTGTTATGTTCATTATCTAACTCCTGTTGGCTGCATTG
Source organism: Aquilaria sinensis (assembly GCA_005392925.1). Lineage (NCBI taxonomy): Eukaryota > Viridiplantae > Streptophyta > Magnoliopsida > Malvales > Thymelaeaceae > Aquilaria > Aquilaria sinensis. Next base: position 77,528 of record SMDT01000745.1, read on the forward strand.
GGAAGAGACAAGTGACAGATGTAAGTGCTCTTAGATTTTGGGCGAGGGAAAGAATCCCTTCTCAGCACGGTTTCTTGATTTTTATAAAGTTATTCAAGAGGAAATAGAGACAAAGCATGGGCCCATTTCGACGTAGAAGATTTTATCATTTTACTTTCCAAATTTTCATTTAATAAATCCTAGTAAGGACATAGCAAGCCATCATATTTTTAGATTTAGGACTCTTGTTTTATACTCCCTTTGTTGCAAAATGTTTGTCATTTTTACTTTTTTGTAAATATTATTGATATTGCACAACATAAACATACAACATATTTATCTAATGTTACCTTTTACCAACTAGTATAACTACAACAATGATCACGCATAAGCTTTAAATAATGGGAAAGGTATATTTGGAAGAATATGCATAACTAGACAAAAGTGATACACATTCTGGGGCACAAAAAAAAAAGGTGAAGAAAATTTTGGCAAGGAGGGAGTTCTTTTTTTATAAAAATAGAGAAACATTGAATATAGGTTTCTATTTAATAGTTCTCTAAATTCTAGAGAACAAAATTTTCTACATCTATCAATTATTGCATGATTACTACGTTTTTGTTGAAGAAAAATTGGAAAAGAAAAATAACAGAAATGGTTAAAATAACCAGCACCAGCACTTACCAGAGTTGCTAAGTCAAAGCCATTCTTTTCATTTTCATCCAAAATAGTCTTGGCCTCTTGTTGATGCTTGAAACTCTGAAGCACCGACATCTTCTGCTGTTTACCAGCCACAAGGGCTTCACATTGACTCTTCATCTGGTCATAAGGAACAGGAGCTGAGGAAACAGAGAGGCTTGCAACTTGTTGGGCTGTTTCGAGTACCTGTGGTTAACAAAATCAAACAAGTTATCATCAAAGAATTCAAGGATACAGATTTCCAGGACTGCAAAAGAAAAGGACAGAAAGGGAAAAGTAATGGTGAAAGGCGCAGCCTGACAATGATGACCAAGGTTCAAAATAGGTTCAACCATACACTGAAGTTGAATATTCAAACATTTGCATCATATTAACACACACATTACCAACGTATGGGGTAGAGATATGAAAGAGCTACCGGATGGAACCATGCATCATTTGTGCAGGTGTCTTTACAGAATTAAAATCTTGAGCAACAAAAAATGGAAGAAATCTAAGAAAAAAAAATCATACTTGTAAGAAAATCAACCAATCAACTAAGCCTTAACCCCAACTAATTGGGGTCCGCTACATGAATCCTGCACCTCCAACCAGCCCAGTTAGTAGTAAGCTCCTTTGATAGTCCTATCAAGGCAAGATATTTTTTGTATTAAATAATCCCAAGTAAGTTTTTTTTTTTTTGTATTAAATAATCCCTAGTAAGTTTAGGCCTCCTCTTACCTTTGTATCCCAACCTACATCTATCCTATCATTCTTACACACGGGTGCTTCTACTGGTCTCCTTTGAATGTAAGGCAAAACCTCCCAGATTTTATCCTCAACTGGAGCTAAATTTACCATTCTTCTAATGTTTTTATTTCTAATTCTATCCCTTAATGTATGTCCATTCATCCACCGCAACGTTCTCATCTTGATATTTTTAGAGCTAATAAAGACAAAAAGATCAGACTATAAGTGTGCGATTTACTTTCTAATTCAGCCTCCAAACATCTGCCAGATAGAATACAACTAAATTCTAAAAAATGGCTCTGATTCCAAGAGCATGCTAAGTGCATGTGGATTGACTTAATGAGTACTGCCTCCAAGTATCAATGTCAAATTCTCCATAGTCAATATTCACAGTAAAGACCCTTCAAGACTTTCCATCACACTGAAATCCTTAACCTAGATTGTCTTCTCTCTCTTTCGAGTTTAAAATGTAAAAAGCTAATGTTCTCAGAGAACAATGGATTGCAATCATATTCCCATAAGGCATGAAGCAGTTCCATGAATGAGCTAAGCAAAACACAACAAACTTCCCATATGATTGTACTCGTCTTTCAACTTAATGTCTCTAAAGAAATTATTTGTGATATAAACTATAATTATGAAATCCACTCGAAGATAGACGCTAAAGAGCCCAACTTACTGAATCCAAAAGTTGATTAACACTTAAAATGTCAAGTGCATTATTGATAGCTGCAGATGTTTTACGGTCCGATTGGCTTCCACTGAATTCAGGGAAGTCGTCTTCATCTGTCAATGCACCTGAAGCTGTGATCTGACAGAAAACAGTATGATAAAAGATGTTACAATTTGTTTTAAGTGTAAATGAATGAGGGTATTGTAAATGGAAGAAAAAATATATTTTTAATCATTAATACCTCATCAAAAGCCTGAGGCTTCATCTGGGAAATTGGAGAACATGGCCTAGGTGTTTCCATAAACAAGGGACCACCCAATGGGTAGATATCATCTGGTGAAAATTCTTGTAAACTTTGCCTCTTTATCCCAGATAATTCATCCTGGAAGAATGGTGACATTAATAAATTGCAATGTGATTACATTCCACCTAGAATCATATGGTCTGTCTACTGCTGTTTTTAGATGGGAGAAACTTTTATTTCTCCAAAGAGAAACTCCATGAGATCACCAAAAAATGTTACTACACATAACATGTGCAGATACTTTCGTGGTATTACATATCTACCATAGCAAATCAAGACCCTTATTGTGGCATGCCACCAGTATGGTTATGTAGATCAAGAATCAAAGGTATAAATCTTGACTATAAAATTCTAAGTTAAAAATTGAGCAAGAAAATGATTCCAGGTTTGAACATGCATAAATTTGAGTTTTCTGCATTATTTTGTCTACCAGAGAGGTGATATGACACGCTCACCATCAAATAGACCAATGAATCATAATCCTATCCTCGGCTATCCATGCACACAACTATCAAGCTTGCAAATATCAGACATCTAGTCAAAATATATAGCCCAACGTAACTGGCATATTACCTCTGATAACTTCCCACATTTAGTCATGAAATGAGATACAACAGTTTCTTTAAAATGATGGTTATCTAGGTTCACTGCTGATAGAGACTCCAAAGCAGCTACATCATCTCGGTGCGATCCGTATCTTGTGTTTTCATAACCCTCAAGGCAAACAGCTTGCAGTCTTATATCTTCAACCAACTGAAGATAAGGATCAGCCTGGGAGGATATAGGCGTAGATATTGGTGGAACATTTAAACAAAAAGAATAATTCAAAATTTTCTTTAAAAATGGCAAATTTGGAGATTGAAAAGTTGGTTTGGGGAAGGGGTTGGCTAAGGGCTGAACCTCAACACAAATGACCATAACATGGTCTGTGACCAACCAAACCAAAGCTTGATTTAAAACTGGTTTACCAATTCAATTCAGAAATGTGTCTTACATAGCAAGGACAAGGGACTAACAGTTTTATCAGTAAGAGAAGCTTTTACAACAGGAATTATCTCTGGAATGTTGCCTGCCCTTGCAGAAAATATAAGCATGTAGGACGCCAGGGTGTATAGAGACCTTCTCCGAGATGGTCGTAAACCCCCTTCAATACACACAAGAAAAACTCAAGATTCAATCGGAGGGACAAACAATATAACAAACTTATCTATTCTAAACTATTTTTCTGCCCTTTTCATGTGAAAGGAAGGTAGGAAATTTGCTTAATGAGAACTTCCCATCAACATTGAAATCATTCACCCAGATCATGTGATCAGATGAGCCATTCATGCTTTCATTTGAAAACATTTGGTATAATCCCACATGACCAAGCAAAAGAGTTAATTGCGTGATTGGTCCCTAACCTTTAATTATCATTCTATTTTAGTTCTTAACCTATTGAATGTTCTGTTTTGGTCCTAAACCTATTAAAATTGTTTCATTTTGGTCCCTCAAAATAATTGTCTTCTAGTAAATTTAAATTTTTTAAATTCTAATTTAAATGATCAATAATTGTCTTCTAGTAAATTTAAATTTTTTAATATTTTTTACAGTAAATAGACAATATAAGTTAGTAATTTTTTCTTCCTAAATGAAATAGGTTTAATTTATAGAGAGAAAAGAAAGGTGATTTGAATTTTTCATTAACTATAAAAAATTATTATACACATTAAATTTATTGTAAGACAGTTATCAAATAATTTAAATTATGATCTAAAAGGTTGCTACCAAACAAATACTTTGAGTTAACAAATTTCATCCAATGGGAACTAAAATGAAATGTTTTTAATAGATTTAGGACTAAAATGAAACATTTTTAATAAGTTTAGGACAAAAAAAAAACATTCAATAGGTTAAGGACTAAAATGGAACGATAATTAAAGGTTAGGGACCATTCACGCAATTTACTCCCAAGCAAAATGACGGTCTATATTGTAGTAAGGTCTCTCCACCCATTTCCAATGGATCTTGGTTGAATCATTTCACAAGCATAAATCGTTAATTATGGATATCAATTCAAGCCAATGCAGCCTCTTTGATAACAAGTGACCATCTCTTCACCAAAAAGATGAAAGAAGCATTTATTAACATGATTTAAAAAAAATATTAAAGAAAACAAAAAGAGGAAGAACATGATTTCTTCAAAACAAAGATGCCACATGTAAATATATCCACCAGTCAACTGACCTAAAAAAGCATTTCCTCTTAGCTATTTCACACTGCTGTAAGCTAGTAAGAATGATTAACAGACAAATGCAATCAGTAAAAGAAGGCAACTTTCTTCATACTCCCTTTGTCCCAAAATATTTGGTTATTTTTCAGTTTTTCGTAAAAATTATGAATGTAGGGACATATAAGTAAATTGTATATTCTTTTTCAAAATTACCCTTGACAAATAACACAATTACTTCTGAATCCTTTTGAAAATCAAAAGTTCCGGTTCCACTAATTTTGAATGCTAAGTCCAAAACTATGCCTAATCATGCACATCTCAGAAGGAAGTTTCGATCAATTGGGAAACTTGAAAATCCAGTCCAAATTCGGAAAACCTTCACGTATATGAGCTACTTAAGGGGGAAGGGCAAAATTTGGAAGAAGTTGTATAAATAGGTAAAGGTGACAAAAATTTTGTGACAAAAAAAAAAAGGAAAGTGACAAATATTCCGGGACAGAGGGAGTTTATATTGAACTTCTGAATTTGCTACCCAGCTTCGAATTCAAAGAATGCCATGACATCATAAACCGTAGGATATGTCAATAACAGACCGTATAAGAGCCATGCACTATATAAAATGTACCTTCTTGGTCAAGCGAGATGCTCCTAAGGGAGAATGCTAATTGAAAAAACTGCACTAGAGCCATGTGACTGGACGTCTGTTATTAGAGAAATTTATCAATAAAATTGAAATACAACAGTTGCAACCAGAATATATATAACTAAATCAGGAAACTTTCCTTAAGGAGAAGACCAATCTAGGGCATTTACCGACAGCCCAGGAGTACTTTTGGTCATTGTGAAAAGCCTACCTGGTCTGGATGCTCAAAGATACTTATGTAACACTGGTCTTGTTTAATAGCTCTTGCATTTAGGGCATTTGCAAAAATGAAAGAAACAAATTCCACATCCACAATAATGAAATTTTTATCGTGAAGTCCTAAAACATCATGGACGGGTATTTGAGAATCATGAAAAGTTAAATGGTAGATAATAGACCCAATATTTTAAATGCCAGGTGTATCATACAAAAGAACATAAATTGTGTGATTTCCTAAAAGGACACATCAAAAGAAAAGATCAGAAGCAGTTAGAGCATTACTCACCTTGGATCGGGTGAACAGTAATGCAATGCTGTAAGTATGGGCCATAGCCTCAAAATTTGCAGGGGTATTTTCAGCAGATGTTGCCTGGACCCACATTGATGAAAGTAGAAGACTCACTTGGTGACTACTTAATCTAAGGGAAGTAAGCTGCATCAAGAAAGAGAAAAAGAATTAAGTGACAATCAAAATATTTGCATGGTTCACCATTAGCTTTTTTCCATACCATTTTGCCATCGGACAAAGCATGTTTGAAGCTGTATTTTTGGCTATCACACTGACTCATAATCAACTGTTTCATGATCTCATCTGACATTTGGTTCCTGTCTTCCTTCACTCCATTTTCCCGCTCCTTTGTTTCATCTTTATGAGATAATGCTCGAGTCACCTTATTTGCTGAACCATCTGTAGCGGAAAGCTTTTCATTTTGGTTTGACCATGGAGAAAATAATGATGGCATAAGGATGATAGAGAAAACACTGTGTGCTCCAACTCGAGTTTCATGATCAGGATGAGCCATCACTATTAGTAATTGGTGAAACAAAGCCTCAGGGAAAGCCTGGACAGTATACAACTTTTGTATTGAATCTTTATAAAAACATAGGAGACAGGAAAAAGATATTATCTTATCTGAACATGTAAAAAGCTGTTTTCAAAGTAAGAACTTGCCTTCTTTTCATATGATTTATTAGGTATGGAGGAGATTATCTGTGCTGTTCGATGAATAGCAGAGATAGTTGTTCTTGCAACAATAGTATTCCTCGGAAAACTTTCAAGCACCACAGCCATCATATCAAGAATTAGTCCCACATCCCCAACCTGTCAAACAAATTCAAATCTCCTAACATGCTAAATAGTGCAAACAATAGAATAACCAACAAAGATCCTTCTGACTATATCAAATTTCAAGCATTTGGATAGACCAAAAAAGTAAGAGGAAAAACTGCAAGTTTAATGTAGGGATGACCGACATGACCACGCAAGAACGGATTACAAGAAAAAACTGTCTAATAGGTCAAAGGAAAACTCTCAATGCTTTCATGTATAGAAGTGGATATTGTCCGACAAAGTTGTCTGTTGATTGTACGTATGAATAAGGAATTTGTCACAAAAAGGGACCAAGTAAAGTAAATTTTAATATTTGATGGTCATATGCCTAAATTTTCCCTTCAAAAGGGCAAGTGATGAGTAACAACTGCCTATGGAAAACAGCAAAACAAGTCATCAGAACACTCACTAAATCCTCTATAGGAAGCTACAAAGAAGTTCAGAAGTGAAATCAACTCAAATAATTCATGCTTTTCTATAGCAAATTTGGCACTGCCTTGGTGTTAATAAATTCCAAATCTTGAATTTACTGCATGCAGTAATTTGAATGACAAGACACTAACAAACCTTTTGTGAGAGCTGTGAGATACACTTTTCCAAGACATACTGAAGATCACTGATGGATTTATCAACACCATGACCATCACCAGATAATTCAGCTGACTTTTGCAGGCATTTTCGTAAATGCTTAATCAACTCAGCTATCGCACCAACCATTGCTACGGATGCCTGCGGCTTTGTGTTTTGAGCAAGTTGTATGGTGACCCTAACAATATCAGCTTGCACACGAGGTTGTTTTACTACATTCTTATGCTCCAAGTGCTTCACCAAAATGGATAACAATAGATGGGAGTTTTCTCCTGTTGTCAAAATATACAATTATATCTGTAGTGATAGGGGGGAGTAAACTCAAGGAACTCACAAAAAAAATTTCCTTGAGGTACCTGAATCCATCAAAAGCCACTGCAAGTATGTCAGAACAGAAGAGGCAACTCCTTTCTCAGGGGACCAATAAGTTTCAGCATCAAAACTCTGGAAAAGAGGTTCGAGCACGCGCCTGATTGTCGTAGCTTCTTTCGCTAGTCTGGCAATATTCCGCAAACAAATGTTTGACCAGTAAGAGGGGCTCTTGGTTATATCCCTATCAGAGAAACAAGACAAAATATATAACTTAAACATTACATGTTTAATAACAGAAGGATCCAGAACAAGGGTAATTATAAAAAAGAAGTCTTACTTTGGATCATTCAAATCAGAGTTAGTCATGATTGTTGGTATGGAAGAGGCCTTCTCATTTACATCTGGGGAAGCTACTAAGCCGTTATCTTCAGCCTTAGATACTCCCTGAACCCACTGATCAGGAATTTCAGAATATTGTCTGTCCTTGTTCTCTGATAGGTTCATTTGGAATGGAACGTAGTTCTCCAGAGTTACCGATATAATCTATTCATGACAGGGACAGGAAACGATTAAAGAAAAACGGAAGGAAATAGGATCCATGTGTCTCCCAGGGTATATTTAAGTTGACAAGCAATCAAATATACAACTTTTCAAAATCAAAACTGGTGCAGAACATTAAGCATAATTTAGTTATTAAACACAAAATAATTGATAATAAAGCCACAAAAAAGTGACTTACGCTGTCAAAGTCCATTGACATATGAGAATGCTCACCCATGAACCATACCTAAGCATAGAGCGAGAAAATATTAAGGGACAGAGAAGTTAGAAGACAAAATACTAGCACAAAGAGTGACATGCATAAAAAAGGACAAATACACTCCAAAACATATTTTTGAGTAAACAAAAGTCCAGAAAGAATCAACAGATACATTAAGTGTATGTTGCCGCAGATTGCCAATGTCTTATATTCAATATGGCAAACTAGGGAAGTGAGTTAGTGACGGAAATGTTGGTGTTTTAATAACAAAAGGTACTTTTTCTAGCCCAGAAATAGGCAATTTGTTTTAACTTAAATTAACTTAATTCAAAATGACTTATTTTTATTTTTATATTTTTTTTATTCGGAGCTAATTTTATTTAAAAGTTAATGTTATATATGTATAATAATTCATTGAAAATACAATTTTTATAATCTTACTAAATTTTTATGAATTTTTCTAGATTTAGGTGTTAAAAAGAAAAATTTATAAAAATTTAATAACATTATGAAAATTTATTTTTAAATGGATTATGGCATTTATATAATATTGGCTTTCAAATGAAATCGGTTCTAAGTAAAAAAGATGTAAAAATAAAAATAAATTATTTTGGATTAAGTTGACTTAAATTAAAACAAATTGACTCTTTGATTCCTTGCAGAAAATCCTTTCAGCCCATTATTTCAGTTTTTCTTTTTGGGTAATTTTCTGAACAAAAAAATAACAGTTTTAATACCGCCTTCTTATTTATCCATGATAGAAACATTGAATCAAACATAGGATGGAAAAACATGAAGTACCATGGACGCCAAAACCTGCAGCCCTGCTGACCGTAAACGCAACGCTCTTTCATCCTCCCCAAATTCCTGAGCCAACTGACAAAGTTTAGGGATAAGGCCCTCTAAGTTGAACATGTATGTACCATCAACCTGCTTTTTGCAATTCATATGTTAGAAATAAACTTTGTTCAACACGTACAGACACACACAACATGCATCCAAGTATTTGTGCAACCAACAAATTGTAAATATTTTTACATTCAACTGTAAATTGTGGTGCAGATCAGAGGATTTTTCTTTTTTTTTAAGAATTCTATACTACTTAGTACTGTAGTACACCATTCATTTAGGTAGTCATACGCATCCCAATCGTCTTGCTATGCTACATGATTATTGGGAAACACAATGTGATAATTGACATACCTGATTATCTACGAACTCCACAAGAATATTGCAAGCTAGTATCCGCATTTCTTCCTCTCTAGTTTGCTCCAAGAGGGTACGAAGTATTGCTAATAAACTACTAGCAAACAATGGCCTGAAAGATTAGAAGGCCAGAAACAGTAAGGTAACAGCCCCTAAGCAAACAAAATGAACATAGTGGAGGTAAGGATGTTCTGATCAATGAGTGGATATATGCCAAAGATAGAATTAGAGTTGAGAATATCAGAGCTAAGGTAAAAGTAGCTCCAATTAAGGACTTGCCTTGCATTATTGGGCCATACCTAACATAAGCCAAAAGATGCTCCAGTACATAACTGGATACACTAAATATATAAACCAGGCTAGTAGAGGTAGATCCAAACTTATTTCGGTAAAAATAGAACAAAGAATATCTGAAACTTTAGAACCCAAGCAAACCATAATCCCCATCTTTTTTTTTTTTATTTAAACAGAAGAAGGGCTAGCTAGAAGTGGGAAAATGAAACATAAGTATAATGCAGAACTCAAAACTCAGACAGGGTATGTATCATACTCTAGGAGCATCAATATTAAACTTACATTTGTTCTTTGCATGATGACAGTAATTTCTTGTAAACGTACAACACAACTTTTGCAGATCCAAAGTCATCATTCCTTAGATCCTTGTAGCATCTTTGCTCTAGTTGCTCTGTAATCTGTGTTCCAGAAACTGGTGTAATGAGCAATAAAGACCACCAAACACTATTCACTGCTTCATAAATTTGTTAAATTTTGAAATATCAAATTAGTCCAAAAACATATGCATCTTCTGATCTAAAAAAATCCAGTTTATCTAGTAAATAAATTTTTAAAAAAGAAAAGAAAAAACGTAGCATATTCACAATAATGATAATCAAGTCATTGGTTCAAAAAAGAAATGTCACCAACAAAAATTTTGAGATGTCAGCTAAAATCTAGAAGAACTGGCTAATACACAAGTTTAGAGGTTTCATCCAAGAGGAGATTGCTCAAGAGGAACAAACTGCCTAACAGGCTATAAAGAAAAGGCATACCTTTGGTATCCGTAAGGGGTTCTTAGAAGCATATTCACAAAGCTTCCCAATTTTCCTATCATTTGGTTCAGCTTCCTGAAAAATATACCCATGAATAGCTTAGAATCCCAAGGATATCTCTTTCCTTCCTTCCATTCTTACTTCAATGAAAATCTAACCAGAACTCTGAAGAACTATGAGCAGGCCTAAAATGCTGTCAAGCAAAGCATATACTAGTTTTTCCTTTTAAGTTCAAATCCTCCAAGAGGGGCAAAAATTGTTCATATTGTCAGTCATGTGTATATTATGCAAAACAAAACAAAGTAAAATATAGGATTCATACTAACAAATCTACAGCTGAATCATGCCACAATTAGAGGCTGTCCTTGATTCAGATGATTCAACCATGGCCTCTAATTGCTTCATGATAACAAAATTTCCCACTGATCCTAACTATCCTCAATTCAAAACTGACTTTTGGGGAGCAATAAGATTCTGCACAAAATCTAACAAGTCATTCATCATGGGCATAATACAACATTATATTTCAATAGTTTCCATTAAAAGTGCAAAAGCATAGCAAAAAATTTGTTACCTCCACAATTTGAATAAAATGAAGAAAAAACAAGTTAAGAGTTCACCTGATTACGGGGGAAAATGTCAGCCATCAATTTCTTGTAGCGTTTGACTGGCTGTCTCGATCTTGCACGCAAAGATGGACAGAAGCAGCAGAGGTTGCCACAGACGGGAACAACCCGTCTGGACATAACCCCCATTTTCCTCAGAATTCTAAATCAATCTTCTGAAATTCAACCAAGATCAAAACCAGTGTCAGCACAGGTTGGCATTAAATGATAATTGTCCGGTTGACTCGCTTATTACTACGGTCAAAACAACTCAATTCCCTAAAACCTGAAGTGCAATGATTTCAAGAACTGAGTGCTAAAACTAGCAGAATTTTGATTGATTGCAAAAACCGTATCCGATTTTGCAGCTGTCTCTAAATATACAAGTAAAGAGAGAGAGAGCCGGGATCATGGAGAAACACAGAAATATACATTACCAGAGAACCAAGCAAGCCAATTCCAAGGCACTCTACTTGATGAGACAATCAGCCTGCGAGATCGCAATTGGCGTTATCAGAGAAGTCAATAAACCCGAATACAGCCGCCATTAAAACCACATTGTTCGTCAAAACAAGGATGAAAATCAAAAGAACCAATCTCGGATCACCAAAAAAACAACCATTGGAATCGGGAAAAAGCACTGGAAATTAAAGACTAATCCAATTAGGTGTAAATTTAACTTAAGATTTTACCTCGGGAGACGGCCAATCGGGGGAAGACGCTTGACGTATCCCCCTGGCCCCGGCTGGCTGGCTCTGCCTTGCTGTTGCTCTTTCTCCACGATTGTACTTTTCAGACCTTTGAAAATTATAAGAAAAACCAGAGAAAATTTATTTACTACTCGTAAAATAAAAAAATATAAATATCTGAGAAGAGGCAACTAAACGTACAGCTAGCCTGTGAATGAGTTGGTAACAGCGACCCTAGAAACCGTCGGATAACAACAAATGTCGGCGCAAGGAAAGATGTCCAATCAGCGCCCGAGAGTGCGCCTCACGTTATCGTCGTTGGAAAGAAAACGACCGAAGGAACAGACTGTAAATATAGCATGGTTTATTAGGTTAGTAAGAAATGATGAAAACGTCCCAACGGTCCAGAACCCGAAATTAAAGGGCCGTTACCTTTTTTTTTGGTGCGTTTTTATGGGTTCGGCTGCTGAATCCGAGTACATTATTCCTACCTTTTTTTTTTTTTTTTTGAGGAACGCATGATTCCTACTTTTGACTTCACGAAGATTATTGTATTGATTTTAATGATCGTCAGGCAGCCACTCTGATCAAAGATTAGATCATGCTCTGGTCAATTCTGAAAACGTGTTAGGTTATCAACTCATTTCAAATACTTAACTGTACATTGGCGCAGTGTTAAACTGAGAAATTATTGCTATTGTATCAATTTCCTTACATTTTTTCTCCGTCGTAGAAGTAAAAGCTTCATGTTACTGTGGCAAGGTAAAAATGGTTGTGGGAAATCCCGTTCCACGAGGAGCTGGAATATGGCTACTCGGCCCGTACGCGGTACGCCTTTGGCGTGTGGTTTTGTTGTAAGTATATGGTTCCAAACAAATTGGCCCACATGTTAATACCGAGAAAAAAAAAAAGCACATTAGAGTTTAACGAATCATGTGCTGCAGCATTCATGTAAATTCAAGCTAAAATGAATTTATAACTTGGGATATTGCGGAAAAGTCCAGAGTTCAGCTCTAGCATCCTTACTTACTCCCCAAATAATATCATACAAAACTAATTTAGTTGCTTCTTGGGTCTCAAAAAAATTAGTATTCTTCTTTTCTTATCTAAAATACTAATATATTATTTCTTATATAGTTGTACGAATATCAAAAAAAAAAATTATAGCATATGAAAAGGTATCACCCATATTCTTAAATAATATATCGTAGAGTTGAGATAACCAGTATATACCTAAATCTTACTTTATCGAAACTAAGTTCACTCTTTAGTTGTAAAAGGAAAAAAAACTTTTGCATGAGTTAAGATTTAAAGTATGACGAACTATAGAGAATGATGAATATCATTATTAATTATACGTAATCGATTATCTCATCATCTCATTGGTACGTCACCTTTGTCAAAGTTTTACATAAAACCTATCTTACTCGTCTCACATTTTATATAAAAGGGAACTTTAAAAAAAAGCCAATTGTGGTTTAATGAAAACTTTAATTAACCCCTCATGTTTAGGGATCTTTCACTTTACCTTCTAATGTTTAACTAATCATTCACTTATCCCCTCCAATAATAGTAAGAACCAAAAATGTCCTTTCCTTATCTCCTTAGATAAGTTCAATTGATGATAATACCCCTAAGAGACAATAACACTTTATTACATTAACTTAAAATTTGTATAAAATTATATATGACAAATTTTTTTTTCAATTATCAATTATATGTTGGTCAAACTTAGTCTACTCTTAGATAATTGTGTCTCACTTGTAGCATTTGAAATATAGTAGCTAGACATAGTATGTAATTGAATGTGAAATATGTTTGAAAAATCAGTAAATAAATATATTTTTTAAAATAACTAAAAGTGTTTGGCAAAATAGTTGTTTCATTAAGTGAAAAAGTAAACTGTCCGTTAAGAACATAGTAACAATAATAAAAACAACAACAACAACGATAATAATAATAATAATAATAATTTAAACCAATTCAATAAAAATAAGAACAAAGAAAAAATTTCTAAATTTCAATGAAAAATGAACTATGAAATATAAAGAGAAGGATGTGATCAAACAGATATGATATGTCTGCCACAATGACAAAAGATCAAACACTAACATTAACAAACCCTCTTTTTATATTCCACATTCAATTACACACTGTATCTAGCTACTACATTTCAAATCTTACAACTAAAACGCAATTCTCAAATAGTAGTGTTATATATACTAAATTTGGCAAACAAAGTTTTATTGGTGATTGAAAAAAAAATTATCATGTATAATTTTGTTTAAGTTTTTAGTTAGTTTAACAAAATATTATTACCTTCTAAGGGCATTGTGGTCAATCCAGCTTATCTAAGAAGACAAAGAGAAAGGTATTTTTACTTCTTGCTATTATGGGAGAGGGTAAATAAAGGATTCATTAAATTTCAAAGGTAACTTGAAGGATTCACAACTATGAGGGGATAAGTGAAACTTTCATTAAACATCAAGGGTTTTTCCTTTAAAATTTTCTCTTATACAAATCTCCATTTTGCTCATCCCATCGTCCCACCTGTACCGTCCAGTATAAGTAAATCCATCTGAATGCTGCTGAGGAGAGGCTAAGCCCTGACCCTGTGACCTGTGATTGAGAGCCACATGCACTCCCACCACGCGAGTTGCTCCTGTTTGGTTCGTACCCTGTACTAATAAATACTGAAAGATTTATCAAAGTTGCGTTGATCATTCCGCCAACTCTTTGACAATTCTAAATAAAATGCTAGAATTAAAATATATAATTATTATGTTAATTGACTAACTATGTACTAATTTTTTTATACTGAACGAATTTTGTACTTTCATTTTTATATTACATAAATTATTTATTTAAAATTTTTTTTAATTAATCTACATACATGTCATACAAGCTTTGTCTTCTCAACTGCTAGTAGCATGTGTGTGTATGTATTATCAGTACCATACTGTGTCATTAGAAAAATTGTACAACTTCTGATACGAAATTTAAAGTCTTTGTATCACTTGAAATACTTTATCATATATATAATTTTACAATAAAAGTAACAGTTAGCTTAGAGTAAATTTACTCTGAATTACTAACAATGCATTAACAGTACTAAATTATGCAAATGGTGTGATTATTGAAAATTTACAATTTTAGAAACCTAAAAAAAGATACTTATGAATTATTTTTTGTAAACTGTGAACACTTTTTTTTTTTTACAAAAAATTGTGAACACTTTTTTATTGATTATAATGATGGTCTCCAAGGGAGAAGAAGACTTGCCTGCTCTAGCTCTCCTGGGTATTTGGCTCACAAATCATATACAGTTTTGGACCCTTTTGACTCATGATCAATTTCTTATTTTTTTTGCTGTACTTCACCAAGAAATATTTTTTTTAAGTACTACTGAATGTTAAAATAGGAACCTATTTTAACCAATGAAACTTATAATCTTTTATTTAAATTATCTGAGTTTTTTCCACTTGACTAATATTATAGTATATATGTGTATTATCAAATTAGGTTTTGGTAATGTTGTTTTTTATACTGTTGCATGGAGAGCGTAAGAGTTTTTGGATTTGCAATTTGAGTGCTTCTCTTGTTATAGTTGTTTGAGATATAATTATTCTTTACCTCTTGCCTATAACTAGAGGTGCAGGTATGTGGCCATGTCATCATCGAAGGATTGTCACGACACAGCTAACTTATAGAGTTATAGTCATGCCGTACGAAATTAATTAAAATTAATTTTTTTTAGGTTAAGTAAAGAAAAAAATTCATTAAAATTAATTAATTCATAAAAAATATTATTCAAATGCTTATCTAATAAATATAGAATTAGTTATAAAAAAAGGCCTAAATCACCAACACCCCCTGTACTTTCCCAACTCACACGAGTCAGTCCTCAAACTTTAACTCAGCTAGCAAAAGGCCACCAACTTAGCAACTTGGTATATATTAGTCCAACTCATTGACTTGACTCTTTTTTTAATGGCTTAAATACATAAAGAGCTCTCAAATTTTTACAACTCATTTAAGTTGGTCATTAAACTAGAACTTGGGTTGCATTAGACCCTAAACTTTAGAACAAACAATAAGCATTATAAAAATTCATTAAATTTAATTAAAATTCATCATAAGTAATTAAAATTAATTTTTTAGGTTGGGTAAAGAAAAAAAATCATAAAAACTATTATCCAAATTCTTGCCAGGTAAATATAGGATTAGCTATAAAATGATCTTGGTCCTAGATAAAAAAAAGTAAAAATAAAAAAAATTATTACCTATAATGAGAACATAACACAATACCTAGAAAATGTATTGTCCTATCAAAGTACCATACTTCATTTTCACGTCTCAATTGAGTCATTTCTGTCAATTTTACCATTAAATAGGACAAAAATTGCTGGTGTAGCATTAATTAACATTTAAATAAATATAAAACAACAAATTTCATCCTCAAATTTTTCCAATTAATTATTCTAAAACATGGAATTCTAAAACTAATGTTTATATCCCTAATCTCTAATCTTCCCCTCTTTTAGAAAAAAACAAAATAACACTGATTAACACAATCCACTGTGTTTTCCTTGCATTTTCCTTGCACACCTCCTAATGCTGGGAGGAACAAAAGGATGAATCAAAGGATGAAAGTGGTGAACCGATGGGATGAATTGAGGAAAAAAGAGATAAATTGAGGAAGAAATGGTCGAAGAGGCCTCTTTCGAGTTCGGCTATCTGGATGAGGCCGAAGAAGAGGCGAAGTGAGCGAAGTGAATCTCAAGGAATGGTCACTAGCAAGCAAGGTGAGATAGAGGTGTTGTGATGAGGTTTGATGAAATTAACCTAATTGATGATGAGAAATTGACCTAGTCAACCCAATCACAAATAGGAGATGATGAAGCAACGCTTGAAAACGATGCCAAATGTGACGAAATTGATTGCAGCTACTAATGACGTTTCCCAGCTCTGGCGAAGTCAACTGCTTCACTTACCACTCGTAAAATAGATACATTATTTTTGTTTTTACCTTTTTTTATTAAGGACCAAGATCATTTTTATAGCTAATTCTATATTTACTAGGCAAGCATTTGAATAATGTTTTTTATGAATTAATTAATTTTATTGAATTTTTCCTTTATTTAACCTAAAAAATCAATTTAATTAATTTATAATGAATTTTAATTAATTTTTATTAACTTTTATAATGCTTGTTGTTTATCATAAAGTTTATGGCCTAATGCAGACCAAATTCTATCTTAATGACCAACTTAAATGAGCTGTCAATGTTTAAGGGCTTTTAATATATTTAAACCATTAAAAATAGGCCAAAATGCATATATGGTCCTCCAACTTTGCTGACTCAAGCGAGTTAGTTCTTTAACTTCAACTCAGTGTGACTTAGTCCCTCAACTTTGAAAAATTGAGCGAGTTAGTCCCTTGTTGTATATAATCACAAACGGTGTTTCTTTTTTACTTTTCGCCATCAGCAAATCGCTCCAGCGCTGCCCGATCTCTTCCCCACCGCCGTTGACTTCCTTTTCCTACCCACCTCCTTCTTCCCCACGCCGTTGGTCTCGCCTCTCTCCCTATCGCATCTGTCTCGTCTCCCGTCTCCCGTCGATCTCCATCTCCTCCTGGTGATTCCATTATCCATTGGTCTCATCTCCCGTCAATTCTCAAATCCTATCAGTTAGGAAATCGTAGATTAGAAAATCTCTCGCCTATCCGAAAATCGTTGATTATAAAATCTCTCGCCGATCCGGAAATCATCGATTGGCAGCTCGATTGTTCAACGCCTCCCGTGAAGTCACCGATTCGAAAGGTGCCAATTATGGTGACAGCCGCCGGTGATTCTGCTTTAGACAACTGCCTCTCAATGATCCCTCAGGCAGACGCCGCCTCTGTCAACATGACTTTAACGCCGTGTCATCCTGGAAGACGCTTTCTGTCATGCCTCAGACTAATTTGTTTAATTTACAGAAGTTGAGGGACTAACATGCTTAATCTGCAAAGTTAGAGGACTAACTCACACTGAGTCAAACAAAAAGGACTAACTCGCTCGAGTTTGTCAAGTTGGAGGACCATATATGTATTTTGGCCTTAAAAATAAGTGCCGAGTTAATGAGCTGGACTAAACCATACCGAGTTGTAAAGTTGAAGGGCTATTACTACCTAAGTTATAGTTCAGGGAGCAACTCGTCGAGCTTTTAAAGTTTGGGGGCTATTGGTGCATTTAAGTCTAAGCAATCATATTTAATATTTATAATATTTCAAACACTAAAAACTTTGGTTTATATTATAGTTTTAAGGGTGGGAAGATTTTTTTTTTTTTTACTTTTGGGCATCTAATGTCATGTCCATGCTTGGGCTACACTTATACAACACATTGCGACACGCCATCTATATTATACCATAACACATGTTGTCTACTACCATACTGCACTTCAATATTTACGTATCTATTTATAAATATAGGTCGAATTGGCTAAACAACACAAATCTACATATCTTCGTTACCTTTTCTACGTCTGCTTTAAGTGACACAAAACGTCTTAAAGATAAAAGTGCAAAGCGAAAGTAAAAGTGAAAAAATGCCACTTTTAAAATTTAAAAAATAGAAAATGTTGTAAAAATGAGAGTGAAAATAACGACTCAAAATGGAATGATTATGTCACATAAATATAAGTTATATATTTGTGAATATATAAGCACGATATTCATTTCAGACTTGGCTAAATTTTCCATAAGCATGTGCCAGGACAAAGATGATGTAAAGTTGTAATTAAAAATATAAACAACACCTATCATTCATCCTTAATGGTGTAATGAACAGTAGAACAAGACAGCATCAATTAAATAATTTTAAGATGATTTATGCGACACTTAATAGTTTTGGAGCAATTTAAAAACATAGGATATAGTTTAGGAGTGACAGATAAAGTTTACCCAATTAAAAAAAAACTTATTGTAAACTATTGGGAGGTTGAAAGCACAATGGTTTTGATGACTGCTAGAGCTCAAATTGCCAGATGTTCCCTTTTTGCGCTATTAATGCTAAAATTTCAGCACCTTCTTCTTGTTTTTCCATTGTTGTTTTTTCACTTTTCCTTGTGATTTTCTTCTATTGATTAGTCTGATAAGTAATTATTGAATAGAATTTCTCTCTCAATGTTGTCAGACTCTACTCAAGGAACAACCCAGAAAGGTAGATGGGTGGTGGAACCAACCGGTTTAATCAGGTGAACTAACAACAATACACAACAACATTTCCATATAAGCATGTTTACACTCTGTAAAAGATGTCATGTTGCTACTATCTAAAGAATAACATGTTTCCATTTTTTATTCATACGTTATATAATAAGATTTTACTACTTTATATTCCATAACAAAATAACCTATACTTTTATTGTCCAATAAGCTAAGTGCATAGTCAATCATTCAAAATTTAAAGTTAAATTCCTAAATATTCAAAAAAAAAAATGCACGATTTGTCTTGAAGATAAATCTTATAAACTACTAATAATATAACAAAAATATAATAGTTTCCCATGAAATCTTGCCTTGAGACTGTCATTTATATTTTTTTTACTTCTAAGTTTTTTTTTATTTTTTTAAATTTTGTTTCAACTTTGGGCGAACTAAACATCAATCCAACAAAATTAAGTGATCTAAGTTATAAAGCCCATATAAAAAAATGCAAAGCCTAAAACCCACATAAATACAGTCTAACCTAAGTTAATCGACTTGTCAGGGTCTGACGGCTTTGACCAGATTTTGACTAAGTGGGGTCAAGGGTATAACCCAACCTGTTATGCTCCCCCGGGTCACAATTGAACCAGCCCAACCAACCGGGCCAGGTCTGGTTTGATAACAATGTTTTGCCTCTCTCATCTTTAAAACTTGTTTTTTTTCCCCTAATGTTTTACATTTTTTTTTTCTCATTTTCTAACTCAAAGAATACGAAAGAATATATAATTTGGGTGCAAAATGTAAATGTACAAAAGAATTAATTATGGATAAGGGATAAAAGAATATGAAACCGAGTCAATTGAAATGACTGAAAATTAAAAATTAAAAAGGACATTTACATTTCTTTATTTTTGTTTCTTCATTTATGCATTTTTGTGTTTATTTTATTGTTATTTAATTATAATTTATTAATCCGTTTTGCTTGTTTATATATTATGTTTTGGTTTTTTCATTGAGCATTTTGTTTTTTTACTAAAAATGCATTTTATTTTCTCATAATTATATCTTTTTACAAATTATTAGTACCTATGTTAATTTCTTATTAATTAGTTTAAATAAATAATTTTGTATCAAATGAACAATGGTAAAAGGAAAAGGAACAAACACGAACATGTTAGAAGAATGTGAATTTAAATGTAAATGGATATGAAACTCGACCGAAAGAATGGGAAAAGAAGTAGGGACATTATATTAAAAAAAATAGAAAAACAAGTAATTGAATCAAATGAACAAGAAATAAAACTAAAAAGAACATGTTCATTTGTTTATTGGTGATTGTTTATTTATCTATATTTGTGCATTTAATAACTTAATAAAAAAATTGAAATTGGTCCAAAGGAATATAAAAATTAATTAAATGAACAAGGAACAAAAGAATAGCCGAATTAGGGAATTAATTCAAATCAACAGGAACCAAAAGACTGAAAATAAATTCAAATAAATAATAAATAAAATATAAAAAACATAAATTGAAATAAATACACCAAGAATAAAGAAGGGCCAAGCCCCCTTTAGCCCTTGAACTCGATTAACTAGGACACTTGTATCCTTAACTTCAACTCGGACCAACTCAACCTCTGAACTTGTAAAAATTGGTCAATCAACCCATTTGATTGACCTGTGCCAGCCACGCGATGGGTCCTTGACCTAACATTGTTTGCCTAGATGGCTAGATCTGCACAGTCATGAGAACAGTGGACATTGATGGTGATTTCTTCATGCCGACGCCTTCTTTTGACTTCTTGAAATCCCCTGCAACAGCTTCGACCATGGCTTCTCTGTTGTCCTAGAGAATTGTGACAATGGTGTCCTACCCCTAAGTCCTTCTTCTACTCCATGCCTTCCTCACTCTCTAAGACCCTTTCCAATCCCTTTTACATAAGATTATCAAGAAGCAGGGTGATAGCTGGCTACTGACGATTATCGAAGACATTAATTTAGGATGGAAAGTAATGCAATTTTCAGCAGCAATAATGGGTTCAACATAGCATGTTACTTTTTGGTTTAGCTGGATCCTTCGAATAGGAAAATGGAAGCAAAGGGTTTGCAGTGGCGAATGAATGAGGATGAAATCGACAAGACAAATGACACTTGAGGGCAAGAAGGTTGATGGTTCTCGTGGTTACACAAGTAGAGGCAAATAGAGCTGGGTTGAAGTCTTGGAGACTCATCATGTAATAGCCACATGTCAGTCAAAGGAGCTGATTGTCCTATTTTCACAAGTTTAGATGCTAAACTAGCCCAAATTGAAGTTCAAAAGGTAAGTATCTTGGTTGACCGAGTTGAGAAGCTAAAGGTGTATTTTGGTCATTGGAGAACAATCAACAACCAAGTTAAATGAACAAATACTATCAAAAGAACAAGAACCTTAAACAATTAAATGGGGACAAATGAACATAAGTTAATATAATTGAAACGGATCAAAATATTAAAATATTAGTTTCTCAAATGTTTCGGATTTTGAGAAAACGTGGACTATTTTGAAAATAAAAAAATAAACATTCTGCATATATATAGAGAAGTTTTCACTTTTCACCATATTAAAGAAATATTCCCATTCCCATTGGCTTTTTTTTTTTTAAGGAATTCTGTTGGAAGGCTTAATCCCAGGGTACAGGAACAAGTTGGCTGTTGGCATGCATTTGTCGGGCCATAAAACAACCTACCAATAATGATAAAGTAAAATACTTCAACCAATATAGACACATACATAAATACACACACACGTATATATAATATAATAAAAACAAGGAAATTGGCTAATTAATGGCAATTGAATACGCCGAAACTTGTCATATTGGATATGTCGTTTTCTTTGTTTATGGCGTTCAGCCTTGCTCCTGTCGAAGAAGAAATGATTATTTCACAGCTTGAAGCCTTGGGATGGAAACGAACGCCATTTGGCATTTGGTGGCCTACATATACAAAACAAGAAGGTGGGTTCCTCAGCTGGCGATAGCAGCAATAGTGAAGCATTTCCTGGCTAATATTATCCAAAAAGTTATTTGTTGCGGATTACCCGGCAAAAAAGACACTTTTTATCTCCTGCCTTTTATCACTTTATTACCTGAAATCAAGGGGGCTTTAGTTGATTCACATTTATCAGTGAAAATATGGTATGATTAACCAAACTTACATAATAGTCTACTACTCTCTCCCATTTTGAATGAAATGTTTAAGTTTGACACAAAGATTATAAAAAAAAAATATGTGATATTTCCATTTTTACCATTCTCTTTTACACATAAATTAAAAAAATAGAAAAAAGTGATATTGAACAACAATTTCAAGGGTAATATGATAATGTAGTTTATTAAATATGACAATGCTAATGTTGTAGAGTTTTAGGATAACCCAAAAGAGAAAATGTTGTTTTCTTTTTTATGAGAGAGATAGTATTTGTCAACATTTTAACATATAATAATCATATGGGGAAGATGCGCATATTTGCCACTACTGTTTGCCCGAAAGGAAAAATGTGCCACCTTTGTTTTTTCCATTGCAAATCTACCATTGATGTTTCTATGTGAGAGCAAATTTACTGCTAATGTTATGTTTTAGTGTGAAATTGTCACTCACCTTTAAAATTGTCAAAGTGTCAAATGTAAAAATAAAAAATTTCATGTTTTTGATCTTGTGGTTTCTTTACCTAGAATCCTAGCCCCTTAAGTTTTTTATTATTCCGTTCTTACCAAAACATTCAACATGCATAATCCATGCACACCATTATTGACAACCCACTAATTTTGAATTACTGTTACTTCTCCATCTTGATCTACGTTATTAATATAAGGTGTCACCATCCATCAATAATACTAATTAAAGAAAGAATGACACTTAATCATGAATCCTCTCCCTCTTATATTTCATCAATAATCCCACTGTTCTAATGCTTAAATATTATTATTACTCAATCCTTAGAGATTATTGCTCGCTATTAGAAATGATCTAGCCCATTGCTTTTGAAATTATAGCTAATGATGCGTTAGTGGAGTAGCCCCAATGGGACTTGTTAAGAAAGGAGGTCCAAACAATACATTTACAAAGTTCTAATAACTTAGAGCAAGAAGAGAATTCTCAAGGACTTGATTTAATTTTTTACTAATTTGGTAGTTGCTGATGTAATGTTGATGTGACAAGAAATATTATCTTTTTGGATAGAATATTTATACAGTTAGACACTTGATCACTATTTCACTTTTATTTATAACTATAGTGGTAAATTTGGTCCCATGTAATGAGTGGTAGATTTAAGATGAAAAAACAAGGATGACATAATTGCTTTTTTAGACAAATACTAGTCACAAATTTGTATCTTTTCCCTAATCACATGCATCCCAAAAGAAAAAATTATCTCAGTAATTAATAGTGTTAGATGTTCTCTTGTTAAAATAACATATTACAACCAATGGTGGAACTTGGAGTAAATTTGGAGGGGTGTTGTTAAATAATTCTTTTAATTTTAATTTAATGGGATGAAATCTTATAAAAACAATCTGCCATTCATGTTTATATGTTGGGGCAAGTTTGCCACCCTTGCTTTATATATATATGGAGTCCATCTCTTAATATTGATGATAAAGTGGAAGCAAACTTGTGATATAAGATCAAATTTGCCACTAAGACTTTAAAAAGGAATGTTTCGTCCAAATGTGTGAATATTCCATATCACAGTAGCACCATATTAATGCCACTTTAGCACCATGTAAATAGCTAGCAAAGTGATACATTTTGGAAAATATTTCTTTTTAGCCCTAGCTATCCTAATATTGTAAATATACTGTTTGAGCCCTTTTCACTTTACCATGTTTCACTACCACTATACTGAGCTCCTTTAATATTGATGCATCATCCTTAGTAATTCAATGAGTGGAAGCTAGAGCCTTTTTCAATGGTGAAAAGAACCTCTGAGTAATAGGATAACAAAATTGTTGATGAAATCAAATAAAGAGCAAATTCACATCCAAGCATTCTTCTTTCTTCAACTTATCGACATGTGTTGGCACCATAAAATAGTGAGATGGATTAAGACAAAAGAATGAAAGTGATGAACAAGTTACAAGTTTTTAGTTATGGTACTCATAAGTTGGACATGGTGAAGACAAGGACTAAATGAGATATAAAAAAACATTTAGGACTATGGTACTAGGCAAATAAATCTTGTGATCAAATTTTAATTTTTTTCATATTTTTTTGTTTCTTGTCATATTGGCAAATTTAGTAGGGGGTGGCACCCATAATTTGAAATAGTGGAATTAAAAATGGAGACACGTGGATGATCAATGTTGTTAAGTCTAGCTTTAATGGTTCTTTGGATCTAATTTGATTATGTCATGTCTATGTTGTAGTGTATATGGCTAGTGCATAACTCTCAAGCTTTCAATGAGTATCGATCCTGGCCAATCAAATTATCCTTAATAGAGAAAGAGCCTATATAGTAAGATTTGAGTTGTGAAAGAATATATAGCTTATTTGTTGCACCTAATATAAAAATGAATAATGGGCCGTGCTAATCTACCCCAACCAAAAACCAGCCTGGGTCAAACCCAGCCCAAGCACAGTCAAAGTTGTTATGAGTTTTGAAACCCTTAATGCAAGCACACAGGATGCATGTAGATGAGTGAGGAATATATCATTCCCACGATCATTGATTTGTATTGTTTTGCAATTACCACTAGTTTAAGACTTATTTTAGCTAAACAAACAACAATTGATGATTTACTCACTATAAAACCAAGTGATGCAATACTTCTTAAATTACCACTAAAATAAGAACAATAAACACAAAGCAAATTGATATTTTCTAATGAATTAATGAAGGCACATTTTTTATGGTTTCATTACTTAACTTGGTTAGTTAGTGAATTACGGCTAATATCTTGATTTTCCTACTTTTTGGTGAAGTTATTTAGTTGGGCCCCCACTTTCCCAAGTTAAGGGTCATTCTCCCAAACTTAAATTACAATAGACTTTCATCTGAATTGTTAGTTCAAGAGAGGTATTACAAGTTCAATTTACCTTCACTTAGTATCCTAGACTAATCTTCCAATAAGCCCATGGTTACTACATTATTCTCCTATTTCCAATTCATTTTAATCTTTTTCAAGAGTTTAAAAAGAAATCTAAGGTGCAATTGACTTGGGCTCTTAATTAGTCAACACAACAATAAGCTAAAAAAAAAAAGTAAACAAGCAATAGAGGAAAATCTAAGACAAATAACCATTTATTCACCAAGCATAACTATGTCAAGTAGCTACATTCATAGAAAGTGCAAGAAAAATTACTTCATGCTCACACTAGACATAAACATGAAAATAAACAAAATAGCCACTATAAAGAACTACAAAGAAAATGAAAGAATAAACACAAGATGACTAGAAGAGCTTGATCCCTAAGTCTCTCAAGCAAGCCTCCTTGAGCACTCTAAGCCTTCTCCAAGTAAGCTTCAACGGTGGCTTCCACAATATGGAAGAAAAGAGAAAAAAAAGATGATGTTAAACCTAGGAGAGAGTCTAAGAGAAAATGGTAGAGTGCTTTTGATCCTTTTTCCTCTCCCACCTAAATATCTGCACCCTCTTTAAAGATAAGGTGACCTCAAAGTGTAACAAATAGGGATTAAATCAAAGTAGGGCTAAAAAATGAGCACAATATTCGAGAAAGACAGTGCTGCATATCTGAGAGCTAAAATTGCATTTTTGTGGTCGAAGATAGATTGCTGGAAATCCTGAAGATACAACCTTCGAAATTGGTGACGCGTATCGGGCTCTTAAGGACGTGTCCTTGGCTTCCCTGACTTTTCTTGCATTTTTATTCAATTGAGGACACGTCTTTAACTTCTGAGGACGCATCCTTGGTTGTCTTAACTTCTCTTACATTTTTGCCCAGTTAAGGACACGTCTTTGGCTTATTCAGAAGTGTCCTTGGCTACCCCAGAAAAGATCTTCATTTCTGATGTTCCAATATTGTAGCTCTATGCTCCGGGAACATGTCCTTAGGGGTACCCACTGAATTGTGCTTCAAGATTCTCCCATTTTACCACTTTTCCAAGCTGTTTCACTTAAAAATATTCAAACCTTAATTTCCTACCAATCAAACAAGATCAACATGAGAAAGCATAATGAATGCCAAAAACTAGTTAAAAGATTAAGTAAAATATATTAAAATTTTCAATACATCAAAAGCCCGACACAGTACTGTACAGGAAGGGACCACTAAAATATAAGCCCAAGGAAGAGGCAATCAAGACCGGCGCATGATCGGCTAAAGCCCAGGCCCAGGCATGGCTGAGGACCGGCTTTTCTGGTTTGACCTGGACCAAGGCTAACATTACCAAAGCCTCCAATGGTTAGCAGGTTTAAAATTTTGGGGGAAATTACACCTTAAGGACCTTTGGTTCTTTCTAACATTCTCTAAGGCCAAAAACCTTTTTTACCCACAACCAGCTCCTATAACAACTAGTTTTTTAAGGTATTTTGGTTAAAAAAATTTTGGCCCTCTTATAAATAAAAGGTCTCATTTCCTCACTTCCCCACACCAGTTCCTACACTCTTCTCTTGACATCATCTGGCATACTGGAAGTAGATGATTACATCAACACCTCACTTGAGACAAGTGAGGATGATATTTTGAAGTGGTGGAAAGTGAAAGGTAATAGATTTTTTATTCTATCCATCATTGCAAAGGAAGTTCTTGGGGTTCTGGTTTCCACCGTTGTATATGAGTCTGCTTTCAATGCCAGGGAATGAGTCATTTCACAAATTATATGTTTAAATTTTGGCTCCTTTTTTGGAATGTTTTATCATTTTCTCATGTAAGGCTTGTTTAAAGTTGTTTGTCGGTGTCACTTTGCTTTTTACTAATAATAATTGTGTCGGTGGTAATATTTTCAAGAAAATAAAAAAATACAAATTTTTTTTCCAAAAATTAAAAATTAAAAGCCTAACCTAAGCCTAGTTCAAGCCCAACCCAAGCCCGGTATGGATTTATCGTGCTATGCCAGGGCCTGACCTAACCGGGCATAGGCCTGATTGGGCTAGGCCGATTAGTCCTAGTGTGCACCACTAACTTAATATAACCTGTTCCTTCACCTTGCTTTAGAGTATAAGAAGCTCGATACTATCCTAAAAACCTTACAATATTCCTTGTTGATGAAGCTTGGCAAAATACCTCTAAGCTTGGTGTGGTGTTGTGGATTTGTCGCCTGCCAAATAAAGTGCCCATAGCTTACCACTATCATTTGGGGACATATCCTTCTGCTATGCTCTCGGAGCTATGGGCAATTTCTTAAAGCCATGAGGTTTACGGTCACAAATAACTTTTTCAATTGCACGATCTTCATCAACTGCTTGCAGAGTTTTCTCCATATTGTAGGCTATTCTTCGGCCCACCTAGAGCATGGAGAGTAATCCAGGACATCTAAGATCTTGTTCAGGGGTTTTAACGGCTCATTTTTATTAAGGTGCATCGTTTAGTCATTGAAAAGGCACATAAATTTGCTTTTTTTGTTTACGTTCAATTTCTACCTTTTAGTCTTGTTTTCCTTTCTGTATAACAAAAAAAAAATAATGAAATTACCCTTATATCATGGTAAAAGTTAAATTTTAAACAAAAAAAAATCCTCAAGTTGAGTCTTATTCTAAATTGTTAGGTTATTTGCTCAAATTCAAAGAGGATGAAGACTTGAAATTGTTACTAATTCAATTTATTTTAGGATTGGGTTTATTTTTTTTGTTTTGGATTTGGTTTTAGTTTTTCCTATTTATTTGAGATTTAGTTTTCTTATTTTGATATGGTTTAGGTTTGCTGTGTACCCTATAAAAAAGGCTTGTTATCTTAGATTTTTTTGGGGATGGGAGAAAAGTGTGTGTGGTGTGTTGCAAGACTTGAAAAAGAATAGAGCTTAAGAGTTTGAGAGAATTAGTGTGCATAATTGCTTTTGAGTTTAGATAGTAGAAAGGTCATGAAATCATCACAGTTAGAGAAAAAAAAATTGCTTGTTATTTTTTTTTTTGCTTCCACCCAATAAGTGGTATCAAAGTTTGGTTCAAAATGGTTAGGACGTCGAGTTTTTATATCGATCATTTTGATGGATCCAGAATTTTTTTTGTCTTTGGAAGTACGTGGTGAAGGATGTGCTAATTCAATCAAAAAGTTGGAGATGTGTTTGAGAAAATAAAACTTGAATCTATAACGAGTGAAAAGTGGAAATAAATAGAGCTGATAACAGTGAGTATGATTAGATTGGCTATTGCACCACAACCCAAGTATGATGTGTTAAACGAAACCTCTCTAAAAAAATTGATGGACAAGCTTTAAGGTAAGTATATATCAAAATGTATTACTAACAAGTTATGCTTGAAAAGAGAATTATATGGTTTGAGGATGAAAGATGGAACTAGTTTGATTGTGTACTTAAATGAGTTTAACAAGCTTGTTACACAATTTGAAAGTATTGGCAAGAAGATCGAAGAAAAAGATGAGGCTATAATTTTGATTAATTCTTTATCAAGATTTTATGAGCTTGTTGTGACTCTATTGATGATTGGAAGAGATACCATGAAGATCAAAGATGAAACCACTGTGCTTTTAGAGTATGATCAAATGAGAAAATTTGAAGAAAAAGATGAAAAAAATAATATGTTCATGGTAAAGCAAGGAAGAAGTCATTGGAGAGGAAAAACAGATTCAAAAAGAAGATCAAGTTCGAGACAAGGAAAAGACTGGAGCAATACGAAATGCTAGTACTGTCATGATTTGAGAGATATCAAATTTTTTTGCCTGAAATTAGAAGAAGATATGGAAGAATTTTTTAAGGCAAATGAGAAGAAAAAAAATGAGAAAAATAAAGGTGATGTAAACGTGGTGGAGGATAGCAAAAGTAATGATGAAGCTGTGACTTTAATGGTACAGAAAACTGGTGCAAAGAAAGATTTGAAAGATGTTTGGGTATTTGATTCTGCTTGTTCAGAGCATGTTCACACAAAAAATGAGTGGTTCACAAAGTTTAAGACATGTGACAAGCTAATTTATTTGACAAAAGACCAAGAAGAGAGAACTGAAGCCATTGGTAGTGTGAAAATCTAATTGCATGAAGAAAATATCAAGATGCTTGGTGATGTGAGGTATGTTACAAAATTCAAAAGAAAATTGATTTCACTTAATAGACTGGATAGCTTAGGTTATGGATTTTCTGCTCAAGGTGAAGGACTATGAATTTCAAAGGATGCATTAATTGTGATGAAGGGAGTGAAAAACTTAAATAATTTGTATAAGTTGGTTAGTAGTATAATTGTGAAATGAGAGACAAAGATTTATCCTGTGGATATGAAGGTCCCTCCAAGCAAGAATGTAAGCTTCGTAGATTTAATAAAAAGATGGAGGTCGGAAGAATTTGAATCAAGGTGGAGACTGTTAGGTTATTGACTCAAATTTAAATAAAATGAAGACTTGAAATTTTTACTAATTAAATTTATTTTAGGATTGGGTATATGTTTTTTGTTTAAGATTTGGTTTTAGTTTTCTTATTTGTTTGATATTTATTTTTTCTATTTTTATATGGTTTAAGTTTGTTGTGTGACCTATAAAAAAACTTGTTATGTTAGATTTTTTTGGAGATGGGAGAAAAGTGTGTGGGGTGTGTTGTGGGACTTGAAAAAGAATATAACTTAAAAGTTTCTGAGAATTAGTATTTATAATTGCTTTTGAGTTTAGATAGTCAAAAAGCGAAAAAAAATTGTTTGTTGTTATGCTTTTTTTCGCTTCCGCCCAACATAAATAACAATGCCAAATCATCTTTACCATGCTAATGAAAGTACAAACTTAGCATTTTAGGGGTTTTCTTTTTTATATATGCTAGTATAAGGAAGAGAATTTAGAGTATCCCACACACCCTACTCAATCCTAATTGACCCACTAGTGGAAGAGAATTTCCTTCCAAGTTATGGGAGTAAATTGTATAAATGGTCCATAGCCTTTAGTTATTATTATTTTTTTTTAGTGCCTAACCTATTAAATGTTTTGTTTTAATCCTAAACCTATTATAATTGTTTCATTTTGATCCCTCATCAAATGAAATTTATTAACTTAGAATAATTGTTTGGCATAAATTTTTGAAATTTTAATTTAAATATTTGGTAACTGTCTTCCAATAAACTTAAACAATTTAATATTTTTTTACAACAAATAGACAATTTAAAGTAGTAATCTTTTCTTTCTTAATAAAATAAGTTTAATTTACAGAAATAAAAAAAAATGTGATTTGAATTTTTCATTGGCTATAAAAAAACTATTATACAGATTAAATTTATTATAAGACAGTTACCAGATAGTTTAAATTATAATCTAAAAGGTTGTTATCAAACAAATACTTTGAGTTAACAAGTTTCATCAAATTTAGAGCAAAATGAAATGTTTTCAATAGATTTAGGACTAAAATGAAACGTTTTTAATAGGTTTACAACTAAAACAGAACATTCAATAGACTAGGGATTAAATGAAAACGATGACTAAAGGCTAGGGACTATTCATGCATTTTACTCCAAGCTATGGCGTGTACCATGAGCTGCCATGTGAGACTCTGACATGCATGTCATTGCAGCAAAACGTAAATGCGAATGACATGAATAGTAGGTTTTAGATCTCCCCTTAGCCTCATCCATACTCACACTATTAAGAGAATTTCCTCTTGTTTTTCACAAAATCGTCTCTTCCACATAAAATAACTGACAATTTGTTGATTACTAGTATCCATGCCGTAGAAAGGATGATTTACGTGTACATATTAAGAATGGCCATTTTCAAGCATACATTGCAATGAAAATTTTGAAACTCTCACCAAGAAAACACTTTGTTTCCAATTCTTGGCGAGTTTATTTATACAACTTATTTTATGCAGTAATCACAAATCCAACAGTAATGAATGCTTCTTCTGTGGTTGAGAAGATTCAAATCAGTTCCTTGACTGTCTAGTTGGTGGGGACCTTCTGATAGAAATTGGAGGCAAGTTTGGCGTGGTAACGCTTGGTGCTCTAACCGAACTTGGAGGCTGATTGTTTGTTCCACTAGCCAAGTCTGGCGACGAGTTCCTCCGACCGGAACCTGCAGGCGGTGATGATCCGGCGGTCACATTTGAAGGACGTGACTGGTTGGAATTTGATCCCGGAGAGAGGCCTGGAATATTGGGAAGAGAAGTAGAACTTCCAGGTGCTCGTGGCGAGCTTATAATGTTGTCAACTTGGTTGCCAGGAGAAGATTGGTTCTTAGACGTTGTAGGGGTTGAACCAAGGTTTCCAATGTTGTTAAGGGGGTTACTAGAAGAACCTATTTGGTTGTTGGGGGTTGCAGGGTTCGAACCAAGACCCTGGATGTTGCTAAGTGGGCTGCTGGGAGAAGCTGACTGGTTATTAGATGTTGCAGGGGTTGAACCAATGTTTGCAATGTTGCTAAGTGGGTTATTAGAAGCTGAAGGGGTCGAACTGAGGCCTCCAATGTTGCTAAGCTGGTTACCAGGAGAGGATGACTGGTTGTTAGAGGCTGCAGGGGTCGAATCAAGATCTTTAATGTTGTTAAGAGGGTTACTAGGAGAAGATGATTGGTTGTTGGAGGTTGGGGTTGAACCAAGACCTGCAATGTTGCTAAGTGGGTTATTAGAGGCTGAAGGGGTTGAACCAAGGCCTGCAATGTTGCTAAGTGGGTTACCAGGAGAGGACGACTGGTTATTAGAGGCTGCAGGGGTCGAACCGAGACCTGCAATGTTACTAAGTGGGTTACTAGGAGAAGATGACTGGTCATTGGAGGTTGCAGGGGTTGAACCAAGGCCTGCAATGTTGCTAAGTGGGTTGCCAGGAGAAGATGATTGGTTATTGGAGTTTGTAGGGGTCGAACCAAGACCTGAAATGTTGCTAAGAGGGTTGCTAGGAGAAGATGACTTATTATTGGAGGCTGTAGGAGTTGAGCCAAGGCCTGCAATGTTGCTAAGAGGGTTGGTAGGAGAAGATGATTGGTTGTTGGAGGTTGGTGTTGAACCAAGACCTTGAATGTTGCTAAGTGGGTTGCTAGGAGAAGATGACTGGTCCTTGGAAGCTGTAGGAGTCAAACCAAGGCCTGCAATGTTGCTAAGTGGGTTGCCAGGAGAAGATGACTGGTTATTGGAGGGTGCAGGAGTCGAACCGAGGCCAGCAATGCTACTAAATGGGTTGTTAGATGTTGAAGGGGTCGTGCCAAGTCCTTGAATGTTGCTAAGTGGGTTACTAGGAGAAGATGACTGATTATTGGAAGCGGCAGAAGTTGAACCGAGGTTTGCAACGTTGCTAAGTGGGTTACTCGGAGAAGATGACTGGTTATTGGAGGCTGTAGGAGTTGAACCGAGGCTTGCACTTTTGCTAAGTGGGTTACTTGGAGAAGATGACTGGTTACTGGAGGCTGTAGGAGTTGAACCGAGGCTTGCACTTTTGCTAAGTGGGTTACCTGGAGAAGATGACTGGTTATTGGAGGCTGTAGGAGTTGAACCGAGGCTTGCACTGTTGCTAAGTGGGTTACTAGAAGACGCTGATTGATTATTGGATGCTGGGTTTGAACCATGGCCAGAAATGTTGCTAAATGGGCTACTAGGAGAAGATGATTCGTTCTTGGAGGTTGCAGGGGTTGAACCGAGTTGCCCTAACCCTGCAACTGAGTTAGGCAATGATGAAGGAGAACTTGAGCTGGATGGCACAGGATTTGGTGAAGATGACTGGTTGCTGGAGCCTGATGTTGGGGTTGAATTGAGCTGCGTAGGAACTGGACTTGAACCACGGGAAGATGGAGAAGTGTTGGGATTAGCAGGGGCCATAGCGGCCGAGGATGCAAGTTTGGAAGCTGTTGGTTGAGACTGAGGTGTGATCTGTGAACTTGGTGGAGAAGGTCGAGAGGAGGAATAAGGTGAGCTGGCAGCCTGGGACTGAGGTGTGATCTGTGAACTTGGTGGAGAAGGTCGAGAGGAGGAAGAAGGTGAGCTGGCAGCCTGGGACTGAGGTGTGTTTTGTGAACTTGGTGGAGAAGGTCGAGAGGAGGAAGAAGGTGAGCTGGCAGCCTGGGACTGAGGTGTGTTTTGTGAACTTGGTGAAGAAGGTAGAGATGAGGAAGAAGGTGAGCTGGCAACCTGCGTTAAGCCAGGGTTGGAATTGGGAGGTGATGGTAAGCTTGGGACTGCACCAGGGGATAATGGTTGAATGGTCAAGACAACAGGTGCAAGTAACCCTCGCGCCATGCTTGAGACCGTATTGGGAGCGGTCGGAGTTGGAGATGGCTGGGGTGAGGCAAAAGGTGAGACTGCATTGTTAGGCACTGAAGGAGATTGCAGAATCCGGCGAGCAACGGTTGCAGCTTTGATTTCTGAAAGCATCAAAACTATGGATAAAGTTATGAACAAGAAACTGACCGAGGCCATAGCTCAAAACTCTGTTCAAATTTCTTGTCTTCAAATGAAGTTGTGGGCAGACCAACTCCTGCTTGAGCCGGTTTTATAGCGAAAATGGCAGTCAGTTACGTTTGGTGATTTCCCACCATGTTGGAACTGAAATTTTTGGTATCAAGCTACAACTATTTTCTCTGCTACTTTTGTCTTCTGAAAGAAGGTAATCTTCTTTCCCTCCAAACTCCAAAGACCAATACCCATGAACTGTTGGCATTGAGCCAAACCCACCAAGCCCCAAACATTTTGAATTCTTACAGTTCTACGAGACAAATCCTGCAACCTCTTTAATCTAATATTTCGCATTCTCCTTTTTCGGGCCACATTGCAAATCTGACTTTCAATTCACATAAATAAAAAGGTGGAAACGAACTGAAAGAAAATTCGTCTCCCTTGTGCTATTTTTCTACCCACCCTTTCTCTTTGTGTTTGTATGTGCCAAGCGCATGTAGTGGCTCTTCTTTTTAAAGAAAGAAAAGAAAGGAAGGAAGGAAGATATGTAGAGTATTTTCTTGATTTCATAACATTTAGCAATAAAAATTTGTCCTCATGAAAATAATGAGCTGGAATAACAAAAGGAAAAGGGCAATCAGTAATTTTATAAAAATTGTTGAACATTTTCTGTTATTAACTTTTACTCAATCGAAGAAAGGTGTTCTCCAAAAAACATTCTGTTCATATTACAGTATAAAGAATTCACTATTTCCATTTTTACTTATTTTTTTAAGTCTAAAATAAATCTAATATTCTATTTAAACTAATAATCACTAAAATAACTAATTAAGTTTTATGAATTATTTTTCTTAACCAACCTAGAATAAGAAAATAAAAGTGCTTATTTTCAGGAAAAAAAGGTGCTGCCTAAAATGTCAAATTTCAGTTGATATGCAATTTGGACAAATAATTGCTACTTGAAAATAGACACTAAAGAACTTTTTTTTGTTTATTGACATTGCTCGCCAGAAGCCTCAGCAGAAGGATAGCACAACAGGCTGCATCATTTGGGCTTTTATGCCAAATGAAGATTTCTTTGAGTACGTAAACAAGCAGAAGACCCCCAAAAACAAGACAATAAGGAAAAGGTCTTAAGATAGTGCTTGGATGTGGAAAACTTCCTCATTTTTCTTTTTAAAATTTTCTTTAATAAAATTTTGAGTGCTTAGCTTATGTTAAAAATGTGAAAAACATTATTTTCTAAAATTTTGGAAAACTCAAGTGTTAAAATGAAAAACATTTAAAACAAAATTTTTTGTTTTATAACATAAGTTTTCCACAACTTATAAAATAATGTTCTCCACGCTTTTAAAACATGCTACGCACACAAACTTTTATTAAAGAGATTTTGAAAAAGAAAATTGAGAAAATTTCTCACAACTAAACGCTTTTTTGTTTTGTGCAACAAAGAAGGCGAATGAAAGATCTCCATCTTACTCGTAACCATAACTGTTACTTTTACCTCTGCGTTGTCAATAGACATGGCCTGATACGTAATTCTAGACTTCCAACTCCATACAAGGCAGCAGCATGATACAGAATCTAAATGCCAGAACTAACTACACTACACTATACCTGTTTGCGACTTGAGAACCAAAAATTTCTGGAACCCTAGAAATTTATACAAATAAAATGTTCACCCGAATACAATATACAAGATACTACAAAGCTAGAAAAATATGCAATTGTGAATCTCCTCTTCTTTTTTCCTGAAAAGAACCAGTTGCTTTGGCGGCTGCTGTAAGAAAGAGAAATAAGTACAACATACGGGTTCGAAGATTCCTCAAGTTGGCTTTGGAACCATGACCATCCTCTGAAAACTGCAACCTGCATCACCATTCAATCAAGCAACATCAAGTGCTTATCATCAACCACTTCCATTTGGAAGAAGAATTCTCCGAAGCAGAGGCAGAGTATCTACATTTTGTGTGTCTACGTGTGTCCGATATGCACGAAGATAATTGAAGACAGTTATTCTCATATATACATTGAATTTTTCAATTTTTTAATATCTGGATGCTCAAACACAATAAGGTAATGCTTATGAAAATTGTGTTTTACATCCTACGAAATGGAAAGCAAGTATTGTAATATCTGTTGCAAAAACTAAATAATTTGTTAAAAATCTGTTTCAAACATACTTAATATAGAAGTGTTCTGAAAAAGAAGAAACTTAAGAAACCATAATGGTCAATGGGAAGGCTAAGACTAATGGCTTTGCCAACCTTGGTTTTTGTCTTCCTTTTACACTTTAAAGTTACTCTCTTTTACGTTTGTGTGCTTCTTTCTTCATCCAACGAACCACGAATGCTTCTTATTTCCTCCATCTAGATAGAATAAACCCACAAAGTTTTTAGTAGTTTTGTGAAATATTTTATGTGAGCTGGGAATTGGTTGATCTGTTAATTCAAGATAAAACCAAGTAAGTTGATATATAAATCTCACACCTTTCAACTGTTAGACAACCAAAACTGTTTATATGAAATAAGATAAAGCTATCCCCAAAGTGAGGCAGAGGTGAGGTTATCAAAACAAACTAATAAACCAAGATATTTGCTCTCAGCTCAGACAGACTCATTCCAACATTTCTTAATCCCAATTCCAAATATGTAACAGAGACTAGAGAAGAGGCAAAGTTAGGATAAAAAACATGGAAAAGAACTTCAGACTTACAACATATAGTACACTTGGCTCAGAAGTAATGATATCTGCCATGAAAAAACAAATCTGAATGCTGTGCCCACATGCTTCATCAAATCACTGCACAAAGAAAAACACAGTAAGCATTTTGAGCATGGGGATAAGAACTAAAAGCTAAACATGTAAACCAGCAACACCCCCCCCCCAAAAAAAAAAAAAGAGAGAAAAGAAAATATGAAAAACAAATATGGATTATCAATTCTTAGTAGACTAGAAATTTAGTGAGGTAGAGAAATAAGTTTTTAATCTAGGAGAGTCCATGACAATGGATGGATGAAACATCCAATGGTAATGTTTGATTCAGCCAGTGGGGGGAGAGAGAGAGAGAGAGAGAGTGAGAGACCTTGGAGACTAGCCGCATGGATCTTCTTCGAAGGACTTCTCCAGTTAGATGCTTTGAGCTCCTCAATATCTTGTCCTCAGATGAATTACAGTCACGCTGATCCTCACTGTCAGCATGCACTCTCTTTTTTGAAAGTTCTTGAATTACTTCAACACTATCAAGCCTTTCACCCAGTAAGCGATCCAGTGAGCACCTACATGAAAGCTAAAATTAACACTGAAAACAATGAGATTCCATAATATATCAAATCAGAAGGAATATTACCCCAGGTTCTCTTTGCCATTGATACTTCCGATATTCTGCATCAAACAGTTCCATACAGTGATCAATAGCGGTAAATGGTCATATAGGGCAGGTAAAGAAAAGAGAGAAGCAACAAAGAAAATGTCATGTAAGCAATCGATGTATATATGGTAACATACACCAACCTTACTTGATGCAGAAAAGAATGCTCATATCCTTAGAGAACCAAGCATTTACAAATGTTCAGTAGTGATTAGACTTATCAGGGGAAGTGGTAACTTCAGTTGTTTACTTCCTCTAAGTATATTAATTTCTTTTAAGTAATGGTTAGAAAAGTCTAGAGAAAAAAATGAAAAAGTCAGCAAAAGAAAATGATAGATGATTGTGCAACTTTAATCATCAAGTATGTACATTTATTCGATGCTTCTATATGTCTAAGTTAACCATATTCTTAGTAACAAGAGTCATTAAAACAAATTGTGTACCAACAATATCATGCATCAGATCCAATCAGAAGTCAATTAGCAACATAAATTTTTATCTTTCTGTCCACTTTATTCTCCCTGAAAACTTACCATGATACCTGGATTAGTATCCTGAAAATGAAAATAATGCACCATACCAACAAACATTACTAAAGATACAAATGCATTGTAGGTTGTCAAAGGCGAGTGCCTAGGCGCTGAGGCGCAGCAAGGCGGCGGCGGACCGCCTCGGCATGGTAGAGGCGAGGCGTCTTCAATCAAGAGCGCACCTCTGGCCTGCTGGGTGATTGCCGTCCTGTTGGGTCCACTTCAGCTCCACCGGCGGACGACGTTGGATCCAAGCTAATATGCCGGATGACATCAATCCACTTCAACTCCACCGGCGGACAATGTCAGATCCAAGCTAATACGCCTGGACGACATCAATCCACTTTAGCTCCACTGGTAGAAGATGTTGGATCCAAGCTAATATGGCGGACAATGTCTACTCTTGTTCGAATATGACGTCATGGACCATTCTTAGTGACTCGAGTGCCTCAATCTCTCGATCCCCTTGCTGTCTCCTAACCTCACTTATCCGGTGGCAAATATTGTAAATAACCAAAAAACCAGGATCCCTTTCCTAATCTCCCATTGACATGTTTTTTACCCAACCAATAATAGAACCCCTTTAATTGGATTAAAACCCGAATCCCCCCCCCCCCCCCCCCCCGGAAACTGTACTAAATTAAGTTTGTTGAACCAAACTTTATTAAAAGACTTACTTGCAAATATTTATAAATAAAAAAAAAACCATACAAACTTTCATTTCATTCATATAAGCAAGGCTTTTAATAACTGAATTTTATCATTTTATGATAAAATTTATATCATTTGGTATATCTTCCACCATACTACTATATTTTTGTTTTTGTGCGCCACCCTCACTCGAGCAAGCGCTTTTTTGTGCGTCTTGCGCCTTAGGCGATACAAGGGTCTAGCGCCTTGGGTGCGCCTTTCGCCTTTGACAACCTTTGTATTTGACAAAATACAACTCAACACCAGGCTCTAACATCCAAGAGAAAAAAGAAAGTAACATTTCAATTTTTGGAAGCATTCATAAAATAAAACAAGAAATAAGGAAAATACCTGCTCCTCAATAGAAGTTTGCAGCTGCTCCTGACAGGCCTTTTGATTGATCTTGTTTGTATCAGCCAATGCATCCTCTGGTACAGAAGCATTCCACCCAGAAACAGGCCTATTGTCAGTACCACTTTTACCAGAGGAGTCTGGTCGAGTTTTACTATGAACCCCAACTTCAAAATCTGCCACAGGCATTGAACCACCAGTCGGACAGGAAGGAAGTACTTCACTAGCACTCACAGGAATATGATTGTTTCCGAAAGATGAATTACAATGTACAGCTGAGTAGGTGTATGGGTTTGAATTCTGATTCCTTGTCTCAGGAGCAATGACAGGACCAATGGCTGTATTTACAACAGGATTAGTAGTCAAATTCTCTGAAAATCTGTAGCCATTATTCATCTGGCAAGCACTTCCATTACTGGGTGGATGAACAGAAATCATTCTGTCTTGCACAAGGGGAAGAGACCTGGATGAGGAAAGGCCCGAGTCTCCTTCCAACTTCTGAGGACGAATTGATGTTTCGCCATGTTGTTTTACTGCAGAGCTCATCAATGACATGTTGCCTCCATCTGAATGATCAGGTTGCACATCATTCTTATTTTTTATCATCAAATTTGGTGAAGAGCCAGTCTTTTCCTGGAAATCCTTTAGTTTCCCAGAATCTAGGTTACATGTAAAGGAACTTCTTATCAGGTGATGACTCTCTTCTAACTGTCCACTTTCTTTTTGAGAAATTGGAGACCTTCGACATACGTTTTGGCATATAGAAACCTCATTTCTCATTTGGGTGATCCAGTCAGAAGGACTAGAATTTAAATCTACAAAAAGGTTAATCCCCTCCTCTGAACTAACATAAAACTCAAAAGAAGATGCAACAGTTTGAGATGTTTCCAGAGAGGAAGAACTGGTATATACTTTTGGACATGTCCCAAGGGTTTCATCCAGGGGTCGAATATCGGGTGTACTAGTCCCAGTACCATCTCCAGCAGAAGCCAAGGAATTCTTAGTGAAGCAAACTGGTGGGAAGTCATTACTTGAAATCCGGGTACTACTACATTTCGAAACAAAATGAGAGTCTGGTGTCTGATTGAAAAAAGTCGAGTCAATGAACCCATTCTGCGAAACAAATGTGAACAAAATCAAAGTTCAGCTCTCAAGAGACAGCAGGGTCATTTCCAAATTTCTTATAGGAAAAAAGGGATCGTGTCCAAATTTAAAAAGTAGGTCACCAACACTTTCTCTTCCACAGTCACAACACATGCTAGTTTTATAAAGAGGGTTCGTCAAATGACACAGGTGTGCCTCAAAGCCAATATAGCCTGCTTTGTCTGATGTTATCCATTCTTCCCAAGTCAGTAGGTGCTGAAATTCAATAATTTGCAGGAATTGGGCTCGAATTCAGCAAATTTTGTAGTTTATTTCCCAAGCAGAATATGTGCCAACATTTACAAGGAATCAATGCTTATTGGGTCTAGATTTCAGAATATTTATGCTTGGGATCTGGAATTTCCTGGATGAAGTAATGTCTGTTTTTTTTTTCTTTTTTTAACCAGAAGAGGAAGTAATGTTCATTTAACTATAATATATCATTTTGCCTGCTCTCAGTATCCAACACAAAATTTTATCTTCCCTATGAAAGGCACAATGTTCAGATGAATCTCAAAGATTCCAGCCAATTTTTAGAAGTTCCCATTCATAGAGCAACGAACAAAGTTAAAATTATTCTATATTTCCAATTTCTACCTTTAGTTTAGGACCAGAGCAGTCTTATTACTTAAGTATTTTTGGAAGGACTTCAGTTGACTTCTAATCCCTTTACTCTGTATCTCTTTGGTTATCCATAGAATGGTGATTCTGTTTTAACTTTGTATACCTAAGGCTGTGATAAAGATATGTATCCCTAGGGTGATGTATTAGATCTTTTATCATCAATACAAACATCAAGCTATCAACTTCTGTTCTTCATTTATACCTTCTTATTCATCCAGCATCATTTAAGCAGTAAGCAACTAAACATTGCACAAAATGAACAGCATCCACCACTTGGATACCAGCTGAAGCTGTAGGAAAATTTATATATCAACGAGCCAAACAAAACAAATCTGAAATGCTTAAAGTCTAACGTAAGAAATTAAAAACCAAGATTAGAACTTTAAACAAACTAGTTAACAATTTTAGCAACCCGAGCAAACATTTCACCTCCAAATTCAATCAAACCTCAAAGAATCAATAAAGCAACAGAAAGAAGACACATTACAGAGATTAGGGATTTAAAAGGCAAAGTATCTTACTTGCCAATTTTCCGGCCTGCCCGAATCTGTCATTTGCTCAACTAGAGTTGGGTTTCAACTAAATCTCGATTCAAAGCTTCAATTCGGCTTCCCGTCGGTCTTCTGCCACAGAAGAATGCCACAGACTCTCGTAGATCAAGCTGTTGACCGCAAAACGCAGACAAAACGGAGATTAGATATTCCCACCATCGCTAATTCCTTGGGAAGAAGACTAACCAGCGGCAGAGTCGAAACAAACGGGCTTGGCTTGCTCTGGGTTATTTCGGTCGTGACTTGGAAGAACGAAGGGTTAAAGACAGATGACTGAAGGCGAGAGCGTAGAGCTGCGAGCGTCAGAGTTGGACTCGGATATTAGGAGGAGCGTAAGGAAGGAAGGAATATGTTGACATTTGGTGGCCATTTGAAATCTTCAGAAGGGAACGGAAAATCGAATGTATCGCGACTTCATATCTCGGCTGCGTTCCAACACACGACTCTAATTAAGTACCAGGTGACAGTCATTTGTGGCAGATTATATTTGTTCACATTTCTAGATTGACGAGATTTGTTATAGACAGCTGTAGTCTAGTATCATATAATTTCTCTTTGTACAACGGGGTTGGATCTACATTAATTGGGATGGGATAAGTTCATAATTTTTTTACTATATGGTTTTTTTTATGTTCAATACTTCAAATGATCATTCATTTATCATAGGTTTTTTTCTAGAAAAATATTTTTATTTTATTATTTTTTTTTTTTTTATGTTTCTAATATTCAAAATCATAATCTTTATTTTGTTCTCCAAAAATTTCTATTTTTTTCTTGTAGTTAGTATATCTGTCCAAGTATCGTTTTAAAACAATTATCTAGAAATGATTAATTTTTTTATAAATTTACACTTTTTACGAGTAAAAACATATTATAAAAACTTATTAATAATGTTATTTCCTGAAATTTATATTTTTTTTCTTATAGTCAGTATATTTGTCCAAGTATCATTTTAAAAAAATTATCTAGAAATGATTAATCTTAATAAATTCACACTTTTTACGGGTAAAAACATATTACTCCATAAAAAATCGCAAGCCTTTAAGCTTTTATGCAGGACAGTGTTGTGTATTTTGATAACTGTTCAGAGCAGATCAAAGATATTATATGAGAAAATTACTTGCATATTCCCTTTTGTAATAATCTAGTTCGAATATGTTGGAAACCATTTCTCTGCCCCCTTGTCTTAGGGCCATTGGAGCTGGGTCCTCGTCTGCTTGTTTTTCTGCCAATGAGACCTTAGTTTAGCCAGATGCCTCAAGCCTAGCTGTTGTCCATCAGCCTTTTGACAAAGACAAAAATATTGTGATGCAATCTTTGTTTGTTCCTTTAGACAAAAATGTTGTGATGCAACCTTTGTTTGTTTCTTTATAATTTCCATTTTCATAAAAAAAAAAAAAAAACCCCGCATTAGGAAATGTTTCCTCCCTTCATTTATAGTTCGTTTCTTATTTTAAACAGGAAAAGAAATCACATAAATTCTTGCCAAAAATCCAGGGAATTTTTGAATTTGAGACAATCTTTTCCCTATAATTCTTCCTCTGTTTCAAAACCCTACAATTTTAAACAACTACACCCACGATTTTGCTGCTTATCTAAATATATATATATATATATATAACATGATACATCTAAAGGTGATTTTTACTTTTCCTTAATAAAAAGAATTATGAAGCTGACATGTGATAGAGCTTTAAATTTTATATATGGAAAGAAGATTTTTTACATCAGGAGTCTCAAAAATATCCATCAACAACTAAATTGAATAGGATGCTGACACATGAAACACTATAATTCAAAATTTTATTAAAGATAATATATTAGATTTTATTTAAACTAGATAAGTAACAAGATATATTCAATAAAAATCACATGCAGATACTCTGCCTCAGCCTAGATCTCCTCTAAGATTCGCTCCTCAATATCTACTTCACACCTTCCTCGTCTTCTCGCTCCTCTACACCATCGCCCCCATCCACAATGCTTTAGGTACTTTTGTGGATTTCTTTCATTCCTCTTCGTGAGAACTATATTTTTTTCTTATGCTATGAGATTTGATTTGGTATTCACCTCAGAAATGAAGTTTTTTCAAATTTGCACCATTTACTATTGGTAAATTTTTATAGGTTTATTCTTTTTTCAAGACGTTCAAATATATATATATTTTTCCTATGGGATTTAAGGAAGTCAAAAGCTGCAGAGGCAACCCAGCAGTAGGAGCAAATGAATAAATGACAATGGCAGAGTTGAAACCATTGATCGGAGAATCAGAAAACCATTTTGGATGTTTGAAAAAGAAAGGGTCTCAGTCGACTAGTAAAGAATCTCTAGACTGCACGCGAGTACTTCTTTTTAGGGATTAGAGGAAGCGTGTGAAAATTTCAATTTCAAATAAAAGGCTAGATTTTTATCTTTATCATATTTCTATCTAAAATTATAAAAATCATGATAATTTTATCTCCTTAAAAAAGAAAAAAAGATACATAGTTATCTCATTACATTTCCAGGAAGAAAAAAAATGGATAAGAGGTTTTTAGTTCTTGGTGCTTCGTGCGACAAAACAATATGCTAGAGGTTCCACCAAAATTTTAAATTCCGGTAGGAAGCAAGGGAAGGAAACTTTTGTGTTCTTGGAGTTGAGTGACTAGTTATGGCCAATGACCTTCCAAGTGATCATGGCGTAATCACTTCAAGACAAGTGCACTAGCAAACTTCTGTCAATTGTATATTGTAATTTCTACTGGCTTGTGATTTCTAATATGCAATTCGATTAACAAATTTGTAACTTTGCTTGATTAAGTTATTTGCATGACATAATATAGAAAAATAATATTATTTTCTTTTCTTGAATAGTAGATTGAATAATAGGTGAAATTGTTGGAAGCTCTGTAGGATATTATGATACTTTCGACATTAGTAGGTTTTGGTGTTATAATATAGAAAAAAATAATACTATTTTGTCTCTTGAAATTTGAATTTGTTGGCAACGAGAAGCCACCTCCTTCAATAGGTATTAC
Source organism: Aquilaria sinensis (assembly GCA_005392925.1). Lineage (NCBI taxonomy): Eukaryota > Viridiplantae > Streptophyta > Magnoliopsida > Malvales > Thymelaeaceae > Aquilaria > Aquilaria sinensis. The sequence goes on from SMDT01000745.1 coordinate 121,237, forward strand.
AAATTCCATTAACAATTTGTTGTCTAAACATTTATACTTATTTTTTACATATTATCAATTAATATCATATCACATCACAATTATGATTACTGTTTGCATATTGTCAATTGTTATCGGACTAGAATACTTAAACATATTTTAAACCATGTTTCACATATTTTCAATTATTGCTTTAACTGTGTTGTTATGTACACTTTTAAGTGCTAATTTATATAGTTATTTCAGTTAAAAGTCTAGCCTTAAAAAAAAAACATGACCTCAATTTTTAAATGTCATCAATTTCTTTAATTAGGAAACAAATTAAATATTCCATTTAAAAAATTATTTAACTTAACTATATCATTTAAAACATCCATAATTTCACAAATGATATTAATATATATAATGTTAGCAATATAAAAATATATTTCCTCTTTAAGTTATATTAATTCTGATAACTAGGAAAAAAATTATTGTTCAAATTAGAAATCCACATACTCCACAAATAAAATTTTTAGGTTTTTTATTTCAAATCATCCTAAATGTTAACTCCTTCAATACAATTTGATAATTAAGAAACAAATTGACGACACCAGCTATAAAATTACTGTTTTTGCAAATGAAAATTTTACATTGTAAATTCCTTACAAACCTAGACATTAACTTGTAAGGTTAGCACTACAAAAAGGAGATAATATGATAACTTTTATAATAAGATAACTTGTAAGCCGTAAATTTAAATTTGGCCTAATAAGATAACTTTAAAAATCTTAGTATGAAAAGCAACAATTTAAATACTAGCAATATCGATGCGATGTTAGAAGAATTTGTTACTTCTTAAATTGTTGGTCTTATTGCATTAATTTTTATAATAACATATTAAAGAGAATTTATTGTTACTATTAGCATATGAGCTTTTTCAGTATGGATAGTTTTCTGCTACAATAAAATCATTAAAGGAATATCTAATTTAAAACCATGTAATCATAATTAGAATTAATCAATAGTTAAATGAAAGAATCAATTAAACACAATATAATATGTAAATTGGACAGTCTGAAATAGAATGTACCCCAATTTAACTATACAATACCATATGAAATGTAAAGCCAATAGTTTAATGTCCATATACACAATCCGAAATTAGGGAATAAAAAATGCATTCATTTCATACAAAAATATTATAATTGACTTATTACCCAAGTTATATTACATTAATTTCTTGACCGAATATATTCTTTCCATATATGCCCAGAAATAGAAATTTAGTTAACTATTTTATTTTAAAATTTAACAAGAAATCAAGATAAAATCGTCTATAATCAATCCTAAAATATTTATGATCTTGATTAAATTAATTGAATTAACTAGAAATATAACAGAATTAGTATCAAAATTTTTTATCATTAATTATAATATCAAATTGATAGATTACTCAACTTAATCACAAAATCATGGTTTATAATTTCCAAAAGTTATGCAAAATTCAGGAAAAAGGACTAGTATAATCAGTACAAAAAATATTATGATTGACTTATTACCATTTTATATTACATAAACTTTATGACCGATTATATTATTTCCATATATGCCTAGAATTAGAAATTTAATTAATTATTTTATTTGTAAATTTAATAGAAAATCAGGATAAAAAAAACTAAAATTATAGATGATCATACTGTTTCCAAACAAACCTATCAGTAGAAAGTCTATATAAACATATGCGTCCTATTTATAAATGGGGAGAAAAAAAGTTTGTATTTCAGTAATTTAGATGATGGCCGCTTTGATCAACGAGTAAAAATACCTGCAACGGGATGGATATGAGTTATAAATCATACTCATCTAGTGGATACGGGTTGGTAGCAGGTAAAAGGTATCCATCACGTGTAAAATCCACTTTGCCTACTCACGAAACCTGCGAGTGCAAATTTCTTTTTTTTTCTAATTATAATGGATGCAACACCTATACTTAAATAATATTTTATACTAATTCTCATTGAATATTTTCTCGTATGTATGTCATGATTTTTTGTATTTTATGATTTTGTTATATTATTTGTGAATAGTGACTTGTATGTTTATTTTATATTTTATTTTTATGAAATAAAAAAAACATTGTTTAAACTGCAGGTTATTCGCGGGTATGGATTGCGTACAAGTTGTAGGTGCAGGTGAGATTTTTCACTCACTTCAGGATATCCACAAAGTCTCCGATACACAAAAAAAAAAAACCACGGGCACAGATAACTGGTAAGGGGTATCCGGTCCTGATTCACCCCATTGTCATCCCTAATACCATTTTGTTGATTAATATATCAAGAGACAATGATTCAGATGATGTTTTGAAAAAATACTGTTTAATTTATAATATAATCGCAGAATTGTCAGTTCCATTGAATTTATCAATTCTTAGCTATAAAATATGCCATTAATTTGTGCTTTCTCTTTTTTCTTTTTCTATTCCCATGGCAACACTGAGTATACAAACTAGTTCTCACCTGTATAGAAAACACATGAATCCTAACATCATATCTTTCAATTTTCGTATAGAACCAATGCGAAATCAACACGATATCTCCATATTCTCGTCCAAATCATCGTACAATATAAAAGGAGACAAAGGATGCGTTCTTGCAATTGCAAAGGCTGCTCTCACCTTCATGCGTTCTGTTGAGTGAAGCATGTCACCATCCTTAGTGTTTCCTACTTGCAAGTACTTCTTTGACATCTAGGTTTGTCTACTTGAGGTTCTTTATAATGGTTCTTTCCCCTACTTCATATTATAGCACCAAATTACATCTGGATTTGAGTTGGCATACTCAATTAGTTTGATTTCATATTTGTTGTAGTTAGGTGCGGAGCCAGAAATTTATCTCAGTGGGGGAAAAAAAAATTATTATTAATAAAATATATTTACATTTATAACTGTTCACAACAAGGTTTCATAGTTTGAAAATGTTGCATGATCATCTCATTACTTATGTTACTAAATACATCTTTTTTAATGTAAGTAACTAAGCAATCATTTATCAACTGATCTCCCATCCGATTTTGTAGTCAATTTTCCATGATATTCAATGCATAAAATGCTTTCTCAACACTTGCAATAGCAATAGACAAAATCAAGGCCAACTTCACAATAAATAAACAAGTGAATACACAATATGTTTTTTTCTATGAACTAACTTTTGAGCAAGGGAACTTATCCCTTTAATATTTTGAAAATCGCCATTAAAGTGCATATCAAGAATATAAGTATCTAACTGATTATCAAGTGCCATAAGTTCAATTGCAGAAAATTTTGATGGGTAAATCTGACCAAGATGAACTCAACTTTGCTTATTAAATGTTGAAAATGAGTCATCAGAATTCAATCATGCTACGCAAAGGAGTAATTCTATACTTATCTCTGTGAATTGATTATTAAGCTCTTGTGATTGTCTATCTATAATTTTAATGAATAAATCTACTCAGTAATGATGTAAGTTTACTACCTTATTAGCTTTACGAGCAGATCTTCTAAGAAACATGAACATGTCATCCATCTTCAAAGTAAGAATATCATGTTGGCCACAAAATGAGCAAACATTTGTCATTAAATCATTTCACCCAATATTTCTCACTTTTAACAATCTTTCTTTGGCACTTTCAACTAGTTCCATCACATTCATAATATCTTAATCTTTTCTCTACAATGCCTTTGACAAGTCATCAGTAACCCCAAAAATATCTTTTATCATGTGCAAATTAAATATAAAGTCAAAAGACTATATCAACCCCAATAGAATATTAGCTTCAGCTCTTTGCTCAGAATTCAAGTCTTCTTCAACAATATATTCAAGCACATCAGTAATAGCTGAGAATTGAACAATTAAACCAATTAAAGTCTCATAGTGAAAGCTCAATCTTGTTTCACTTAGATGTTAAAGGCCTTGTTATTGATTTAATCCCTAACCACTTTTAAGCTCACCACTTTTTAATGTCTCAACAACCTTTTGCAGCTTAACTTCCTTGAAAAATATCTCGGCATTTGCAAGAAGCTCCAACAACATTTATTAAATTTATTACAATAAAGAAAAATGATGCAACAGAAGTTTCATTCTTTGTTACTGCCACAAGTGTCAGTTGAAGCTGGTGTGCAAAACAATGTACATAATATACTGAACTATTTTCACTTAATATCAAGTTTTTTAGTCCATTAAATTGTCCACTCATGTTGTTAGCCCCATCATATCCTTGGCCACACAATATTGATAAACTCAAATTGTGTCTAAAAAGCAATTCCCCAAGTACTTTTTTCAATGACAAAACACTAGTATCAAAAACATATGTGATACCAAAGAATCGTTCAATCATCATTCCTTCTTCATTTACATAACGTAAAACAACCGCCATTTGTTCTTTAGAAAAAATATCACGAGATTCATCTACTAGAATTGAAAATAAGTCATTCCCCCAAACATTAACAATGACATTTGTTGTTTCAGTTGCTGCATAATTGATGATATCAAATTGAATTTCATGTCCTGTTAATCTATCATTGTTTGGAGCATTTTTAAAAGTAACTTGACTGATAGCTTCATTATGATCTGCTAGAAAATATAGAAGCTCAGGAAAGTTACCTTGCTTTTTTGAAATCTTTGATTCATCATGACCATGAAAAACTAGTCCTTGCTTTAAAGGGAACCAAATGCAGTCAATAGAGGCATTCAAACAAATTTGATAATCACTTCGGGCTTGATTAGATTGTTTTCGCAAAGCACTTCGAATGAATTGTTCCTGATTCATTAAATCTTCAAACTTTTTCCAAACTTTAGTATGGATGCTATCATGGAACCCTACATATTCTCTTAGTCTTTCTGGCTTATTCCAACTTATAAACCCTTCAAGTACAAGCGCATCACCACCAGCTTGCTTCCCATAGTTGAGCTTAAACAAATAACAAGATAGACAATAAGCATCATCTTTTAATTCACTGTACTCCAACCAATTCTTATGATTATCAAACCAACGAGGGTTAAACCTTTGTGAAGTCTCTCCAATCAATCTGTAGCAATGTGATTTTTAGGAGTCACCACCAATCAGTTTACTTAGGTTGATTGGATACTTGTTATGGTTTGTGAGAGATTCTAAGTTTGTAAGTCGGTTACTCTAAAATAACTTTATTAAAGCACCCGAAAATTGGTACCATAGGGTTCAGTTTTATCTTTTCTTAAATCTTTGCTTTTTAACCTAATCTTTAATTGAAAATAATTTTAATAAATTTTATTTTTAATTCCAAACCGTGAATCTTATCAGACCAACTGAATACGGATTCCTAAACCTTACTACCTGATTTTTATTTATTTTATGAAAATTTTGATATATCCAAACCATAGATCCTATCAGACCACTTGAATATGGAACCTAAAAAAACTTACCCTATTTTCTATTTTTTTATCTTTTAAAAAAACTTACCCTATTTTCTATTTTTTTATCTTTTAAATATTTTGATTGATTATAAATCCAAACCACGAATCCTGTCGGATCACCCGGATGTGAATATTAAAATTATTTTCTTTACTTTCTTTATTATTTTCAAAGATTTTTAAATAATTGTCCAAACCATGGATCTTATCAGATCAGCCGGATGTGAACCTTAAAATTTGTTTCTAATTATTGTCCTAAACTCATCATAAGATTTTATTCAACTCATGTAGAATGAATTCTCTAATCGTGATTTTTGAGGTGCATTATGTGAATTAAATTAAACTATTATGAGATTAAAGAAATATCCAAATAAATAAACTAAGTTGCACCCTGATACAAATTTGATGGTTAAATTTAATGCATGGACAAACAAACCAATACACAAAGACAGAAAAAGAAAACAATAAAAGGTTTGCTATTATTGACCTGTATGCAAAATAAAAAAAAAATGAGTTAATGACTTGATTGACAAAAATAAAAAGTTCAAGGCTTGAAGAGGAGTTCTACCAAAATCATGGGTCAGGCAACTATGAGAACAGGTCGGGTTCGCGGGTTTGGAACGGGTTTGTCTCATTTCCCGACCTCCAGCGGCGATTGGCATGATCAGTGACCAGGGTTGGGCTCGTTGGCTGTCCTGCGACGATCTCCAGAAGGATGGGCGGCTAGGGCTACGATGGCGGTGACCCTTGGAGGTGGAGCGGATGGCGGTTGGCAGCAAACGGGACTGCAAGGCTGGAGGCAACGATGGCGTGGGAGCTGCGGACTGCGCACGGGTGGCTGTGCGACTGGCAGTGCCTGGAGAGCACGGAAGGCACGGCAGAAGGCGAAGTCAGGGAAGTTGAAGCGTCGGGGAGGAAGTCGAAGCATCAAGTGAGAAGGAGCAGGGGTGACAGCGGCGCGCGGAGCAGGTTTGGGTTTCTGGATGAGGGAGGAGAGACAGGGGTCGAAGGTTACAGTTTAACCTTTTTTCACATGAGCTTAGGGTTTCGAATTTTTCTTCTTTTTTCTATGTCAATAGTGACCCATATTTATACTAGGGAGTCTTAGGCGATATTAGCTAGCTTTGCCAAGTTTAAAATTGATCTCAATTTAATTTGAAGAGACTAGGATATAATCTGGTAAAGTATCAGTTTAAGTCCAACAAAAACTCTAAAGCTGTTGATCTTGCCTTAAATTCTGTGCAAATTTCAATTTAACCCAAGGTTTTAATGATTTATCAATTGAGCCCAAAACTTTCTAAAATTTTTCAGATTTCCTTAAAATTTTAGGATCTCAACAGATTTGCCCAAAATTTTTCAATTTTGACAAATTTACCTCAAATTTTTTAATTTTGATAGATTAATCCCAAACTTTCAAATTTTGCCTTGAATCTTCTAAAATCCCTTTCTTTTCACCCAAACTTTTCCGTTTTCCCTAAATTAACCCTACAAGACCTTTAGGACCTAAACTCAATTAACTCATATTTCTACCATAGATGACCACTCTAAATTTCTAAAAATTTGTAAACCAAAATAACAATGTAGCACCTAAATGTGACTAGACAAATAACTATGCAAAACCGTAAAATGACAAAAATGATTTAAACCCCTAACAAATGACCAAATAATCCCTAAAAATGAAAATGCCCCATAAACTAATTTTCCTAACATAAAACTTGAGCAAAAGTCAGTGCCCGGATAAAATTGCATGTCAACACAATCTCTAAGGAAATTTATGATTTTGAGGTTGGCACGTGCCCTTTTGTAAATAGTACCTCTTAATTCTGCCACATTGATTAGGATGATACTAAAAAAAAAATATTTCTTCACCTCAAATCCCTAGGAAGCTCTTCTAAATTAATCTCAACTAGTGCTTGCTTTGAAAAGATTGTTTTCAGTATCAACATCTGTGCCATGAGAAAACCGAGCTGTTTTTGGCATTTTTTTCAAGTATCTCTCCATAACATGAACTATATAAAAATAATAAAATTATATGTTTGTACAATAGTATGTATTACTTTGTATTCTACAAATTAATTTATTAGGGTTCTAAAATTTTAGAATTATCTAAAAATTAGTTAAAGGCAATACAAATTAGAAAGCAAATATAAATTAAAATTTGAGACAATAAATATTGATTTGTAAGTGCCGATACTGCAGCCCTGCTAAAGGGTAAAAAATGCGAGACGATTTTGTGTGTTGCAACCTTGCTGAAAAGAAAGGAAAAGGTTGCAGTAAGTTTTTGTTTTGTTTTGAAGTGAATGAGGCGCCAAAATTTGTGTGGTAAAAAGATAAAGTGTTAAACTAATTCTATTTCTCTTGTGGGCCTTTGTATTAGGTTTTTTTTATTTTTTTTAATTGATGTTTCTTACTTTTTGGGTTATGGTCCCAAAGAGACATAATTCTCTTCTTTTGCTTGGTATGTTGTGTTAAATTATATACTAGTACTTATAGTTTTTGTGTCATGTGGTTTTACCATCAGCTTTTAAATATCTCCATTTTGCTCATTTATCAGAACTAAATTTATGTACTTTTAAGTTAGTAGGGGCATCACCAAAAATTCAATGGGGGCAAAATGTATATTTTATAAAAAATTATATACCAATTATATATTTTTTGCAAAATTCAATTGCCACCACTCAACTACACATAGCTCCGCCCTTGGCTATAGTATGGAACTGGGTATAAGTATTATGACTTTAATAGTGTTTGAGTGTAGTTTTTAGCGTGTAAATGTAACTGTGCATAGTTGTATGGAATTAGTTTTGGAATGTATGAATATGTCCATAATGTATAAGTGTGAAAATTGTGTGTTAGGATACTGATTTAGTGTTTGATTTAAAACTGGAATTAATTGGGTGTTGAATAAAGCTAAGTTCCTAATGTATAAGTGTGAATATTAAATCTATAAGTTATTATTGTATAAAACTTAGTAGTTCCTATTGTACTAAATTGGGTTAATTGTTATACCAAGTTTGTGGAATTCTTATTGTATGAAATTGAGATATAGTATATGAAACTATATTCCTGTTAGATTAGTTTCGATAGTATATAAAGTTGGAAATGAATAATATGAATCTGGAAATTATTTGTATGAAGCTATAAACTATTACTATTGGATCGAGTAATTTTTTAAAATATGGTATGCATACATAATAACTGAACATGATGATACACCTAGCATTTTAGTTGAAGAGAAAACAAAGCCTTAAGATAATTCATAGTTGTAGCTTAATTCCTATCAAACAAAATTAGTATGTTATATATGAATGTGAATTTTTATTATATGAAACATGTTATCTATTATATAAAACTAAGTTTATATTGTGAAAGTGTGAAGTTATAATTATATAAAATTGAAATGTTGATTTACAAAACTAAGTTTTTATCATATGACACTGATATGCTAATATACAAAAATGAGTTCTAATTGTATGAAATTGGGTTTTTATTATTTGAAACTAGATTCATACAATAGGAAACTAAGTTCTTATTGCATAAAATCGAATCTTTCGCAAAGTATCCAACAAAAAATCTTCAAACATGATGGATTGAAGTAAAAAAAAATGAATGAGTGATATCATTTTTTTATGATCACCATCCTTATCATCTTGAAAATATCCTTGTTGATAATTACTATATTTTCCATTAAAAAAAAAGTTACACTGATTTTTGAAGCTAAATCTCAAAATTTGTTGTTTATCTTAATTACGCATAATTTGACTTAATTTCCTATAACCAAAACAAATGAAACTGAAACCCTATTAACATGGAGTATATACTCTAAGTATATTTCAGAATTGGCATTATTTAATTTGGATGTAGTTGTTATTAAGGGAATGAGAGTTACCATTTTAAACACACACACACACATAAAGTAGATAAAGTAGTTATTTTTAGGGGAATGAGTTACCATTTTAAATAAATATTTATAATCATGAAAAAAATAATGGTTAAGATTTTAATTATCTCTGTATCCATTTTCAAATGAAATTCCTAGCACTATTGCAATTTTTTATTTTCAACATTTTAGTATATAAATGAAGAACCTTATATAAGAATGATAAATTAAGACATATAGTTTTTAAATATATTTTTTTAAAATTTTTTCTAACAAATATTAATGTGAATAAATTTAAATCAAATTATGTAAAAAGTCAAATAGTGCAAAAAATATGGGACGAATATAGTAGTATGTAATGTATGTGAAGTTAATGCCATATATTGGCTGAATTAGTGTCTAAAATTATTATTTGGTATCTAGACCCATTGTTCTGATATCCAGTATTGCTTTTGTGACATCTAATTATGTTAGATTGGTGTATAAGTTAGTTAATCAGGTATCTAGTACAATCATTCTAGTATATGGTATTGTAGTTTTAGTATTTAAAACTATTGTTCTAGTATTTAGTAATTTTTTTTTGTGTTTAATTATGTTATTTTGGTGTATAAATTAGTTAATCACTATGTTGGTTGACATTGGTCAGAATATTAAAAGTTTAGAATCAAAACTGAGAAATTGTAATTTATTTTGGCAATAAAATCCATCGGGGGTACCTTAACTTATTTTTTTATCATAAATAAGCACCCTACCTTAAGGTTATCCTAGCAAAGTACCATACCTTATTATGCGCATCCCAATTATGTACTTTCTGTCTATTTTACCGTTAAAATAGATAAATTTTACTGATGTGACATTAATTAATATTAAAATAAATAAAAAATAACAATTTTGGTCATCAGAACTCTTTCAATCAATAATTTAATCAATAATTTAACTCTTCCAAAATTCTTGAATATCAAGAATGAGCCTAAATTTTTTATTTATCCTTCTAGACATAAGAACATCAAGAACCTTAATCTTGTCTGAAACCCTAATCTCATCTAAAACCCCAATATGGGTTCAAAATCGAGGCTGATGGAAGGAGAGTTCAAGGACAGTGGAGATGATGGGCAGCGGAAGTCACGTTGGATCTGGGTTTGAGGTTGAGGCTAGCGGGGACAATGGCCGATAAAGGGAAAGGTAGAGGAAGACAACGACAATAGGTGATAGGAACTCAGGGCGGCAGAGACAATAGATCTAGCTTTGGTGATAGGAGATTAGCTTCAGAGATGGAGATGATGGGCAATGGGAGATCAAGGCGGCGAAGATGGTCGAGGTAGTAGAGACAATGAATTTGGCTTCAAGAGCTCGATAGAAACCGAGTGGGTGAAGCGGTGAATAGATGAGAGACAGTGATAGTAAACTCCAGGTAGGCCAAGGTGCTGCCTTACGTTGCTCTACCTTCTAGTATCGCGATTGGTCACTGGAAAGTCCTGTTGTCGCTCAAGGTACAAATGGTGGTGGTTGAAGAGTGGGAAGAGATGGCGGTGAAAAGGATGAGGAGGGGGAAGAGAGGGGCGAGGGAGTCCAAGGGAAAAGTTTATGGTTTAAAATGTTGAAAGGAAAAGCTAAGAGGACTATAATTGTTATTTTAGAATTTATTTTAATGTTTGTTTTTTTTTGCCAGGTTAGCAATTTTTGTCAAATATAACCATGAAACTAATGAAAAATACATATATAGGATGTGCAATAAGAGATAAGGTACTTCATTGGGACAATATGAAGGTTGAGTACCCATTTAGGACAAAAAAATAAGTCATGATACTCCCAATGGGTTTTACCCTTTATTTTGGTATTCATAATGTTACAAGGGAATGGTTAGCATCAAAATTGAGAAATTATAATTTTATTTTGGTATTCGTAATGTTACAAGGGAATGGTTATAACAAGTATTCTATGAGTTAGTCTACCCTATACCCTGCCTTACCCAGTCAAAATCTATTCACTGGCTGCAAAAAAAAAAAAAAATCTCTTGTATAAACCAAAATTAAAACCCTAGTCGGTCACATGATATGGTGGTTTGTATACCAATTGGGTTAAGACTTAATCAGCTAAAAATTGTAATCGATTTAGATCTTTAACAGTAGAAACAATAAAAGAGATTTTATTTTATAAAATATGCTAAAAAATATCATGGTTATCCTAAAATAAATGACAAAATCTAAAATTCAAAGAATTTTTTTATCGGCGTAAACCCACATTTGGCCCCCGAACTTTGTTCACCAGGACACTTAACCCCTTCAACTATAACTCAGGATAACTCAGCCCCCAAACTTTACTGACTGGCACACTTAGCCCCCGACTGGTCAAACCCGCCCCGGCTTGCCTCGGCAAAAGCCCGTAAAATTATGAGCTGAGTATGGGCCCAATAGGAAGAGGAGATACAAAAAAAACTACCCCGAACCAGCCCAAACCCGCAAACTCATCCCAACCAGCCCGGACCGGACCACCCCGCCTCGCGCCCAACAGCCCTTTCGCAACAATAGAACCTGCAGAAATTTTTTTTAAAAAAGGGCTAATTACACAGCAGGCCCTCCAATGACTTTCTGCTCCATTTCAACCCCTAAATTTTCATTTTTACCCCTCCCAACAACTAAATTTCAATAACATTTTGGTCAAACTAATTCCCCCCTATAAATACCAATGCCATTTTCGCTCAATCATCACACAATCACTCAATCTCTCTTCTTCATCTACCATATTCTCTCAAGCATTCTCATTATTTTCTTAATCTCTTTTCAATTTCTTACTAATCTCTCTCTAATATCTTCATAATCCCCTCTTGATTTTGCATTAATCATTACTATTAGTACGTGAGGCATGGCTTCAAAAGGAAAGGGCAAGTCAACAGAGAGTTTATTTTCTCGCACCACCGGCCTCTGAGCCTTGTTCCGTCGTCGATCTCGGCTAGCCAATAAAAGCATTTCATTCAAGAGTTTCATGACGATAATGCCAGAATCGATATGACGAATTACGATTTGGGTATTGACAATTAATTATCCGATGATGAAGTGGAAGAGTTAGATGTGATGGCGTCTAGGAATCCGTTAACAGAATCGACGCCTACAAGTCATAAACCCGCCGTGGAAGAAACTCAAGTACAAGGTAAATCCACGAGACTAATTGCTTGGGTTTGGGAGTATTATGAGCTCATACACGAACAGGAGTGGAGGTACGGGAAATGCAAACATTGCGGGAAAAAAATGGTGCATAGAAAGAATTTCGGCACTGGAACGCTGAAGCGGTATATTAAAAATCAACATCCTAACATCCTCCCTATTACTAGGACTAGTTCTGGAGGACAAACACAACTTGGGTCTACAATTGGCATCGGCGGACCAGGTATATTTCATTTTAACCAACAATCTTGTAGAGAAGGTATGGTTAATTGGATAATGCTTATCGAAAAACCTTTTTCATAAGTTGAAGATATCCACCTAGAATCTTGGATTAAATCACAAATAAATCCTGCATTTAGAAAAGTAGTTAGGAAAACTGTTAAGAAAGAAAGCTTTAGACAATTTAAAGTCGGAAAATCAGATTTGCAAACATATTTTTTTGCTCTTGATTATTGTGTGGCATTTACTTTTGATATGTGGACATCACCTATAAGTCAATCATTCTATTGTGTTATTTCTTATTGGATTGATTCTGATTGGATAATGCGAAAATGAATTTTGTTATTTAAGGTTATTGAAACAGATCATACTGGTTATCAAATACTCCCTCTGTTTCACAAAAGCCGTTCTTTTTACTATTCACATCAATTAATCTATGATTTTATTTCTCTTAAAATTTATCATAAAAATATGAACTTTTTACATGAAAATAAAACTTTAAAGATTCTAGTTTTTAAATATCATTTTTGAGAATTTTTTTCAATTCATATTAATATAAATATATTCAAGTCAAACTTTAGTCAAAAAAGGTAAAAGGGACAGCTAATATGAAACGGAGGGAGTATTTAATTGCATCTTAGAAATTTTATGTGATCAGTTTTATACTGATAAAGTCCTATGCATTTTACTTGATAATGCTTCAAATGATGATGTTGTCACTAGTCTTTTGAGTCAAAACTTAAAACCACTTCTCAGCAGTGTATTTTTTCACATTAGATGCATGTGCCATGTTTTGAACATTTGTGTGTAAAAGGGTTTAGAAGTTCTTTAAAATGAGATTCTGCCTATTCGAAACTCATTAAAATATTTGATGTTCATACCTTATGTTTTTCGTGAATTAAAAAGCTTTTGTATTGAAAGTTAAACATTATTTTCTTAGAAACGGTTTAAATTGGATTGCCCAACCCGCTGGAACTCCACATATTTGATGTTGTAAGATGCATTACCGTATGCAAACTTGTTGTCATATTTCATGAATTTAAAAATAGGTTGTAAATTTCTTACAACTGAAGTTTGGGAGAAATGTTCCAAAACCAGTGAATTGCTTAAGTTTTTTTACGATGTAACTGAATTTTTCTCTGGTGTTTACTATTCAACCACTCATCAAGCTTTGTTTCATTTAGTGAACATCACATATGCTTTACATCAGTTTAAAGATGATGAGTTATTAAAACCGATTGTCGAAGTCATACGGGCTAAGTGGCTTCAATATTTCAAAAACATTCCACCTACCTTGTTAGTCGCTGCTTTACTTGACCTATATGTCAAATTAACAAGCACAACAACATTAGTTAAAGGGATTTTTCATACTCATTTAGAAATGTCTCATATAAATGTTTTGGCTATATCTGCCACTGCTTCCGAGTACTTACATTTTTTATACAAGTTATATTGTGAGCTGCATTCGAATAAAGTAAGATCCGAAGCTCCTCAAACCGAGCCTACAAGGAGATCAATCTCCTCAAGATTCAACCCAGCCTTTCAAATGCTCAAACGATCCCGACGGACGACATCAGGATTAGCTGAGGTTAATAACTATCTCAACGCATCGTTCAAAGCAAGTGACCTCAACATCTTGGAGTGGTGGAAACAAAAGAGATCAAGGTTTTCCGATCTTGTCGATAATCGTATAGGAGATTCTTACCGTTCCAGTATCGACCGTTTCATCCAAGGCAGCGTTTAGTGCCGGAAAATGGGTGATAACAGAAAAACGGTCAAAATTGACACCCAACGCAGTAGAAGTATGCGTGTGCAACCAAGATTGGTGTCTCGCAGCACTCCAGCAGCAAGACCAAAAGAGTTCAAATGAGAAAATAATATCCGATACCGAAACTTGAATTTTTTTTCCAATCATACATGTAGTTTGCATTTGATCTGATTATGCTGTTCAGCATAGATCATAGATTTCTATTATTTATCATTTCCGAAATGTTTTTGCCATTTCAAAATGTAAGGCCCGTTCCGATTATTTGTAAGTACAGTTTTATTTTTTAACTTAATAAAACTTACATCGGAGGTGGTGTTTTTTCTTAAAAATATTTATGACTTATATAATTAATAATGGTTCTATTTATATATATATATTAAAAAAAAACAAAGAAACCCTCCCCGGACCCGGCTCGGAACTGCCCCGCTTACAACTGGGCCGAGCCCGATCCTCGGGACCAAGGACCAGGATCGAGCCAGTCCCGAGCTGGTCCTAACCAGTTCCCACCTCTACTCACAATTATTGACACCGTCACTGTCCCATTCTGTTATTGATGTCCACCAAGGTGGTTGTGATAAGTTCCCAATATTTATAGGCTTCAAATTTTTCATATAAATAAAAAGTTTTTTTTGTGAGAATGTATTAGTGAAGCTCTTCATACTACATCCAGTCTTGCTTGTAACAACAAAAAGATGTACACACACACACACACACGCTAGGTTCTGACTTTATCATGTGGAGAAATTCATCAGCCCGTGCTTTTCCCGGTGGTGTGAATATATATATCCTTAGTGGACTAGTTCAAATTCAACCTTTCTTTTACTTCTAAGCAAGCTCGGTGTCCTTCTTACCATCATCCTGCAATTGCAAGTACTTTAATCTATTCATTCCGCTTAAGTAGTAGTACAAGAGCTATGTTCCACATTAACAAGAATGGTACTCTTCATTTTGTGATGCATACTTGGTTCCACACCAATATCATGAGCGTGTGATCTCTCATTTTTGCTCTACTTTGACGAGTGAATTGCAAACGGCATCATTCGACATATATATTCAGCAAACTCATATTCTTTCAACTATAATCATTAAACATTTTGTTTTTCTGTAAGCCTTGAGAAGCATTATTCTTCCATATCAAGTCAACTTGCAATACTTGTCTTTTTGACACTTCTTTTCATTTTCTAAGACTCAATGTGAAAAAAAATGCATATGTTTTGAAATAAATAAATAAATATTAGTACAACCACTTTAATCACTTTCTCAATAATATATGTCAACTTCGTAGATGGATTTGGCAGAGAATATAAAAAATAGTTAATGGTGCTTTGTTTTGGTACGCGAGATTTTTTTAAATGTATTTTAAATAAAAATAAGGGACCTAGAATTCTAGAAAGCACTTCTAATGTTTTCTTGGATAGTGTAGCAATGTGTTTTTAAGAGTTATCTCCAATCTGTTTCACCTAGGTCGATTGAATACATGTTATAGTCTACAAAAGATTATAAGATTGTGAGTCGATTACGTTAAAATAACTTTATTATAACACCAAAAAATTGGTACCATGAGGTTTGTTTTTATCTTTTTCTAAATTTTATTTCTTTGCTTAATCGTTGATAAAAATAATTTTAATGAATTTTATTTAATTATGCTTAATTTTCAATTTAATTATGAACCGTGAATTTTACTAGACCAACCGAATATGAAATCCTAAACGTCATTGAAATCTTAGAATTTTATCGGGTAAAATCCACTAGGGGTCACCTAGCTTATTTTTTTGTCCTAAATGGGTACCTCACCTTAAATTTGGCCTGCCGAAGTACCTTATCTCTTATTGCGCGTCCTACTTAGGTACTTTTCGTCAATTCCAACGTTAAATCTGACGGAAATTGCTGACATGGCATAAAAAAATATTAAAATGAATGTTAAATAACACTTCTAATCCTCTAACTTTTCCTACCAATAATTTTAAACCTTAAATTTTTTTTATGGTCTCCCACGACTCTCTCCTCCTCTCTCGCTCTTCACCTACACCTCATTCTGCCCTCCAGCCACCATTATTTGTGAAAGTTACCAGTGAATTACATGGTTCTGTGGAGAATAGACAGGAGATTAATAGCCCTATAGTTTGAAACCTCAATTTCACATAGTTTGGTTCAAATTATGTTTGAATAAATCTGGGTTTTTTCAAAACTGTTCAAGAACAATCACGACCAGTTGCTCTTCGGCTTCACACTCGTTCGCATTTCTGGATTCATTCTCATGATTGTTTTTATTTCCCAGCACCTCGGTGCCATTTTCCTTCAGCGAACTCCTCGACGGAGCCATGATTCCTGCCTAACTCAAATGATGAAGTAGGCGAGCACTTTGTTCCCAAATCCTAAATAAGTGTCGAGCTTGGTACAGAGTTGGGAGAGAAGTGAAACCTAATCGAGCTCCCTCAACTCGTCGTTGTCTACCGCCATTGTTGGGGTTCTGGAAATCGCACAATCGGCCTTGTCTTCACCCTGGCCTTCTGCCTCCTTCTTGTTGCGCTCCGCCATAATTTTACCATAACCACTTATTTGCAATCAATTCCTCGATTTGGAAGCAAGATTTGTAATCAATTCATTGGTTTCATTGTGGTTGATTACCTCAAAGCTTATTAAGCGATTATTCATACCAGATTCTACATGCACGCAAGGCGTTTGATGAGATGCCTCAATGACGATTAACTGACTTCAATGAAGTCGGTTCTGTTGCATCATGGGTTTTCGATGTCTTGGAGCTGTTGGAAAGCTCAAAATTTAGTTCCCACGTTTTTGGGTATCGATTATTGCCTGCTCCCAGCAGAAGCGAACGAGGCCGTAAAGAACAACAATAAGGCTGGGGGTGTAGTTGTTTAGACGGTGGCAAACATGGTGGTGTGGGCAGCGAGGAAGGGGTGAACTTGGTACGTGACGGTGGTTTGAGGTGTGATCGGCTCCTACATTGGTGGGTGCTGGAGAAGCGAGAGCAAGAGAGGCAGAGGGAGCTAACGAGGAGGGTTGGTTATAGGAGCAAAAATAATAGATTTAGAAACTTAAGATTTAAAATTATTGGTAGGAAAAGTTAGAGGATTAGAAGTGTTATTTAACATTCATTTTAATATTTTTTTATGCCATGTCAGCAACTTCTGTCAGATTTAACGTTGGAATTGACGAAAAGTACCTAAGTAGGACGCGCAATAAGAGATAGGGTACTTCGGTAGGTCAAATTTAAGGTGAGGTACCCGTTTAGGACAAAAAAATAAGCTAGGTGACCCTCAGTGGATTTTACCCGAATTTTATCAAATCCACCAAGAATTTAAAAATAACATATTGTTCAAACCATGAATCTTATTAGATCAATTGGATTTGAATGAATAATACGCATCGGGATTTTATCAAATCTATCAAGAACGGATATTTGAAAATTTACTAAATATCTTGCAATTTACCTCAATTTAATCTCTTTCTAATTTTTAAATGATGAGGTAAGTAAAAATATCTAAACAATTAAGTAACTAACTTAATAAATTGTTTTTGTGCATTATTACTTTTTTCAAGATTCATTATGAGATTCAAATAAAAATCAAAGTCAAACTATTCTAAAATTAAAAAGATAAAAAAAGATAAAAAAAAAAATAAACATCCTAAGTTATATTCCTATGTGAATTTAATGGTTAAATTGATGCATGACCAAACAAGCAAATAAACAAAGAACAATAAAAAGATTCCTGTCACTCTGTCAGTGACCAATCTGAAAAATAGAAAAGTATTAGTGGCTTGGATGAAATGAAATAAAACACCAGGGACTATATAGGAGTTAAGCCAAAACTAATCGATTGACTGGGTGAACCGGATCCTGAATCGGGTTGCGATCGGGTTTTGCCTTAATTCAACCGACGGCGGCATCTTAGGAGTGATTGGAGGACTGGGATTTAGTCCCGATGGTGACAGCGACGAACGCCATGTGAAATGGCAGCGGACGGGGGCGGAAACGAAGAGGGAATAGCGACACGCGGCCTCCTCTTCGTCGGTTTGTCTGGCTGGTGGCAGTGGGTACGGCGAGGATAGGCGGTGAGGGGTAGGACGGCGCAGGGGAAAATCGGTGGCGATGGCGGGAGCAACGGTGGTGGACGCTGAAACAGCGTCAGGTAGAGAACCAGAGCTTCAAGGGTAGCGGCGGCTCAAAGGAAAACTTAGGGTTCAGGGGCTGGTTAGCGTAACCAGGGGGTTGAATCTGCAATTTGACCTTCTCCTAGCTGGAGCTTAGTGCTGCGTATTTCCCCCCCTTTTTTCTTCTGTTTTTCTTGAATAAGTGACCCGTATTTATAGTTCCAGTATCACGAAAGTGGTTAACAGCCAAATTTGAGATTAAATCTTATAAAAAATCAAGTTTTTAGAGGTCTAAATACTAGTTTATGTCCATAAAAACTTTCAAACTGCAGACCTTGTCCCTAATTTTATGTAAAATTGCAAATCAACCCAAAACTTCTAGGATTTGTCAAATTGGGCCCAAAACTTTGCAAAAAGCCAGACTTCGCCCAGAACTTCATATTTTTGGCAGTTTTGGCTTAAACACTCTAAAATTGACAGATTTGCCCAATTTTTCTAGTTTTGCCTAGAATCTTCTAAAAACTCTTGGTTTTCACCCAAATATTTACTTTTTACCTAAATTGACCCTATAAAATCTTTAGGACTCCAAATTAATGCCTACACTAAATTAATTCCTATTTTAATCCTAAACGACCAATCTAAGTTACTAAAAATTCATAACATTAAATAATTTAAATGTGTCTAATCCTACTAACTTCCTAAGCTATAGAATAACCAAATTGCCTCTAAAAACAAAAATGCTCCCTAAAATAAATTTTCTAACCTAAACCTTAAACAAAATCCAATGCCCGAACAAAATTAGGTGTCAAAAGATAGCATATAAGTTTTATGATTTTGGAAACCTGAAATTTTCATAAGAAATAATTATTTCATAATAAAAATTTGAGTTATTTTTAAACATTTTAAATATAGAAAATAATAAATTTTTTAAAAAAATTTGAAAACTCTTTAAAAGAGCGGGTATGTTAGGCACGATGTAAACGTATTTAAGTAAAGAGAAAAAAAACTCTCTTTAACTTTTGTTACAATTTAGGGAACAACTTATTGACATAATTTTTCTATTTTGTATATCATTCCAGCTCTTGCGCTTCTATTATCATTCCAACTCTTGTGCTTCTTCTTTCACTCTCAACTACTACTTCTGCTAGCTTTTATTTTAATAACACTTTTACTTGCTTAAATTTTAAAAAATGATGATTTCTCATTCTCTCTCTCAATCACTCTTCGCTTTTCCTTTCGGAACCCTTTATGTCACTTAGGAAACAACAAGAGTTTAATGGTTGTCAAAATACTTTTCATGAGTCTCCTTCACTTTACTAGGGAGCAGCAAAGAGTTGGTACAGTTTAGTGGTTTGCCATTTTAATCACCAAGTTTTTGCAATTAGCCGTTGTTTCTAGAAAAGGGGAAATGGAAATGTTAATCATAATTTTCATTGAAAAATTGATACTTTCCTTCATTTATAAAACATTTTATATCGGCAAAATGAGCAATTTTGCTATTGAAGTATATGACCCAAAGTAGTTTTCCCACTAAAGTTCTATTTTGGATAAATTTGTCACTAATGTTTTCAAAATGAACATATTTGCCACTACCGTTAGTGATATGTCAATCTTTACTAACAGAGTAATCATATGGCAGTATGTTGTTGATGTGAAGGCATAGGTAGAAATGATAAAAAGGAAAATTTATTATATAGTCATTAATGTTGTATTTCTTTCCTATTTTTCACCTTAATTTTTTTTTATCTCTAACACCAAAGCCACCATTTTCAACTTGTCATCTTCAACCTGTTGGAAATGAAATGCTAGAAAAGTGCACTAATGAATTCTTCTACCATGATTTCTCTTCAACTCGCTCACACAATCTCTGCACTCTCAGTGACAGCTTCAGTCCTAACCACAACTATCCAAACTCATAGATTTGCTGAACTCTAATGGCATTAATTATTAGGCAATTGTTGCTTGTTCACTATGATTGATAGCTAATTGTTACTTGTCATCTTTCATGCGCGATCTACCGTTGTTGGACAACCCATCACTTCGTTTGTCCCTCCTGAATGTTGTCACTATCACCGGTATCAAAACTTGATAACAAATATGTCCGTTTTGAAAACATTAATAGCAAATATGCCACATATTGGCTGATGTGGTGGTGGATTATCTAACTCACCTATACTCTAAAGAAATTTTTTTGTAATAGTGAAATATTTGCACCGTTAGTTGCCATAGTGATAAATATTCCCCATTTCAAAACATTGATGGCAAATATGTCAATTTCAAATACGTTAATGGCAAATTTCTTTGGAATATAGCTTTGGTGGCAAAACTAACCTGTGCCTTATACATTAGTGGCAAAATTGCCCATTTTGCCATTTATATCTTTTGGAAAATGCTTGAAACCATTATCTCCCTCAATTTCAAACTAAAAGTTAAGGGGAAAATATCTATGAGTTATGTTAAGTGAAATATAATATTAGTTGTCAAATAAAATGATAAAAAAAACATCAAATTCATGAATGTTCAATCACTACTAATGTGGATACCTTGATTTAAGAGGACCTACCCTTATTTAGGGATAATCACACTTCCTTCGGTTACATAAGGATTTACAGTTAGTGAGTTAGATCAAGTGCTAGATAAAATAAGATATTGAATGATGGAATGAAAAAAGTTATTACGTTTGTCCAAAAGTTCATCAAATGAATGCCAAAAAAAGAGTTCATCTAGCAAACTTTTTTTTAACTTTTTAGATTCTTAATATAGTGAAGAGATAGTCCACATGATTTCTAAAGGTTCAATAACGTAGCTAAGGTTTTATTATTGATTTTTAGCTTCCATCACTTAATGGAATGTGTGTTGAAGCAACATTGGTGATTTAGCATTAAAAGATTTAAAAAATTATCCAATTATAACTTTTAATTTCAAATATTTTAAAAAAGCTATACATATATACATAGGTTTGTGTATGTGTGTATATAGTATTCATAATAAGTATTACAACCATAGTACTACAAATGTATATGGTTTAAGGAGATACAACCATAGTATAAAGATAGAAAGAATGCCAACTTATTTGGGACCGATAGGCCACTAACCTAGTATTAAGGTATTGTGAGAATTTGGGGAGAAAGAGAAGGTGAGATTTGATCCCTAGCCTTGGCTAGTGATTGGCGTCCCTTTTACCAACAAAACTGGGCTAACAAGGCTAAAAAAACTATATTGATTACCCTAAATTTTTTTGAAACTTTTATGATAATAGTAGACTTAATAATGAATCAAAATCTTAAGCAACTTCTTAGCATTTGGGGCAAAAAAACCTTAGCCCAGTTCATTTCGATATAACCTAGAAACCGTTAACATGTTTGTTCATCTAAGGTAGGGTTGCATGTAACCCGATTTTGGGGGGGAAAAAATGAAATTGCCCTTAAAAATTATGCATAATTTATGAACTCCAACGGCAATTTCATCTTTTTTAGAACCATGTCACATGCGACCTGACTTGGGTAAAAAAACCCCTCTAATGGGCTTGGTTTATATCAAAATGAACTTGGCTTTAGTTTTTTGAGTTGTGGTGATGAGGGTACTTAACAAGAACTTCTTTTCTAGATATCTAGTCACGCTTTTCAACAGCTTCACTCACTAGATATCTA
This sequence comes from Aquilaria sinensis, assembly GCA_005392925.1. NCBI lineage: Eukaryota > Viridiplantae > Streptophyta > Magnoliopsida > Malvales > Thymelaeaceae > Aquilaria > Aquilaria sinensis. The sequence continues at coordinate 143,418 of SMDT01000745.1, forward strand.
GACTCTCTTCTTGTGCCAATGGAGTTATGATGACACTCAAGTAGATTTTAATATTCGATTAGGCAACTGCACTTCAAACAATTTCGGAGAAGGCAACGTGGAAGTGACAGCCGAAATCCATAATACAAGTAAGGTTTTGGGCTTTTTATATATATTGCATCTGTTTGGCACACTTTATGAACATAAGTCGGCTTGCTGTGACTCACTGCCCTTCTATATATGCGATGTTTACATTTACACATAGACTACGCCTAAAAATGCCTTGAGGGATTTCCACTTGATTTAATTCCAGTTTTTTAACATACTTGTTAGTATTAGCTAGCGTTTTTCTGGTCAATAATATCACCAACTACAAATGTCAATGATATAATTAAGACCCTAAATAAATTGCAACTAGTTGTCGATATTTTCCTAATCTCCATTACATGAAAGTGTCGGATATACGACATCTTAAGGTAGCTCAACCAAAATATTCAGTATTAGTGTTGTACTTTAGGAAATGTAGGTCAAAGCTGTTTCCTTGCAGTGAAATTCTTGTAAGTTATTTTTTATTGTCTTTATCCCAAGAAAAGAAAAGAAAGTGAAAGAAAATGACTTAGGATTCATATTTCAAATTAGGGGTGTTATCGAACCGAGTCGAGCCCGAGTCCCTCGGGCTTAAGCTTGACTCATTTTATTTTGAGGGGTGCTCGGGTTTGATGAGCTCAAAAAAATAATGCTCGAGTTTAGTTTGGGATGTTGCTCGAGCTCAATTCGAACATTCAAGGGGTTCAAAAAACCTGTTTAAGAGCTTGATGCGTGAGCTCGGTTCGAGCTCGATTAAGCATGCTCAAGCTTGAGCTCAATGAGCTCGTTTTGAAAAAAGGTAATTAAATTTAGTATTACTTAATGATATTTAATGACTTTAATAGACAAATTAAACACATTTGTATTAATATTATATAAGGTTTAATAAGCTCGAAAACTTATCGAACCAAACACTGTTAGGTTCGAGTTTGATTTGATAAGGTATTCGAATCTCAAAACTGGCTCGAGCTTAAATTCGAAGTTTGATAAGGTCAATTCGTTAACAATGAATTCGAGCTCGAGTTCAAATAGTTCGATAAATGGTCAGTTTGTTAGCACCCTATTTCAAACCAGCCAAAATTTAGATGATCGTAGAATTGACTATTAGGCTTAAAATAGCAAAGACAAGATAGAAATTGCAGAGTTTTTTTCTTGCTCATGTCTGGCAGTTATGAACCAATTCCATGAAAAATTTCCTCCACCAATTCCTCCAAAGCCCAACTGTTTCGCTCGCCATTTTCTTGTTTTATCTCACTTCCGTCTCTACTATCCTATATTTTGCTTCCACACAGGACCAGGAGCCTTTCAATTACCTCCTGTTGCTGTTCCCTCTCAGATACCCATTCCTGCGACCACTCCGGCCGTTGCCGCACCCACTCCACTCTCGTTACCAATTAGGAGAATGGACGCGGCGGAGCTAAAGCGCGTGTTCCAGATTTTCGACCGCAACGGCGACGGTTGGATCACCAAGAAGGAGCTGAACGACTCACTGGAGAACCTGGGCATCTTCATCCCGGATCAGGACCTGAGCCAGATGATAGCCAAGAGCGACGCTGACGGCGACAGTTTCCTGGACATGGATGAGTTCGGGGTGCTATACCAGTCCGTAATGGTGGATCATCCGGCGGAGAGCGAGGAAGAGGACATGAGAGGCGCCTTCAACGTGTTCGACCAAAACGGAGACGGATTCATCACGGTGGAGGAGCTAGGATCCGTCTTGTCCTCCCTGGGAATCAAACAAGGCGAGACCGTCGAGGATTGCCGGCTGATGATCATGAAGGTCGACGTCGACGGCGACGGCAGAGTCAATTTCAAGGAGTTCGTGCAGATGATGAAGAGGGGAGGCTTCCCGGCCTTGAATTGAACCGGGCCGGCCCCATTTTTTGGGGCAACACCGGCGTGAAAAATAGCTTCTGGACTTCTTAATTTTCGGCTTCAGCGACTGAATTTATGTTTGATCATTCATGAATCGTCAAAAGCTTTCAACTAAAGAATCTTCTTATGTTTCAACTTATATAAACATGTGCTTTTTGATTTTTTTTTTTAACTTTTAAATACTTCAGGCTGAAAAGAAAATTGTACTTTTTTGATGTAGTATCTTTTATGATGACAATTAACAGTAATTTCTTTCTTTGTTTATTTCCCTTCTTTTACCCCCATAGTGTGTTCAATCATTTAACATCTATAAAATTATCAGACAAAATTGAAATTTTTTATTTAAATAAGAAAATATATAAATTCACGGTTATCAAGTAGAATTATTACTTCTATTTGATGAAAGTGAATTTAATCTACCAACTGCATTTTAAGTAATGGCCAATTTATTTTATATTAATATCTACATCTTAACGTGTTTTTATTGACTTGGGTTCAGATTAAGGGTAAGTCCCTCACTTTCTTTACTTTTTTGCCCCCGAACTTGAACCAAATTAGCGCTAATGCTTACAAAGTATATATTCTGTGTTACTTTTGCCATTTGTTTTCTATTAATTAGGGTGAGAGAAGGAATTTTAATTTTATCTGCTAGTTGTAATTAATCTACGCTGCTCAAGTATGAAGGAGAGAGGAGATGCTCAAATATGGAGGAGAGAGGAGAGAGCATGTTTTTTGGGATTTTTTAACTTAACTTCCTTTGATTTTAGTTTGTAATTGTGTTAATTAATTTAAAAGAATATTTTGGTTTCTTTAATTATGATTCTGATTTTTCATTGTATTATAATAATAATGCAAGTGTGTCCATGTATCTGTCTTATTTTATCTGTAATTCGTAGAATTGTTTTTAACTTGTTTTTCTAGATTTTACATCAAACAAATGTGGATCTCATTTATGGAGAATGTACAATTATTTAGATCTTCTGTATAGGCTACATGTGAATCTAAGTCGCTTAGGTACAGATCTAGTTCTAATATGTAGCAATAAGATTGTGACATAGTTTTGTACAAACAAGTTTCTAAATACTTCTAATATACGTCGCCTGTGCATAAATATAATCCAAAAATTAATTAGTAACTCACATCACTTTTATAGTTTTATACAGGGATTATTCAATTCCATACAACATAATATCAAACCATGACAAACTAAATCCATAACCACACCTGACATAAACACTTGCCAATGAAATTTCAATCAATAAATTCTATAATTAATTTCGTACATTTGGGCTATGGTTTTGTGCAATCATGTTTCTAAACAATGCTACTAATATACATAAATAATTGCTAAAATACACTTTGCCACATTTGCACATTAGTTTCATACACACATGTTTCCCATCCACAGAACATACAATATCATATCAAACATCATCATCATCACACAAGCCACATCCAACACCATATAACAAGATACTAATAACATACAACCAGTCAACTAAACCATACGTATGTACTATATTCCAAGCAACAATTGATGTAATAGAAAACCATACAATCATGTCCCAGAAACAACTCTAAATTCAACACACACAATTGATTAGGAAGAAAAACCATACAACCAGGTTGTAGAAACATATAATTGGCCTCTAGAACCGTACAACTCTATATTCAACACATAATTGATCAGAAAGAAAAACCATACAACAAGGTCATAAAAACATACATTCGGCCTCCAGCACCATACAACCCCAGATTTACCTTAGACAATCGATCAAAAAATAAAAACCATACAACCATATCACAGAACTATACAATTGACCTCCAAAACTGTACAACTTCCAATTAGACATACCTAATCGATAAAAAAAAAAAACATACACTCGTCCTCCAGAAACTGTATGTATGTTCTTTAATCCATACAACTCCAAGTTTAAATAGAAACTTGTTCTTACAGAAAACCATACCAATTGGTTACAAAACAATGCAAAACACGTCAAAATTATGTTCCCACAAAAAAAAAACCCATAATCTACTAAAATCTCATACCATTCTTTAAAAACCCATTTTATTTTGGAGCTGAAAACAACAAACCCATGTATGTTTCTCATAAACACCTGTATTCTCCCAAACAATAGATCAAATCCATTTTGCTTTTACAATGAAATTGACCTTCTAAGCCATCTCATCCGTCTCTAAAACAATCCACGCTTCACCATTCCTATGGTCACTAGAATCTCGACACTTCTCTGTCCAAAATTAGGGATTTTGCTACAGATTAATGATGATGGTAAGAGGAGACAATGAGGAATGGAAAAAGGAGGCTGCAATGGAAATATATGAAATAGTGAAAATATTTAAAATAGAGGCAATGACAACTAGGGACTGAGTACGAAGCGAGGATGACTAGCAAAAAAAGTGGATGCAGATTGTCTTCCAATTATAGATTTTTCAAGAATGGATGCTTTTGGGTTTCTAGAGTTTAAATCCAATGGGACTATAGAGAGAACTTTCAAATTGTATGAAATCATGAGTTTTCTTTTGGTATCCCATTTTTTTTTCACTCAAATTTTTTGCTCCTCGTAAATTAATTAGTAAATAAAACATCTAGGGTTAGAACTGTAAGTTAACTCCATAAGGTGGAGTATATACTCCATGTGTCTATGGTCAAATCCTACCAAATTATGGCTGTAAAATAGCATTAACTTGAACCAGGCGGACTCTTAACTAGTGGAGCAGATTGGAACCTCTAAAAACTAAATTGATCACTTGCTTCTATGTCTTTTTCTCAGAGCTTAATAATCATTGAAAAATGAGGCATTTTTTTTTCCTCTTCCACCTCTGTCCTCATGTTCATCACTACTTGCACCAACATCGTTGCTTGGCCATAATGGCCGACCCCTCCAAACTAACTTTCCTTTTACCCAAACAAGTTTTCATGTTTTACTTTACAACATTCATTGAATCAACACCTTTACTACTCCCCATTTTCCTTCACCTAATTTCTTGTCTTTATGATGCTTGGTGGTGATTCTGCTTATGGGTCGATGTCAATGGTGTCACGGGAGGACAATTTGGTGCTTTTTTTTTAGGATTGTTTATGGATGAGTCCGAACTCGAACTAGATCTGTGGTTGAGTATTGGCGTCAATAATGGCTGGTTCAAAGCTTGACAAAACAATCCTTATGCGATAGTAGTTGTTTTGTGTGTTTGGGAGCGTGGCAACCTAGCTGGACAAGGATCAAGTCACACTTATAGAAGGAGGTTAAGATTCTAATTATGGAGGAGAGGTGGAGAGGAATTTTGGGGAGGGAAGAACCGAAGAATGAGAGAACCTGAGAAGATTATGACTGGTTAGATTGTAAATATGTGTTCTTTTTATGGCAATTTTTTTAAGGCCCACAAATCAAATGTACCGCTTATTTAAAACTTGTTAACCATTTCATGTTAATATTAAACGAACTAGCCCTAACATATAAGTATAAAAGAAGAGGACTTTTGGCCAGCTTGGAGGACAAGGGGCAACTTTAGAGGATGTGAAAACTTTTTTAGCTACTCATAAAAGTCTCTCTACTTGTGGCTCCCTAAATTGCTGTAGGCTGAGGGCACATGAGGTATTTATCTCTACTATTTCCTGTTTCTTAGTCCCTTGTTTTATTCTGAATAAAAAATGTATGTTTTTATGTCTGATTGCACAAAACAACACAAGAAGGTGAAAAAGCATGGGCAAAGGGGCAAAATAACTACAATTTAGATAGGTAAATATGCACAAGCAAAGGAACCAAATGTCCCTAAACTATTACTCATGTTGCTTATTCATCTTTAAATAATCAATTATTGCATCATTTGTCTTGAACTATTGTTAGTGTTGCATAATTCATCCTTTGTTAGTATTACCATTAAAATTGGTTAAATCGAGCAAATTGACTAAATTGAGGGTCTAAAACAATGATTTGATCATAAACATGAAAACTTTTGAATTCCAAAATTTTGATGATAATTTTGATGTGATAGCCAAGGTTTTGGATTTGGTGTTTTGGTAAAAGTTGTAGTCATATAAACTTTTTAAAAATATGAAAAATTTTCATCGTTTCGCCCACCGCAGGTGGTGATCAGTATTAATTGTTCGTGGCTATTGAAAATGAAAAACTTTCAAATTTTTAAAATCTCTAATATGGTTAAATTTCTCTCAATTTTTTCTACATCTTTTACCAAAATACTGACTTCAAAATCTTTGCTTATCTCATTCAAATTCTCAATAAAACTTTGAAAACCCCAAAACTTGTTCTTTTTCCTTAAATAGTTGAGATTTTGGATTTAGTACTTTTAATAAAAGTATCAAATTCAAAATATTAGCCTACATCCAAATCTTCACTAAAACTTTGAAACTAAAAAATTCCATGTTTATGGTTAAATTTCCATTTTAGACTCATAGGTTAGTTATTTGCTCAATTTTGTTTGTTTTCTTGGCATTACTAATCTTGGATGAATAATTCAATATTAATGATAGTTCTAGAACAAATGGTGCAACAATTAATCATCTAAGGATAAATAAGTAACATGAGTGGTAGCTCATGGACATTTGGTATCATTTGCCCATACAATTACAATTTTGCAATCCATTATTTGATGCCGTGAATTGGCTTTGGCACAGTTAATAATATTGGATTCAAGTGGAGAGGTCTCAAATGATATGACTTTTCACTTAATAATTTGTAGAATGACATGAATAGGGCTTCACTTCACAAATGCATTACTTAACTCAACATGTCCCCAAGAAATAGGTTTCTTCAAGTTCAGATTTGTCAAAGTCTATATTTGTATTTGAGCATTCTGTCGAGTAGTCCCTTTGACCATCAATATCCTTTCTGTTCTATTTTTTACTTATCATGAGTTTGTATATATTAAACAAAGATTGTCAAAATTTTTATTTGAATATTAAAACTTATGATTTTGTGATTTGAAATAGGAAAATGATTTGATTAAATTCTATGATTATAATTATGATTCTAATTCAATTTTACGACTACAATTCAAATAAAATGAAAATGGTTCACTTTAAAAAAATGAAAAATGGTTCCATGTTAAATCTTCGAACCATTGAAGTACTTGGCTTGGCATGAAGATTAAGAAAAAAATATCCATGTATTATTTTCACTTTTGGCTTAAACTTTTTGTTTACAAATCAAGAAAGTTGGAAAATGTGAATATTAAAATGATAATTTGAAAGATAATACAGTAAAATAATTCATTGAATATGAGAATATTGCAAAGACGTAAGATTGCTCAAAATCAAATATGTTGCAATAATTTTATGACAATATAATATTACATGTTTTTTAATGTTTGATTTTAGGCCAAAATACCCCCTCAGTCCCTGAACCTGGTTGACCAGGACATTTACCTCCCTGGACTCGAACTCGGCTCAACTTAGTCCCTTAACCGCTTAAATGGGTTAGTCAACCGCTTTGACTGACCCGCGCCTCTCATGTGCCTAGTGCCGTTCATCCCTGTTTGTTAATCTTGTTCATCCGTTTTCTAGCAGTCGTCTTCTGCTCCCCATGGATTCACCCTTTTGAACGAAAATCAGCATATCGCCCCCTGCCGCCCACACAGTCCGCTGTTACACTGCCGGCGAAGGTAGAAAGACACGAGAAGATGGAGCAGTAGCGGCAGAGGTTGAGCTGGCCTGGGTTTTAGGCTACCTTGCTTAGGATGGCAATGCTGACAATGAAATGGCTGGCGGAGTGTGGGGCGTATGAAGGGTATTGCGCTGGACTAGGCTTCAGATTGATTGGGAGAATCAAGTGTCTCTGGCCTGAGGAAGAAGATAACATGTTTGTAATGTATATAAGATCATGGTAAATTAATGAAAAATTAAGAAGTTTAGGATAGTTTATGTAGTTTCTCCTTCGCTTGTTATATTGTAAAACTATTACTCATTTACTTCCTATAGTTTATCAGGTGTTATAATTATAACCCTAAATGTTCATATAGGTCACTGAACTCGTTGTTGGGCAGACAGAATCAGACGGCGTCTATGAAAGCCCATCACGTGACACGCATTAGCCAGTCAAAGGGGTTGACTGACCCCCTTTAGCAAGTTTGGGGGCTAAGTTGGACCGAGTTTAAGTTCAGGGGTAAGTGTCCTGGTTAACCGAGTTCGGGGGCTGAAGAAGCATTTTGGCCTTGATTTTATGAACTATGTAAGAAGATAAAAATGCATGAGCAAGGGGCAAAATCAATTATACTTGAGATATGATGTGAATGTGAAAATTATCCACCTAATAAATAATGGGTGATGGATAAAATATGGGTTAAGCTTTCAACGGGTAGAGTATGAAAATATCCAAATGTAACCTATCAACATTTATACATACAACACAGAACACAAAAAAAAAAAAAAAAACCTGTTAATTCAAACTTCCAGTTCGTTGGTAGCACAGTGTCCGCGACACCCAAACTTAACTTAGCGCCAAAAGGCCCTACACATTCGCAGGGTTTAGGGTTTTTCGCCGATAAACCAACCTAGATACCAGAATGGTTTCTGAGGAAGCCGGCCCCACTACTTCGCATCCCAAGCGCCGTCTTACTAATCATGTCGAGCCGTCTCTGGTCGGAGATAGAACCGGCGGCCGCGGAAGTGAGTACTCAGCGGCACAGGAGCCTGCGCGCTCGTCTGCCTTCGCTACTCCCGATTCCCCTGCGGAAGAAGCGGGTTTGTTATATCTGGTTTCAATTGATTATTTTTCAAAAATTTTACTCAAAATTTTAAATTTGGCTCGTTTGAGTTAAAGGAACGATTCTGGTTGAAGCCTTTCTCTCATTTTTGTAGTCGTGGGAGCCGGCAGTGATGAAGGAGAGGAAAGAAGTACCTTTGAAGCTAAACTGAAGGAACTTTCTCGAAAGATTAGCTCGGTTGATATCAAATTATGTTCTGTTGCTGCGAAGGAGTTTATTAAATTACTCCAAGGTGACACGGGAGGGGAATTGCTGCATCTATATGTACAGAACTCTCCTGGCTTGTCAGAGCTTATAGAAGCTTGGAAGCTTCTACGAGGGAAATCTGGAATATCTCGAGTGATGTCATTGATTTCAACTTTGCTGGGCCATCCGGATGGGCGATATAAGTTGGATGATCAGAAAAGGATTAGAGTGAGTAGGGTCCTTGACAGGTTTGCTCGATGGCTGGTTGATGAAAACTTGGATGGCGTTTATCATGAATTAAAAAGTAAAGATGGGAAACGTCAAAATGCTGCACTCATGTTGATGTCTGCAGTTGTTAGGCGTGGTTCAGGATTGGCTTCTGAGGTTGCGAAAAGATTTGATTTTAGGCTTCAGGGGTTTTCGAAGCTTGCAGAGTACAAACTGAAGCAGCATGACAAGAAAAAACATTCGACAAGAAAGTCATTTGTTAGTTTGGCAATGTCTTTTTTGGAGGTGGGAAAACCTGGATTGTTGAGGTGGATTTTACAGCAGAGGGAAATGTATTCAGGTGTGCTTCAAGGGCTTGGAAATGATGATGATGAAACTGTTTTATATGTTTTATCCACCTTGCGTAATAAGGTTCTCACCACAGAGTCGTTGGTGCCTCCTGCTCTTCGCAGTGTTTTATTTGGGAGTGTTACCTTGGAACAGCTAGTGAACATCTCTGGAAGAGAGAATGGTCCTGCTGCAGAGTTGGCTTACAATATTCTAGTGATTGTCTGCACTGATCCTTGTAATGGGTTGATGCCTGATCTGCACGGGAATTCAAATCCATTAAAAGGAAATGTAAAAAGATTGTTGGGTGTCATGAAGAAGCTGAAGGCAACAGAGAATGTCTACCACAGGGACTTGCTTTTAGCTATTATTAGGGGGAGACCAAATTTTTGTGCAGCTTATATGAATGAATTCCCATACAACCTTGAAGATCACACATCAGATTCCTGGTCAGTTTTCCATTTAGCACCTTTTCTTAGTGTTATTTTTTGTTTATCTTTTCCTATATTACAGTTAATATGCACAGTAGCTGAAGTACTTGCAGGTTTTCTAACGTTTCTTTGGCAGCAGACCTGGTGTCCTCTGTAGGCTTGGGAAATCCATTTGATTTCATTGACATTAAGTCAGACATTCCATTTTCTTTTGGTAGCACCGATGTGCAGAGTATCATAAATTGCATATGTCCTCGACCATTCAGCCGCTCTGTGATCAATAAGGGGTTGCTTCACTCTGATTTTGTTGTTAAGCATGGGACCTTGAGGCTTCTTCTGCAGTCATTGAAGTTGTTGGATTCGTTCATTGGTTGCTTGAATCAGAAAGGTTGGAGTAGTCAGATGATCCAAAATTGGCATTGCCTGAAGAAAGAAATTCAGGATGAAATTCGAACATCTCTCCCTGATGTCCAAGTTTTGTTGACTGTACTCTCTCCAATGGCCAGCCACTCTAAATTACATGAATTATGTACGAAGAGAAAACCTGAGAAAAATTCGTCAGAGCATAGTACTAAAAGCGCAAAGAAGTTCAAAAGAAGTGTCACAGATGCAGGCATTGACATCATTGTTAGTGGTGTAAGTTCGACCCTAGATGTTGCTTTTCCTGCTGAGCATGAGGTGTTTGCCAACCCACATTTGGCGGAAGAGGTGGATGATGAGAAGGAAATGTTGAATAAGCTTTCAGAATTGTGGAGTTCAGACTTATGCATGAGGCCTCTTCCTAATTTGAAGAATGCTGAGATGTACTGCTTCTCTAAGCTTCTTGATGCCTTCAGAATATATCTTGTGAGGTCCCTTCTTGAGATTCTGATTTTTAGGTCTATTATGTGCTTACAAGGAGCTTTGGTGGATTTAACTTTGACTGAGGCATTTGATATGCTCTATTAAAATAACTATGTCCTTTGTTTGGACATTATTCATTACTTCATTACTATGAGCATGTATGCATGAATGGGAAGCAGCATAATGCATGAACATTTAGATGGCTTAGGACATGGTCGATGACGATGGTTTTTGTCTCATTGTGGCATTATTTTAAGTTTTAAACCCTCTAACTGAGTTTGCTTTTAGTCTTTTTTGATGTTTTGAGCCTTTTTTTCTTAATAGGTGTTTTCAGTTATGTCCTTCAAAGTTAGTGCTTCTGTATACCTAGACAAATTCCTTTCAAGAATAGGAAGGTAGAGAACTATGCTGAAAGTTGTTTGCCCTATTATGCTTTCTTTGAATTGTGTGATGCAATCTAGATCTAGTTGTGAAGCTTAGGAACCACAGGCATATGCATATAGATAGATTTATAGATAGGTTAATCTTTAATACTCTTTGAATTCCAGGAATACTTGGCTTTGCTTGCATTTTGGAACTTCCATGTAGAACACAAAAACTGAATCGCTCAATTAGATTAAGCTTAAAACCACTCGTGATGACCATGTCAAACAAAAAATCCTGAACTGTAATTTATCAGAATTAATCTTCTTATCTCACAAGTTGTTGTTTCATTATTCGTACTTCACCTCTGATTGAATTTTGACTATCATTCCACTAATAATTTCAACCTCGATTTGCCAGCCCTCTGTAAAGGATCTTGCGTATACCAGCTTGATTCAGGTTATACAATAGGAAGTGGTTACTTGGAAGATCCTTTCGTGTTTCTTCTTTGCGTATGTTCTGCATGTCACTGTAAAATGTGACTACCTCTTCTACATGTTGGCCTTGTGCATGCCACTTTATTAACTACTCAATGCAGAATCATCATTATCATCACTGTTTTGCATCTTAATCCAAACTAAGTTGGGGCTGCTGGCATGAAATCATCATGTTAATTAATTATAGGAGCGATATTGGTGTCATATATTCATGTCAAAGAATGTAACAAGAGCTTTTACACTGCTCAATCCATGCTAGAATGGAAGCGCTTATAGTGTAGCTTGTCGCATGTAGTTATCATCTGATTCCAATTAGACAGATGGTTATATTGTGTGTTTTTTGAGTATAATGCTTCATTCTTTTTCCTTGTGCAGCGGAATGTGCCAACTACATTAGAGGGATCATTCGACTTTTTTATGAATCTGCTGAGTGATCCTCTGGCATTGCAAGCAGATTTCCAATACTCGCTTCTATCTTTTCTAATTGAGTATATTGGGATCTTCCCAACTAGCAGAACTAGAGTTCGTACCAGAATTGCACCAACAATGTACAAGCATCTCCAGCCATTTATTAACCTGTTAATATTTCCAGCTGATACTGGTCTAAAGAATCAGGCATATAGTTTGGCAAGAGCAGCTATGTTGAGCACTGGTGCATTTGACAGAAATCCAGATGAGATTGATGCTTGGTTCTTGTTTTTGCCTGGTTATGGTGGAAACAAACCATCTGCACGGGTTGAAGGCTTAGAAATTCTTCAGAGCTTGTCTCCAGTAGTGATCTTATTCCTATGTGATGCTGTATCAACTGTGGGTAATAATTTGTTCAAATACTGGGATACTGTTAGGCGTTATGTATGTGCTTTGGAAGGTTTTCAAGGTAACTGATAGATCAAATTGTTGGATTCCTTGTTTTAAATTATGTCTTTTAATGAATTACATTTGTAATCACAAGGAGAAATTTTCCTATTTATGTTAGCTTCAACTTAAGTTGATTTTTACTTGGTTGTTTATGGTAGTGAAGTTGTTTGAGGTGGAATTTGTTCCGTAACTGTCAAACAAATAGGATGTTCAGTTATGAAGCATTTGAGGGTATAACCTGGGGCACAATTTTGTAGTCTTGTAGATCTCTAAGAAAATTTTGTATTTTCCTTCAGTCTACTTGTAAAATTGTTTTGTGTGCTTGGAGTCTTGTAATTTCATAAGAGAATTCTTATTTTTTAAACGTAATTTTACACCCTGCGATCCAAATTATTTGTCCACCAGAGAAAAGCTCATGATTTAAGAAAGTTGCAATAAATGCAGTCTTTGATTGGTCAAAATGAGTATTGTACCAATATTACGCCTATTTAGTATCTTCATATTTTTTGTGATTCAACCTTTTAAGGCATTAAGGGTACAATAGTCAAAATACTAAATTGTATCTACTAATTAAGAAAATGGACAACAAAATTGGGACATCTCAAAATAGAAACGTGGACAAATTATTTGGGTCTGAGGGAGTATCTGAATTGGCAACAGTTTTGCTCTTCATAGCAGAATGTGCATGCGTTTGTATTCAGGGAATTATAAAGTATCCCAGCTGTAGAAAATTTAAGGATTGTTTATATTGTTTGCCTTGGCATAGTCCAATAGCGGAGTGATTGACCTGTTCCACTGATGAAAGCTTGTTAAAATATTTCGTCAGCTGTTTGATTATCTGGAAATGACTCATGTGTAGATTGATTATGGGATGCAATTATTTTTATAGAAAAAAGAAAATTTGGGAATTATTATAATCCCCATGGCTCAATATTCTCTTTTGAACCTCCTGAGAAATGAGAGTGTAATGCTTCTTTTATTGTTTTCTGCAGGTATGCCAACCAATTTCAGTCCCCTCATTGTATGTGTCCTCCAGAAGTGTTTAAGATTACTCAGTTCTGAATCAGGAGCATTTACATTATGTCAGAAGTCAATGATATCTTTGTATGTTAGCAATACATTGAAGTATATTTTGGAAACTCAGGTATGTTTTCTGTGTTTCTGCGGGAAAAGGGAAAGGGACAGCAATTCTTATGCTTTTTTATTTGCCAATTTGTAATGGAGTGCAAACTGTATTTTGACAGGTGAATTCAGGCTTATTATCTGCATTTATTGAATTTATTTTGTCCGAGGGGACAAAACAGCACATCTGCTTAGTTTATGGGCACGAGCATTTCATGTGTGAGTGGAGGCCACTACAAAACTTATTAGTTTTCTCTCGAACGTTGTTGCATCAAGAAACTTATTGCTTGTTTTCCACTGACGAAAGAGCTTTATCTACTGATGGTTCTTTTGCAAGTATTCTTGATGAGTTGAAGAAGTTGGTTGGAAGTGAGCATATTGGTGATCTTGCTGGAATGGTTATAGCATTCTATTCTTCGGTTGTGTGTACGACACCAAGTGCACTAATAGAGAAATTTCCTTCGGTAGTGAGCATTTCTCAGATTCTTCAGGGAGTAGTGGTCTCACATTTATCTTCTGTAATATTTGGTGAAAACAATTTTCTAGCTGCTTTTTCTAAACGTTGGCCTGAAGTGTTCTTTCATAGCTTGAAAAAGGCTTTAGCTTTGACCCGGCGTGAAGGCAAAGAGGGTGATGACTTTGCAATTCTTGAAAATCCTTCATTTTCTGTAGGAATGTTGTGTGAAGTTGAATTTGATGAAATGGTACCCGCTGCTGATGCCTTTGGCTTGTTTCTGAAGCAGGCTCCATTCCATGTGCTATTCCCAGCAGTTTTAAACATCCATATTATTTGTTCACATGAGCCCTCTGAAATAAAGGACTTGCTTCTTGTGAAATTGTCAGACTGGAAAAGTGACAACAATTTTGTTTCTAACCTCCGACTTGTGCTATTTTGGTTGTACCAAATACGGTTATGTTATAGAAATAAACCATTGGCTCAACTGGAGAAGCTTTCTGAAATGTGTTCATGTCTTGTAAAGCACATGTTTTCTCAACTGTCGCCATTTAAGTTTAATTGCGGAAATCGAATGAACTCTGGTGTTCCTTTGGTGGAAGAAACTTTGCTTGAAGTGGCAGAAACTATTTTTACTCATCCAGCTATGGCATCGATACTGGAGTATCCTTTGAGCTACGATGATAAATTGGCAGCTGGAATCAGACTGAATAATTTGGAGGCCATTTTATGTTTGTTTAAGCAGATAGCCCATCCTTTGGATGGTCATGTTCTTGATGTGCTGACTGCAACTCTTGAATACTTCTCCTCATTATCTGGAGGCCATCATTACCTTTCTGATAAAAATTCAAGTAAGGGAATTCTGAGGTCTTTCAGTGCCTTCGTACAAAAGGTACTTCTGGATCTGAGGGAAAAGTATGATTTTTGTGCTAATGAAGATTTTCAACCCATTGTCCCAGAATTTTACACTTTACATGCTTTACTCCAGTTTATCTCTCCTCTTGAGGTGCTTAAATTAGGGAATTATATTCTAAGGAGGCTCGATGCTAGTGAATTTACCATTCAGGGATCAGGGGTGCTAACTGCCCTTTCTGCTGGTCTCTCTATAGTTGGTGGTGCTTTAGAAATGTTGTCCACTTATCTGCACCAGCCTCTGGAAAAGAGGATACATTACGATTTCTTTTGGGGCATGGATGAGAATACTTTTGATATAAGTCTTATTGAGGAGGTCTATCTCAAAGTTTGCAAATTAGCATGTAAATCAGAAAAATTGATTTCAGATATCGCTGATAATTGTCTGTTAAAAGCTGTTAATTCCATATATGGGCAAGCGTGCATGCAACAGCAGGACTTTCATCCCTTAAGCATGGGTATGGCAAGAATTATAGTATGCACACCCGTGGCAATGGTTTCTCATTGTGTTCACAGAACCAACATGACAAAAGCTAAATTGTTAGCTATGCTTATGGAGATTAGCCCCTTACATCTACAAGTTTTTGGGAAATTGTTTTTGAGGATTGAGAAGGGAAATGTTCACCTGATAGAGAAGATCTCTGATCATACCCTTTCAGATGTGGACCTCATCATGCTTCTTCCTGCTGCACTATTATTACTGAACTCAGCTTTTATGAAATTCAGAAAGCAACATCTGAAGAATTTTACAGCTATTCCTTCTTTATATTCGAGGATTTTGTTGGATGGTTTTCTTCATTGGAAGAAGTTTGTTTCAAGGAGTGTATTCCAAGAGGAATATGACAATCAATTTCCATCTTCTGGTGAAGAAATTTTAGGCTACCTTAATAGAAGTCTTCTTGCCAAGGCTATTCACATGTTGCGATACTACTTCTCACTATGCGGAGACTCCCTGGATATAACCAAACGCCTGAAACTTTTCAAGTCCTTGTTTCCAAGTTCTGCTGGACACGAAGAGCTACTTGACTGTGATGTGCGTCAACTGGACTTTAAGTCTCTCAGCAAGTCATTGAATCTGATTAATCTAGTTGTTGCAAAAATATCCTTCTGCCGGATGTTGCTATTTCCTGAAGAAAATCAGGTTCGGCATTTTCCCAATGATGATGATGAGGGCTTGATCGATATGTCTCTCAAGAAGGTATCAGACAGAGGGAATTCATCAAAAATGCGGTTCTTGAATATTCTAGTGTGTACTTGGCAGTTGATTGTAAAAAAATTGCCCTCAGCGCTCTTAACTCCTATATCTAGAGGAAAGCATTTTGATTGTGTGCTGTTATACAAATGGTTGGAAGATTTCATCTTAAGAAGTATTTTTCAGCTGACAAAAAAGATGCATGGCCAACTTGTTCAGAAGGGTTCTTTTCCTTTTATGGAGCAGTTGATGAGACATTCTCTCCTATATAGGTTTGAAGAACCAACAACACTTAGAATACTAAGGCATATCATGGAGCTACTCCCAGATGGCAAAATGTCACTAATTCCATATCTTGAACTGTTGCTTTCACACTCACAGTTTACCCCTACAATTCGCTCTATTGCCAAATCGTCAAGTTCAGAAACTGGTTTGACTTTCAAGAATTTTTCCAGCATGTTTAGATATCTCGTTTTCCCTAAATTTGACTCAGATGCAACGGATTGCAAAAATAATCAGCAACAAGATGAGACAGAGGTAAGGCTGTTGGAAACTGTTAAGTTACTTAGAACACTCCTTAAATTCAGGGTTCATTTGTCAACTTCATGCTCAGAAAATGATATTGGCATAAATCTGGGAGAGTTGCAATTGCTGCTTTTGTCATCTTATAATGCAACCCTTAGTCAGACTGACTTGGAGATAAATAAGATAATGCTAGAGACTGGGTTCCTTGATGAAGGAGAGCATGAATCAATCACTGACATGGATTACCTATGGGGAAATGCAGCTTCCAGAGTGAAGAGAGAACCTGCTTTGGAGCAGGAAGCATCTAATGATAACACTGTTGATACAATGGCACTTGAAGAGCGTCGCAGGATTCAGTTTAGAGAGAACCTTCCTGTTGACCCCAAATTATGTCTGCTGACAGCTCTTCACTTTCCCTATGGTAGAATTGCCAGTGATAGACCTTTATCTTTTAACGAGCTCTGCACCAGTAACGTAAAGGACATTGTAAAGGTACTTCTCAAACATCACTTCTGATTTCTGATTTGGGAAAATTTTCTACTCTGAATATTCCCATAATTGTATTCTGACATAAATTGTGCTTATTAATTAGTTTCTTTCTAATTGTTTGTAGCCACAGACTTGTGCCCAGAGTGTAAGATGCTATGATCCTCTTTTTATCCTGCGCTTCTCGATTCACAATCTCTCTGCTGGCTATATTGAACCTCTGGAGTTTGCTAGTCTAGGCCTGCTTGCAGTTGCATTAGTTGGCATGTCTTCTCCCGATCTTGGGATGAGAAAACTGGGCTATGAAGCTCTAGGGAGGTTCAAGAATTCTCTGGAGGTAATGCTTGGTCTGGTTGGATTGGTGGAGTAAGAAATGCTTCATATTCATGTTCTGGATTTATGAAAATGCCAAAAGACCATTGAAAATTCTAGTTTCCTGGTTCATAATATCTTAATCTCATGACTTAAGTTTCTTTTTGTTTTATTCTTTTGTACCAAGTCTCTGCATGATCATAAATATTGTTCTCCGAAGGTAGCCCTCGGAGATAGAAAGCCAGCATGAGCTAGGCTGGTCCTTTAGTTTGTCTATGTGATAATTGATTGCTGTTTTAACTGACTAGAAATTTGCTTCCTGCCCTGGAATTCATCTGTGTAAATGACATGCCATTTGAAGCTCCTTGTGCTTGTCCTGAATATATCTTTCTGGCATCAGTCTGTTATGCTTTAGTACAGCTACTGAGTACTAAGTATTTAATTCGTGTATATATAAATATAATATTGCATAGCTTGTGTCACTAGTGCTTAACTAGTTCACAAATTGCATCAAGGTGTTGTTGCTTCTTGTTAAAGTTGAACTTCTTTTCAGAAATGCAAGAAGAAAAAGGAAACTACGCAACTACAGCTACTATTGACATGGCTGCAAAATGGCATAGAGGAGCCATGGCAAAGAATCCCCTCTGTTATTGCTCTTTTTGCTGCAGAGTCATCTCTTGTTTTGTTGGATCCAATGCATGGGCTTAATCCTGCCTTGAGCAAGCATCTGATGCGGTCCTCTAGGGTGAACATGAAGGTCTGTCATTATCAGCAGGCTTGGGTTTTCTTTTCCATATTTTAGTTATGGGAAAACTGTTCCTGATTTCTTGACCTCTGTTTGCAGCAAATACCTTTCTTTCTTGATTTTTTCCAGAGTAGTTCTGTCAACTTCAGATCGGAGAGGCTCTGGATGCTTTGTATAGCATATGGAGGGCTTAATTTTGATGATGATGCATCAATATATATCCGGAACTCTACTATTGAAACTCTGATGACTTTCTATTCTTCCCCTCTCTCAGATGATGAATCAAAAGAACTAATTCTTCAGGTAATTTTTTTCTGGATTACATAAGCTAAACTTCTTGCTGTGGCCTAGTTTTAGGTTGATCTGTAAAGTAGAGCTTTCAGTTATGGAATTGTATCTCCAAATTTCAGATTTTGGATAACTTGTATTACAATTTTAGACAACTGTTGTTTTATTATCCAGATGAATTTGTCAGAATGATTGATTTAAATATCTTTGTGTTTTCTTTGTTTCTTTTTAAACTCCCAACTTGCATGCGTGTGTACATCTTACACTTGAAGGTTGAAATATTGGTGCCGAAGCTTATATCATCGTTGTTGATTCTTTTCTTGCTACCCTACTTATGAAGTTAATACCTTTTTTCTTTCTTTTGATCTTCTTTCAGACTGTGAACAAAGCTGTTAAGTCAAAGAAAATGGCCTGTTATCTTGTTGAAAACTGTAGCCTACTTTCATGGTTGTCATTTATTCTTTCCAACCAGAGCAATGTGTTGCTTGGGGATCACAAGAGAGTTTTCTTAACACACTGTACTTTAGTAGTTGAGGTAATTATTATTATTAATTTTTCTTTTGCTAGAATGCCTTATATAACGAAGTCTTTCAAATTCATGTTTTTTTTTTTTTTTTTGCAATCTGCTTTAAATTTTTTATGATTATGGTTGGCAATGTTATGCTGCTTTATCTTAAAAGATGACAGAAGGGGAAGAGGTGATTGTTGGCCAAATCAACCAAGAGCAGGATTGAAAAATGGCGCTTTTTAAAATGTTGGTAAAAAAATTCTGCCCAAAAATGTTCAGAAGAATGAAATTGAGACCTGAGAAGTCACAAACTTCAGCAAGAACCTTGAATAGAATGTCACATGCTATAAGCAAAATAACTGTTAACAATTATTCAAGGACGCATAAATGAAAGGAATCAAGATAAATGTTTGGATTCACAATTCAAATGCCACTTGCTGTTCTCAAACTTCTCGGCTTGAGTGTTCATCCACTAATTGGTGATCAAGATTCCATTATGTTTTTCTTCAAGTTGCTCACCCAACTAATTACTTCCTCTTTTTTTTTCTTCAAGGCCTAGTAGAGACCAATACTTTTTAATTTAGGCTCCCTGAAAACCACACTTTAGTTTATGCTAGCTGAAACTGCTCACCTTATAAACGTGAATAACATGGGAGAAAAGTTAAAGCACAGGGAATGGATATAGACAGCTTGAATTTGAGTAGTTGGCACAATACTCCTTTTTCCTTGATTTTCACTCTTAGGGGCAAGGTTAGTGACGATGTCAAGAATTGCTGAACATCAGGATTGATTTTATTGCATGTTGGACGAATTGAATGGCTGAAAATAGACCTTAAAAGTAGCTCCCTGTAAGTTATTGAGTGTAGAAAAATTGTAGAATTGGAATTCCTCTGTTAGGCAATAAGCTCTCTCCTAATACAGGTTAAATGTTAGACACAATAAATAGCAATCTGCACACAATTCAAACACGTTATATTAATCAGACTATAAAAAAATCAGCTTAAAAACAGACACCCTTGGTGGAAAACTGAATCTTAAACTGATTCAGTAAAACAATTCATGACCTTGCTGCTCTGTTTGTTACCGTTCAAAAACAATTAATCAAACTTAAAAATAAACTAAGATGACCTATGCAGTGAATGGCATTTCACCCTCGCAACTTTTTGGTGTACTCATAACAAACTCATTAGATCTCAAATATGTTTTGTAGTCATCAAAGTTGTGGACTCTATAATCTGGAATGAATCCAACATGGATGGTGGCTAACAACAAGTTTTGGTGTCTTAGAGTTTGGTTAAGGTTCAGATTATCCAATAAAGATCAAGCAGCCTCAGTTTAGTTAAAATGATTTATATGTGCAATCAGTACAAGCCACAAGCCTGTTTCAAAAAATCAATAATAAGAGTTTCTTCAGAAGAGCTTGCATTTGAGCAAACACTGTTAGGAGGGATGTTTTTGTTTCGGTTCTCTCTTTCCTGAATTTTTGTTTTTAGTCATAGGGGATCAATGGTTACTCAAAGCATTTTATTGTTGTTCTTTGTGTTGGCTTCATCCTACTGCCCTTTAGTTCAACTTTTCAAGTTATAAATAGCTTCTAGATTTTTTTTTTTGAAATTCTTCACTTTCCTAAGCATATGCTGACTAAACATAGTCTTTGTTTAGTAATATTTGTCTATTTCTAATCCAGGTTGTCTCATCCCTTACTTCACTGGAAATCATCAGAGAGTGGCTGAAAGGATATGCCCTTCAGCAACTGATGGAACTATCTTTTCATCTCTACAATCTTTTAGTCGGTGGCATGAAGTTGATGAAGGAAAATGTTTATTTGGTTTTTCCAGCATTACGTGTAATTATATCAACATTGATGATGTCCCAAGAAAGGGAAGATTACCAGCCTCATTTCTCCTTATCATCTGAAAGTTTGTTTCAAATTCATCAAGCTGTTAATGGGAAGGATATTATGAGATGTAGTGCAAAGGATGAACTTGGACTTGAGGCTATACTTGCGAGCTTACCTCCTGTTGATATTTTCTGCACGGTGACAACCACTTCCCTCCTACTTGGTTTACCAATGTATTCTTTATTATAAAGTATAGCTGAACTCTGAATAGTAATTAGGTCACCCTTTTGATCCACAAACATTGATTATTGCATGTTAAACTGTTCTTGTAACAAATTTCCTTTTGCTTCATCTTGCAGAAACATGAAAAACTATCTAGCTTTCTATATTGGGCAACTTCTACTGCCCAGAGATCTGATTCAGGAAAGCTTTCTCAGTGCAAAGGATCCGACTCTGATGGGATGAGAATATTTGAGGAATTACAGTTTGAGACTGAGGAGCCTATGACATTAAAACTGTTACGATGGCTCACTGCCTGTGTAATACGTGGAGAAATTTCTAGAAACCTCAGTCATCTGAATGCCTCTAAAAGATGCAACTTGAAAGATTTGAAGTCTTTGCTGGAGCATCTAGATGGAGGATCCGGAGAAAGCTGCCACAGTAGGCAGATACTGGCTGTCAATATATATTACCTCCAGCAGCATCTTATCAGAGATTGTAGAATTCTTCCATCCGTTGTATCAGCACTCTGTCTCCTGTTTCTTTGTGGTACCTCAAATTTTAGAAGCTTGTTTGAATTGATCAATTTCCCCTTTTTTTACTTTGGTGCTTTTGTCTAAAGAGCGACGTGAAGTGAACGAGACCATTCTGGCTAATATGTTGTGCTTGTTCTAATAGCATAACTGAGCTGTGGCTTCCATTGTTAGCTTGCTTCATTTACTAACTCTATGCATCATTTTGGCCACTTTGTCCAGTTAGGCTACGACATCTTTTAAGAGTAATTGTGGTCTGTTATTCTGCTTTTATGTTTCTGAACACCTTTATGTTTCTGAACACCTATCTCTCTCTTTCTCTCATATTCATGTGTTTACAATCTCTAACTGCATTGAACATATTTGCATGTCTATTCTATTCTAAATTTCTAAAATGATTTGATGTCATAAAGCGAAAGTGCTATTCTTTATCCTTAATCAAACATCTTTTCATGACCAGGGCCTGATTTTACACTTGATCACAAGGTCTCAGTGATTTCATTATGCTCAAGGATACGAATGCCACCTGAAGCTAATCCTTCTTGGAGATGGTAACTTCTTTTTTTTTCATTTTACCTAGTGGCCTCTTTGACCCCTGTTTTTCATGAGATGTAAGATGTAAATTCCTGCTAGCTAACTTCCAGTATATTGTGTAAAATTTCATTAGTCCAATCGCTAAAGACTCTAATTCCTTTTGAATACGTCAACTATTTGTCCTCTTCTTTCAGATCTTCTGATACAATATATCTACCTACACATGACTCATTAGCTTTGTGCTTTTGTTCCTTTCTTTTTAGATCACCTTGATTGGGAAAATAATCAATTACTCTTTGTAAGAGGGACTTTGGGGTGTCTTAAAATTATAAGAATTGCTTGTACTTTGTGATCCTTTTCTCTAGAGCAATTTGATTGAGCAATAAGTTCATCTTGCTAATGCTGACAATGCTTTTGGCACCTTTTGTGCTTAAAAGATTGCGGGTGAAATACTGTGATTCAGCTATGTGTTCCTGTGATTTATTGTTTTCTCTGGGCTCTTTTTGTGCTGTGATTGGTGAGTTCTCTCGAGTGGACAAGGTTGGGGAGAAATGAAATTTTTCTGAAGTGATGAAAGAAAATGAGCAATAGTGGCTCTCTAATCTGCTTGTTCAAAATTTGGACTGGCAAACAAAAACCTGCCACAGAAAGCTTGCGCACCTACTTTTTTTTTCCTCTGAGCGAATTGTGAACCTACTCAAACAACTGCAAAAACCTAAGCTGAACTTAAATAAGCACTCCCCATTCATCTATTAGGCCACAGCTCCTCTGTGCTCTAATCATCGTTGCACTTCTCTGGTTTTCCTTCTGGGTCCAGAAAACAGATAAGCCACTGTTATACATATGCTAAAGTTGCTGTCTGATTATCAATTATTATGGGCTCCATTGATAATTGTGATCACTAATGGAACTCATGCATAGTCCAAATCATTGATGGCTTGATAAAAACAAGTTGAGAAATGGCTTGTAAGTGATGTAAGACATTATTTCTAAAGATGGTTAACGTGAATCCCTTTTTCTATGACTTATCATGTTCGCTACTGCCACGATTTTCTTTGTGCAGTGGAAACTGAACTTTTTCATTTCATTGTTTATGCAGGTCCTATCATGGGCCATGGCAGGACCATTCGCCTGAGCTGACTGATGCCCAGAAATTCGATGAACTTTATGCTTCCCAAACTCTTATGGTCATGATCGCGAACAAGCTCAGAAAGAAACCTTTGGATTTGCAAGGTTTATCCCATGAAGACCTGGAGAAGTCTGGTGTCTTTGAATGGGAGAGAAGCATAATAGAGAGCAAATGAGGTATCAAGAATCTTCCAACTCATTTCGGTTCCAAGAGAAGCTGCAGTTGAGTTTTGAGAGGCGAAGGAAGCTAGAGCCCTCGGCATGTCTGTTAGAGGGTCTTGCTGAGAGGGCCGCTGGAATCAGTACTTGGACAAAGACAATGGGGTGCCCAAGTTGTTCTGCGGGCAAAAGGTTCTTGAAGCAGCCTATAATGGCGAACAGCACATGCCATGGAGGATGGACGGTTTTGCCTTGCCTAGTGATTTCTTCTGTAGAGTACGGAATCAAGCACATAGCCAACCAGTATGCTGTAGAGATGAAAATGATATTGTTGTACTTGGCTTGGGCATTAATAAATTACTCCTTAGCTTGGCCTCTCATCCGGATCAGCAGCCCTTCCAGGTATGTAATGTAAAGAAGTTGGTACTGTTGAGAAGGGCGTGCTGGCCCAGGATATAGATGGTTCAAGCTGACAAGTTAATAAAAGGAGGGCCTTTTGTTTCTCTTTCCTTCATATTAATCCTAACCAATGCATCTGGTTTCTTGAAATTGCAATTGACTTTGTTGATGGCTTACCTGAATAAAGCATTGGAGAAATCTCTAACTTCTATACCTCTTTTGTCTCTTGAAAATTTATCTTATAAAGAAACAAGGTGAGGATAGCCAAAAAAAGAAAAGCAAAGCAAAGAAAAGAAAAGAAAAGAAAAGGTGTTCCGTGACTTGTCCGCTCCACTGCCGCAGGACGGGGATTAGGTGTACGAGTTTTGCTAAGCCTGCCGTTTGCCGTTGTTGGCAGATACCTTCTATTCCCTTAAAACGGAGTGCCACAATTCGGGTCTCTTTTTTTTTTTTGTTTTGTTTCTTGTTCAACCTTTGATTCGGGGGTTTCCCTTAAAATGCTTCCTGAATATTATTTAGCTTCATCCTTTAATTTTTCTTCTCTCACTTAATAGTGTTAGCACAACTAGTCTGTCTCAGCCCTCTTGCCCAACCCCAACCTCTCCCTTGATATTGCTTTTTCTTCCAATTGTCAATTAATGACATTATATTGTTTGCTTCAACAACAAAAAAAAAATTTGTGATATAATATGAACCAGTCTCATTTGCCTTTTCATGAGCTATAATCAGTCTAAAACATATAATTATTTAAAGTGAATAATTATTTGCTTCATTTAGGAATAACATTTAAAATTAATATTAAATTTTAGAATAAATTATCAACTATTATAATAATGTTTTTAAACTTTTGACATAAACGCTAGCATTAGATAGCTTTTTAAATTTCTAACACTAAACATTGACGTGGTTCCTAATGCAGCCAACGTGTGATTTGGGAAAACAAAAATAATGACGCAATAATAAAGAAAATGAAGGTACGGGTACGGCTGCAGTAAGTAAGAGAACCGACGTCGTATTAATAGTTCGCTTCGTCAGTGAAATCCTAAAACCCTGAGAAGCGAATTGTTCCGGAATGCAAGGCAGCGGAGAAGAGAGAGATGGGGAACACAGAGAAAGAGCGGCTGAATCAACTTCTGGCTTCGCATTTGAACACTGTCCATGAAACCTTGCAGGTATTACACTGCAAGCAAGTACTCTTCTCTGGCTTCTTACACTGCAAACTTTGATTCTGTTGTTAATTGTTTCTTGTTCGATTCGTCTCCCAGTTGTTCGATCAAATGCCAACCTCCTCCGAGAAAGTGAGCTGGACCCAAGTCGTCCAAATGGGCGAACAGCTCTCCAGGAAAGCTACTATTGGTACTTTCTTCCCTCCCTTTCTGGGACTCTACAGTTTGTTCATTCCAGCATAAATGCTTGCACTTGATTTTTCCTCCTTGTGGAGGTGTGGCGTTTATCTTGATTGTATTTTTCGAACCGAATCGATTCAATTGATTAAATATAAGCGGTTTATTTCGAAATTTGTTGCAGTTGGAATGCTTTGGACTGGGGAAGAACCCAAAGCTAAAGAACTTGAGGAGAATATGGATACATACTTCAATGTGCTGCAGGGTTTCCTTTTGCTTTCCCATGGGAGCGCTGTTGGTGCTGGCCCAACTCTTTCCTTGAGCATTCATGAATCTGTGAAGCAAGTTGTGTCTTCCAGTTTTAAGTTGCTGAATGAATCAATCTCTTTATATGGTAAATGTCCCTCGCGTTGATATTTCTAGTTTTTTGTTTGTGGTCTGAGTAAAAAGTACTAACAAATGCATTCATGAGGACCAGTTGAGCAGCTTTTAAGCATGCACATATGATAGTGGTTATTTTATGGACGGTGGTTAAGGAGATTTTTAACCTGTAGGTTTTTTGTGCACAATTAACGGAGAAGTGTAAAGGGTTAGGTTTTGGGACAATTATCCAGAATTCTTCATCTAAATATTGATTCTTCTTATCCATTGGCACTCGTATAGGAGTCCATGTGTAATGTTAATGAAGTGCTACTATTTGGACTAGTGACAAGATCCAAATGGCTTCTGTTTTATTGCATGAAGGACAGCAGATCCAGGGTTTACGTATGAACCTGGGAGCACGCCCTTACAGGCGCCAAAGATCCTTTCTGTGAGATCCTGTGGTGTTCCTTTGAAGCAATCAATGGAATGAGTTCCTCATTGTCTCTATTACGAACTGAGAAACTGTTCAGATTTTTGTTCAGTCAAGAAGCTTATGCTACAGAATTTTCCACCCTTATTTGTCATTTTGTCCTCTATTATCTTTCTCGCTACTATGACTGAAGATGAATCGTTAAAGTGTCCATTGTATTAATGTTCTATAACATCTGTACATCCAATTTTTTACCATCCACTAGGCCTGGAGGCCTTTCAGGTTTTAGTTTCCAGATGCTTGCTGCAAGCATGTGAATGTCCATTTCAGTTGTATAAATCACTATGCGTATAAGGAACTCCATTGAGGGCATAAAATTCCTCCACTGGATTTCTTTTCTGGTTGCACGGTAATGAGTGCAGTTGTATGTATGGGGGTCCGGAATAGAATTAATCAGGTTTGCAGCATGTATACTATATCTCCAATGGTTGCAAGTGTACTCATTGTATTGTAACATAGTGCATGCACTGTCCAATAATATAAGCTTTTCTTTGATTATCTTCCTAACGACAATTTTTTGTTTCAAAATTCGCAGGAATTCCCAATAGCAGTAAAAAGGCTTCAATCCCGCAGTTTGTTGGATCAGTGTGGGAGGCATGCTCTGCTCTTAAGAAAGCCCCTTCCACAAATATTACATCGATTGGGCGTGCAATGACTCAAGTAGCAGTTTCAGTGAAGGATGTTCTTCGTGAGATGGAGGAGCTCAAGCAAGCTTCTCCTGACACAGTTACTGAAGCTTCTGATGATGCTTCTGTTGGGATAGAAAGCAAACTTGGAAATGATAATTTAGGTGAAGATGATCTTGGGAATGACTTGTCAGCTGAGGAAATGGAAGTTGCTCTGCTAGCAAAGAATGTTGTGTCTGAGACACTTGCAACTTTGAAGGAACTTATCCGCACCATCACAGGCTTGCTGAAGCTGGAAAATCCCACTGACAACAGTAAGTTTGTGGATTCTCTGGAGAGACTGTTGAAGTTCTGTCGGGAGATAGGAGAACAGATTGATGAGCTTGGAGCCTCTCTGTACCCACCACAAGAGGTTGATGCCATAAAGGCAGGTTTGGAGAACATGTCTTCCTGCATTGCCGGAATGCAGCTGGAGGTGGAAAGTTTCAGGTGCTCCTCTGAGTTGTTTGTTCAGGCCTGCAGTGCTTTGAGGTTTTCCATAACCCAAATGAAACTTGAGCTAGAGTCCACCAGCAACAAAGATGTGGCAGAC
The DNA here is from genome assembly GCA_005392925.1 of Aquilaria sinensis. Taxonomy (NCBI): domain Eukaryota; kingdom Viridiplantae; phylum Streptophyta; class Magnoliopsida; order Malvales; family Thymelaeaceae; genus Aquilaria; species Aquilaria sinensis. The sequence continues at coordinate 170,603 of SMDT01000745.1, forward strand.
AAGTTGCAGAATTTATCTTTGGCCAGTTAATATCAGGGATGGATTTAGAGGGGACAGGGTAGCTAAAACCCTAAAAGTTTGTAAACCGAGCTTGACTTGAAATATAAAGAAGTAAAATTTGAGAGTGATTTAACAGTAGGTCTACCAGACTACCACTAGCAAGTTTAAATGTTTTCGTCCCCTTTAGCAATGCTAATCATTTTGAGTTTTGAAACTTGAAAGAACGTCTTCAATAGAGATAATGATCAGAAGACAGAATTTGGTGTTACTAACCCTAGCTAATGGAAATAAATACTTAATTGCTTCATTAAGTTTTATCATTGAAACTGCAACTCAACCTCAACTAAATTAAGATCAGTAGCACTTATAATGTCAATCAGCTTTAAGAACCAAATATTTTTTTTAGAAAAGAAAAAAGCCATGGAAACAACATTAATTTAAACCAAAGCTGTTTAACCGATTACATAAAAATGGCGTCAATTACATCGACGTCAGAAAAGGTTAGACCAAATTACCAGATTTCCTTCAGGGTAATATTTCTATCTAAAACTGCATAAATCCTATGAAAATTTCAAACTCCTAATAGCTTCTGTTTACAAAAACATATATATAAAGGATTATTTTAAGCATAATACAAATAGATAAAAGGTACAAAAGATAATACAGTAACCCACTTCACCCATACCTAACCCAGACACTGGCTACTTAGAGGGAAGAATCCCTAAATTTAGCAAGGATTTAAAACTTAACCGGCCACGTGATATGCGAATGATGCAACCGCCTCATTGTCATTGACACCTAATAACTGATGGAATTGACGGTACACCTGGTACTGAATTTCCCAGTTAAATTACCATTGGCAGGAGCTGGCCTGGCCTTTTAAGGTACAAAACGTGCACCCTACACCAACAGCGGGAATCACTTGATACATTTTCACAGACAAATAACCAACTATGCTCGATCAAATCAGCAAATGGTACAATCACTTGGCCACATGCAAGCAACCAACCAACCCATGTCTCTGCTCTCCGCCTTACATATTTTTCACGCTTGTCTGGCATTCGGAAACCCTCTCTGTTACAAACAAGTACCCTAGCAATGGGAGAGCCATCACACCTTGACCGGGAAAGTTTGCTCATGCCCCATGTTTGGCTCATTTTCAGGAACTCTTGAGAGAGCAGGAACTACCTGAGGGATTTCCACTCATCTCTGCTGAATCTTGGTCCAATTTCTCAATCTTGTCTTGCTCAAAAGTGCCTCCATCAGAATTTTGAATCACAGCATCTTCATTTTCCCTCAACAGAATTTGCCACCATTTTTTCCATCAATATCATCATACAGGATCTGGACCAAATGAGCTAGAGAAAAGAAAACCCTGCAGGCTCTACGGGTCGATGCTCTAATAGACAACTGAAGTTCATAATTAGCAACAGAAATATTGAAAGAAAAATACTATATCAAGTGACAAAAAAAAAAAAAAAAAGAGAGCGCAACTAATATTATACCACTTACTTTACAAACTGCTACAAAAAAGTATACTAATATAGCATCATCTGGCTGGAAATGCTAAATAATACTCCCTCTGTCTCAAATTCTTTGCACCATTCACTTTACATCATTCATTTTTTAGCAATTAATCTATAATTTTTTATTTTAGACATTTTAACATATAAATGAAAATTTTTTATGTGTGAATGATAAATCAAGATCTATAGTTTCTAAATATATATTTTTTTTAATTTTTTTTTTATCAAATAATAATATAAAAAAATTCAAGTCAAACTAGCCCAAAAGATCAAATAAAATCAGGACGGAGGGAGTATCATTTGGAAGCTGCCTTAACACTTGTTCAAGGGGGAAATCGCTTGCAGGTTCTAGTGGGCAAACCTAAATTAATTTACAGGTCATCAATTAGTTTGTCCAACTACGTTATTACTTATTCTTCATTCCACTTGCACTTATATACAGTACTTTGTCAGCCACCCAACAAAATCCCACCATTTAATTTTCCGGCCTCGTGAAATTGTACAATATTATCTTTAACCAAATACTCCCACCATCCCGTGCCTGCGGCTGCTTTCATTTAGGGTAACTGAAAAAGGAGACGAAAATGTGAAATAAATACGGGGTCCAAATCCAAATGGGTCCATCCTCTTTTTTTTTTTTTATAAAAATAATTCATCATCCAGTTAAGTTAGCTTGCAGTTCTGCTTTCGATAAGCTTTCATCTCTAACATCTAAGATCAAATAAATAAAGGAAGTTAAACATAAAAGAAGTGCTTGCTTTCTTCTTGTTAAATCGCAAGACCTTTTGCCCAGTCAAAAATCAAACTTTTCTTCACAAAAAAATAAAAAACAAAGAATTTTGCGCTACTTTATTGAGATGGTACAGTAGAAGATTAGTTAGGTCCGGGAGACCGGGGGTGGGAAGATGCGATGCGGTGCGAGTTCAGGGTTGACGCCGTGTCAAAGTGACATGGCAGATCCTCATCGCAAATAATATTAAACCAAATTAATCTTCTTATTCTAACATCTAATTTGATTCTGACGCGTTTCTATTTCTAACTAGTTTCATAACCCGTCTGTCGGACGGGATTAACTCTTCCTCTCACTTGTTAATACTACTTTCCCTCTCACGGGCGCAATTCTGTTTCACCTTAGCTAAAATTCCAATTGACTCCCTAAGCTTTATTAACTCAGACATACAGCACCTTAAACTTTGAATCAGTTGAAACCACCCCTCCAACTTTGCAGAACCGGACGCATAACATAACCCCTTCATTTAATGGAAAGGCCATCAAGTGACCAGTGCCACTGACTGTCGTTACATGTCTAGTCCAGTATATGGGAATCAAGCGGGTAAAACTAGTAATCCATAGATATCTTACACATGACGGGCAAGTTTGCGGAAAAAAATATTCTCGATGAAACAAATATGGGTAAAAAAATCTTATCCGCAAGCTATGAGATTATGTTTTATTCACCCAAAGAGTGCCCAATTGCATCCCAACTCTCTTCCTAATATAGTTGCAACACCACCATTAGTAATTTTTGAGGTTTCATCCTCATTGGTTTTGAATTTTGAAAGAAATTCATTTGAGCCGTAGAAAAGATCTGTCTAGCTAACTCATTTTGTATTAAGGAAGATGGTGATTAAAGTGGAAGAAAATGAAAAGTTAGTATGCTAAGTGGTGAAGAACGAACAAATCAGGTCAATACTTAGTTTTTTTTTACCCTTTTTATTGACAAATATTAACTATTTGTATTGCGGGTATGGATATTCGTTGGTTGTGGGTATGAGTGTAAAATCTTACTCATCGACGAATACCTGCGACCGTGCAAATAAAGAAATATTTGCAAGCATGGGTGATGGGAATGACACATTTATGCTACATTCAACCTATTACCATCCCTAGTCCAATTTTGTCATATATCATTTCAACTTGATATATGATCAGTTAGGCTACTATAAAATATTTGCTTATGGGTGGGATGACAATTTCAAGAAAGGTCATAGGGAGATGAGTGAAAATTTAAAGAGTTAATTAACACATTTTCTTGTACAAACGACTAGAAGATCATATATTACGGCCTAATTATTGGGCCATGAGCATGCAAAATCATTTGGAATTGCCCTTCAGGTTGGCCAAAATATACAATTAAAACATAGTCTTTGCTCACAAGGCTAGCTACCTTCATGACCCGACCAACAAATATAAGGCAGGCATTTCATCAGATTCGTTGATTTTTGGGATCAATGATGACAAACTATTCAGAATGCTCATGGCAATGAAAGGGATTGGGGCATGGTTAGTTCACATGTTCATGATCTTTTCATTCCACTGATCAGATGTGCTGCTGATAAGAGATCTGTGTGTGGGGAAGAAAGGAATGGAGAAGGTGATTGAGGATTCCTCGTCCCTAGCTTCAAACAGAAAAATGGCAAAGTTGTAAATAATGAGAAATTATGAGTGTAAAGCATACACCAAATGTAGATTATCCTTAACCTAACTAAATAATTAAACCATTTTATTCATTATAAATAATTATGTTGAATTTTTTTTATCCAAATAATGAATACCCCTATTTGTTTTCACAGATTACAGTAGGGAAGCCAATGGTATCTGGGCTCAAGTGAATGTTTCTCATAATCGCATGTTACTAAAACCTTTTTCTTCATGTCTTTTTTGTGCTTCGCTACTCAATTGTATTCATGTAAGGCCTAAATTACCTTTGGTCTGTTAAACAATGTTGACTCACTCAAAAGAATCTTTGTAATTTGGCACGGTGCAACCTGGCCATCCAATTATGAACCTAAAGCATTTTATGCCTCTGGCGTTATATCAGTTAATTGACTAATCCACAAAAAAAAGAAAATTATATGTGAAGTCCCCTTGAGTCTTATTTTCTCCCTTTTATACCCTATACATTACCCTTTAACAATCTAAGCATCATCTTCAATTTATCACCCTCGTCCGTAATTGTGACCTTACCCCCAGCCACACTATCCACCACCTAATCCAATTTTGGTGCACTATCAACGCCCACTATGGAATCAAATGCATCCATTCTCCTAAGTCGCCAGTCAACTGTTCATTGATTGCCCGCTTCTTCACTAATGCTAAATCCCTATTGCTGCATTTCAAGTGTCTCAATCACAGCAAATCAAGTGTCTTCATCACCACAGGTGTATTGCCTCCGAGAACTTCATCGACAAATGCTGCATCAAGTGTGTCAAAGTCTTTGACTTCCTTATGATGTTGTCATCGTAGTCCAAGGCACTCGTGAACATCTTCATAGCCGTAGTGGGTGTCAAAGTCTTGGGTTTACCTTACACTTTCAAGTGAATTGGTTGGGTTGTGAGCTTGCTCATGCGGTTTTTTTTTTTGTTGTCTTGACCCATTACTATATGATGCTCTAGGTTTACACCAACACAAGCTTGAGTTGTATGAGAATCGAGTTGCTAAGATCATTTCATTTTGGTGATTTGGGTTTCATGATTGTGGTTTAATTTGAATGTTTGCTTTTTTTTTTTTTTCCTTTTCTTTAGATTGAGGTTTTGATTTTCTTCTTCTACAATTTTTTGCTATAATGGCATATCACTATTTTTTCAATGATTAAATTTAAAGCTACTAGTTTATAGGCTAGCTACTGAATTACGGGTATACATTGATGGAAATTTCTTAATGATCCGTGTTTTTTATTTCCCCCTACCATATAGACTGGATTTAGTCATTAAAGATTTTTTATTTCCACCTTAGTTAAGTATTGATTATTAATTAAATAGAATACTAACTTTTAAATAACATTCATTCTAAAAAATAAAATTGATTTTCTAATTGATTTTTTTTATAATTGATTATATTATTTGAAAAAATCTAAATTATTTATCTTTTATTTTTCATATTATTTTTAATTTAATTTAAAATTTTGAAACTTTTACTAGGTTTGTGTATAATTATCAGTAAGTGCTTCAAGTTATATATTTTTGTGATTCAATGACTAAGACTTTAGATTTTTACAATCAATTCACTGATAGTTAGAAATCTAATGGTATTAACATCAACTTGATTGAGTTACTAAGTTAAAAGGATAAAATCAATAGGATAACAATAACTGAGTCATATTGTAGAAACTAAAAAGTTTGAGTCAATGTGGTTTGATGGTCCAAACATAATTTAGGTATTGATTTAATAATAAAACTGCCAACACGAAAAATGAAATTTTATTTTTTGCAGTAAAAGAAAAAACAAACTACATGTCTCGCCTTCCTAGCTTGCTGTTAAAGGGGTATGAGTCCTATAGCTCTCACCAATACTTGAGTCTCCCATCTGATAGGTCTTAGGTTTAGGAAGCCGTAGGTCGAGTTCAACCAGGTAGATCCATATAGTTATGAGAGATTGGTGGAGCCCGTGACACCAGTAGGTGGTCAATCCAGGCTGTTAGTACCCTATATCCAATTCAAAGAGAAGGGCCAATAGGAAAAGGTTAATGACATGAGCTGCAAATTTTACATGACTTATAAAAAATGTTGTATAGGTGCTTATATATTCTTGGGCATTCTCACATCAACAAGCTAGCTTTTGGGATGAGTTATACCCAAAGAGCATGTTAGTTGGCTCCTATTTAGAGGGGTTTAATTTGATGGTTCATCTCATTTCCTCCCCTTTTCCCTACGTCAGATTAAGACCATTAAATTTATACTCCATTTACCCCAAGTTCTTTGTAACATTTATTATTCAACAATTAATCTATGATTTTTTACTAAGACAATGTGATTGGAATTAAAGTATAACATATACATATCCATTTAAGTTTATAAAGTTTATAAACATATGCATAATTTGAACGTAAAGTTCTTCCTTGGCTATGTACGTCTTTTTGTCGATTGGTTAGATTTAAAACTACATAACCATGCTTAATAGTATGTTTATTTTTTAATTAGAAAACTAACAACAATTAAATAAAGTCAAGGGAAGAGAGATGCTGCCATATTGTGAGCTGTAACTACATTCTCTCTTGGTAGGATTACAACTATGCTCCTTAAAAGGCTATCCAAGTTTGAAATAATTTGATGGACCATATGTAAGAGTCTTGGAGCTTTGGCCAAGGATCTTTATAATGCTTGTAGTACTTGTGGTCCTGTGTGCAATTAGAGAAAAAAGTAACACTTGAGAGCATATTGGCGCAAACTTCTTTGCTCGCTTCTAGAAGGCATAGAAGTTTTGCTTCTAATGCTGAGTCACATAAAGGAAGCCACTTCCCATTTTGTAGTTTAGGTTGACCACTGATTCCCATCCAAACCCATGATGTAACTCCCATCCCAGCAAATTGTCTCTAAGCACCGTCAGTAATAAAAATTTCTGGAGTTTTAATAATACTTAAGACTTGGAAAATGTTGCATTGAAACACCATCAATTTTGATTGTGAATTCTTTGTAATTAACCTACATGGTATCTTTGGTAGCCTACCTTATCAAATACTGGCAAGTATCTAAAATATTACAATATATCACTCAAATATCACTATATATATATATATAGCCTAAAGCCCCTTTTGCCCCATGAACTTTGCCAACTTGGACCTTTTACCTTTTGGACTTTGACTTAGTTTAACTCACCTCTCAAACTTTGCAAATTAGAACCTTTTACCCATTCAGCTTAGTTAAATGGAGAATATGTACTAAAAATAAAAAAAAAAGCTGAAGGGCTACCTAAATCATTTGTCTAATGATTGACCATTGTGAGCAAATAATAAGCACAAAGGTTTCAGTTTAACATTTAAGATTGCTCATTTTCCTTTGATTTCACCTATAAGTTTGTGTTTAAGGTTTATTATTGTTTACTCACAAGAATCAACAATTTGACAAATGATTTAGTTAGCCCTTTAATTTTTCTTTTATTTTCATTTTAGTAAACATTCTTCATTTAATTGGACTGAGGGGTAAAAGATCTTAGTTGGCAAAGTTCAGGGGGCAAAAGGGGCTTTAGTGTTATCTCATTTTTTTATTTAAAAAATAAAATTTAATTGGTAAATAATAATAACGTGATTGAGATTTAAAAATTATTGAACGTATTTTCTTTCATTTAATTAATTTATGTGCGATAAATTGTGATAAAAATAATAGAATACAAAAAATCATATTTGATGCTAGGTGGTATTGAAAACCTTACTGGCAATAACAACACTTTACTACTTTAGGTTTTAGTGACAAATTCTATATGATGAAAGAAGCAAGGAATGAAAAACATGGTTATTTTGAAACTTGCAGTCATATACTTGCACGCACTTTTTTTTTTTATATATATTCAGAAGCATGTATAAGGTATATATGATATTAAAGAAATACCAAGAAAAATTAGAAAAATATTCACCTATTTTTTAAAATCTAAAAGACTTTAAACTGTAAATTAACAGAAAATGATACGCAATGCTCCTGGTGCGACGCAAATGCCGTTGACAGGGGTAGACATTCGAGAATGCTACTAACTAGTCTGCTTGCTGGGGAAATTGAAAAGATGTCAAATGCAGCTTAATGTTTTCCATTTTTCGATAAGCATGCAAAATAATATTTATCTTTCATAAACTATTCTAAATATCAAAAAGTAAAATAAGAAAGAAAAAGAGACAAGACTTACAGGCATACACTGTTTTTTCTGCTATAATGTTTTTTCGCTACGTTGTTGAAGTTCGATGAAGGGAACTTGCCACCTTGCGGATGACATGTGGGACAATGCGCAAAGTAACGCGAAAAGTACAAAGCCAACACTACAGTACATGTTGTGTCCTCCAACAGAACATTTACTAAACTCTAAGGACAAGTACCTTTTGCAACGTAACAGGAAAATAGTAAGGATACACATGAATGAGAGGCTATCAAGACATCTTAATGATATTCTTTTTTTAAAAAGAAAGATCAATTTTTTTAAACATTTTATTTTTTAAAAATATAATCTTTTTAATGGACACACACATTTCACGCATGTGCATCACCAAATTAGGTAGTGTCAGTTATCCAAGTTATCCAAGTTGTTCCTATCAAGACCAAAATTGTCAGAATTGAAATTATAAATAATCATTTTTGATTTTTTGTGAATCACAATCATAAAATTTAATATAAAATTACATTTCTGACTCAATTTGTAAATTTCTAAGATTCTAAATTCCCGATTGAGATTTTATATACCGATAAGACAGACTCACAAAGGTTAAGCTCAGTTTATCTATAATTATAATATATCTCCTGAGATCTAGGTGAAATTATACTTTATTTTATTATGTTTTAGAAATATACACTTTATTCATATTTTTTTAATACAATTTGACGGGAATTTTCTAATATCTTAATTTAAACTGTATGGTATTCATCTTTAAATAATTTTAATTTTTATGGTATTTTATTTATAGTTAATTGATATTTAAGAAATATATTTTTTATTTATACAAAAAAAAATAATAATTTAAAATATTTATTAACTGTAAAAAAATATCATACAGTTTAAAATTATAAAAAAATAGCTACCATAATATTTAAATTAAAATTTTAAAAATTGCTGGTAAATTATATTAAAAAGGTAAAAAAAAAATATAATTTAACCTAAATCTTATAGGCATAAACAAATTACATGTAAGAATAATCGAATTTGTTGAAAATTTTCTTTTTAAAACAAAAATGGCGGCGCTTTTTCTTAAAAAAAAAAAAGAAAAAAAAAAAAGAATGGGACCGGAGTTGGTGAATCATATTTTATCTCAAAAGAGAGGAAAAGTCTAAACTCCAAATTGGACAAATCCAAGTCGGGACTCTCTAGTCAAATCCCATCCAAATTGAAAAACAGAGGTAAAAAAGATCTCCCTCCTCCTTCCTGCTTTCGCACCCCAACCCTCTATTTAGGCAATTTCCATTCGCCCCTCCCCCATCTCATTAACTATTGTATCTCTTTCTCTTTCTCGTCTTCTCGTTCTTCGATTTGCTTAATCAAATCCCAGCTATGGCACCTACCGACGTCGTCTCCAACAAGCCTCTCATTGTCAGCTTCGGCGAGATGCTGATCGACTTCGTCCCCACCGTATCCGGCGTCTCCCTGGCCGACGCTCCCGGCTTCCTCAAGGCCCCCGGTGGTGCGCCCGCCAACGTCGCCATCGCCGTCTCTCGTCTCGGCGGCCGCGCGGCCTTCGTCGGTAAGCTAGGAGATGACGAGTTCGGCCACATGCTCGCTGATATTCTCAAGCAGAATGGCGTCTCCGGCGATGGGATCTGCTTCGATCAGGGTGCCAGGACTGCCCTCGCCTTCGTCACTCTTCGCGCCGACGGAGAGCGCGAGTTCATGTTCTATAGAAATCCTAGCGCCGACATGCTCTTGACGCCGGAGGAGCTCAATCTGGATCTCATCAGATCTGTGAGTGATCTATCTATCTTAGCAAATTGCAACGATTTATACTCAGTTTAATTTTTTTAGTTCGCAGTTCAATTTTTCGTAGAATTTTGGATCTTCTAGGATCATGCAGGAAGTTTTTGCTCAATGTTGAGTTGATAATTCGTAGTGTAAGAACTAAGAAACGCCTGGCAGTTATTGTTAGCTTAAGATTTTGCGAGGGACTTTCTGAGATTGAGCAGATGTAGTGTAGATGGAGAATAGAATGCAAGTCTCCGAAGTCCAAAGTCGTAACGCTCGACGTGGATCGGAGGAGAAGGTTGCTGTGGACGTCACGTGAGCATTCTTCGTTCACGTGATTTCCTGTCCACGTGTACTTCCTTCACTGGATTTGCCGAGTCAGATTTTTTTAACGCTTGATTCTCTTGCCATCTGCAAGTTTGAGTCATTTACCTTAGTGCCCTCTGATTTTGTGTTTTTGTTTTTCTTGAAACCACTCCTCGTATTTTATATTTCTGTGGTTGCTGATGTTTTTTTCAAGGAAATATTTTAAAAGATAGAGACCCCATTTTTTAGCCGTTCTCTTTCTTTTTCCTTTTATAAAGTTTTTCCTTTTTTTTTTTCTTTGGGAGACGGGCGAAGACAACTTTGCGGAATACTACTGCGCCTAAGGATGAGAGAGAGTATAAATTATGATTCATATATTTTTTTTGTTTTACTTTCATTTTTCTGAATGCTTAAGTTGGATTCTTTCACGTGTTTGTCATATCTAACTGGACCACATTAGCTGGTTGGTGCTAAAAAATGCTCGATTGATCTTCAATCATTTTGCTCGCTTAATGCTAATAAAATCTGAATTTTTACTTTTGGGTTGTAGGCTAAAGCATTCCACTATGGCTCAATTAGTTTGATTGTGGAGCCTTGCAGATCAGCACACCTGAAGGCCATGGAAGTGGCAAAAGAAGCAGGTGCCCTTCTCTCTTATGACCCAAATCTCCGTCTGCCTCTTTGGCCCTCAGCTGATGAGGCACGGAAGCAGATATTGAGCATTTGGGACAAGGCAGACGTGATTAAGGTCAGTGATGTGGAGCTAGAGTTCCTCACTGGGAGCGACAAGATTGATGATGAAGCTGCATTGTCACTTTGGCGCCCCAACTTGAAACTGCTCTTGGTCACCCTTGGTGAAAAGGGTAGCAGATACTATACCAAGGTGCGTCACGTGTCTCTAACTACACTTCAGATTAGACAAATTTTGGTTGGTTTGAAAGGCTTGCCTTTCTTGCTTTAAGGGTGGTAGGTGATGTGTTGCCGAATTTGGATTTCTTTTTATTTTCCTTAGACTATATGCAGGTAGTTTTAACGTTTTGCTTGGTTCCGCTGACAGACTCATGGTCTAAATTTGTCTCACACCTTCTGTAACAGTTTACCTGTAGGTATATGGAAGGATGAAAATATTCATAGTTAACATACTACCTTCCTCAGTAATATCTACGTCAAGATTATGGTGTCCTAGTATTATTTTAAGATCAAATTTATTCTGGGTGTTGGAATTTTATATTGTTTGAAAGCTTTTAGCCACTTATAGTTGACACTTGACAGAATCGACTTGGCAACTTGGTTTAGTGTAGTTATAATATTTCTAGGGCGGGTAGGTGGGTTGGTGGCTTCAGCCCGGCGAGAATATTGTGCATTTATTTGGTTGTTGCTGCTGGCTATTAGGACAGATCCATAGTTTATTGTTCAAGTATATACTCCACCTGTGCAGAGAATGCCTTCTAGAAATAGGCTTGTCCAGTTGTGAGCGTATTGTATGGTTTTTGTGATCCTAGCATATTGTTTGCCAAAACATGTTATATTTCTTCTGAAGTGTTGGAGACCCACTGTTCTTCTTCGTTTTATAATTGCATTGACATTTGTTTCTGGGAAAACCAAAAGCAACTTTAATCGACCCCATTGTTTTGAAACTACAGGACTTCAAAGGAGCTGTGGATCCTTTCCATATGAAAACTGTGGACACTACTGGCGCTGGCGATTCATTTGTTGGGGCCCTGCTCTGCAGGATTGTTGAGGACCCTTCCATCCTCGAGGTTAGCTCGTGGTCTTCAATTTACTGCTCCTAAACTAACCCCTCTACTTAACATGATAAATTTTGGAGATCTAAGTTACCGAGATTTGCCTTTTTTTTTTTATGTGTTGCTGCAGGATGAATCCAAATTGAGAGAAGTGCTGAGATTTGCAAATGCTTGTGGGGCAATCACAACCACCAAAAAGGGCGCCATCCCAGCACTCCCTACAGAGGCCGACGTCCTCTCCCTCCTCCTCAAAGAAGTCTAAAGAGCTTGGACATGGCACATGCTTTCCCTTCTTTTTTACTTTCGGTTTTCTTCTCTCTCCCATGCAAGTTAGGGGAATTTTCGGGTTTTGTAAGGATGTTATTCGAGTGGTTTCTTTACTGCCAAGTTTGGCCTAATGCTAGTCGTTGTTCCTCCAGCCATTTATTTATAAACATCATTCTTTTTCTATGAAAAGAACTGAGAATGATCTGGAAAACTCAACTCTACCTCAGTGAAGTTTTGAATCTCTGACTTGGTTTGATGTAGCGTTTGAGATTACGAAACTGTCTTCTCGTTTGCAACAAGATAAAATTTTGAGTCCATATTTAGGCGTCAGTTGGCAGTTGGCACCAGCCTTGATTCCAAACCGGGCTCCGGACTAGCCCAAATATATAATTGCCTCAGCAAATTTCAGTTATCCGACAACCATTAAAATCACCCAACATTTTATGCCAAAACGTGAAAAAATAATTTATAACTCTAATGTCAACAAGTTCGTGTACAACTATAAATCTATACCAATGTTTCATACGATGTCGTTTGTAATTATATATTAGTAATTTTATTAACGTGACCTCATCTGATTTGAGTAAAAGAGTTTAGACACTTTTAAGTGAAAGGTATTAAATTCAATTTAGGACTTTGTGTATAAAGATTAATGTAAAAGATGTTCACGCTTTGGCCTCCCAGATCACTTCAAATAGATTAGTCTTGTCGGTGAAAAAGAAAAAGAAAAATAGATACTAGTCTCTTCCACAAATGAAGATTTACATTACTGTTTGTTTCCTATCCTATGAAGTGTCTGTTGCAGAAAAACCGCATTTACCAAACCCGCCGTGTGGAGGAGCAGGATCCGTCAAACGGGCTGGAAGGAAAGCTGTGGCCGCCACGAAAAAGGCTGGATGTAAGTGCTCTGTGCTCGAAAAATGGGTACCTAATTGAAAATAGTGAAAAAATAGAAGGAACGTCGTACGCCTACGCTGACTCGATTCAATTTCGTAAATTGCTGAGAAGAGATATTCCCCGAAAATCACAGATTCAGATTTGTTTCGTATCCCGTTGCGTTGTGTTATGTTTACATTCCTTCCGATCGATCCCCCACTCTCGTTACGGTAGACGTCCCCCGTTCACATCTCGTGGCAAATCGAAGACCCTAGAATTAGGGTTACTCAGTCAGTATCAACTCTTGGGAGGAGCTAGAAGTACCCTCCGGTTAGGGTTTTGGTTTCGATCCACTCCGGAAAGCGCAAACTCGGTGGTTCGATTCTCTCATCCTTGATATCTTTTCCTTTATTTCCTTATTCCGGTCTTGCGATTTCTGCCGATTCCTCGTTCATCCTGATGTTGTTTCGATTGGCTTAGATTCTGGAGCTGTAATTTTGAAGACGAATTTTGATTTTTTAAGGAAAAAAAACTAAAAATGGAACAATTTGTTTTGTGTTGGCGCTTACTGGCTTACTAGGTGCTGCGTCATGATCACTTGGTTCGTTTCTTTCATTTGTTCATTTGCCATTTTAGATGTACATTTACTTGATTGAGGGATTCATGTAACAAAAAATGGCTTGTGAGTCTTGTTTTTACCTTTGCTTTTCTTGCATTTACAGAGTGAGAGAAATGTATAATAACCCGGGAGTCCAGCCTGGGACGTCAATACCTTCAACAAATGCCCAGCCACCAAATCCATTTGGTAATGCATTCTATGGAGCTGGCTCCGGGCTGATTCGTGGAGGCCTTGGGGCATATGGAGAAAAAATTTTGGGATCAAGCTCCGAGTATGTTCAAAGCAATGTAAGCAACATTTTGGTTGTGTGCTGAGTAGTGCACAAAATGGTCATAGCAATTTTAGCAATTTTCTGTAAGAAACATGGCTTCAGACATGTGAGAAGAGTAATAGGGGCATCCTCACAGTTAGATGTTATGTTATGAATGTTTTGTTTCTATAATCTAAGCCTTCCAATTCGAGGCTGCTGATCTTTCAGGATTTCCCTTGATATGCTAAATTTCAAAAGAGCGAGCGGTGTATCCCTGTTGTCAGTGTTGATCTTATTAATCGCATCTTCTTTTATTTTGCCTGACTGTTTGTTGCTTGGTGATGTAATTGACAGATAAGCAAATACTTTTCAGACCCTCAGTATTACTTCCAAGTTAACGATCAGTATGTGAGGAACAAATTGAAGGTTGTTTTACTTCCATTTATGCATAGGGTGAGTGCTAGTGTCCTTTTGCTTTTTCCCTTTTTCCTTCTTTTTGCATTTTTCCTTTCTGCCCGCAAGAAAGTTTTTCTTTGCATCTATTTATGTTGCCTTAGTGTTCCCATGTGTACCCCAGGGCCATTGGACGAGAATAACAGAGCCAGTTGGTGGCAGGCTCTCCTACAAGCCTCCAATTTATGATATAAATGCACCAGATTTATATATTCCATTCATGGCTTTTGGTACCTATGTTGTCCTTGCTGGGTTTTCATTGGGATTACAGGGAAAGTAAGTATTTTGCTGGCAATACAAAGGGCTCCTTCCTTTTGAATTGCTTTCTTACTTCCAAACCTGATTAAGAAAAAAAAAATATCATCTACTTATTTTAGTTTTAGAGTCATTTAGAAGCATCTGGATGTGCTATAATTTCACAATCTTGCCCATTTTCATTTTTCATCATGTACTGGAAGTTATGACTGAAGTCTGCACCATTATTTTTAACACATTTTGAACAAATTAATCATCTACTTGTCCTTTGATCACTGCAGACTAAAGTCGCAGCATGAGAGAATGAATGTTACTAGATTAAAACTAGGTGATAATTGCTAACTGATATCATTTGTTGCGTGTTAGTAAATTTATTGGCTTATATTTTGAAAATAGGCTAATGGTCATAGTTTGGTTGCCTCATGCATTAAGGTGATACATGATGGCACTTGATCTACGAAATTTTTGTCCAATAGAGTGTAGTCATGTGATGTAAATGCTGGAAATTTTTTTTCTAGAAAAATTATTTAGCCTCAAACTTGGCCTTGCCAAAAAAAGACTAGAGAAATCTCATTTCATTTTTGCCATTAATAGTTGACTTTTAGCAGGCAGGGACTTAAAAGAAAGTAATAATAATTTCGGTTTGGATGGATGGCTGAATCATTCTTATTGCAATGAGCTATGTTCTAGCAACCCCTCATTATCTTCTTTGATCTGTTCATTTGATTGTCTCCTTTTTTGCTTGGCATTATCAGGTTCAGCCCGGAAGTTCTAAATTGGTTGTTCATTAAGGGACTGTTGGGCTGGTGCATGCAAGTCATGCTGCTGAAAGTGACTTTGCTTTCACTGGGAAGTGGAGAGGCACCGTTACTTGATATTGTGGCGTATGCTGGGTATACTTTCGCTGGGCTGTGCCTGTCTGTTACTGGGAAGCTCGTGTGGGGATATGCGTATTACTTCGTAATGCCATTTACCTGCTTTTGCATGGGAGTTTTCTTGGTGAAGACAATGAAGAGAGTCCTTTTTGCGGAAGTCCGGAGTTATGATTCCAGCAGGCACCACTACCTGCTACTATTTATTGCGTTGGCACAGTTCCCACTCTTCATGTGGCTCGGCAACATCACTGTTAACTGGCTTCTCTAAAACTTCGCCTTTGTTAGTGCACTGATAGAAAACTGTGTATTTGGCGAATCTGGGGATGATTGTCAATGATTATTCTTCGTTCAAGGGCATTTCTTACTGTTATATTCTTGCAGGTGGTTTGGGCAGTTAGCTAGAAACTTCTGCTTGCCTATTATGTTGCCTGGGTTGGGTTTTAGCTTTTCAAGAGCAAATAGAAACTCTGGCTGGTATATCGTACAAATTCTCCATAGAAGCTTTTTGTAGCGATAAGGATGGTTCGGTCCAGCTTCATGTATCTATCTTCAATATTTATATGCAAATCGAGCAATTCTTCTTGGTGTTGGTGACTCAATTCCTTGTTATTAAACGACCCATTGAAGGCACAATTCATTTAGAAGTACTTGTGGCAAGCATTAAATCATTTCATAACAAAGATGTTTCCCAAGTCCTCTGAACAGGAAAATCACTGATCTGCAACCAATTCTTTCGTTCGGCATTGGCATGGATGTCAATATGGAACAAGGGAACCGATTAACCCCTATCAAAAGAATTGCTAGAACATGGCTAATCCGAGCAAGCAAGAATAACAACCTAGGGCAGCCTCGTTACGATATAGAATCACTTGCCCTGAACTGGGGAAGTTTTAGGTCCAGTATCAAAACCAAACAAACGCTGATCGATAATTTTCACTCAACCCAGATCTGGGACACAGTACTCGTCTTCCTGTAGCGGCTCCAACCTGGGCTTCTGGTTAGTAGGAGGCTCGTTGTACTTGAAGGATCTAGATGAAGAGATGAGATTGCTGAATTGTGCTATCGGAAGTTGAGGGACTTGTGCTGCTGCCACAGCATCCTGCGGTGGATGATCCTCAAAGACACCCATGTCGTTTAGCCATTCGAGCCCTCCAAGCTCGATTTGCTCTTTCTGCTGGCAGAACAGAAAATCTATCGGTAACTTATCTCAGGAGAAAAGCAACATTTAAAACATTTCTACATTATAGAATGATTCAGGAACAAAGCAAAACCAACAAAACTAAATATCTTTTCCCGGTCTAATACTCCATTGGATGTGCTCTTATATCATATGTATTACATCACCATTGCAAACATTTAAACACCCACAGTAACAGAACAGTATCCTCACCTCTTCCTTTTGGGGAGATTCGATATCAGAAAACCGTAACACATCATCCATGGTCCAGGAAGAAGTATAGCTCGATGTCTGTTGCACAGACACGTTCAAGGAAGCATACTGTGGATTACTCTTGTTTGATGGGTCCAAGAATCTCTTCTCGCTGTCCTTAGAGCAACCAGAGCTCAAGGCAACCCGGATCCCAGTGGCCAGGAAGCGCTGATGGTTGGCAGAAAGGCTACCAACTGAATGAATAGGCCCATCACAGTCCTTGCAGAACAGGGCTCTATCTTCAACACAGAAAATGAAAGCCGGCTTTTCCTGCCAAGTTTATTTATTAGAGGATGAGATCAATCAAACCCATGCTTGCCTCAACATAGATCAGCTGAAAGTGAAAGACTTTTACCTGACAAATATCACATGGAGGGAGCTTGGTGGAGAGACACTGAAGCAGGAGCCTCTGGTGCTTGCTGGCTAGCTTATTGGCGGCATGGACTTGGACATCGCATTTGGCACACAGAGCTGCCTCATCAGCGCAGCAGATCACTGTTGCTGGAGCCTTCTCGCACACATCACACTGGATTTTCATCTCCAAACCTTCCCTCCCCCTGATCTATCACTCTGATGAGCACCCACCTATATGCAGAATCAGATCTTGAGAAGCCAGCTGAAAATTTGCTGGGAAGAAGGAAGAGAAGGAGAGGGCTAATTAGCAATGTATTTCTCCAGTATTCAAGAGGTACCCAGCTATGAAAGACTACTGGTAGAGATTCCAGCCATTGGCTCGAGGGCTTTTAACACTTTAAGCCAACAAACGAACGATTAGGGTCAGAGAAATTAATACTACTAGAGGATGTGGGATAATTATCAGCGGAAAAGTTAAGTTGGGCAGCCAGCAGGTGCAGGGAGGGGCCAGAAAGAGGCGGAGAAGTAAGAGCTGGGGAAGGCAGATCATACACGTGGCATATCAAAATCAGGAAATCTGCTGCCCTCAATCAAGCAACGCAGGGTCCCACCAACCCATTTTTGTGGTTCTCCTCTAATTTTTCTCTCACCGCAAGTCCCATCAACCACTTAATAGGACCATGTTGGTACCCTCAAACTTTAATTCGCGGTTTATCACGAATTTTTGTGCGAGATTTCGTTTATCATGACTAAGCAATTTTCAGTACAAATATTTTTGTAAGTTATCAATTTTTTCTATAAAATACTGTCATATGCTATGATATTCTGAGCTTTTATGTAGCCATTCAGCTCTTGCATGGCCAAACTGAACTCCTGGGGTCTCGAATTCTCCTTCAAACTTTCCATTCAAAGGGTGTCCGGCTTACATGGATAAGTATCATAGTTGACCATTTAATCCATTAATCTTTGCATTTTGATTTTTTTTTTCCTTCTCGCTAATTCCAATCCCAAATAAAGGGTTTTTTACAATTACCATATGAAGTTTAAATAATATTACACTTTCTTCCTTAAGAGTTGAAAATGCACACTTATCCTCTATTTTTTAATGCAGTTAATCATTTGTCAGTTAAAATTACAACCAGCCATCTTAAATTTAATTTATAATTATATCAAAAATTTTTGAAATTTATAATTTTTCAAGATTGTTCATCTCCTTCTCGTCTCTTTACTTCTATTATTCGTTACCGCCATTTCGACACTGTCCATTTCCTTTGCTTCCCTGCCTCCTTATCCAACCTCGTCTTCTTACTCCATCGCCTCCTTCCTCGACCTTGTCCTTAAAGTCACTTATCCTCCTCGCCTTGACCCATTCAGATTTACCCACATTCGCCTCACATGTCCTTCCATAGATCAACGCAAATCGAAAAATAGAAGAAGAATGCCAATGCTTCAATACATCCAGCCACTTTAATTAACTTTTTATCTAAAATTATATCATTTATTAATAATCACTTGAATAATGTTTTTAGAAAATAATATATCTAATTAACAATCATTTGAATAATGTTTTTAAAAAAATAATTTTTTTTGTATCCAACTAAGAAAAATAATATATCTAATTAACAATCATTTGAATAATGTTTTTAAAAAAATATTTTTTTTTGTATCCAACTAAGAAAAATAAAAAATTAAGAGAAAATACCAAGATTTTCTAGAAAGTGTTAAAAAAATGTTCAACCTTTTTAAATATAAAGTTTCAATCAATATAATTCAAGTTGGGTGAAAATCTCTATATATCAAAGTAATTACTAATAACTCATTTCTTAGAATCATTGTTAAACATGTAGCCATATTGTTTTACCTCGTATTTTAAAAATAAATTATTTTTCAACATTTCTCATTTTAATTTTTTCTTTTTATTTTATTTTGAATTCACTACATGAGGAACTAACTTTTGAGACAAATATAATGGGGTAAATAGAGCATTTATCTCAAATATCTATATTCAAAATTTGAGGCAAAAACTTCGAAGCATATATTATATTTGTCACCAAGTAATATACAGTGGAGATAGATAAAATATTTGACTCCATAAATCGATTCAAAATTGGAGGCAAATAATTGAAACCAAATATTCTATGTTGATAATTAGAATAGGATGTAAGAAATAAAAAATTAAATAAAAATTTATCTCTAATAATTAAATTCAAATAATTAGAGGCTTATATTATATTTTTCACTAATATGGGCAGAAGTGTTTTGCAAACTTCTAAATAATGTGATGAACTTTAAATTTTTTTATATTAATATCATTATTATGTGTTTGTTTTATTACTTTTATATATGAATGGATTTCTTTCTTGGTAAGACTTACATAGATGACTTATATAGCTCTTAGTCAAAAAGTAAATTCAAATATTTGAGACCAAAAAACTTGGTAGAAATAACGCAAATTTCACAAAGCTTGAGGAAGGTAGAGTTGAGTTCAACCATGGCCAACCCCTGGGCTTTACATTTGCATTTCTAGATGGCATCGGCCATGATGGCGTTGCAGAAATTGAAGTTGAAGTCATTGTTTGCGGTTAAAAGCTGGGAGACAGCGTAACCGTTGCAGTCTTGGCATGTTTGGTGCATCCCACGGTCAGCGATGTAGGTGGCGTCGAAGAGGAGAGTGGAGATGAGGGACCTCGAGTTAGTGGTCTTGGTCTGGGTAAGTCTCAATGTAGCAACCGCAAGGTCGTCATCGAGAGCCTGAGGAGCAGTGGCGGAGCTACGTTATGCAACAGCCCCCCCGGGAATTTTGAAAAAACGTAAATATGGGGTATTAATTTGATGATTTTGTCAAAAGTTAAGGATTGTGTGTGCATTTTGCCCCCCCAAATATTGTGGAAAAATATAAAGATGGGGGGGCAATAAGGTAGGCTATGAAGAAAGTAGGGACCCAGTGAGTAGTTATTCCCTTTACATTAAGTGGATATTCTAACATGGCCTAAATGCACTATTAGTCCTCAAACGTTTCCAACTCGTATGATTTGCTCATTGATATTTGAATTAGTGTGAATTAGTCCCAATTTACAGCTTTACCTAACCGCGGCATTGTCTCTCTCCTCCGGGCTTGCCCCCCGGAATCAAAAATCCTGGATCCGCCACTGCTGAGGAGCACCGACAAGGGGTTTAAATGAAAGGGTATTTGAGTAGAAGGAGAAGTCGCATAAGGAAGAGAGGAGGCATAGAGATGGATGGGTTGATGTGGAGGTGGAGGATAATGGAAGTGGAGAGACGAGGAGAGAAAGGACAAATTTGGAAAGCTGTAGATTTCTAAAGTTTTGGGTATAATTGTAAATCAAACTAAATTCAAAGTGGCTGACTGACAATATTAAAAAATATGAGGTAAGTGTATATTTTTAAATCTCAAGGGTAAGTGTAATATCACCTAAAGTTTAAAGAGTAACCGTAAAAAGCATCTAGATAAACTAGCCACGATTGGTTGCGTAAGGTCAGTGACACGTTGATGCTAGCACTCTCAACCAAATTTGTCAAAATCTAGAGTCGTTTTTATTTTTCACAAATTGTAAATCGTAAAATTCTATTATAAGATTATCAAAATTCTATGAAAGGATACCGAAAAAAATATAATTATACATAAACCTTAAAATAACAAATTTAAGTTTTTTCGTCAAAATAAAACCCCCTTGTTTTTGAACGGTAATAATAAATTATATTATTAATAATAAGTAGTAACTACATCCCTTGTTCCAGAAAAATATTAAAACCAATCGCCAACAAACCCTGCAAAGTACAAAAGAACTCTAAAAAACGCAAGCTAGCCGGTAAATAAAAACCAAAACCCCTTAATTCTCCTTTATCTTAACAATCAAATACATATTTAACACCTAGCAACTACTATCTTTAGCATAAAGAGTCACATACCCAAGACCCAAAGAAGTAAAATAAAATAAAATTCTAGTCTTTAATTTCCCATTACAATGTTTTTAATTTACACTTCATTGCCGATTTTTTTGGTCTTAGTCTTGTTTTTTTTGTCCCTTTGGTTGGTCTTTCACCTTGTCAAAATACTCTTAACATTCTCAATGCTAACTCATTACACCCATCAAAAGATGCCTTGGTAAGAATAGAAGACCCTAAACTTCGAAAACTTGTCCCAATTTGAAGACTCAACACTTTTAATTACCGCATCCAAGATTTTCAAAATTAGTGAGACCCATAAAAAATAAATAAGACATCTCTTTATTATATATTGTTTACCCTCACCCCAACATCATCCTTACCATTTTTTACTCTCCCATAAGAAAAAGTAGACCCATTTCTTGATGAAGCTTTTAACAAAATAGATTCATTTTGGGATCCATTATTTAGCTCACCCAAATCCTGCTTAGGCCCACTAGAGACACAAGTTAACGCGCTTTGTCTTCTCCCACACCAGCATCACCCATGTTGTCAAATTCGGCTCGCCTAGGCCGATTCAACTGGTCGGACCGGACCTAAAGTCTCCACAGGTTATATAGGTTAGTTCAGTAGCGGTCAAAACCTAGTCAAATTGGCTTGATCCGCTTAACCTGATCAAACTTGGTCACCCGGTCAACTCAGACTAAGCACCTTTTCCTTTGTTTTTTTTGTGTTAAATCTATGCCCGAAGAATATGAGTTGTTCCTGCTCTTGCCACAGGCTTCAAGTTCTGGATCAGTGCAAGAAAAGAAAAAGGGATTTTCAACATAATCAATGCGGGTTCTCTTAGTTTCATCATGAGAGCTAAGAGAAATAAAAAGATGAGGCGGAGATCAAAGTAGAGCTCCAGTAAAGGACCGCAAAAGAGAAAGATTGAACAAGATGAGCATTGCGCCTGAGAGAGGAATTGATCATAAACCCAGAACGAAGAATCTAATTGAGAACTGGAGACATGAATTTGAAACACAAAAAACAACAAACGAAAATGAAGCATCAATGTTTTTAATAAAGGAAAAATTACAAAAAATTCCCCCATTAGATTTGGTAAAACCTTTAATTTAGTTATCACTATTTCAAATACCTACAACTATTCCAAAAAAGATTAACATATGTACACTCAACCCTCTGACCATAGCTCTATTAATGACCTATTAAAACAAAAAAAAAAAAAAACTCGTTTAATCCGCCTAGCCTTTTTATTGCGATAATTTTGCCCCCCACCCAAACTTATGCATCTAACTTTGCCCGCCTAACACAAGAAAGATCTATCGTCCTTTCTTCTTTCTTCTTCTCTCTCACAACCATCGTTTTTCCCTGTCCGATTCACCAGAGAACAAATCATCATGGGAATCGTCATCACTTTTCCCTGTCACATTGGAGAGATCGAATCAAAGAAAGGGGCGGAGTTCTAATCGTTTGAATCAGAGAGAAGAACGACCAACGAGGAGGATTCAGCGACGACGATAGACGACCCACGAGGAAGAGAAGACCAGAGAGAAGACCAATGAGGCAACGACCTATAAGGAAGAGAGGAAGAGAGAAAAGATCGACGAGGCAACGACCGATGACCGATGACCGGCGAGGAGCCGACGACGACTGAGATTTCGCTATTTGATGCCAATTACTTCAGAAACACTTCGGCTGTTCGATGCTGATTCAATCTATCGCATTGTGCCTCTCTCCGATCCGATCTCCGATTCCATCGTGTCTGTTGTGATTTGATCTCCAATTCCATCGTACCTTGTGACTTTCCTCTCTCCCATTCGATCTTTGATCGTGCTTCACAAGTGTCTTCTCTCCGACTGGCCTGTAACTTTCTAAAATCAGACGACTGGCGGTGAGAGAGAAGAAGAAAGAGGAAGAGAGGAAGAGAGGAAGAGAGAGTTTCTTGATGCTAGAATAGATTTGTCAAGAAATATACAAAATTTATATTCCCTCTTTCTCAGTTTACTTTAAACATATTTTTTTTTTGGATATCGTAAAAAGTTGAAATATTTCCTCTTTTGGAAAAATTTAAACAATTAAATAATTCTTTTACACAAAACCCAATAAAAGCTTTTTTTTAATATCCACTTAATCTCTCACTGCATAAAACCCAAATTTTTTTTTTTTAATCATCATTTAAATTTTTACTACATAAAAAATTAACACAAATTACATACACCTTAATCTCTGTGTCCAGATAAATATTTTAACTTAATTGGGATGGAGGTAGTATTTGTTTCTTATTTAGACTTCAGATTGTTAGATGCAGAAGTTGGGGGCAAAATTTTTATGAAAGAAAGCAAAGAGGGCAAAACAAATATTTTCTTTTTTTTTTTTTTACGGAGGAGGTATGTGTAAATTAGTTTTAGTGTTTTAATGGATGTTAATGGTGAAGGAGGTAAGTGTAGGGATTTTAAGTTTTTAATGGGGGCTAGGGTAAGTTTTTGAAACAGCATGACACAAGTGTAGGTTTAGTGAAACCTCAGGAAATGTTTTTTTGTAATTTTTCTTTCAATAAATCAATGGAAGAAAAAAAAGGAAGAGGCTTGATTTGGTTGAAACAAAAGGAGAGGGATCCTTTGAGACAAAATCAGCAGTCTCATTTCTATAAGAATGGGAGAAAAAGAAGCTGAGGGTGTAGAGGTAACAAAAGGTGAAAAAGCGGAGGAAGAAGTTAGCGAGATATGTGAGGTAAATGGAAAGAAAGAAAGTAAATTAGGGGAAAGGTAATTGATTTTTCCTTCCGATACACAAAATATCTTTATAAATACATCAAGATTTAAAAGAATTATCATTTTACTCTTATAAATTATAAACTAACAAATACATCAGTTTTCTACCTTTGACATCAACCATGTTAGAACAACAATAGACTGTATGGGTAAGAATTCTGTAATAACCCTAGAAATTAAGGAAAGAAAATTACCAAATTATCCTAAATGTGAAATTACCATTTTACCCTCAAGGGTATTTTCATAACTTTACCTATCAATTTAGAAAACCAATGTAAAACTAATAATTTTGATCCTTAGACAATTCCTTTAGCGTTCACTACGTCAAATTCCAAACCGGAAGCTCAAAGTCATCTTCTTTAAGCTAAAGGCCATTTTTGTCCTTTTCCAATTGCTGAATTCTTCTCATGAAAATAAGTCAAAAGAAAATTTTTTTATTCAATTCTTAATTTGTTTACTTAGTTTTAAAAAAAAAATAGCTTATGTGAGTGTAATGGCCCAAGTCCAGAACCAGTCAACGGAACACCTGCCCATACCACATGGGCTATCATTTGGAAAAGGATAAGCGCTAGGTGCTTATGTTCTGGAATTGGAGCCTATATATCCACATAAGGCTTCCCACAATTCACCCATGTGGGATATGGGGGTGTTACAAACTCCCCCCCTTATGTACCCAACATCCTCGTTGGGGTCAATTGGATTACTTGGTTCTCCCGGATCAAGTAACCTCTCTAATCGGACTACTTAGCCCCTGGCAAAGTAGCCTCTCGTGCCCAGGATCAGTCCCAATAGACGATGCATGTGCATACCCACTATTCCACACCATCGTGGTTCCGGGTCGGCTCTGATATCATCTGTAATGGCCCAAGTCCAGAACTAGTCAACAGAACACCAGCCCACACCACATGGGCTATCCTTTGGAAAAGGATAAACGCTAGGTGCTTATGTTCTGGAATTGGAGCCTATATATCCACATAAGGCTTCCCACAATTCACCCATATGGGATATGGGGGTGTTATAGTGAGTACGCGGTTTATATTAGGTTTGTACTATTGTTGCGTAGAATAATTTTCCAACTAACCCTAATCTTTAATTTTTTCTTTAAAAAAAAATCCAGCCACGACACCTCCTGGATTATTAAAAAAATAATGATTATCTAATTATCTCCTTATCTTTATTTTTCCTTAATTAAATCACATTCACTATTACGTCACTATTATTCTTTTTCTTTCTATTTTATTTTTCCGTGTTTCTATGTGACCAAGAGTTTGAATTGGTTTAGAAACTAGACCTAGGTGAGTTCATTCTCTTCTTTTCTTCTCCCTACCAATTGCTGCCTGAGCCACACTAAGAAAATTGGATATTTTTTTTCTTTCTTTGCAAGAAAGCCATCCACAATCCTTGGGTTCTTTTTCCGTGGGCTGTTGTCTTTGCTTATTCCTCCATCATACCATGTAAGTCCAGCCCTTTATGCTTTGATTATTGGTTATTCAAAAGTGTTGGAACATTAATTTAATTCCATATTTTGCTTAGATTCATCATATTGAAAAAAAAAACTCCATTGGGACATAAAAACAATCATACGTGCACTGGCAATTCCGAATTCATCTGTGCAAGTTTAAACTAATTAGTATCACTCTTTTATTTTTTATTTTTTTTCCACCACATAAATACCTTATTTTTGTTCTATTTTCATTGCTAGGTTTTCTTTATTCAAAATTCTAGCCTTTTGCACTCGTTCCTGATGCGATCAAACCCCTATTTGCACCCGAGCCTCGATAAGCCACTGTAACCTTTTTGGAATTATTTTTGGCTGAAGATTTCAAACCTCATAGCCCTGTTAAGTCCATTACCTTTGTTATCCAAGTTGTTACAGTGGCCTAGGAACAGGGGCGGACCTATGTAGGGGCAGGGGGGCTGCTGCCCCCCGAAAATTTTGAAAAAATTGAAATATAGGTACTTAATTGGTTAATTTAAGAGAAATTAGGGACTAGATATGTATGTTTGCCCCCCCGAAAATATTGAAAGAATATGAAGATGGGGGGGCAGTAAGGTAGGCGCTAAATAAAACAGTGACCAAATGAGCAATTATTCCCTTTAGTCTTAAACAGATATTCTAACATGGCCCAAATGTACTATTAGTCCTTCAAATTTTTCAACCTGTACGAGTTGCACCCTAATCTTTGAATTAGTACGAATTTATCCCAATCTCTAGCTTTACCTCGCCACGATGCCGTCCCTCTCCTCCGGGTTTAGTCAACTCTCCTCCGGGCTTGCCCCCCGGAACCGAAAATCCTAGTTCCGCCACTGCCTAGGAAATCCTCATTGAAAGGTGTAGAGCTTCTTTGGCCTTCTGGAGCCCTAGAGATCTAAAAAATATATTGGTAATTAAAATTAAAATTTGTCCTTTCAAATTCAGTTTTTACAGCCACTACATACGCTTATAATTCAGTGTGTTGGCTGTTGTAATTTTATGATCAATATCAAGAAGGCTCCCGACACTATAAAATAGATACAAAATCACGATTGAAAGCCCAGTCACCTTTCAATCGGGATATTGGTTAGAACTGATTGCTTTGCTACAGTGGATGCGGTCGTCTCTTTTCAAGTCACAATTTATTGTGACTAAATCTCAACTTCAAAAAATGACTGAAACTTCTAGTAAAAGATAGGTCAAGAATATTATGGGTTGTCCTACACCCTATGACTGACTAGTTTAGTCGCTATATTTGCGACTGCCATGGTCAATCGCTATAATATGACTTTTATTTTTAAAACAAAACACATTATTATGTAATATAATTATTTTTTAATTAATATTATTTAATTTAATTGGTTATTTATTTTATTTGTTATTTAATTGATAATTTCATTAAATTGCTATGAATATTATCTTATTTTAAATATTAACAATAAAATAAACAAAATAATGAAATTAAAATTTAAATAAAACACATTTACATTAATATAAAAGTCAACATACATACCAAAATATAAAATTAAAAAAAATTCAAAAATTAGACCCAAAGAACAATTCAAAAATTTCAATAAAATAATCATAGTTCAAAAATTTCAAAAATCACAATTTCAAAACTCAAATCTGGAGAAGAAGGCATAAGGAGAAAACTGAGGCGGAGGAGGCTGAGGCGGACGGCTGTGAGGCCGACAAGACTGAGGTAGAAAGTGGTGAGGTCGAGGAGGAGACCGAAGCAGACAATGGTAAGGCCGAGGAAGAGACTGAATCAGATGGAGGTAAAGTTGAGGCGGAGGTCGAAAGGGCGACGGTGAGGAATGACGAGCAATCGATAAGGCAATGGTGATGAGGCCGAGGAGGTGAGGTAGATAGGTGACATTGAACGATGAGGTGATAAGGATGAGCGAGGTGGATGGGGGATGTGGACGGTGAGGTAGACGGTGAGATAACGCAACAAAAAGGGTTGAAAGAGATGAAGAGAGAGATGAGACGAAAGTGAGATGAGAGCAAGAGGTTTGAAATGAACTGAAGACTGGGTAAAGAAAAAGAGAAGTAGAAGGGAAGTACTGGAGCGATTGAACTCCGACTGTAACTAACCCCTTAGCGACTGAATCTCGACTGACAAAGCCAGTAGCAAAAGCCATGAATGTAGTCGCCCTATACATGAGTGTAGTCGAAATTTAGTTGCTATGTTCATCATTTTTTTCAGTTTTTTTACTTTATATTTTCATAGATACAAATACATATATACATACATACATACACACACATATATATATATAGTTCAAATATAAATATAAATATATGTATATACGAATATAATTATATATATAGTACAATCATAAATATGTGTATAAATATGTGTGTGTGTGTGTGTGTGTGTGTGTGTGTGTGTGTACATACATGAATATAATTACATATGAGGTACAATCGTAAATATATATAAGTTCATGACATTTTCTCCATATACATAATTTTAAAAACTAAAATTAATGAAGAAATTATAGCATATACAGGGAATTAAGAACCATAAGAACAATAATTATATCTTAATAATTAATTGGATTTTAAACATGCAAACCCTAAATTAAACCTTAAGACATAAAACCCTAAACCCCCTAAAACCCCAAACCCTAATTCTATATCCTTAAATCGTAAACCTTAAACCTAATTATATACCATTAACCTTAATCCTAAACCCTAAATACAAACCCTAAACCCTAAATTAAACCTTAATACCTAAAACGCTAAACTCTATTCTATATCCCCTAACCCTAAGACCCAAACCCCAAACAATATTTCTATGTATCCTTAAATCTTAAACCCTAAACCTAATACACCATTAACCTTAAACCCTAAATACAAACTCTAATTAAAACCTAAACCCTAATTAAACCCTAAACCTAACTACCGTTAACCCTAAACCTTAAATACAAACCCCATTAATTAAACCCTAAACCTTATCCCTAACTACCATTAATCCTAAACTCTAAACCCTAAATACAAACCCTAATTAAACCCTAAACCCTAATTAAATAAACCCTAACTACAAACCCTAATTAAAACCTAATTCCTAAACCTAACTATCAGGGGCGTATCTATTTAGGGGCGGGAAGGGGCAGACGCCCCCCCTAAAATTTTAAAAAAATTTATTGGGTATTTAGATATGTGATACAATTGTAGAAAAATTAAAGTTAGGTACCCATCTGTAAGTTTTATAATTAATAAGGGGCTCTAGTGTATTTTATCCATCTTTAATTATTATTTCCTTTTAGTCCCTATCCTATTAAATATTCTGTTTTGGTTCCAAACATATTAAAAACATTTTATTTTAGTCCTAAATTTATAAAAAAATGTTTCATTTTGGTTTCATTGCATGAAATTTGTTAACTCAAAATATTTGTCCAATAAAAACTTTTTAGATGATAATTTGGACTATCCGGTAAGTGCTATAAAATAAATTTAATTTGTATAATATTTTTTTTAATTAATAGAAAATTCAAATAGCTATTTTTACTTTATAAATTGAACTTAATTACTATAAATTTTTTAATTCAATGTGTCTATATATGTAAACTGTCTAATAAATTTTGAGTTGTAAACTTTTAAAATAAACTTAGTTATTATACACTTTCAAATTTTATATGTCTATATATAATATTATTTAGTATTTTCTATTAGTGATTGTAGATTTATACATGCTAATAACCCGTTCCACGTCACGCCCCCGCCCCCCCTAAGTGGAATTTTTGGCTATGCCCCTACTAACTATCATTAACCCTAAACCCTAAATACAAACCCTATTAATTAAACCTTAAAACCTAAACCCTAAATACAATCCTAATTAAACTCTAAACCTTAAGCAAACCCTAAACCCTAAATACAAACCTTTTTTAAACACTAAACCCTAATTAAACCCAAAACCCTAAATGCAAACCTTAATTAAACTAAACCTAATCTATACCATTAATCTTAAACCCTAAACCCTAAACTTAATCTATACCATTAACCCTAAATCCTAAACCCTAAAGGCAAATCACATATCCTAAATTTCAATACCCTAATACTTAATTAAATACCCTTAAACCATCCTAATTTTATATCCCTAAACCCCAAAAAAATTCTCAAACCTTAAATCATAAAAAACTCTAAATTAACCCTAAAAAAATATCAAAACTTTAATGTTAAATTGATTCAATTAATACCCTAACCTTATACTAATTTTAGACCCTAAACCTGAAATAAAAATCCAAAATCTAAAATCTATATCCAATACCCTTAACCCCTTAAAAACCATAAATCCTAATTCTATATCCATAAACCCTAAAACCAAAAAAATCCTAATACATATACCCTAAACTCTAAAAAACCCAGAACTTCTAAATCAACGTAGCCACTAAAAAGGCAATTGAGGAAAATTGGACACCTAAAAAATTTATAAAAAGTGTCCAATTGAAAAGTGACTACAATGTGGGCAATTGATACTTTTAGTCGCCCATCAATCACAATAAAAGTGCACCTTTTTTATTTCAACTGCTTAGCGACTGCAATATCTAGTGACTAACTTTTAGTCATGATTTTTAGTCACTATTTTGCATCAATGTTGTAGTGCGACATGATCCCAAATAGGTATAAGGCCACCACAGGCAACCTAACAACCTTTTTGCCAACTAAGTAAGATTTTGGCCTAGATATCAAGAATGTGAACATTCTAAGTACCATTTATAAAATTTTCAAATTTTAACATATTTTCTAATTTTCTAATTTACTAATATTTTGTAGGACCGTTCTAGAAAATTGCCTCGTTTCACCATGTTATTCGGTACTAGGTAAGGGGGGAAAAATGAGTTAGTTCTCATGGGCCTAAAATAAGTATCAACCCGAATAATAAATTCTAAGTAAACAACTAGGCTAAACAAAATCTTTAAATGCGTGGGCAACATAGGTAGGGTAATTAGCTAGTTTTTTAATATTTTATTTTATTTTAGTTTTCTTCCATTGAGATGTAGTTTTGATTAGTTGGTTGCATGGTTGTAATGATGTGATATATGATGTATGTTTTGCAGTAGTATCATACTAGGACCATTTGCAACAAGAATTAAGTTAGAAGTATGTTAGCACCGCTTGAATAAATCCGCCAGTGCTATGTTTAGGGCCGGTAAGACAAACACCACTAGTACTATGTTTAGGGTCAACAAGCTCACTAGCAGGATGATAAGGTTGAAAGCAACCATTCGTAACATGTTAAAGTCGTAATAAATTACTATAAGTCAGTAAATAAATGATTAAGAGTGTAAATACTAAATGACAAACATAGAAAGAATTCACGAGAGAGGAGATGAATATTTATCATAAATACACTTAAAAATATATCATTGATTGTCATATCATTATGTAACACTAAGCTAAGATAACAAGATAAAAGAAATATGATACACTAGAATCATGACAGTTTATTGAAAATGGCTAAAATAAAATGAGCTATAGTTATCCACCAATTGGTTGTTGTATATGATTAATGTTTGTCATACACAAGACTACATTAAGTAAATGATTTGAGCAGTAAGATAAAACACGAGACATGTAAGGTTGGTGACGAACCATATCTGCATGACCTGATGAGCCATAAATTTAAAGGAGAGGTTCAAAATGGACAATTCAAACCCAATAGGCATGTTAGTGTGGGGCTGGACGATCCCTAGTCATAGCCTGATATTGATATGGAGTGTACGAAGATATGATTTGTGCGCTGTCGGATCATAACTGGTGGGGTACCATGCTTATAGTTAGCATCACGAGAGGCTTTACCTCAACATAGGTATCTCGAGAGGCTCTAACTTAGTGGAATCCCCAGTGGTACTGTCTAAGAGTTATTTTGAGAGTGGGTGATGTCCACATTTACCACCCTAGGCTTGAGGTGTAAACGAATAGAACGTTCGGTAAACTATTTGTGAACCGTTCGGTAAGAGTTCATTTATGTTCGTTTATTTAGTTAAACGAATGAATATGAATAAGGTCCTGTTCGTTTATTTACGTTCATGAATCATATGTTTTTATTTTCTAAAATATAATCAGTCATTTTCCTCATAGCGTGAACCTGCTGCAGCACTAAGCTAAGCCCCATTGCCATAACCTATAATCTCTCTCACCATTGCCTATTGCCCTATTGACCATTGCTAGACTTGTTCCAATTTAGATTGATGGTAGTCATCAGATTTAATTGTTCGTGTTCGTGTTCATTTATTAATAAACGAACGAACACGAACAGAGAAATTGTGTTCGTTTATTGTTCGTGTTCGTTTAAAGTTAAATGAACGAACATGAACACTGCTTGTTCGTGTTCGTTCGATTCATTTACAACTCTACCCTAGGTTTGTCTGATGACATTAAAGTATTGAATTAAATGATTGATCATTAAGATATGATTTTATCAATAAACGAAATTATGCATATGTATATTAGTTCAAACATGCAAGTATGACTTTAATATTGTTGTTAGGATGTTGCGTGAAATTATTCTTTAATTAAATTGCTATAACTTAAAAGTTTATTATTAATTTATTGTTTATTGAGAGAATATTAGGACTTACATGATGGGCTTAATACTTCCCTCTTCATGAGTAAATGGTGCTCACCCTTCCTTCTAATATGTTTTCTTAGTTAAGTAGTATGGGAAGACGGAGTACATTGAACTGTTTGATGAGGTTCAAGATGTGAAGTAGACTAAATGAAGGTATGCTGTAGCCCATCGAAAATAAAACTAGTTGAGACTGGATTTTTATTTCGTGTTATTTTATTTCTAAAAGAAACATATGGTTTGTTTAAATTGGCATATTATTTGTATGTTATTTTTCTTGGAGTTGTCGCTTAATTTCTCTGATTTCATTTAATAATCTTTTTATTTGGAAAATAAATTAAAATAATATGTTTTACATCATATTTTTAAATTATTTTAGTTAGTTGCTTAATAACTCTGGAAAATAAAATATTTTTTCAAAACTAAGATTTATAAAATTGGGGGTGTTACACATTCACTCGGGTCAGTTCAACTGGTTGACCTGTCACTCAGTGACTACTCTGAGTCACTCACTAATCCAGGTTTAACAACATTGGCCATCACCGCTTTACCTTTTCTACTACTTAGCCATCAGTTCCTATCTCACATTGCATTATTCCCAAACAACCCTGCCTCCACATCTCCTTGTTTTATTGTTTCCTTTCTTCTTTGTTCACTCTTCAAACCACCGCCACCCTATGTCTGTATTGGATTTGTTCCTTTGATCAAGTGGTAAATTTTGATGATTACAAAACAACGTTAGATTATCTTAAATGTTTTATCTCTTAGGTTAAATGAGTTTGAGTTTTCTTTAAGAACGGAAAAATGCATTTTGATCTAGTATTTCACTTAAGTTTGATTTCTCAAGTGTCTTATATCAAAGGCTTGAAGTAGGTTGATTTAGTGTTAAAATAAGTTAGTAATCTGTGAAATTAGCAAGATAGTGTAATAAGATGCATTGAAAGCAAAAACAATAAGTTGAGAAGGTCCAACAAGTTGGTTTGTATGTTTATTTTTGCACCTTAGATGTTTTAGCTCCAGGAATTTTCAAAGCAACAGGTTGAAACGAATCATTAGGTTGATTTCTGAAGACAAAATCGTTTTAGCTCCTGGAAGTCAGAAACAACTGATTAGAAGCAAAATAACCAATTGAAAACACCAGAAATGTCTTCTTTGAGAATACATCTTATAAATCTTTGAAAATTCAAATTTGACGCATTCCAGCTCAGCTCGCCACATAGATGTCACAGCAGCCCAGTCAAAATTTAATTGTCGGAGAAAAATACACTTTTTGGTCTAAGACTCAATTTTCAATAGGTTGAAAATTTTCCAATCGGTTGAAAATGCTGGCCATATGTAAAAAGCTGTCAAATTTGACAGTAACGATCACCAGATTTCTTGGAAGGTTTGTTGACCTTCCCAACGGCTCTTCAACGTCTCTTTGACTCCTAAATGAGTAATAAAAACATAGAGAAATACTTTGAAAGCAACTCTTGGCCATTAGAAGTGAAGATTCATCATTAAATCCAAGAGAAAGAGCTTACATTAAAAAAATCATTAGTATTTTACCTTAAGAAAATTATTAGTGTTTTTGTACTTTTACTTATATGTCTAATAAGAGTGCTTTTATGTGAGCTTGTGAGTTTGAAAACACTTTAAACCTTAGAATCTTTTGTGTGAGGGTATGGTTTCTACTGATCTTTAAAAAACATTAGGGAGTAGTTTCTAGTTAACCTTGAAGAAGACTAGTGTTTGGTTGGGTGTGAACCTTGAAGAAAACACCATTGTAATATTGATTAAAACATAGTGGATGAAATCTCAAGTGGGCAAGCTTGATGAGAGGACGTAGACTCCGATTGGTGGAGTTGAACCTCTAAAAATCTTGGTGCACTAATTTTTTTATCCTGATTTATTTACTTGCTTTATTTATGCTTAGCATTACTTGATTTGTTCTTGATCTTAGGTTAAGTAAATTTAGTTCTAAAATTTTATTTTATAAAAATTTTTAAAAGCAACTAGTTCATCCTTCCTCTTGGTTGCACGTTGGCCAACAGTTTGCCATCATGATCTGCAATTCCAGGTGGAAATTCCTTGCCACCCCATCATCAGACGGTCGTGCATCCTCACCGGATGCTGTCGCCTTACCCATGTTAATCATTGTGGATGTTCTGCCTCCTTGTATTGGCCCTTTCTCCTTCCCAAACTCCACTACCTCCTTACTACCAAGCCTTCTTTATCACCATCACCACTCATTTCCCTACGTCCTTAAACAGCTCATTATCTATACCACCTTCAAGATTACCATCTCAACTAAGATAGCCTGAAGTCAATACCCTCTTCACTGTATGATTTTCTTCAAAATATTACTCCCTATGTCCCTTTTTCTTTGCACCAAACCTTAAAGCATTAGAAAGATGGAATTTGATGGTTTGTGGAGGTTGAATTGAGCCAAAACGGAGTTTGGAGATTTAAGGAGGGTTTGTTTTTGTCTTTGGAAGGATTGGGTTTTTGATTCACAAGTCCGGTAAAAAAGGGGGGTGAGGTTTTAAAATGAAATATTGATGTTCTAGTTGTCGCTAATCTCTAGCCGACACATAGTGACAACATGTTGTTTAATTCAATGCAACACGCAAAACCTTACCAGTCATTGATTGGTTATATAATAGGGGAAGCAAATGCAAGCAATAGTTATTGTTGTTAATAGGAATTGAAATCTAATTCACAGCAATCATTCTATCAATAATTAATGTTAAGCTGTACTGCATGACGCCAAGTAGCGACAACTAGCCATTGCTATCATACCCATAGTTAATAATGGCTGGACATCATTAACTAGTGGGCCATGCTTAATGACGGTCAGTCACACCAACTTATTCATTAAGCATGACCCTTCAATTAGTGACATGCTATTCATTATTAGGTGCAAAGACCTTCACTCAGTTATGGCTAGCCATCACTACCCGTATAGGCCTTCATGTAGTGATGGTTGGTCATCATTAAGCTTGGCCCTCGACTTAGTTATAAGCATGATTTTTAATTTCATACCGTTTTGGCCGGTATTGCTGGTATGTTCTGGTGCCGGAGGCAAAATGAAACGAAACACGCCAATATCATCTCATTCTATGTACCGGTCTGTATCAGTCTGTGCTGGCATCTTGGACATGCCATTGTTTCACTCTGTACCAGTCCACCATTAACGGAATAGATGAAGAAATGAGCATTAATCACGTTTCCTCCCATTTTAAGCAAGAAGAAGATAAAGGTGCGTAGTGACTTGCAGATCAAGATGGGTGTGTGTCTGGGACCGGCTGAAAAGGTTGATTAGTTGGTGAAACCAGTTGGGTCAAAGGCAAAGATGGATATGGTAGCTGGGATGATAGGGGAGATGGATACTGTAGCTTGTTGAGGAAAAAGTATGGCAGAGGCTAGTAGGAGGGCAAACTTGTGAATAATGTACAATGTGAAGTGAGGTTAA
The DNA here is from genome assembly GCA_005392925.1 of Aquilaria sinensis. Lineage (NCBI taxonomy): Eukaryota > Viridiplantae > Streptophyta > Magnoliopsida > Malvales > Thymelaeaceae > Aquilaria > Aquilaria sinensis. Next base: position 206,113 of record SMDT01000745.1, read on the forward strand.
ATTTTAGTGGGACTAGGTCAAATCAAATAGGTGGAAAAATCGAAAAAGTGCTTTTTACGGGTTTTTTCTTTAACATTTAATTATGTTATTTTTGTAAGTTCCAAGACAATAAACTCTCTTTCTTTTTAACATTGAATTTTTATTTATTTTATAAGTTCCAAGGTAATGACAAATAAAAAAAATAAATAGGAAATACAAATTAATTAGTAAGTATGTATGTGTTTTTCATATATGTTTAAAATTTATTATAAACTGGTATACCCAAAATGTACCATCGATACGATACCAGTACTTGAAATCGTACCGTACCTTAAAAAAAAACGATATGACATCCGGTACGAGATTTAAAACCTTGGTTATAGGTCAAGCATCATGGCTCTTTACTTAGTGATGGTTGATTGTCACTAAGCATAGCCTTTCAGTTAGTGATAGCCCAACAATCACTAAGTGCATAGCCTTTCACTTAGTGGCAACTAGTGCATGGCTCTTCACTTAGGGACAGGCTAAACTTTACTAAGTGCTGGAATTGCAACAGTTTTACGTCGTCACTAATTACCCTTCTTTTGATAGTGTAAGCCTCAAATTTATGAATATTAATAAGATTTTTAAAATGCAATTGCTTTAAGTTATTTCTTATTGATAGTCATTTTTAATCAAAAATAAATATCTAAAAGGTTGTTATCATTTTAAACAAATATATAATACATGATACAAGAATATGTGTGTGTGTGTGTGTACGACATCTGCACAAAAGTATGTACACAAACATAAGGTTATTTATGGTAAGTAATAAGTGTTTGACATAATAATTTAAGTTTATCACTTCTATCTATATCGCAATAGTTGATTATTAGGTGTCCTAAAATAAAAAAAGTTTAGTTAAACTTTATAACCTGTCTTTTCACCAAATAGTTTAAAATAACAAAGTCTTTAAGATTTAAAGATTTTAAAAGTAGGATCTTTACAAGATTCTACAAAAGATAAGATTTTACTTTGAATTGAATCGATTTCATTATCATAACATTTTAAGATTTGAATCAGAATTTTAGCAACCTTGCTCTAAAGGAATGTGAACTTGTTTTTGGCTTTTCCCTTATGCCTCAATATTGGGAGCTAAACTTTCATTAACGATGGGTGAGAAGATAAACTATACTTAAAAACGTTTGACGCCTTCAAACTTAGTGATATTTTGAATAAGTGATTCAACACATGCATGGTCTTTCGACAATGCCAAAATTTCAATTTGTATAAATCCGTTAACTTCAGATTTAGCTACATACAGGAGGACACATATATTTGCATGTTAGTTTAATTACGGTATCATTTACGACATTGTGCCTTTTAATCAAGGGGCATGCGCAGATCCTTGTAACTAATTAAGTGTATTGTGACTAATGCATTAAAAACCTTGAGGCCTCGAGTTCTCGTTCTCAATTAATTAGACGTTGAACGCCAAATAAATAACAATTAATAATCTTGGAAGATTATACATCATATCATATACAATCTCTTGAATTACCACAGAAAATCTACAGAAAAAAAAAAATTGAACAAGACACTAGCCTTACAAAACCACACGCGCAAGCCAATATTATACATAAAACATTATATAATATTCAAACAAATCAACAGTACTCGCAAACTTACTCATGTATATATACAAGAACAGAAAAAAACAAATTGATGGAATACTTTTGGAGAACTAAAATATGTTTTCATAATTACCCCAACATAAATATATATTAACGTGCCCATAAATATATTGACAGAGCAGCTGGATTAATTAATATTGTGAGGTACGTGAGAGATATATAATTAATTAGATTGCAAGTTATTAATAATATACAGCTCCAGTGGCCCTGAGTTGCATTTTGATCCACCAGGGAACGAAGCAATCGAACCCACCAAGAAGCCTCGAGGGCCGCAAATTAACTCCACCTCCCGGCGTCCTCCTCTTGCGGACTGCTCTCCACAAACCCACCGTAACGTTTATAGCTGCACCCTTGACCTCCTTCCAACTTATCTTCGCCTTGTCCTTAAACTCCACCATAACCTCTAGAGCTGCATCCCCGACCTCCCTGAAGCTTCTCTTCATCTTGTTCTTAAACCCATCGTTTTTCCCCGATAAGCGGTAGCTATTCAAAAACGCACGTCTAGCATCCCAGTAGTCGCTGTTGTAGCGGTCGCCACTCCCATAATCGTCCTCCCACTTGTCCGTGAGACGGAGGGGCTCAGAGCGGTGCTGCTTGTCGGAGCACTCTGCCGTGAAAACCGGACGGATTTTAGCGGTTGGCATCGGTAGCTAGTATATATATGTGTGTGGGAACAGCCGAACAGGTTGATATGTATATCAGGTGGTTCAACTTGGGGAATGAAGCTAATTTATACAGCACGAAGTTAATTAGGGAGGGTGGTTTTGCCTTAATAATTTATGGGAAAGTTAAGTAAGCTGTAGCAGTAAATTAAAGAAAGATGTGGGGAGTAGTTGAACCAAAAAAGAAATGTGCTCGGGGGTTGGTGGCTGTGGTTGCACCCAAGCTAAGTTTTCTTCATTCACAACGTACGTCAAAGCCCTTTTTAACTGATTTAACTAACGCCATAAACACACATGTACGTAGTATGATTTGATTTGTTTGTGTTTAGTTGGTAATTGTAGTGCCTAATTAACACTTACCCCCACCCCATCTCAATCTATACACTAGCAAAAAATCTCTCAAATAAGTTATAGCTGGAATTTCAGCTGACCATGTAACGTGATATTAAAGTTCTTTCTACACTTAACCATGGGTATATAGCCTTATTTATGTAGGGTGAGGAAATTAATATATGCTTGTATTGCAAGGCAGCATCCCTAGATTGAGAGTCCAAATGTTGTAACTGTGTTTGACTTCGAAGATTCGTTTTCAGCATCAAATATATATATATATATATATATATATATATATATTTGGGGAAGAAATCTATATATATTCTATGTAATACAAGCAAACCATTTTAATTTTATGTTTATTTCCTAACGATGTGTAAACAATATATAGTATGTATCTTAACGCTCCCACAATACCTGAATTAAATGTTGGGGGGATTGGCAACATTTCTTAAACCATTGTTGTTTTGAATATTCTTAATTATATATGCAGATATTGAAGGAGAAAGCAAAGTGGTTCGAAAGGCTAATCACTTATGGAAGGAGCCCAACATACTAGCTAGTCAAAACACAAAAAGAAAAAATTCTCTTTTTATTCTGACCGTAAACCATAAGACATTTCAAATTATGAACTGCTAAGGACTGACCCAATCTTCAGCAGTTAAAAACTTAGGATCGATCCTCATGGCAACCTTGGGAATTGATCATTAGGGACAATCCACCAAAACCTTGCAGAAGATATATAAGTAGCAACATTTTAAATCCTTCCTTCAAAAAAGTAGGCTTAGCTTGTTTGAGACGAACCACACATGTCTGATCATATGGATCACCTTCATACTTTTTTGTGGCTTCCTTGAGAGGCCTTGAAATCCTGTAACTCCATGCTAGAAGGCAGAGAACCGAGTTCACCGTCTCCTGTATATATGCTTATCTTGTTGATCCTGGGAACTGTAGGCAATGCAAGTTCTTGTTGTCTTTCTGATCTAATTAATTTTGGTATTGTACTGTAGTCTTTTGCTCTCTGTCACGCGTAGTCCTATTCACTTCAATTTACACACTTGGCCCCTATTTCACGTCTTCTATACAGACACCCTAGTGTTTGTGTCACCTGTTTTCCCAAGCTCTTCATTTTCAAATTTTGATGATAAAAATTAACTTCAATGAATGTTGCATGACTTTTAACAACATCTCAAATTCAACCTGGTAATTTATTGAAAAAGTTAGTGGCGACGACTGACCAACAACTTTAAACAAGTTATTAAATTCAGTCAAACAGTCATTAAAAAAAGTACTATATAAGGTTGTATTTATTCAAATTAAATAAAGAGTTATTTAATATATTATTCTCAATTTTATTATTATTTTAGCCCAATGTGTATATCATTTGTACCTCTACTATTAAAGAAGCCAAAAAAGCATTTTAAGTTTTTTTTTCTTTTTTAAAAAATTTATTCAAATAATTATTAGGTGAGTAAAGTGTTAACTTTCAAATGATATTGATTTTGGATTAAAAAAAATTAAATTGAAAATAATAAGTTTTTTAATCAATTTTTTTAATTGGATCGAAAATGGACTCTTAATATACTTCACCAGTCTCAAATTGTTTGTAATACATTTTATTTTGGATCATCCTAAACCTTTGTAACATTTTCATAGTTAGTAAATTACTTGACATATCACCCTTTAAACTATCATTTCAATATTTATTTTTTATTTTTCTTAATTTACATGTAAATTTTGAAGGTTTGAAGTGAAATTACACACAATTTTTTTAATATTTATGTCAAACTCAAATGTTTCAATGAATTCTACACAAAGGTAGCAGTTCTTTTCTTTAATAACAATACATGTAATAATTTATGTCATAATTGTTCAAAATCATTGCTACTACCACAATCTCAAAATGTTTGTCATTTTTTTTTATTTTTTAAATAATCTATTTGTCTCACATTTTTTGCAATATTTATTATTTTTTGCCATCTCAAATATTTTTAATATTTTTTATATTTAGTAAATTATTCTATTATGTACCATTCATATAATTTTAATATTTACTTTTTTCATCTTTCTTGATTTATGTGCAAAAATTGAAGGACAAAAATCCAAATAACATATAGACTTTTTCCTCATTTCTTAATTGGTAAATTGCACTAAAAATCTCAAACATTTAATTCTCATTTCAAATTGGTCATCAATCTTCATCTCAGAAAAGATCAAATTGGCACAAAAAAATGATTTAGAAGAGGAAAAGTTGATAATTTAAATGGTCAATTAATTATTAAAAATAATGATATAGATTAAATTTATAAGAACACAGTTACCAACCAATTTGAATACTAGCTCTCATGTGTCCATCTGGTATCAACTTTTTAAATTCTAATTTAAAATGTTTGGCAACTTCTTTTGTATAAATTCACTTTATGATATAATTTTTTGACAGTTGATAGTTAATTTAAACTATCAAATTTTTTCCTTTGTAAATTGAGTTTTGGTAACAATTTAGTCTTGATTAAGGCTAGAAACTAATATTCAATGAAATATAAAGGTTTGGGATCAATATGCAATATAATGGAGATTGATGACCAATTTGTAATAGAAATTAAAATTTTAGGACTTTTGATGTAGTGTATCATTTCTTATTTTTTGTATCAAACTCAAATATTTTAAATAACCCGAGCTGAAGTATTATGCAACATAATTTACATATATATCGAATATTCCCCTTTCGCAACTACTACCAGTGTAAGAATGTATAACATTGATAAGCTTTATATAATGAAAAAATGATGCATAATTAAATAAAATTGACAAATATTTTGAAATAAAAAAGTGACAAATATTTTTGGACGGTAGTATTTCTCTTTCACAAAAAAAGTTGTTACATTACAATTTAAATATAGTTGTGCGAGTAGGAGTAATGATTTTTAAAGAAGAGGCATTATTGTAAGGAAAAGTTACAATTACTCTCCTGAGGTTTACCCTAACCTATAATCTTTTTCTTTTATTTTTAAAAATCTACACTTTACCCCTTAATTTTTTATACTATCCAAGAACAACTTCTGAAAATATAATTTAAACTATACGATAGTTATCTTCTCGTAATTTTGGTCTTTCTAATATTTTTTTATAGCCAATAATTATTTTAAATTATCATTTTTCTTTTCTGTAAATATATTTTTCTTTCTATAAATGTATTTTTCTTTCTATAAATGCATATCAGTATTTTTTAAAGGTCGATTAGCTATGAAATAAATATAAAAAATTATGAAATTACTAAAATATAGTTATCAGATAGTTTAATTTAGGATTTCAGAAGTTGTTATCGGACATTATAAAAGAAGTAGGGGTAAAGTGTAGTTGTTTTAACATTGAGGGAAAAATTGTATGTTAGATTAAACCACAGGGGAAATTTTTGTAATTTACCCTTGTTGCAAAGATTTCCCGATCACGGTCATTAATGGGTATAATGGGAAAAAACAGGAACACAGACAGTCATATACGTGTCACAATGATGGCGCGTGAACCAGGTGAAACTCAATTATAATGGGCCAACGAAACGCGGTGAAGTCCGGAGAGGTAAAAAGTTCTACAGCCCAAAAAGTGTTTGAAGAACAGCAATTTAGAAACACTCTCATGTACCAATTCAGTAGTTTAAGAAAAACCCAGTAATCCGTGGCTCCTCAACCACCGCAGGCCGTGGCCGAGACTTGTAAGTTATTTTGTAGATTGATTCGTTTGCCGTGTTGGCACCAATCTGTAATTTCTCGAGCACTTGTGTTATCAGATCTGGAAATCTTTGTTGTTTGCTCGGATTCTAGAGTTATTATTGTCATGTTCCCGAGTAATTTCCAAGGTCGGGAGATCGGTATCTATTCTGGGTTTTGAAGCATATGTATGTCCTAAATTCGGTACAACTCAGTGATCTTCTTGTTCTTGATGAGACAATCAGTTTTCTGTATGGTTGGTGAATTTGGGTGCTTTTGACTTGGATCAAGGACTGTTGAGAGAAAGTCTACTTTTTTGTAAATGGGAAGGCCATTGTTTTTTCAGATCCTGGAAAAACCAGCGACAAGTTGTATAATAGGGATTTGCAGTGCAATATGGTTTTACATACAGAAGAAGAATATTGGGTACCAACATGTGGGTTTGAGTTATGAAACCGCAGTTGAAGGGCAACACTGGAGGCTAATTACTTCTGCTTTTTCTCATATAAGTATTATTCATCTTGTGTTCAATATGAGTGCTCTTTGGAGTCTTGGGATTGTAGAACAGTTGGGACACATTGGTCTAGGTGCGGCATACTATCTTCAGTACACCCTTGTATTGGTGGTGTTATCGGGCCTGCTGGTTTTGGGGATGTACCATTTCTTGATCCAAAAATTCAAGATTGAGTATTTCCGTAGAGTGACAGCTGTTGGATATTCTTGTGTTGTGTTTGGTTGGATGACTATTCTTTCTGCAAAGCAACCCTCCTCCAAGTTGGAGCTGTTTGGTTTTCTGTCACTTCCTATCAGTTTTGCACCTTTTGAGTCATTGATATTTACATCTATCATTGTTCCACAGGCTAGTTTTCTGGGGCATTTGTCGGGAATCATTGTTGGTTATGCTATAGCTTGGGGTTTGATTCATGGTATGAACAATTACTGGGCTGTCTCCATGCTCGGATGGATAGTTGTTGCTTTTGTGCTCAGCCTAAAGAGATCTGGCACATATGACTTCAGCTTTCTAGAGATCGAATCTGTTACAGATCCTTCTCTGCCTTCTGTGCGGTTTATTGGAAATGGGAGAACGTTGCAAATGAGTGCAATTCCGGTTGGAGGAGTTGAGCTTGTCTAACTAACTTGCAGTCAGAACATTACTTGTGAATGTAAGATGTGGCAGCGTCTTTGAGGTCACCTCATGTTGATACCACATGGAATTTTTGTGGCAAACAGGTTCAGAGTACTTGATTACTAGCAACAGATATTCATTGTTCTTGTCATTTAAGCCCTGAGGTCCATATCAAATGTACTTTGTGGTGTGGATCTTGGTTTTCAAGTTGTTCACACCGACCTCAAGTGCATCAATCAATTTGCTTTATTTTTTTCTATTGCAAAATTCTGTGTGTTGGTTAAAGAGGCATTTAGATATTTTCCACAATGAACAGCAGTGAAAATTGTTCAGTGGGTATACCAAAAATCCATATTAGATCGATATGATAGTTTAACAGGCTTGCCGATTTATATTCATCATAGTCCGTAGTTTTAGGGAAACAAGTTGTGCTCTTTTTTTTGGGTTTTAACTGAGCACTCTGTCTATTCACTTGCAGAGATCTCGTTGTCATGTTAGGGAACTATTTGCTCCGGAAGTTATTCTTACAGATCATAAATCATACTGCATACTGGTCTTGTGACATAGCTTGTTCTGCTTGATCACAATCTCCCTTGTCAGGCCTTTGACACATTATCCAGGTTGGAAAACTGGCCATGTAAATCTTAGCTGTGACCTCAGATCTCAGGAGATTTTGCCATGATTTGCTTGGTAACTTTGATGATCCTTTCTGGATACATTTTACTTTGAAGGAAAATGCTAGTTCATGGTTCTTAAGAGTGGCTCCTTGTTTTTGGGGCTATTCTTTTCCCCTTCCCTAGTGTTCATTTACCAGCTGAAGCTTTGGAACTTGGCAGAAAGGCTGAGGAAATCATGTAGACTGTTATTGACTCTCGTTTGAGATGTTCTGGCCATATTTGGATTCACTCAAAACATAAGCAAGTATTCCTTCCAATTTATCCACGTTCATGCATGATTAGTTTTGTTGACAAGAGAAACCATTCTGGTGTAGCTGCGCAATTAACTGAACTAAGAATGCAAGCTCAAACGATAAGATGCCAGAATGCTTCTCTATTCTGAAACGGGAGAACCAGATCAATTGATGGGATTACAAAATAACAAGCTTAGTATATGGCTCCGATACACAAAATTCAATTCAATGGGAATCAAATCATATACATGGGATAGCAAATCAATCAATTTAAGACGTCCCAGCTGCCACTTTAACAAATTTGAATTATAAATGAATCCAGATTCTGCCATAGCGCTGTGCAAAGTCTTCAGAAGCATTCATTCATCTGCAAAAATTTCAACATGCCATCAATTGAAGCAAAGAGCAAAATGAAACTGCCCAGCTGTTCCCAGCCTGTAGGCCAATTGGCGGGAACATCATGCCACCTCATAGCCCACCCGAGCTCAAGGCATGCTGCCCCCACTCCCCTTCTTCTCTTACTCCTGTACTAAATATTTATATCTATACTTTGCTTCTGAGTACCGAAAAAAACAAAAAGGAAACTGCCCAGCTGATTTGACGGTCATGCTTTGCATTGACATAAAAAGCGGGCAAAAACCACTGAGCCCTCACTGGCTCAAGACCAACTCCACGGACCAATGATACGAGACTCTAGTCATTCAAATAACTTATCCAGGGCACAAATTAAGAGCTTAACCAGCATAGAAAGTACACAGGAATATCTAGGGAGATGCTGTACGTAATATAATTGAAGGTACTATGGAGGCTAAATAGTTGCATGTCTTGGCATCCCAAGACATTTAATCAGTGATAAAGACCTTAGCCTGGCCCTTTTTCGTTTCTCCTAAAGAAGAGAGTATCTAGCAAAATTAAAGTACTACCCCTTCAAAGTTAGTACTGACGTTAAAACTGAAACGATAAAGACAATCAGATGCTTCAGCCAGCTTCACAATGAGAACAAGCACACCTATCGGGTTCTATGCCAAGAAGTAAGTACATTTCCTCTTCAGGTTTAGAGTATCCAGGGGATGTAATCCTAAGGTGGCCTTTGCACATCCTTGTTCTAATGAGAAACCTTGTTTTAGATTTTTCAGTTTATCAAATGAGTTTTCCCAAGTTTAAAAAACAAAGTTTTGCACATCCTTAAAACAAGTTACAAATTCAAATTTTTATCAAAGAAATTTTCCGCATCAAACACCACATAAATGTTACTCTGAGCTCTTGAAATCATTTCCATTTCAAATCACATGCTTCATTACTTCAACAGCTGAAAAATGGCTTTTCAACCCTTTAGTAATTCAACTACAGATAACTATGTGCACCATAACTTCAGACTTATTAATTGAAATGTGAATTTTTTGAAAAGAAAAAACCCCAAAATCTTGAAATGCACTCAGCCTTTAAGCTTACCATTTCTTCACATCTCCTTCCCTATCTTCATGGTTTGATGACCCATTGACATGGACTGAAGTGGTAGAACCACTTTCTTGAGCACCCACGTGAAGCAAATTTGAAAATCCCTGCCCAATTGACTTCCAGAAACTTGTCGGAGGCGGTGATGAATTGAAGCTGCTGGTGCTTCCATCTGATGAAGGGTCAACAAAACTTGCTGATTCAGGTTCCAGTTCAGAGAACCTAAAGGCACCTAAGATTCGTTCAGGAAGCTCTGCTTCAGTTTGGCCCTCAATAACAAAAGCTATGTCAACAGTCACGGTTGTTATATAACCAAATGCCAAATGAACAATGGCATTTGCAACTACTGATGATCCAATATCCACGTCAACTTCTAAAAAATTCTTTGATGTGCAGTACTTGCAAGCAACGGCACGACCAATGATACATATTGCCTGTTCTCCAACAGCTTTTCTCACAATCCAGGGACCTTTAACAATGTTAGCAATCAGTTTAAGCCTAGAATTCCTGAACGCATCATCCCCTTGCACAAATCTGTGCATCAGAGATCCATCAGCAATGGGTTCTTTAGATACAAAATAAGCCACAGCACTGTAATTGTCCTTGTTTGGAACTTGCAGGTTGAACGCCCAGATGAAAGGCTTATCATCTTCTGGAAATGCACTGTCAATCACTTTCCTAACACGGTTACTTGGTTGGTTCAATACCCCCCAAAGTTTGGTAGGGCCTTTAATCCAGTCAAAACCAATAGGCCTTAGCAGATATTCGCCACCAGGGATTTTAACCTTATTTGACAGGTACTCTGGACCCCTCACCATGAACCTATCTCCTGGTGGAGATGCCCAACCATTTGGACAACTTTCTGGGTCCAGCAGCGGGACTGCTCCCTCCGACTTGATTCTTTCAATCCACTCCGGGTCATTGCTACATTCAACGCTGCCCATATTACCTGCTCGCATACACATTAAATCAGCACCCCTGGCTTATGATTCTTCCAACATAATTCAAAACCATGTTCCAGCCATACGTGATCAATTATTAGCAGTTTTCAGATGTGTTATAGGTATATAAACTGAAAAGGCGACTAAACTGAGACATCTATCCCAATCAATAAATCAAAATTCTAGTCAACTTTTGCTGTGACGCTTAAAATTACAGCTAATCAACATTTTCTAAAACAAGCTACTCCTGCTCGCTCATATCACATTCTCCATATTCACGAAAGCAAAAGACGATAATTTCAACACATAGATCAGACATTTGTGCATAAGAAGGCAAGCAATTAACTTAGACCATTTAATTACAGGTTACCTAGAAATTTAGCAGATAAATAGAAGAAGGTGGAAATACAGGAGCAAAACCCTAACCTCTGATGAAGGGGAAAGACTTGGGGATCAACCAACGAGTTATTCGTTAGAAAATGAGAGGAGGGATGAGGAATTGGAGATTAATAGGACTGTGATTCATCAAAGTGAAAGCTTCTGATCCAAAAGCAGTTCGCAATAAAGCTACCTATCTTCTCCAGACAAAGCAAATCTTGCTGAAATTAGCTCAAAGTCCTAAATTCCTTGTGAGCTGCTATTTCTAATTTTCGTGTTGAAAAGGAGAGAAACAAAATTGGCTTCGTTTCGTGCCGTGGAGGTGGAGTTGGAGATTCTGGAACGACTGCCAACCAGTTACAAACAGGCACCAAGTTGGGCCTTTTTGACCTGCCAGACCACTGGCCGGTTACAGACTCTACGGCCAATGGCGAACCAACAAGATCCATCCAAGAATCCCTCTCCCTCCCCGCTCTCTCTTCTTATTTTTGTAAATGTTTTGTTTTTGTTTCTTTTGACTTTTTGGTTAGTAGCCCAAAAAATTGTAGTTTTCACTTGAAAGAAACGCCAACTCCTAAGACCAACATTATTTTATCAATCTATTTTTCATTCCAATATACTCTCTCCCTTTTGTAATAAAATGTTGACGATTTTACTTTTTTCTTACTAAAATTTAACTTAAGTATATTAATATTAATTTATATTATAAAAATTTTTAAAAAATTATATTTATAAACTAGAGCCTATGAAGTACTCCCTCAATCCTAGAAGTTTTGATACATTTGACTTTTTTTTTTGTATTTTGACTTAATTTTATTTATATTATTATTTATTAGAAAAAATAAAAAATATATATATTTATAAACTACCACCCAATTCGTTTTAACTTAAGCAAACTTAATTCAAAATAATTTATTTTTATGTTTACATCTTTTTTACTTGAAACTAATTTTATTTGAAAGTTAATATTATTTAGGTGAAATAATCCATTGATTGTAAAATTTTTATAATATTATTAATTTTTTTTATAAATTTTTCATTTTTAAACATTAAAAAGAAATTTCATAGAAATTTAATAACATGATAAAAATTTTGTTTCAAATAGATTATTACACTTATATAATATTGACTTTCAAATGAAATTGGTTCTAGATGAAAAAGATTTAAAACTATTTTAGATTAAATTGACTTAAGTCAAAACAAATTGGGTGTACATATTTTGAATTATCATTCATATACAAAGATTTTTTTATTCATATATTAGAATGTTGAAAATAAGAAATCCTAAATTAATTGCCCAAAACAAATGGAGTAAAACTTTTTGGACAGAGGAAATGCAATTTTTATATAAAAGTTTTATGTTTCTATAAGAAGTTTAAAAAAAATCATAAATTAATTTATATAAATAGTAAGAGAGACAAGTTTTATAAGACAGAGAGAGAAACAAAGACTTTCGCGAACATTTGATAATATAGAGTAAATTAAGGTTACAAAAATGAAGTATATTCATGGTGAAAAATATTTACCATAGCCATCAACTAACTGTTCAAGACTAAAAGAAACTCCCTATGTTAAATAAAAACGGAAGATTGCCCGTTTTATTCATTAAATTTGTGAATATGCATTGTATATAGTGTATTTATTTTTTTCTTTTAATAATGTAATGTTGTTGATACAAACTCCGACCTTAATCGCTTCAACATAAGCCATACTTAAGGAAACACAATAACTGGTCGCTTCAAAATGAAAAAAGACAATTGTTGCTCATAGAATCATAAAATTATTTCATATCCTGTGCCAATTACTTAGTTCAGATCCTAAACTTCATAGGAGCTAGCGGTTGGTCAACTATGATGAGAAAAAGGTTAAAATCCCTAACGTGCATAATACCCCATCACAAAATCGGTCCTATTATGTAGGTCACACAAGAAAAAAGTTCTACTAGGCATACCTAGATCATGATATTTTTCTCTATTCTCGATTCTAGATCCTGCCTCTATTTATTTATTCGTTACTTTTTTTATTTACTAGTTATGAATTGGACGGTTTAGCCGTTTAGGCATTGTTTTAACCCCTTAATGAAATTTTGTTCAAGTGATTGAAACTCACGTTTTAATATATAGAGGTTTTTATTAGTCTAATATGGGCATCAATTCTATTATATAATATCTTTTGGTCTCAAAAGGAATAAATTGTGTTTTTTTGTTGGCCAAAAAAACTGAATCGTTTTCCTGTTTAGAAAGTCTTTATTTAATTTACCTTACTATTATTATCTAAACTTTCACAACACAAAGTCTACAATGTAAATTAATTTTTCATTTTATCTAAATTCTTAATACACAAAGTTCAAAAATTAATTTTTAGTATTAGTTTCAATGCTAGAAATAAAAATAACGACATATATAACATATAACTTAATTTCCATATCGAGTCAGATAATTCAGCCAAATTGGGAATAGAAACCCAAATCTTGTTTCTATAGGTACAAGTAATCTCTGACAGCTTTCTTGGTAATACAATCATTTTGTTTAACTGTGTAATAGTGATTTTTGAGGCATTCTTTAAAGTTTGGTGGACTTTTTGTTAATTTAATTAAACTCACACTTCACCTGGCCCATTGTACATAACTGCAAAAGGTGCTTGCTGCTGTAAACTAGCTGTGGGTTGATCAATAGGTGCATAAAGCTGAAATTTAGTTGGGTGGAGTGGGATTATTGGTCTAGCTCTTGTTGTTGTATGATTAAATTAAGAGTGGTTGTATTCTCGTCTTCTGTCTAGACGATTTCATTCTGTATTCTAGCAACGTGCTAGATAATGATGTTATATCTTTGTTTATAGTATCAAAATTTCTTTGTTGGCTGTTTAAAAAAAAACTGCATAAGGATGAACTCTTTTGTCCCCTATTATTTTGTACACAACATTAATTATAAGTTAAGGTTTGAAAAGAAAATAATGAATCCTACATGTAGGGAATTGATGAAAATGTCTTTATTAGCATAAAAACACTGATCCTCTAAGCTTCTACCAAATTGTATGTCTTTAAAAATTTGCCTCATTTGAGGTAAATTTCAATTTCAGCTTCACCTTTTTGTGATTTTTATTCGAAAGTTGTAGTTTTTCTCCAAAAGTGTTTTTTTTTAGATTCATAAATATTTATAAAAACTAAAGGAATGATGGAAGAGTAAGAAAGCAGCAAACATGTACCAGAAATATACATTATCGAAGCAAGATTATGAGAGAGTTGTGATCCGAAATCTCCATTAAAAACATAATGTTTTAGGCCAAGCTTTGCCGTAAATAAATTGAGCGCCATATGTTGTCCTAAACCTGTCATCATCGAGTAATTGAAATGCTCCGGTAACAACAAGAAAGTTGTGAGATAGAGGATGGGTTCAACGTAGAAAAGCATGAGCATATTATATGCCACGTAATTAGAATGAGATAATACTTTGCTTTTACCTCCTTCTACTGGATTCACATTAACCTTCCATTTTCTACACTTAGGCACAGTCTGCTATATGAGCTCATTCCTTTTTTTTTTTTTTAATGGAAGGGTCATTCATTCAACTAAAAAATATCAATGGCCGAGAACAACCATTTCAGGAAAGGGGACTCCCAAGCAACTCTACCTAACTTCTTGATGTCTTTTTTAGCAAGGGCATGAGTTGCACCATTCCCTAAACGATGCACAAAAGAAAACACATATGAGTCAAAAAACCACTAAGAACCCGAGCCTCATCTACTATGGCTCTAAAATAAAACAATGAAAGGGAATGACCGTTCTAAAAGTCTAAAACTAAATTTAATGAGTCCAACTGTAAAATAATATTATTGAATCCAAATCTCTGAGCTTCCCTAAGGCCACGAGAACCGCCAGAGCTTCCAGGTAAGTAGCATTGGTGCCATGGAAAAGTAACCCGTAAAAGATAGCAAATCAAACCTTGCCTTCACTATATCTTCCTATCAGACCGATGCTGCCCATCTTTGTGACTGAGCTCAATGCTGCATCTATGTTCACCTTGATGGTGCCTTGGAAAGGAGGGAACCAAGTCGATTCACCCCGAGCCATTGATGATGGCGAATGAGAAAATGACTTTGCATGGAGTAGCCACCCATCCATCCAGGTTTTTACTGCTGCCACAGCCTTTTGGGGAGTTTGCGAAGCCTATTCATGAACCACCATGTTCCTGTTAAACCAAGTAAACCAACCATAAGTTGCTACTTTGAGAGTAAGAAGGTGATCCTTTCTCAAGAATGTTCTAACAGCCTATCATGAATGGTCTCCATCCAATGGGAGCTGAAGCCCCAACTCCTCCACAACTCTACCCAAGGGAGGGCAGTGGAAGAACAAATGAGTAAACGACTCCCTCTTCGTCAAGAAAACTGGGCAACTATTTACAACATCAATTCCTCACCTTTGTAAGTTGTTCCTCGTCAGCAGCGCATCCATGCAAAGTCTCCAGAAGAACAAATGAATCCTTAGAGGTAAGGACAAGTCCTAGATTTATGCCAAAAAAACTGACACAACAAATGGGTCACACTTATAAATAAGAAAAAATCCAAATAATAGGTGAATTTTACCGTGAAATTCCCATTCTTGTTAATTCCCCACGTAAGCATATCTTCTTTGAATTTGGGAAATAATGAAATAGATTTTATTGCCACAGCATCAGTTGGGTGGAATAATGCGTCGATTAAGTCATAGTTCCACGACCAAGAACTGTGATCAATAAGTTATCCTACTCGCCAATTTTCCATCCCCGGGACCATGCAAGTGAAAGGTTTGAGGGAGCTACTGGGGAGCCAATTATCACGCCATATCGATATACTCGGTCCACCTTCAACACACCAAAAAGCACTAGCTTGCACCACTTTTTTTTCCCACAATGAGACCCTTATAAATGATCCAAAGGTTTATCAGCCCGAAGAAAATCAAAAAATGGGAAATACCTTTCCCTGAAAACCTTTACCACCAAACTTTCTGGCTTGCATGCAATCTACCAAGCTTATTTTCGCTAACAATGCCCTGTTAAAGCTTTCCACATCCAGAAAGCTTAATCTACTAGCTTTTTTTGCCATGCACAGCTTGTCCCAAGCACATCAGGCAATCTTTTTTTCTTTGACATCTGAGTACCAAAAAAATCTTATGGCGAAAGATTGAGTTTTATTACATACATCTGTCAGGATAAGAATGCAGCTCATCAGGTGGGTTGACATTACTTGAACCACCACCATCATAAGGATGCTCCGGCCTACTTGTGAAAGTAACGACGCTTTCCACCATGAGAGTTCATTCTTTATGTGTTCTATTAGGCACTCGAACTGAGTCTTTTTTTTTTTCCTCCTAAGTAGCCATAGAAAACCCAGGTATTTATCTACTTTCAAACATGATTGCCTACCTAGCAGGCCGAGAAGTTGTCCTTAGATCCCTGCTACAACTTAGGCTAAAAAAGACTGATGACTTATGCATATTCATGACTTCTCTTAAGGTATTTTCATATAGCTGTAATAAAGCCAAAACATGTCTCACACTATCTTCTATAACCTTTAGAAATAATAAACTATCATCCACAAATAATAGGTGAGAGACTATAGGGCTTTGATGACTTATAGCAACACCAATAATTAGGTTTCGTAGCTTGACATAGCATAACAAAGCTGACAATCCTTTAGCACAAAAGATAAAAAAAAAAGGTGACAACGAGTTGTGTAATAGCTCTCCAAAAATTTGGACCATAATTAATAAGGTAACATTAGTAATTTTAGTAATTTAATATACTTAGAATATTTAATGCAAGCAAATTCTCCATTTAATAAAGGATAGTAGCTTAAAGAGGATAAAATTGATCATTTAAGAAAACCAGACCAAGAAGGGCATTTTAGTCATTTCATATAGTGACCCATTTTTATTTCACGGTTGAGTAGAGGATGGGAAAATATTAAATGTAAAGTATCATGATTTTTCGTGATTTCCACTTTACCCTTGTGAAATTGTGAATTGATTAAATTGTCTGTAGATAGTTTATATGTAATCCTCAGAACCATTGGACTATATCACATGTGTGTCAAAGCTGAGGACTGGACGTGTAATTAAGGTAAAGGAGGATTCAGACGCAGAATAATTCTGTTTTGGTCCTGAGGCTTTCCTTCAGTTACATATAAGTCCTCAACGTATTACTGAGTATAAAGAAGGGACCAGCCACGTGACAAATACGTGGTATGCCAAAGTTGACTTAATTCTTTTATTTAATTATTGTCTTCTTCATCCATCTCCTGCCACCACCTGAAAGCTTCCTTCCCTCTACTTCAAACCTCCATAACAACACCATCCAAGCTTCAATCCACCAAACTAATCACAAATTCAAGGAAATTTTGGAAGAAAAAGTTTGATTTCTTGCATAAAGGGCTAAGTTTTGAGCTTATTTTTTGTAAGCAAGCAATTAATTATTTTTATTTAATTTCCTAGTCTATTTTGTTGGTGGAGGGGCTGTTATTGTTGATTAAATTGGTTCCATGCTTGTTTCTTGAGAGAATTAAGCATGCAAGCTTGAATCGAGCAAGTAATTTTTAGGAACCTAAAACATTTTTTTTTTAATTTTATTTTCTTTGGTTGATTGGCTAGGAAGAAGCCATAAAATTGAACAAATGGCCTTTTTGTTATTTAATTGTTAGTTTTTTTTAAGCTAACAAATAAGAAATCAAAGAGGACTAAGAAATGTTTTTTTTTGTTATGTATTTGTTGAGTAAATGACCGGTTAATTGGAATTCAATAAGAGGGTTATTCCTAACCACTTAAATCATAAGAAATGTTGTAATATTGTCCTAATTATGGTTTATTTATGTAACTAAATGATCAATTAAAAGAGAAATACTCAAGTTACTATAAAGGTACAAAAAATGATACAAAACCAAGACTATAAGGACACTGAAGTTAGTGTTTGTTTGCATTAATTATTCAAGGTAAAGAATTTTAAATTCAAATTAAAATTGATGCATTATGTATTTTTATAATGCATTAATTAAGAGAGTAAGAGGTTGACAAGAAGTGGCTTAAAGACTAAGTAATTAAATAGCCCTTAAGTAAGTATACAAGGTACTAAGTATTCAAGATGGACTTTGATGCTCAAGAGTACTCTAGCTAAGCTACCAAGCTTAGTAAGAATGAGCCATCAAGAACTCCTATACAGTGTGAACAAGGATAAGTAATGGCAAGCCAAGTTTGCTAAGGCAAGAGTTAAGCTCTTGTAAGAAGGACTAGATTGAGGATGAGTTCCCCGTCATAGAACCTGTACTAGTGGCCATTAGTCAAGACCTTATAACGTTTTGAGTTCACGTTAAGATGTGTATATATGTTATATACGCTGAGTCCTAAAGTTTATTTTTCAGATATTTAATTCCTTACTGATAATTTATAATTCGCATTCCCTTAAGTATCACATTGTGCAGATACCAATAATGTAAAGCCTAACATCCACTGAAGGGTTGTTAAGCAGGTTTTTGTTCGGGTATTTAAAGTACATGAATCTTTAATGATTCTAATTTATTGGTTAGTAATATTAATGTACTAACTAAGAATTTAAAATAACCTGGACAGATACAGGTAAAATGCACAAGGAGAAGTTGGACCTCTTATTTATGGAGCTTTTGTGCTCAAGTGGGAGTTATTTTGATAGTCTCAAACTTTATACATATTGGGTATTTACGTACCAAGAAAATGCCTCTAGTTTGACAAGTGTGCATGGACTTATTTAGTGTATATGTCTGTATATGCACTGTAGTTGCTTATAGATGTACATAAGTTAAGTGTTATGTGTAAATAAACTAATACTTGGAAGTTTAAATAAATATATTTATATGACTTCGGTATGTGTTTCAAGTGTTTAATGAATGCCATGGAAAGTATAAAGTTTTAAACAACGTTAAGTATCAGCTTAGTCATTTGTAACTAAGAACAGGATTACTAAATCCTGATTATCTTAAGATCCTGAGAACACCCTATATTAGGGTAAGTAAGAGGTTCCCTCATAGGTTGCCTTGGCAGAGCCTCCTCAATGATTTGAAAATTCTCGTATGTTGGCCATTGACCAAAACCAAAAAGGTTAGAGACTTCATACATTTTAGCACAAAATCCACCCATCTACCCACAAACCCCATCTTGAGCATTATCTCTCACAAAAAGCATCATTCCACTAAATCATAGGCTTTCGACATGTCTAACTTCACCACCATCAAACCATCACTCTAACCATATTTGGTGTCAATATAATGACATATTTCCAATGCCACCAATGCATTATAAGAGACTAATTTCTAAGGCACAAAGGCACTTTGATTTTCAAAAATGATCTCGAGCAGCAACGCAGCAACAATTTCAAAATGTTTGAAAGCACTTTAAAGACCATCTTATAAAGTACGTTACATAAACTTATAGGCCAAAAATCAGACACCCTCTTTAGGTTGTTGATTTTTAGGATCAAAACAATATAAGTATGGTTCAGCTCCTCCGGTAAGTCACTAGTATTGAGAATACCCAAGACAAATTTTGTTACTTCATCGCATAATACATGCTAGCACCTTTGGACAAACAAAGGCAGAAGACCATTAGGGCCAAGGGATTTCATCGAGTGCATCTAAAATAAAGCTATCCGAACTTCCTCAGCCATGAACGGATGAGCTAGCTCCCCATTCATACGATCAAAGACCATGTTTGGACCTAAATAGAGGACCTCCTCTCACGCCCCGAACTGCCCCTGGCCCATCAGGGCCCGATTATCAGAGTCAATACAGCGGAAGTTATTCATACAGAATGAGCTTTATTAACTACTATGAGCACCTACAGCGTGACTCCAGGATCTATTCTGGTACTAGCTTGTTAATTAATTATTTCCTAAGTGATGTTAGGGTGCTCTTTAGGTATAAGCTAGCACCTAAGTGGAATTTCTAGTGTTCCATTCATGATTTTATCCTGCTTACATGAATACTTCGTCACAATTCAACATAAGCTTCTCCCGTAATATCTTCACATGCTCATTTCCCCCAAGCTACATATAGCCATGCACTTAACGCACCAAGTGCATCAGATGTGTGTCTATCAAGTGTACTATTTCAATGCATGGCAACCAAGAAGCCCATATTCCATTTCAAGTTTGAAAACCATATTTGCATATCCATGAACATCCTGCCAAATCTAGTACACATAACACAATCACCCATCAAGATATTCCACCTGTATGAATTCAAGCATACTTCTCATATAAACATGGAACACCATCCACCTTATAGACCTTGTTCCCACAACTTCTAGACTCCATGTTCTACACAGGTAAGTCCACAACATTAGCTTGATTCACAAGCAATCTATACCACATAAGTCACTTTGAACATATGAATATATTGAGCAACCCTGTACACATACCCAATCCTTTAGCACATCATAACAAGTACTCTGGTACTCTTCGCTTGATCCATCAAGCCATCCATTTCCTGAAAAGGTATAGCAGGGCGGATGAGTTATAAAACTCAATAAGAATCCCGACGGCATCCAATGCCTAGTGAAGTAATTATCTCATGACTTTCTTAGTCATTATACGGCTTTCAAAGCCTATCTTGTGCCAAGAATGTAATGGCAATTAATCCATGTTCCTGCAAAGGAAAATACTAAAACAAAGAAAATACAGATATAGCACAATGGAAATAATAAATATAATAGGGGTCAGCATGCACAAACAATTCAGAGAAGCACACAACACACCCACACACCACCACTATTGAATCTCGTGTCCTCTGACACCATGGGCATCCGCAAGCATTAGCATTTCTAATAACACCATTCCTGGTCAACCATTTCTTTGATTTATACTGAGCTCATTAACTTGGGGCCGAGTTGGCCAAACTCGATGCCAAGACCCAAATGCTTGCATAATTACTCATGAGTAAACCATAATTGCCAAAGCAACAATATCTCGCCCATTATGTACTTATGTGCCCAAATTAGGAAAAAATATCCAACTAAGAAAGTATCATGAGTCCTCAGAAAAGTAACAACCACTTAGCCCTGACATGCACACCTATGCTCACTTGGTTCTTCGACCATCACATAGGAGCACTAATACTCACAATGAAAGGTCATGGAAAATATACCATGGAAAAAGTGAGTATAGGGATCCTTACCAACATTTGTGTAACCTTTTTACTCATTGTCTTTGCCTTGCTTTGCTTTGTTTGTTGTTGTAACTTTGTCTTTGCCTTAATGGACCTATAAAGCCCAAACACTAGCAAGTTAATCTCTTGTTTTTCATTAACCATGAGAACCATAATTTACCAAGAACTCCTGGTTTAACTTACTCAACCTCAATTTAAAGAGGTAAGGCCCAATTTAGCCTTTCTGTGAACTGAGGCCCATTTTCTGTGAAATCGGGCCTATATTGGCCTTTTCCTGGAATCCAGGCCCAACTTGGTCTTTTCTGGAACTTTAGGCCCAACCTGGCGTTTTCTGCAACTCAGGCCCAACTTGGCCTTTTTCTGGAAATTTAGGCTCAACTTGGCCTTTTATGAACTCAGGCCCACTTGGCCTTTTACTTTCTCCCAGGCCCATTTGGCCTGTTATTTCTTTTCTGGACTTGGCCCAATTTCTCTGTCCAAGTCTAATTCAATGAAGCCCATTTAGGCAATTTAGCCCATTTTATCAATTTCACCAATATGGCCCAAAATAGCCCATTTAGGAGTTTTTGGACCATTTACCACCAAGAACACTTGGTTTTCAATTTGGGACTTCAAATTTATCTCTTGGCCGAATTTGCCCCATTATTTCTTTCTTTTGCTCAATTTAGCCCCACATTTCCATTATGAACACTTATGCCACCAAGAACACTTGGTTTACACATCATCTTCAAAATTGACACCATGGCCGAATGTCCTCTTCATCCTTCTTTATTATTTTGGTTCATATTTCTTCTAGTAAGTTAATAATGCCAAGAACAATTGGCTTGCACACACATCCACATAAATGGCACTATGGTCGAATATATGCTCCATTCTTTCTTTATGATTTTAGCTTTACATGTCTTCTAGGAACTCAAAAATTCCAAGAACACATGGCTAACATGCCAAGACACCAAATTTACAACATGGCCGAATTCTTCAAGCTTGCTTTCTTGCAACTTTTGCTTGTACTCTTGCTTAGGATGACCATATATTCTATAGTACCAAGAACACTTTGAAAAGAACTCCACCATGCCATGCACATTCATGGCCGAAATTCCATCCTTGCTTTTCTTGGAGTTCTCCACAATTTCTTTGCTTCTCATGGCTTGAAAATGCCATGCATGCCTTGAACTCTTAAGTTGAGTCCAAGAACACTATGAACACACCATGGCCGAAACTTCAAGAGCTTTTCTAGCAAAATCCAAAGATGACCGAGACATTAGTGAGCAATATCTAGCTCAAAAACACATAAAATCACCAAGAAAACTTAGTTCACTTACAACCTCTCACATGGCCGAATCTTCATCTCCATATTTCTTGATGTTCTTCTTCATTTTCTTGCTTCTCATGGCTTAGAAATGCCATGCATGTTCATGAGCTCATGAGTTGAGCTCAAGAACACTAAAAATCCTCCATGGCCGAATCTTCAAGAGAGCATTTCTTAGACCTTTTGCTTGATTTCTTGCTCTAGATGTGTTAAGAAGCTTGGATATACTAAGGAAATGTGTTTGCATGTGTGAGAGTGGGTGATTCTAGCCATGGCCAAATGTAGGATTGAAGGAAGAAGATGAGAGCTTGATGAATGTTCATGGCCGAATGTGTACGAGTTTTAGAGAAAAGGGAGAGCGTATGGCTTAGAGAGAGAGGGAAAAATGTGAATGAATGTGGGAGAAGGAGCATGGCCGGTTATCAAACTCAAATGGAAGGAAATGGGTTTCAAATGCACACCAAATGTGCATTTCATGAAAGGTGGCGGCCATTAATTCAAAATGGGAGGAAAGATAGTTAAATGGCCAATAAGCTAATCCTTTAGACAAATGAAAGTGGAGAGATTAAAATATGGCAAGTGGAGACAAGTATGGGCAACATATATAATTAAATATGGTGAAGGATTAAACTATTGTAAGTGGGATTTGTAGTGGGAGACAAGGATGGCCCACTAATAATATTAAATGTAGAAGTGGGGGACATGGTTGTTGGGAGGATTATAATATGTGTAAGTGGAGGCTTATGTGGCAAATATTTAAATGGAATAAATGGGATGGCTGATAAATGTTAATTTTGTGGTCAACTATGTTGACTTTTTGTCAACTTTGACGACAATTTTCTACCTTACCACTTAATATTTTTGGCCGATTCTTGCTTTGATCCTTCTTTTTGTAGGTTGAAGAAGTTGACTATAGCATTGGAATGACACGAGGACAAGTGGAACAAAAAACGAGAACGCAAAAGTCAACAGAAATTATAACTGTGAGGCCTAGGCCCCATAATACAAAAGTTCTCTGCCAAAAAAATGCACCCTGGAGGCCTAGGCGCCACCTAAGGCCTAGGCCCCATGAACCTGCGAGCCTAGAAGCCTAGGCGCCAAGCACCCCCTCCTGGGGCCTAGGCGCCAGAGCACCCTCGAGCCTGGAAGCCTAGGCGCCCAAGCACCCCCTCCTAAGACCTAGGCGCCAGTCACCCGGGAAAGTGGTCCCCTATCTCAAATTTGAACTCAAGCTTGCTATTGACCAAGGATTTCTATCCAAATGGTTTGGTGAGTGAAAGGGACACCTTCAAGAGTAGAAGAACCTGGAACCTAGCAAGAAGAACACACTCTTCATTTTCATCTTCTCATGTTAGACTTAGGTTTTTCATCACCATTTCTTGCATTTCTTCATCTTCCTTGAGAGCATTTATGGATTCTTGCTTGGAGAAGGCTTGGAGCACTTGAAGACTTGCAAGAGCCTTCAGGAATCAAGCATCTAGAGTCTATTGGGTTCCTTCTTTCCTTCTTTTATCTTGTATTTAGACATGGATGCTCTTTTATGTATTTTCATGTTTATGTTTAATTTGATTATGGAGTAGTTTTCTCTACACTTTCTATGGTTGTAGCTACTTGAATTGGTTATGTTGGTTGGATTAATGGCTATTTGACTTTGGTTTTTCCTTCATTGCTTGTTTACTCTTCTCCTTGAGTTTATTGTTGTGTTGATTGATCAAGGGCCCTAGTCAATTGCACTTTAGATTTCTTTTAAATTCTTGGAAAAGATTAAAAGGAATTGGAATTAGGAGAAGAGTGTAGTGGACATGGGCTTGTTGGGAGACTAGTCTAGGACACTAGGTGAAGGTAAATTGCACTTGTAATGCCTCTCTTGAACTGGAAATTTGGATGGGAGTCCATTCTAGTATAAGCTTAGGAGAGTAACCCTTTCATTTGGGAGAGTAAGGGCCCAATTAGTTAACTTCACCAACAAGTAGAAAAACCAAACTATTAGCCTTAATTCACTAGCTAACCAAGTCAAATAGTGAAAACCATCGGAAGTGTATTTTGTTAATTCATTAGAAAACCGGTAATTTGCATTGTGTTTGTTGTTCTTGTTTATTAGTAATTTAAGTTGAGTTGCAAACTTAGTTATTTTCATAGTGAGTAAATCTTCAATTGTTACTTGTTTAGCTAAAGTGAGTCTCAAGGTAGTGGTAATTAGCAAACAATGCAAATCAATCCTCGTAGGAATGATATCTTATTCACCCTATCTACACACGTCCCGTGTGCTTGCGGATTAGGGTTGTAAAACTCACAACAATGGCCGGCCATAATGGAAATTTCCATGCAAAATGGCCAGATCCCACCTTTAGTCCTCCATCTTTCTCAATTTATGCAATTGAGTCCTCCCACATAACTTTCCTTTGTGCAATTGATTCCCTCAACTTCATTATTCACCCTTTTTATCACCAATTCTCTTGGCCTTAGCCAAGTTTAATTCCAAGAGTGTCCAACACTCATTTATGCCCATTCCATAATTAATTTAAGGTCTCCCGAGCTTACTGAGCTCAATTCCCAATTCGGTAAAAAAAAAAAATTCCATGTCTCCTCAATTTAATTGCTAAGTTTTCAAATTAGGAAACTTTTTATGCCACTAATCCACTTAACCCGGGACTTAGTCATTTAGCCCTTTTCGGGTGTAACACACCTCCTCTATACTATAAGGCATCGAAGAAGTAAAAATATCCTCAAAGTATCTTGTTATTACTTCTTGAATTAGATTCAAGTGCTTTAGCTTCGTCTCATCATCCCTCCACAAATTGCGAATAAAATTTTGATGTTTTTTACCCGATGACACTTGGTGAAAAAAATGCATGTTTGATCCCCTTCTTTCAACCAAATGAATTTAGCACATTGGCTCCAAAATTTTTCTTTCATCTTATATAGTTTAACAAGCTTAGCCTCCAACTCACCTCGAACCTTAATCGAGGCTTTGGATACTTGCTCTTTTGCCACCTTTTCCAATTGCTGCTCTACTGTTTTAATCTGTGTCTTGAGAGATTTCTTATCTCGTTTCCAATCCTCCATACCCTTACGACAATCTTACAATCAACCAAGAAGGGAAATTTCATTGGACCCCAAAAAATGAGCTTTTATAATGTCTTCACAATTCAACTCCATAAACCAAGCTGATTCAAAACATCATAATTGTTGCCAAAAAAAGTCCAGTCTACCAACCAGATGAGTCTGAAGGCCACTATGATCCAAGCAAGTGAATGGAAAATGCTCAATGTATAACTTTGAAAACAAGTTATTCAATCCCAGATTTCTTATACCTCTATCCAACCATTCATGCACCATAACTACTCTCAAGCACATGTGACTCCACATGAATGTTGTATCATGGAACCCCAAATTGAGTAAATTTACATCTACCACCGCTTCTTTGAAAGCATCAATTTGCTTAGAGGACCTATCATTTCTCCTTTCCTTTTCAGATAACCACAATAATTCATTGAAATCTCCAATCACTAACCATGGCAGAGCATATTGAGTAGTCATATTACACAAGAGAACCTATGATACATGCCTTAGCTCCTACTCAGGTTGACCATAAAACCTAATAAGTCACTGCTTTAGATTCATTACCCTCACCCTAACATCTATATGGTATTAAGAGAAAGAAAGCAAGTCAATATTTCATTGAGCTTTCCACAACAAAGCCAATCATTTCTTCCTACCTTCATATGTTACCATAAAGCCAAATTAAAATCGCAAAGTCCCTATAATCTTCTCCATCTCTGTTGCAATTCTCCGGGTTTCCATAAGGAAAACTGGGAGATTTTTTTTAGGTTGTTCTATGAAGGGCATGAACTATCCAAGCAGATCCCAAGCCCTAACAGTTCAAGCTCAAAAGACTCATTTCTACTGTCTGGGTGATTCGGCGCTCAAGCCCACCTCAAAAAACATATTAGTGGACTTTTTTGCCTTCAAGACTCGAGATTTCATGTTTCCTTCATTTGTTACCTTTTCTTTTTGAATGATTCAACATGGGTTGAGTCCCCTATCCATCTTGAATAGTATTGGTCTCACCTTGTCTAACACTCACCACATTTGAACGACCCCTCAATCTGGTTGCCGTCTTCATCAACCGAACCCTAGTCCCCAACTTCACCTTTATGGAACCCGGTGTCACCTTCTCTGCTGGACCCAAAGCAAAAGTTTCTGAAGTTAAAGATAGGAATCTCTTAGTGCCCACCAACTCTTTAATATACAATGTTGCACTAACCGTTCTAGGTTTGTTTCGTTCAATGTGCACAACAGGAGTGAAGCCTTCTGCTACATCCTTTATCATCTCGCAAGCCTGAGCATCCCCTACCACTGGAATTATCAAGCTATAATTTATAACAATCAAGGTTTGATGTTCCTTCTGTAAGGGAGAATGGGCTCCATATGATCATCCCGCAAACTCTTGTGAAACACCATTAGACGTATTAGAACTCTGATCTAGCTCATACCATCCATTTCCCTGGGTAGAACTAGTAAACTATAGCATCATATTGCCAAACACTACTTTCTGCACCAGTTAGACTCTTAAGGCATTCACGATCAATGTGATCGAGCTTACCACATAAGTAGCAAAACTGAAGAATCCTCTCGTACTTCATGTAAAACCATTTCTTTCCCTCATCATCTTCCACCATCAATCCACAATGGAGAGGCTTGAAGACATCCACTATAACATGAATTATCAATGCGGGACTAGAGTAATCAACCTTGATAACCATTCCTAGCCAATACCCCAAAGTCTTGACAATCTCCATCTAAACCATACAAATAGCACGTCAAGAATATGAATCTAGAAATTCGTTCTATGGAACTGTAACTAAGAAGGCTTGTCTCCTTTTTGCAAGTTTTACATAATCATCAACCTATTGTTGAAACTCCAAGGCCCATTACGGAAAATCACATTCTTGTTTTCTTCCTTTTGAAAAGTCATAATAAATATGTTCGAGCAATGGTTCAGGCTTGCAGCATGTAAGGTAAATGAAACTTGGAAATGCCAAGCCTTTCGAAGGGCATCATACAGATTTTCCACTCGCACAATCTTGTTCAACAACATATTTAACACTGTCATCATCTCAGAAAAACCACTACAAGCGTTTTCTATCAAAACAAGCCGACATGAAGTTGCCTCCTTCACCGCAAGGCTCATGTTAGTGAAGCAAGACCTTAAATCCTTCATCATGAAATGAATAACAATTGACCATAACACCCACCAATACATAACCCAAAGGTCAATCACAAATAGTGACCATCACTTGAACTTGGCCTTGTGAATTGAAGAAAGCAACTGAAATTCTTAACGTAAAAGAATCCTTGTTAGACAATGAGCTAAGTCTTACACAGAGTATGAAACCCTATCAAAGAGGGTAACGAGCTAACATGGGCTCATTCTTCTTTAAAACAATATTAATATGGTGGATATATATTAGTACTTGTTGGATTATTTTAATATTTTTTTGGATATCTTATGTTTTTAAAACACCAATAAAGAGTAAATAAAGTTGTTTTTTTTTTCACTTTTCTAGCTTTGTTGGTGAAGATATGTGACTTCCACACCCTTCACCCATGTTTAAGTCTCTCATCTCCCTTTCCATCATTCAAAATTTTTTTTAAAAAAATACCTTTAAGGATTAAAAAATAAAAAAAATAAATTACATTCATTTTAATCTCCATACTCAGAGAAATAGTTCAAAGGAAATGGAACCGAGAGAATATATAAAATCTCTTGGAAAAATAAAGTAAAATAAGGTAAAAAGTGAGCAACTTTCTTCTCCCTTTAAATCCAAATAATTTTTTTATTTCACCTCCCTTGTGTGTCTATCTAATTCCTAATTTCCTATACAAAAATGTTACACACAAGATTTTGAAAAAAATTTCTTCTATTAAATATAGTTTAAAACCATTTAAATTTTAAAGAGGTCTAGCACATAATTCTAAAAACAATGACATCTCATTAACATGAAAAATCATTTAAAATTTTTTCATGTTTAGTATTTTGTGCCCATGTAATGATTTGTTAAATCACCATGTTATTATGATGGTCCATAGCTGTCTTTAATGCATACGATCTGTCTTAACATGTCTTGTGTGATTTGATGAATTGTGTGTGACCATGATGGTTGAGATCATCACAGAGGCATTTCCCATTTGTAAAATATTGTGTGGTTCCACTATAATCTACATGATACTCCGGCATAGCACAATAATATTAATGCAAACCATGGTTGCTCAATTAGTGAAACATTACATAAGATATCATGTGAAACTACATATGCCATGAACCCTTAAAAAAATTATTGTCAGCCACTAATTCAACATCTTTAGTTTTCTTATCACAAATCTGCAGGAAAAACACCACAGCCCTACTGCCTTTTCAATTCTCATAGTTTTCCTATAATTTTGTTCCTTCTCTCTTTCAATTTAGGCATAAAACTTACCCAATTGCATCACAATCCTTGACTAGCCCCAAGGCCCAAACCATCTAAGAATATATAACTCATACAAGTGCGAGTTGGGACATCACATTAAGTTCATGGGGTGGAAATGATATGGGGGAAAAGAAATGCAACCCAGACTTTATCCAAATAGTTCATGTTGTCAACTACGATGCCTTTACTTATCATTCTTTGCCTTGCCATCATGAGCAACAATGGGAAAATAGCTACATATCTAGATGTTCGTTGACAGGTGGAATTTTTTTTATTTATGTTTCCACCTTTTTTTTTTGTAGAAAATCTCCTTATGAGTTTATTTATGGTATGGATGAAGTTTTTGGCTTTTTGCTACCCCAAAGGAAACAAGTTTTTGTATAGTCGTCGTTCCAAGTCCAACTAAGCTTAATGGTAATGCATTTGATGTATCAGTTTTTATCTTTAAAACTCAAAATATAATATAAGACAATACACGTTTTAAGAATATACTCTAAATAAAAGCTTGAATGAAGGGCCTCAAACCAAACATAACCTTAATTTACTTAAAGTGGTCATCAGATCAATCATTCAAGCTTAGATGTTTCATAGTTTAAATTTAAGTGTTACAAAAAATCAACAATATGGCTAAAGGCTTGAGTCGGGGATGACCACTTCAAGTCGTAGAACTTGTCTTACTTTTTTATTTTAGTCCTAAAACTTTGAAAATTAGATAAGAAAACCACTTACTATAACAAAATGTATTTATCCAAATTTTTTATTGTTATTTATCTACAAATTGTAGTTTATTCTTTTGATAGAAAAGTGGTACTTTATTTTAACTACTTATATTTGCTCATTTAGGGAAGTAGACAACAGAACCATGTGTGAAAGTTGAAACACATGCATGGTTGAGAAACCACTTTGCAATGTTTGTTAGTTCAGGGACAACTTCAGAGCAAAGAATATGGTTCAGGGACTACTAATGATTTTCATCTTAGGCACTGTCGAACCGAGTAGGTCTCACTTCTGTTCTGTCGGTTTTAGATAACCAAGCGAGGGAAGGTAAGGTAAAATTGATTCGCCCAATCCGTCTTTCGCACCGTCTTTTCCTTGATCGGCTGATTTCGCTTTCAAAATATTGTGGCGGCTTTGTTCTCAGGCAAGAGAATGGCGTGGAGGGGAAATTTATCGAAGAATTTGAAGGAGCTCAGGATCTTACTCTGCCAAACTTCGGCTTCTAGCGCCCCAGCAAGGTTGATTCCTTTGATAAAATCAATCATTAAATGGTGGTTTACTGGGTTATTCGTGTTCCGTTGATTTGTGTATTGGATTTGATCAGATCATTCGTTGAGAAGAATTACAAGGATCTCAAGACTTTGAACCCTAAATTCCCAATCCTGATTCGAGAATGCAGTGGTATTGAACCGCAGATGTGGGCCAGATACGGTATTTCATATCCCTCAAAAATATTTTTTGTTTCTGGTTCAATTTTCCCCTATTTGATTGATAAGCTTCAACTTTTAGCGCTTTGCTATTTGTTCGTTAATTCCTTGTGATTCAAAAACCTAGATGAATCACACTGAATTTACAAATCTGTTTAATACAGGGAAGTAAATACAGCTGTTGATTACCTCTGACCCTTGAACTACTCTTGCCAGTAAATTAGCTAATGGAAGATGGCTTTCACTGTTTTCACTTTGACCCTCCTACGTTAGCTCTCTATTTATCAGTCTAAATAAGGTTTCAGGTTAGGAATAAGTTAGGATCAGATGTCAAGATGGCTTTCCATTCTGATGGCAGGAACCTTGTTGCGCCACTGTATTTGCATATGCATAATTCCTATTTGCAGCCCCCGTTGAATTTTTCTCGATTCTTCTTCCACCTACCTTTCTTGGAACAGTACTTCTTGGGCACCTGTATCAAGTACTTGGAGCCCTAAATTAAGCGATGCATTTCTAATCTAAACAGTTCTCGTGGAAAGAAAACTTCTAACCTAGATGGCAGAGTTATAGAACTTCTGGCGTAGTGATCAGTTTGATGACCTTCTATGTAAATTCACATGTGTTTGGTGTGGGTTGTGTCTGCATTAAAGTTGCTTCTAGAGGCATCAAGGCAACATGTAGTAATTTTATTTACGGAATTGTTTTTACTTATGTTCGTCTGTACATCTTTTAGTTAAGGATAGGATAGCTGCTATCTATGTCACCTGTGGTTCAAATATAATTCTGCAGGTTTTTTATTTGGTTAAAGTCAACTGTAACAAATGGGTGTTTCCATCCAAAGCTTATAAACGGGCTTGTAATACTACCAAGAGGTGTCCCAGCAGCTAGACTGATCTCTGCTTGCTGTTCAAGGCTGCTGCTAGTCCGGGAGTATTTTTACTCTGGACCTTGTGCATATTCCTGTGTTGAGAGGCTGCACGGGACTTTGGATCCTCAATCTAGTGCATCATGATTGGGGCCTCACGCTAGTTGAGCTACCATCTGGGTTTAGGATTTCATGAAGTCTAATTTTTCTTCATGCTATACCAGTTAATTCACAAGGCCAAATAGAAAAATAGTGTGTTATTTGATGTTTTCATGCGAGCACTTTATTTGAAGACGTGCCTCTCCATATCTCTAGTCATTGTTATTTCATTTTTTTTCTTCTTGTTTTGTAGATATGGGTGTTGAGAGAGGCATTCCTTTGGAAGGCAAGTCTGAGGCACAGATCATGAAGACGCTTGAAGACCTCGTGAAAGCCGGCGAAACCCTTAGAAAAGCCTGATATCATTGCTAATTGAATGGTTTGCTTGTAATAAATCACAACTATAACGAAGCGTCGCTTTGATGCTTTCCTAGCTTTTCAGCTTCATGCTGTAAAATTAATTGTTGTTGAAGAAAATGTATGGCAGACACTAATCTGTTACTGCTTGTGTCCTGGCATTTTTTTTTATTTTTAACCCTATATGGGACTCCAGCTATAGGATTCAGTAACAAGGTTTTCCTCCTTCCTATAAAAGAAAATCAATTGATCATAGATGCCGACATGTAAAGGAAAACTGTAAAAACTTAGGTTAAAAAATTGAGGATGTATGCTATTTCCACAAGTTGATGGATGAAAATAAATTCTGAAAACTATTGTTACAAGTTAAGACTGTTAAGAGAACTTATTGAAAGAAAGCAACTATATCAAACCAAATGTATCACCCTATGTAAATAAATAATCAGCTACAATCAAATAATTTGATCTACGGACTAAGGTTCCTAAACATGTATGAAGAAGAAATCTAATATCAAACAACAAACCGCCATTTGATCCTCAATTGTTCGCATCAGGATGCCTGAAACCTATGAGTCCCTTCTGGTCTGGCAAAAAGTATGGATTCTCTGATATCCGATTCCCCATTCTGTTGTTGCCGAAATTATTGCTGCTGAAGCTGATGCTGCTGTTTCTGTGAATGCATCTGCAGCTGCTGGAATTGCTGAGTATTCAGAAGCGTGCTCATGCTGCGATTGTTGGGGAAAATCTGTTGGCCGGCCCCAAAAGACGTGAAGTTCATCATCGATCCACCATTAGGAATGGCTTGGCCGGTCAGCAGCTTCAGATGCTGTATTTCCTCTTTCAACGCATTATTCAATGCTATCACGATACATAAACATATATAATGTCAGTTCACCACGGTGACAGACGAAAGCAGCAATGTTACCAGATACATGCCAGTTTCCTTGGTCCATACAAGAGGCACCTACACTTCTAACTTGCCTGTATACCACAACATTGGTAACAACTACAACATAAAACAAACAAATGCCATGTCCTGATTAAAATATCTCGACTTCATGCAAAATTTAATACTACCTTTTTTTCCTCCTTTTTTTAACTCTTCCTCACTAAAAAAACTGGAAAGGGAAAACTGACATACGTGCTCATTAGGACAATTTAACAGACAACATCTGAAACATCTCATTCTGTTAACTTCCTCAAACAGAGAACCCTTCTAGTCCCCCATCGCTCCCTTTCACCCTGATTTGCATCAGCGTTACCATGGCAACACTACCTTGGGTTACCATGGCACGATAAAAAACAACATGAAAGAATATCATTCTTGTGACTATCATAAAAAATCATTAAGATTCAAGGGATGAGACTCCTCTTCCAACTTTTGACAGAATTATCATCCAAACAGGGAAATGAAAGCAAAAGACTTTCTGAATAACTAGTCCCACCTATCTTGGAACTGACCTCATTCTTTATGAAAACAGGCAAAGACTTTTTTAACAAATTCACCCTCCCACATTTCTGAATTGAATATGAGCCTGGAATCCCTCTCTCTAGCAACACACAACCCGAAGGTAGAAAAATTCTAAGAACTAATAAACACCTGAGCTCTATAGCAACAGTATTTTTTATTCGACTTCTAAGAATAGTTTTTCTCACCATCTTGCAAGTGAACCTGTTGCTCTGTTGTTTGCAGGCGCAGCTTCAACTCACTATTTTCAGCAGTCAGATCATTTGCATCTCTCTGCAGATATATTGTCAGAAAGAAATTATAAAGAAGTAATCAATTTGTGTTAGTGGAATGATCAGACTAGACCTAGTCAGCCTGAACACTTGCAGTTACTGAGCAACTACAGACTGTGAACTAAAGCATAAATAAACAGGGCAAGCTAAATGTAAGTACCAAGTTTTAAAAATTCTAGTAATTTCAAGGATCAGAAGTTCATGACTGTACTCTACCTGCATAAGAGCTAATTGAGCAGAACGTGATGCTGCTTCTGCTTGTAATGTTTGCAACTTCCGTTCAAGCTCTGCTATATATCGAATCTTTCTCTCCTTCGACCTAGCAGCTGACTGCCTGTTTGCCCAGATCCTATCACATGGAGAGGGTAATTGGAGTGACATCAATAGGGATCAAAGACTAGGAGCCTACTCTTTCTTCAATTTGCAAGCAAGAACATATTTATGTGATAAAAACATCCAATCAAGAAGGATAAAGTTTCCTTTTCCATGGAGAATATGAAGCAAAACAAGGGGCAAAAAGCAAACCAAAAGATGACACTGAAACAAATACTCCCCAAGAAAAGCAATTAATACCTCAAAAGTTCTTATAAGAAACAAGATGCATCAAATATATTGGAAGTGAACATCAACCTACAACTAGGTTCTACATGCTGTGAAACAAACTTGCAGCAATTCGAAGTTTGACAGCGGAAGCTGCTGCTGTCATATGCATCCCAGACGAGCAAAGATACTGGTATTAATTTGGAGTTAGTTATTTACCTCTTAGCACGCTTAGGATCAACAAGGGCAAGCTCAGCAAGTTTAGCATCAGATATGGCTTTCTTGGGATCACCCGGGGCCACCTCATCAGAACCAGCAATGAGCATCTCAGGGTTAATACTCATAGAGCCATCCATAGACAGGCTATGCTGGTGTCGAACTCTCGACTTCCCAGTAGACCCAACACCCGCATCCACTCCTAAAGAAGCATCTCCTCCTAATGCCACAACAGGCGCTGTGGCAGCTGCTGGTGCAGATGGCTCACCCACTTCTACAGCTGATGTTGCTGAAGATGGATTGAACTTATCCACATCAAGATACATAGACAGCAAATCCTCATCCGTCTCGTCTGAAAATGAAGGCCCCTCAGCTGCACCCACCCCTCCAAGATCACTATCAAAGCTAATATCATCAGGAAGAGTTACAATATCTGAATGGGCACGTCGATGACCCAGTTTCTTTGGTGGGTTATCAGGCATCTGGCTTACATCATGGCTGAAACAAGTCGAATCCGAGCTCCAATCGAATGGGAAACAAAATGATGAGGAAGATGACTCCAATTTGGCATCGAAGGTCGCAGCACTCCCACCCGAGAAACGGCCAGATGATGGCGGCAAGCCTCCGCCACGACCTTGGTGTTTTTCTTTCTCCATCTAGTAAATATACTACCGTGCAAGGCAGAGCAAATCGAATAGCAGTCGACAAGAATAGAAAATGCCGGGAAATGAGTAGGTAGAATTTCAGAAAAAAGAACCCTAGCCTAACAGATGAACAGAAGAGACGATCAGATCGGCGTGACGTAGAGTTGAAGGATACAGACGGGGAGCAATTCATGCGAGGAAGAGCAGAGGCATCAGAGTCAGACTGATGGCTGGCATTGGAACAGTAGAATAATTTGCCCAGAAAAGGACGAGGACTTCCCGGGAAAAAAATCTGAGGAGAGATCTCGTGTCCTGTCGTTTACAACGTAAAGATTGGGAGGGCAAAAAAGTCCTCAGGATTTTTTTTCTGACTTTTTCATTTTTCTAAAAAGAAAGAAAGATACGTGGAAGCTTCTTCTGCAAGTATTTTGGTCCCGATCTTCATCTTCGGCCGGTTTTTAGGAGGTCGCGCGTAGGGACCAACCTGACCTCGGAACAGTTGGTCTGAAACTGGGGATGAAGCAATGTCGGAAAATGGATCAGAAGCCCCATTTTATTTTTGTTGGTAGTATTTCAAATTGAACAATTACCAGGAGCTCGACACAACCAAAGTTGGTTTAAGTTGAAGAAACCTAACAAAGAATTTAAATTCAATTCACACAGTAAAACATCAGCATTTGCTTACCAGATCGAGAATTCGAGCATGACATAAAAATAAATAGACCATTTTTACATAAGAGATTCTGTTTGTATTATAATATATTCCAACATCCCAGAGGGTGACAGATGACAAGTTGATAGAAGTTGTGTGGTCTCAGGAACAGGATCCCATCTGCGTTTTAGAGGAAATGGGGAAGCTTCAAATATAAATAAATCTGTGCAAACCCAAGCCCAGAAAAGTTTTGAAGATTGCAAAGCCTAAGCGCAATCTGCACTGGGGCTGGCAGCATTACAGACACCAAATGCTGTTCTTGTGTAAACATGAAAGAAACACAACTGAACACAAAAAAAGCAGAACATATTGCACGCTCACTTTCTGAAACCGTTGCGGGATCTACTTTCTGTAAACTGCTTCAACCATTCATCAATAAACATAATCTGGCCGCTGCAATGGGAAACACGCCACTTCAACCTTGAAATGGCCGCCTTTCGGATCTGATAATCTACGGCAAGAAAATACAGAGAGTGAAGTTTTACATTACCCCACTCCAACCAGCAGGCAGAAAGTAAACATCCCTAGAAGCATTTAAACTACAGCCTTCAATCCTAAAATTGAGGGATTAATTCCTATGTGCAGGTTGGACATTTATGTTCTTGGTCAACATTCGGGCATCTGAAACTGAAAGTGACCTGCTCATCATCAGAGATTTATTATTTATGTCTAAGGATAGAAGACCAACCATTTCCAAACCCGTGGTATCTTCAACCGAGAAAAATCACTTTACCTGCCGGGAACAAATGTGAAATAACCTTCCATGGAGCCTGTTTCAGATTGTAGATGTGTGGCGCTCTCATAAACGAATTCCTCTCCACCAGGATACAGAAGTGGGAACTGCAAAGCAAATATGAGAAAAATAAATCAGCTGGCCTATTCCAGATTCAGTCATTCTTCAATATCAAAGCAGATAGCCTGAAAAACTAACAGAAAACCTACTTGCATTGTGTACATATAAATTACAGAAATTAATGTTCCCCTTGGTATAGCAATACAATCTAATATCTGCAAGCTGACATTCAAAGTTCTGATAAAGCCTTACATTGCTGTCAATCCAAAATGAAAAATCCTAATTCATTTGAAGTTATGCCATTTTCTGTAACTTAAAACAAGAAAGTTAAGATTCCACCCAATCAAAGCAAGGTATAATTATAAATATTTACGCGGGACAAGACACTGCCACTACATAAATTATTCTTTTTCAACATTAGTTAACCATCACCTTTCCTATGACGCCTTCTCCGTTAGCAACATCAGATACTACAGCTTCGTCAGCACGTATAGTCCAGTGCCTCCAATACAACTGACAGGAGCTGAATGTTGCTCCATCAACGATGCACCCTTCAGGCATCAGAGACATGTGAATGGAGTATGCAAACACGTAAGTCGCTGAATCATGGTGAAGGAGTGTAAGCTCTGGAACAAATACAGCAGATGCGCGGACCTAACAGAAATAATTATTGCCATTAGCCAGAGATATCATTAAAACAATTATATTACTCTGCAAAGATGACACAAAGAAAAGAAGATGAATTATCCGTAACAACAACAAAAATGAACAGCCTAATAATTTTATAGGTAGAAAAGTTTGAGCTGTTAAGTCTCATCTAACTATTTATCCAGAAATACATTACAAGGAAAGAAAATTATCATGAAAGTTTCTTTGCCTCCTGATATAGTAAGATGTAAGACATGTAACTAAGATAAAACCAGAAATCTCCATGTAGATGACATCGCAGTTGCTCCAAGAATTAAATATAAGGTTTTAAAGAAATGGCCCATGCGTCCTGCAAAAAGTTACCTGCACACCCTTGGTCACACAGGTAGAGCACAATGGTGGAGCCTCTGGAAACAGACTGATGCTTCTGCTCACTCCACTTTGAAGCTTAATGATGCCATTGTGCAGCCGTCGTGCATGTTCCTCTAACCAAAGCAACATTGCATCTTGCTGGTAGCCACCACTTGTCTCATCCACAGATTGTAACAGCGCACCTGGCACACATGGAATCATTTCTCTATCTGTCAGAAGGTGCCGGGTACCAACATGCAGCTGACCACTGATACAGTTGAGGAAAAACAGCTTGTGACTATGAGTGGAAGACGCAGCTACAACAATATACTTTGATTTTCTTGAAACTCCTAGCAGACGCATCACCTCCTTTGTTTCAACAATAATCTGGTGTATAGGCAACAAATATACATTAACAAAGTGGTTATAGAAGGAGTAGCCACCGATGATTCCCAATGTACTAACAAGTGAACTCGGTGAGTCTACTTTTTCTATTAATCCTTGACCATCATGAAATCGATATAGGACCCTGGTGGGGAGGGGCAGTTTGACTTTGAGAAGAGTCTCCAGTTGATCAATGTCAGACTCTGTCACACCTCTACGCAATGTTGCCTCAGCCTCTGGGAAATTATTGCTCAACCAGTTCTCAAGACTCCCCCAGCACCGTTTAACCCGCTTAACAAGTGACCATGGGTACATACCAAAAGAAACTCGCCAATGGTGATAAGCTACCTGTAAAGTAATTGTGAACCATCAACATGTAATCTAATTTTCAAGACAAATTTACCTTCTAAAAGTATATATCTTTCTTTGAGCCCATTAAAGGTTCTCTTGAACCAGATAGACCAAAGAGGCAATGAGAATGAGAAATTAGGGTACAAAATTTGTAGCCAGCCAATCACGTTCCAAATAAAAGACTGAAACCTCACTGAAGTAACCCGCAGTTAAAGTCCATGAACATAAAAGCTTATGAAATGCAGGTTCCATTCATCGAAATCCAAAACTGCCAATCGGACCAACTCACTCAAAATGAGGAACAAAAGCGGGAGAAAAAAAAACAAAAGGGCAACCACCGAATCCAGCCAAATAAGTCATATAGACCAAAAAGATTAAAGCTTTGGTATCAGTCATTTGAGTAACATATTCCAGCAACAACATGCAGAAAAACAGAATCCCATTTTCCCAATCAGTTGATGCAAGAATTCCCAAAAAAAACTAAAATAAACAAGAGAAATTTCGTGAATTACACAGAAAGAAGGAAGTCGGTCTCCATGTTGATCTTGAGGAGACGAAAGATCAAGATCGTCGAAGCAAAACTTGGACCAGAGAGAGTCGTCGGAAGCAGAAAGCTTGAACCTTTTGCTGACACAGGAAACCCTCGCAGTATCCTCAGGGCCTAGCTTATACAAAATCATGTGCAGAGCCAAATCCCCCAACCCTTCCAGACTAGACTCTTCCCCCTCCATTCCTCACCGCCCGCACGAGCTCTAGCTCTGTGTTGTTCCTACAGTGTAGTAGTAATCTATCCTTGTCGGTGCATTTGGCGTGGCGTGTCGTGGCGTGGCACCCTAGCAGGGCACCGTACAATGATAATTTTTCCTTTTATACCAAGAACCATTACAAATACAATGGTTATAATGTTCCGTAAGAAAGTTAAAGGTGAAGTATCTGCTATGCCGAATATTGTAGACTCTAGCTATAAATTGACTACTTTTAGATGTCTGGTATTTTAAAGTGTGGTATTACTCAAATGTGAGTTTTCTAAATGGAATGTTCTTGTATTGTCAACTGAGTTAGATACACAGGACAATGATAATCTTTTAAACAAATGAATATGGTAATTCCATCCTCTAGTTGTGGACCTTGTGGCTTCCTCCTGGAGGCCTTAAGGCATTTTCAGCCCTAGAATTCGAAGGGCCTAAGCACCTAATCTCATTAACACCAACTCAGTGCAAATCACCCTCTCAATTTGGTTAAATGATGCAGGCAACCTCTTTTAACTATTGTGTTGATCAAGATTATTAAGATCTCAATCCAAATCCTAGGATCCCGCAATCTTATGATCCAATATCATAAAATTTTGTCAAAAAGTAATAAGATCGGTGATATGGTAGGATTGGATAGGATTCCAATTAAGATTTTAAGATCAGTAAGATCTTTTGATCCTATTAATCTTGTTTTGTATTGATTTTTGTTAGTTACACTTGTATTTTAACCCAAATTAAAAAGTTTAAGTGATTAACCCATTGTTACTCAAGTTGAGTTACTCAAGCTAGTGGTTATATAACTTGAATTATGAAATAAATAAATAAAAAGAGTTCGTCTTTTTCTCATTTAGAAGACAAGACTCGAAACTTCGAAAGCACTTCTATAAATTTGTTGTTATTGTGTTAATTATGTTTATATATAAATTTCTTTTAGACTTGTGTTATTATTGAGTTAGTTATGTTGATGTATGCTCTACTAGGCTTGAGCTTTACTTGTATTATACTCCCCCCGTCCCAAAAATTTTGCTCCATTTGTTTTTTGCAATTAATCTAAGATTTTTTATTTTCAACATTTTAATATATAAATAAAAAATCTTTGTATATGAATGATAATTCAAGATATGTAGTTTCTAAATATATTTTTTTTATTTTTTTTTAACAAACAATAATATGGATAAAATTAAGTCAAAATACAACAAAAAGTTAAATGTATCAAAACTTCTGGGACGGAGGGAGTAACACTAATTTTGTTTTATTATTGTTATGACACTTGAATTTTGTTAAGTTTCTAATATAATTAGTCTTCTATATGAATTATATTACTCTATCCGTTTCGCATTAATTGACCATTTTATCGTTTTTTTACTGAAGTTTGACTTGAACATATTATATTAATATGTATTGAAAAAAAATTTAAAAATGATATTTTAGAAACTATAATATCTAAAGTTTCATTTTCATATAAAATATTCATATTTTTTTTATAAATTTTAAAAGAAATAAAATTATAAATTAATTGTTGTAAATGGTAAATGAGTCAATTTTTGTTAAACAGAGAAAGTATTTATTATAAAATTTTTTTATCTTTTAGTAAGATCTTACGATCTACAATCCGATATTATGATTCCAATCTTCTATGATGAAAAACGATCTTAGGTAAGATCTCAATCTTAACAACTTTAATGTCAGTTATCCACCCCTTAAATCATTACTGCCACTTTTCAGGTTGGATAAAATATTCAAAAAGTCCCTAAACTTTATTTTTTTTATTATATTGTCGTCCCTAACCTCATAAATTTTATGATTCCTGAACTAACCTTTTGGAAAATAGTATGGCTATTATGCACATAAGTGCAAATGCACACATTGTCATTTTCAACAAAAATTCATAGCATTTTCTACTCCTAGGCACATGAGAACTGACCAAATACAGGTGGTCCCAAATTTGCAAAGTAGTTTGTTGTTATGTGTGATTACACATATGTGCATGGTAAATTTTATTTGCATCCATCATTTCAAACCTTGACTCGAAAGCCCCTTTTATGTCTCCCAAAATTAGTAAGACTTGTTCTTCTTCTATCAATAATGGTTTCTCTAACAACTACATCTCCCTTCACAAATTTCAGTTTTATATTTCCAAGTTTCGATGCCAGCACCACATATATGCATAATCTATTAAGGAGGCACCTTCTCTTGCTCCAGAATTCTCTACCCACCAAAACCTTACATGAAAAAGTCCACTAAAGAGTGTGCGGTACCATCACTAATTTCTCCAACTGTTTCACCTTTGAGATTAGCTTGATAGATGAAGGTCTCACTTTCTTCCTCATCCCTAATGCCTTTACTATATTGCCCAGCATGTTACAATTGAAAGAAAGAAC
This sequence comes from Aquilaria sinensis, assembly GCA_005392925.1. Taxonomy (NCBI): domain Eukaryota; kingdom Viridiplantae; phylum Streptophyta; class Magnoliopsida; order Malvales; family Thymelaeaceae; genus Aquilaria; species Aquilaria sinensis. Next base: position 247,474 of record SMDT01000745.1, read on the forward strand.
ATTATATGGAACAATCATTGTTACAAAAGGTACAATAATTATTTGTAAATGAACATTGTTTCATAATAGCAATTGATATACGGAGAACAACACTTGTGGGACAAAAGGACAACAATTGGTTTGTCGAGAAATAACAATGGCAGAACTTAGAAAACAAATGTTGTCTTTGTATACATCACGAAGCGTTTTGTAATATTTACCAAAATTGTCATTTCTTATTCATTCAGTTGATATTGCTATTCATTTAAATTGGCCGTGTTATTCATTCAGTTGATATTAATGTTCCGACTTAAGATGGTTATTTCCTTAGTCAATATTGTTATTCTCTCACCATGCAATAATATTGTTATTATTTTTTGTTATTAAATCACAAATTCTAAACCAAATTCAAGCGAAAAGAAGCAAGAATGAGAACAACACATTCTTATGAATGGAGTAAAAAAATTGACAAGATCTAATAGCATGAACAAGATCTTATAGCAACGGTGACGAGAACACCAACAAGAGGAGGAAAAGCTAAACAAACTAGATTTGATAATAACGGCGAGAGAACGAGAACGAGGAGAAGGAAATAACAAAGACAGAGACGGAGAAGTAGAAACGAACAGATTTGATAACAACGACAAGAGGATGGCGTAGAGGAAGACGAGAAGATGACAAAGCCGGTGAGGAGCATGAGAGCGAGCGTTCGATGCTCTGTCAGCTGTTCTTCGCCGACCAACAGATGAGCAGATGAAACGATGATTCACGTGCTAGAAATGAGGGGTTGGTTGGCAAGTAGACGGTGGCACTGAGAGGAGCGAAAGCGAGAGGTTGGTAAGAAAGTTGTTGGAAGCGAGAGAGGTGAAGAAGGTAGCGATGGAGTGGAGTGGGTGCATGGATCAAAGGCGAGAGAGACTCGTGGCAAACTCGCCCTGCAACCCATGTTAGTGCAGGGTATTGCTCATCAAGCTGCAAATACACAGTTCTGTAACCAGACAATAGAGCATTTCTTCAACGACTCTAGATGTTAGCTACATGAAGTGACGAGGATATTTCGACTCTTTACTGAAAATAATTATAGAGCAGAAAATCCATAGAAATTTGAAAAATAGACATGATAGGTTCTGGTTGGAGAAGAATTATATAGAAAAAGATTCGCCTTAATTTTCCATTTGTCTGAAGATTGTTAGCTAAGTAAATTTGTAAAGTTCACTTTTGTAGAGGATTTTTTGTGTCTGTAGTTCTATCAAAGCTAAATCAATTTGAAATGCCAACTGACAATATCAAAAGAGATCAAAGGGCATCACTAGTCTACAAAACCGTCAATACCTTCTGCAAAAAACTATAAAAACTGTCAAAAGCACCTAAAACAGGAGGGGGGAAAAAAGAAGAGATTTACATTAAAAAAAACAAAAAAGAAATAAAAAGAACAAAAGAAAGTAAGAAAGAATAGCTATTTATAAGGATAAATTTTGCGGTGGGCACAGGTAAGGCAGACTTTGGGGCCGCATCCAGTCCAGTGGAACGAGCAAAGATCGGCATAGACGCATGCGCTGTCCCTCTTTCGTCACCTACACCAAATCGACCAAAAATTGATTAATACCTTTCACCCACCATCGACCATCATTCCGAATTCTGATAAATATTTGATCCCTTTTGCCCTAATTAAAGGTTAAGTCCAAAAAAAAAAAAAAAAGGCTTACGAAAGCTCAGTTAAAAGCAAAACGACAAAAAAAAAACCAATCTTTGCATTAAAGTATTAATATTAGCTCAGACATCGCCAAGGCCAGGACAACAATGTGATCGAAATCCTAGTTTCCTTGGTTCAAGGACAGCCTTAGACAACGAAACTCTACTCGTAATATCGCAACTGAAAAAAACCCAAGATATTGGTATCTTTAGCGTCATTTCTCTTGGCAGCACAAGTACTCATCCATGACCCTTGTTGACTGCCCAAACTGAGAAAACACTAAAGCTTAGATCAGGGAGTCAACTTCTATGCATCGAAAACACGCAGCAGGTGCCAGGTGCAGTTCATTTTGGTGCAATATTTTGCAACCATGTATGCATGCTCTTGGATGTTCTAATGCTTCTAGTTGCACCAGCACACTTGACTCGGCTACGTATCACATACATCACCCAGATTCCAAAGATTGGATAAAATCCAGATGAAAACACGGCTAGGAATGAAGAAACGGCGCACATGGACACCTAGTTCGACATGCATGCGTAAGAACCAGCTGGGAAGAAGACAGTTACAGATTAGAGGCCAGGTAACAGGTTATTCAATCTTAACCCTACAACATGGGGTACTAGAAATGCCGACTTTAGGTCTACTCGTGCAATCTAAATTTCAGCCATAACAGCCTTCTGCACGGGTGAATCTGCGCAAAATTAACCTTGCACCAAAATTAATGTACTCAATAGACCTTATTTATAAAATACGCAAACGCATCGCTCAAAGAAGGCACCCTTGATCTAGATCCTATGTCATAAGTTAAACCGATGGGACGTGTTTCGATATTCATGAACATCACGCCCTTATCTATCCAACAAAATGAACTAATGCAGGAACCATCACATCTGCTGGCAGTATCCCAGCAGAAGAATAATGCGAACTTTGCACATTTCGTCGCGAAACAGACAACCATGTATGAAGTGTTTTTAAGAAATAATGACCAACTTACCAAAGACAGGAAAAGATGAAGCTACTCCGTGCCACTTCTTTAGAAGTCAAAAGATTGGGCAAATAAGAGCAGCCCTGGGAAGAATCAGTTCAATTTACTTGGACCCGGGCAGATTGTCTGGTCCGGCATTCAAAATTTATTTATTTATTTCTTTTCATGTTTCCAATTTGGGCTCGGTACATGGCTCACTTACCATCATGGTACTAGTTTTCGAGCTGTCAAATTTAATTTGCACACCCCTTTGTCTAATCAAAGCTACTGGGAGAACCCCATTTTACGCAACCAACCTAACTAGTTAGAATTCATGATTACTCGATTGATTGATAAATAGGTACATTTTATGCAAACAGATTGAACTTCAACCTCAAGTATCTTAATACATTTCCCAGGGCTCAATGACTAGACTCTAAAGGACTGGTTCATGGGATAACTCACGGTTGCTCAGCCTATGACTCCTATAACAAATTCATCACTTCACTACTAACCCACATCCTGTGCTGATACCATTCACTTCCTTTAAAGCTAAGAATTACTGGGTATCATTACAATAGAATTCAAGGAAGATCCAAATCTTCATCTAGAAAGGTGAGGGAAAGAAAACCCATAGGATAGGCGGTTGGTTGCTTCGTATTAAAAAACAGACGCTGATATTTAAGGACACGTATACTTGATCAAATTGCACTGAATTCAGTTGATTAGATTACATAATGTAGAGCATTTGTAATCCAAAATTCCCAAGGCGAGTTTTGAATTGGATCGCTCTTTGGAGTTGTTTCCCTTTCTTTTTGAGTTCCCCAATCCCAAGTCCCAACCCTACCAACTAGTAAGACTTGAAATCTTGGTCCTCCATCGACAAGTCTAATGTCCATTGGGTCGAATTACTAGAACCGAAAAGGAACTACCATTCATGTGTTAGCTAGCTTAGAGAAGATTTTGTTATGCGTAACATTTTTCACTTAATCTTTGTATAAAACCCAATCACAAAGTTTAATATTACAACTGGGAACAATTACATTCCGATCAATTTAAATAATTCTCATAAGCATCAAGCTAGAAGAGTGAGAAAACAGCCACAAATATACCATATGCACCACACGAAAATAAGCGTCAATCTAGAAGAGTGAGAAAATAGCAACAAACATATCATATGCAGCAAAAGAAAATAGATATAAGGGAAAAAAAAAAAGCAAAAGGCAAAGGTTGACCATTCCAATTTTAAAAATGAATGATGAATAAAATACTAATCTCCCTCCAGTTAATTTAAAAAGAACAAGAAGAAGAAGCCACTCAAATTCAAGGACTCCGGAAGAAAAGTAAATCCAGCTCACGGTCAACACCCAGATACTAATTACGATCAGGTGATCACTTGGGCCATGCAAACACAACTTTATCTTCTGGCTCTTGGGCGTTACCAACAGGTCATAAGAATATGAAACCAATAAAAATCCTAAATTCCTAAAGGCCCATTTGTTATGAAAATTCATTACATTTCTCTACTTAAAACGCTGCTCTAATAAATACATATTCCTAACTAGGCATCATATTTTATGGATATATTCCCAACAACTGAAGTTTCTCCCAACTGCTAATGTACAAAACCACCCGTCAATTGATTATTCAACCAATCAGACATGAATTATTTACGAGATAGTAAATCTAAACCAATCAACCATAAAATTATCATCTAAATACCAATAAAAGAATCATTACCATGTAAATGAAACTGATCCACACAAGAAGCTTTTGTGCCAGGAATAATTACCTATATGAGAGCCCTGTCATGACTCGTTTCCTGTTCCTTGTCCCCCAGTATTTGGGCACCGTTGCTGCTGCTGTATCTGGCGCAGGAGGTTGGTTGCATACTCTATTGTTGATTGGTACCGCTGAATTTTATCACCCTCCACATCTGACTTGTCCAGAGTAGTTTCAGAAGGCATAGATTGAACGTGTTGTACTTGAGTTGGGATCTCCATATTGACTTTATCAGCAGGTGGCTGCATGGCATTAAGTGGTTGGGAAAAATTAATTCCATGCACCACATTAGAAACAGGATTATGATCACCAGTCTGCTGGAAAGCAGGTGAACTATATAATCCGGAAGCATCAGCACCATGCATCATCCCATAGCCTTTCATGGCATTGAGAGATGCATCAAGCTGACCAACAGATGCTCCAACATGTTCACTTTGAGTACTTTGCACAGGGATACTGAAATTCGAATGAGGCCTCAAACTTGGAGCACCTTGGTGAGGAAAACTAACAATCGATTCCGGAAACTGGGAACTGCTGTTGGCCATTTGGACAGAATGGCTCAGCACTCCAGATACAGAAGCATACTGCTGAATTGGAGGCAATTGGGCTGGAGAATTGATTTGTTGTCCAGGTTGCTGGAAAGAATAAGCAGCAGGGTCAGATGCAAGCTGATCCTGATTCCAACCTTGTGATCCTGCTCTATCATATGGAATTGTTTGAGTGAGTGAATAATGGGCTGTTGATGACACTGATAAAGGCTGGGAGCCAGATAAAGGTGCGGACTGCAGAGTGGCAGGGAGTAAAGATGTTAGAGTTGCAATGAGCTCTGGAGTCAACGTAGGTGGCTGGTTTTGCAAGGTGGATTGTTCAAGAGGCCTTTGAGAAGGTTCGTAGTCCTCAGGCATCGCCCTGCCATAATCCATCTGCAAAGTTTGTTGCTTGATTTGGGCAACAGGATAATCAGTTTGTGATGGAAGGGGTTGATATTGCTGCACTGCAGCAGAGCTAGGTGATTGTGGGGCTAACTTCAAAACAACACCATAGAGTCGTTCAGGACCCATAACTTTTAAGTCCTTCCTCAAAAAATCTGATGGAGGCACTAGAAACATGGTTGTCCCATCATCAAACTTGGCAACACCAGCTCTATTCTTCGAACCAAGATAGCGAAGAAACTCAGTGTAGGAAGCAAAATCATCTTCACTATCAGGCAAGAAGAACACAATATCAAATCCAATGGCCTCGGCATGGTGTTTTGCAAGCACATCCAACCCCGTTCTAGCTGAGCAGTTAACAACTCTCGGGCTGCAAAGGAAGCAAAAGAAACGAGATATAACTCACACATCAGTAGGGAGCATCAACATACAAGTCTAAGAGATAACAATCCAAAAAATAAATAAATAAATAAATAATAATCCTAACATTACAGCTCAAATAAATCAGGGAAAATTAATAAATAACACCAGATGCAGGATATGAATTCATCAACTTAGCACAGAGTTGTTACTCTGAACTAAACTTACAGCGCAATCTCCATTCTCTTTCCAAATGGTATGCAGCGAGCATGACAGACAGGTGTTCCACCCTTGGCAATAATGCCACGCCATATGCAATCGTCATCAACGCGGACTGAACTCCTCCTGTCAGTAACTGAGGTTAGATGTTCCTTTCCTAGAATTACTCCATCATTTGTGGGGCCAAGATGGTATGACCTTTCCAAGCCTGGCCCTATATCATCAACCTTTCTCAAAGGAAAACCAGTATCATCAGCAGGCAGAGAAGCTTCAATCCTCGGACGTTTTGCATCCCTTGACAATTGATTTACATCATAAACATCCCATGGACCCGAAGTCTGTAACATTGAAGCCCTAACACCTTGAGCGGGAGGAATGGGAGATGCCCTTCTCCAGTTTTGACCAGATGAAGCCACATCACCATATTCCGGACCTGAAAGCAATGGCTCAAAGCTACTGTGTGGAACCAAAGGCCTCATAGGTTGTCCAAGAATGGCACTTGTTGGTATTTTTCCAGATAACATACCTGGAAGCCCTGAATGATGTTGACCAGGCATATCCAGCTGTGAAGTTCTAGATTGAGGCCCGTTTAAGTACATATCTGGTCTAGGTCCTTTTGCATGAGGACTAAGACCAGGGTAATCCTTCCCAAGCACAGGCTCATTAGTCGAATACATAATGGTGATTCTTGGATCATTAAACAATCGACCTTGTAAGCCCTCCTTGGCACGTCGAGCTTCTTCCACACTCCTAAACTTAACAAATGAGCACTGCCTTGCAGGGAAACTCTTGATTCTCTCAATCTCCCCAAACAGTATCATAGCATTGTGGAGCATTTGTTCATCAATCTGTAGAGATGGAGGATAACCTATGCACAAAATACTGCTGGGTTGATCGTCTCCTTTCCAGTCCCCTGATTGAGAGTGCTACAAATACAATATTACGATATAAAGAACTTTATACATAAAATATAAGGACATGCACTTATACTCATATTGGACTACTCAGCTACTCGCTAACAGCAAAGCCACAGATGTGCATGTATTTTACTTCAACTAAAGCTGGCACAAGTGGCATATCTACCTATAAAGGTTGCAAGTTGAGACTAACCAGTCTTTTAGCGGGGAAATTACCATCCATTCCCCTACTAGAAACCAGCCCATCTTTAGAATCTTGGGAGCCTGGCCATTGTTCCTGTCACACAGCAATATTCATCAATACGAAAGCCAACAAATTAACTTATTGAGTACTTCTAAACATTATTATCAATAAAAATGACATATTCCGTTTTCTTTTCCATATCATGGAGACTGAACAAATGCTACTGTGCTCCATAAGCACACAAGGATACCAACTTTTAGAACTCAGTATCATAAATGGAACATACAACATAGCAACAAGGTCTTTTTTGTGCTCTCAAGTTTAAGCCTAAAGACCTGTTCTTACCCTTCTTGAAATATGAGATCGTAAGAAATCCACACGTATCCGATTGCCACCAATTTGCTTCCCGTTCGTGTTTCTCAATGCTTGTGAAGCATCTTCAATGCTGTAGTAGTCTACAAATGCAGTATTACGGTCCTTAAGAAACCTGAAATCCTCAACTTTTCCAAATTTGCCAAACTCGTTCTCCAGTTCTTCCTTTGATACAGCAGGACCAATTCCACCAACCCATAGACTCTTGCAGGGTTTGCCCTGAAAGAAATTTTGCAAAGTTACAACTGTCAAATGCAAGATAGCAACATAAATTCATGAAGAGTGTCAAGGAAGCAACTCATGAAAAAGCGTCAATCTGATGCAAAGGAAAAACGAAGACTGTTTACAGGATGCACAATCCATTGAAGCAAAAAATTGTAAAACACAACAAGACATTTAAATTCAACATGAAGCAGTTTGATAGATTTACACAATTGAAGTGGATTGATTATATTCTGTCCTTCAAAGAAGCATGAAATACAACCACAAAGAAAAATGATCAAGGATGCTTACACCCTAAAAGAAAGGTAAAGGAAACCTACATAAAACAACATTCTAGCTAAAATGAGAATACTGTACAGTGCTATTTTGACATAGGATACATTTGCTTAAAATGATAATTAGGCCTGATTATGTTTCAGTAATACTTTCCCCATCTAATAAAAATAAAAATGGTTTCATTTTCACAAAAAAAATTCAGCGATGCTGCACACATAACCCTCTTCAGTGTGTATTTGCCTTCCATTCCCTCGTCCCATAGTCAATTGGAGCTAAATTAGTGTTGGCTTCATAGTTTAATTAATGGATAAAATTGACATTTTTCCATGAAAAACATATGTTGCTCCAATTCATTAAATTCCACAAACACACACACACACACACAAAATCTACCTGACGGAAAGTGTACTGTGTACTAGTCGAGCTAACCTAAATTAAGGACAACTTAGATCACAAAGCTACCAGAGATTTTCACTAGTATTTGATTCCTTTCTCATACACGTAGCACAATCTTAGTGCTCATCTTATCAAACATTTGAAGTATCCAACACATGGCGTAGATTTTTGGGTCTATTTCCTCTGGACATCATAATAATATTCTAATGGTAATTTGGGCACGATCCAAGTAAGCTAGGGAGACAAATGAGGGCCAGGGACTTTGCATCTTTGACAAAAATAATGTTGAGAATATATATAAAGAAATCCATATGCCTAGCTCCAAAAAGTCAACACTGACACTTCTACAAGTTCAGTCAATCATAAAATTGCAAATTCTAGATCAAGCCTACTCATCCTCTTTCTTCCAGGTCTTTTTTGGAAAGAAACCCATAATATTCCTTCATTCCTTGGTTTCTTCTCTATCATAAAGTGTAAGAGTTGTTTGTAAATAATTACATATTGTTAGTAGGCTCCAAAGAAAATAAATCTTGGCCATAGAAATAGATAGATTGGAAGGGAAAATGGGCATTGGGTATTATAAGGAACTCTTTATGATGTATGCTTTAATAGTTTATAGTTTACAATGGTTTAACACCATATATTTAACTTGGGAGTTGAACTCCTGTATGACTTCTTGTCCCAACAGTTTTCAGTTTTTATCTCAGGGGAAGCTAAGGCATATAAAGCAACGTTTTGAACCAAGTCTTCATCATCATATATAATAGATGACTAGGATGGAAGTATGGATTTGTCTAGAAGTTTCTTTGTTTTGCAGGGTAGCTACCTCTAATTGAACAAACGAGTAGGAAGAGCTTCTCCAAGTTAAATTTTAGTTCCAACAGCAATAAAACATGGAAGATGGTCAAGGCGTTAGATTCACTTAACAATCAACATTTAGTACACTGTTACAAGCACATTCTGAATGAAGACTCCATCTTCATCCCACACCAACCACAAATAAAGCAAGTAAACAAATCCAGCAGATACATAAAATAGAAAATAAAGACTTAAAAAACAAAACTGAAATCAGCCCTAGAATGAAACCATGAAAAGTTGCTTTGCTTGTATTCAAAAGTCAATGGGATTGACTATCTATGCCTTTTCTCAAAATTTTCTCGCAAAACTTCGCGCGTTAAAAGATTATGGAAGCACTAGAAGCATGGACTTGGACTGGGAAAATACTTAATAAGGCCCTTTATCTTACTTTTCAAGTGATTTTGACCTTTTTTAATACGCACCCTAATAAGTATATTGGAGAAACCTGAAGCTAATTGGCAGTAACCTGAAGCTAATTGGCAGTAGCCAGTAGCCACACAAAAACAATCGCGTCATTGACAAGTTTATCATTGCTAAACTGGTCAGTTTACGGAAAATTCAAATAATGAAAAAAAAACATATGTCGTTATGAGCAAATCTAGAATATATCTAAAGCAAATAGACAATCAAACAAAAAGGAATTTGGCGGATCTATCAAAACACAAAAATCATTAGAAGAAATCCTGACGAGAAGCGAAGATGAGAACCACGAACCGGTCGCGCAAACTCTATCTTGATCTGGTTGCCGTGCAAGGTGGCTCCCTGAAGGGCTTCTTTGGCTGCCTTCGCGTTCTCTACGCTCTTGAAGAACACAAACGCGAAACTTCTAGCAGCGTACGTGGCGACGTTATCTAGCTGGCCGTAGGGGCCGAAGAGCTCCATGAGATCGGAATCTACCGTCTCTCCGGACAAATTCCCAACCCAAAGATTGCTCGTTGGGACCGTCGGTTCCTCGTAACCTTTCCCTTGCCTCGGCTGATTAAAAGGCGTCGCCATTGTCATCTAATTATTGAAATTGAGGCTTCGAAGAACAACGAATCGGTCGCGAAGTAGAATCAGAAACCCTAGCGATTAAATTCAATTCTTAGATAGAGAGAATCGATAAGAACGAAGGCGGGAGGTTCCAAAATCTGCCAGCCCCGAGCAGAAATATACTCCACGTAAACGGCAATGGAAACGAGACGGACAGACGAATTAACGATAGGGTTTTAAGTGGGCAAAACAAAAGACATCTTATAAGCCACGATTTTAACAGTTTAAGGTCAAATTCGCCCCCTTGTTAACAGTTTATTGTCAAACGAGCCCCTATGATAAGTGTTGGCCCAATTACGCTCCAGTCTAATCAAAGTTGAAAGTACAAAATAAACCAAGCCTCGGTTTTCAAAATTCAAAGCAACGCAAAATTGTTATTATCAAATGATATTGAGCCATAACTAATTCAAATTGAGCCTCTTTGAATCCCATTTTAGGGGAAGCTCTCCTAGAGCTTGTTTCTTTATTTATAAGACTCAATCAACAATTCTTTATTGGCATGAAAATTAGAAATAAATACATATGAATTAATATAGAAAACGAATATGTATGAATTAATATAGAAAAATTTCAAGTTGTAACACTAGCATACATTTTTTCAAAGAAATATATAAACTTACTCTTTTTTATGAAACATACACTTATTTTGACAAGCATGAATATTTAGTTAAAAAAACAAGAGAAATTATAACAATAAATTTACTTTAGAATGATTTCTTTTTTGCTTTTGGTTTTGGATTATTGCTCTATACTTTGTGACTTGTGGCTAAGGTAAAAACTATGTGACTTATTACAGATATGCAAACTGGGCTACAATACAAGTGCGTTATCATAAGATTCATGTCACCAACGCATTCCTACAAGCATAAGCAATTAGAAACAAATATTCTGCACCTTGAACATTTATCAATTGGTAGAGATGTCACGTATGCTAACCCCTAACCTCAAAATACTCATAAGTCATCAACATAAACATTTTGTTGAAAAGTGACAACTAACATACCAATAAGAACCAACAAAACACATGTCTGGGGCAGTCGTAGATCCATGTAGAGTGTATGCATGTTCATAGGTCTCTTTTTATTGAAAAATGTTAATGAAAGATACATAATTAAATAATTGCATCTCTTTAATTTTTTAATGTACTCTCATAATTTTTACAATATCCATTTAAACAAATAAATATATCTCTCTTACCTCAAGAAAGACAAAAAAAAAAAATATGTCAGTATCTTTTCTTTGCTGGAAATTAGAATAATGTCCAAAGTCCTTTACTAGCTCTTTAACTTTCATACATTTTCCTAACTAGGCCTTGAACTTTTTTTGCCACTCTCATTCTTCAAATTTAAACACATGGAAATTTTGTTGAGTTAATTGGGTACAAGATAAAATAAACAAGCCAAGTAGTAAGAAATGTGTCAGTTTTAAGGCTAAAAATGGACTATCTCTTACATTCTATCCAACATAAACATCCCATTCAACTTCTTCACATTTCATATAATTTTCTACTCATTTGGCTACACCACAAGCACCAAAAAAAAAATCAAGATTAAAGCATTTTTTCATGTTTTCTTCTAGAAACTTTTTTTCACCATTATATTATAGTACATGTGAATTTATCAATTTCATTATTTAATTAACATTTTATAATTAGATATGTATACGGTTGCCTTTCATAAAAATACTTGATCCACCATTGACTTGGGCAAAAGCTATTGAAGAACTTATTGAGCAATCAACGACTATAAATTCACTTCTAACCGTAACTTTTATGCATTATGAAATATACATACACGCAACAGAGATTAAAAAAATATTGTTGAAGTTGGAAAAATTGTTGAAGAGTCATCCATTATGTATGAGTCAAAGGACGTATGAGGAATCATGACAAACAATGAGTTTTTTTGTTGTAATCATAAGTATTTACAAGGTATGTCACGCCCCAAACTGCCCCTGGCCCATCTGGGCCCGACTATCAGATTAATGCAGCGGAAGTTATTCATACTAAAGGGGCTTTATTAGCTAGTTATGAGCACCTACGGCGTGACTCCAGGATCTATTCTGGTACTAGCTTGTTACTTAAATACTTTCAATGTGTTGTCAGGGTGCTCTTCAGGAACGAGCTAATACCTATGTGGAATTCTAGTGTTCCATTTATGGACTTTACCACTTAGCCGGTTACACACACAAGTCTTTAGATGCCATCTCAACAAATTCCAATAAATCCAGATTCACTGGAAGTCTTCCCTTAGTTACACACATAATCAGCAAATCATACTTGCAATTCAAGCAAAGCATACACTTAATCCATTAAGTGCATAGGATGTGTGTCCATCAAGTGTACTAATCCAATGCATGGCAACAAAGAGGCCCATCTCATTTTCAACTTTGAAAACCACATTTATATATCCATGAGCATCAGCCAAGTCTAGTACACATAACATGAATATCCATCATGGCATTTCATCAAAAATCATCCGAAGATAATCATGATCACAATGTGCATCTAACAAGCATCTCCTACTTGGAAAACATACCAAGGATGCTATATGTCCATAACTAGTTAAGTTTAGGTTTTTCAAACCAAGTCCTGATTTCTACCCAAACTTTATCTCATAACCTGGAACACATTCCAGCTTAATAGACCTTGTTCCCACAACTTCTAGACTCCATAAGCCCAACCCTTTAGCAAAACATAACGAGTACTCTAGTACTCCCCGCTTGATCTATCAAGCCATCCAAACCACTTCCTGAAAAAGTAAAGAAGGGCGGGTGAGTTATAAAACTCAGTAAGGATCCATGTGTGAGGTAAGTAACTCATGACTTTCATAGTCATATCCGGCTTGAAAAGCCAAAATTGTGCCAAAAACGTAATGGCAATGCCAAATCAGAATGAGGTAATCTCTCGTGACTTTCGTAGTCACATATGGCTTCCAAAGCCTATTCTTAAGCCAAGAATGTCATGGCAATTAAATCCCATGCCAAGAATACCATGGCAAATAATCCTGTTCCTGCAAAGGAAAACACTAAAACAAAGAAAACACAAGATACAGCACAATAGCAGCAACAATAATAATAATAATAATTTGGGTCAGCATGCACAAACAATTTCAGAGAAGCACACAACACACACACCCAACCACAAGTTCTCCTGGGCAAACTACTGCCACTCCGGGCAATACTGGTACCATGGTGCCCTTGACACACATGGCACCCCTGGCAAGTGTCCAAGGCTTTACAAGTCACTTCTCCTTCTCAATTATACCACCCATTCCCCTAGCGCGCCGAGTTACATAGTAAGGTGGCCATTCTTACTATAAACTCTAACACTTGCCTTTATATTGATTAGCTAATCAACCACATATCTCAATTTACTCTATATGCCCATTATTCATATCCATAGTTGCCGAAGCAACGATCCTCGTCCAATATGCACTTACGTGCCCAAAGTTGCCGAAGCAACGATACCTCATCAATTATGCACTTACGTGCCCAATTATTAAACTAAGAAAGTAACATGAGCCCTCACACAAAGAACAACTAACCCGCTGCACACCTATGGTCACTTGGTTCTATGACCATCACATAGGGGCATTTATACTCACAAACAATATCATGGAAGTACACCATGCAATAAGTGAGTAAAGGATCCTTACCACCATTGGTGTAACCTTTTGCTCATTGCCTTTGCTTTGCTTTGTTTGTTGTTGGAACTTTGCCATTTCCTTAATGGACTCAACCTCACTTAAGGAGGTAAAGGCCCACTTAGCCTTTCTGTGAACTGAGGCCCAATTTTCTGTGAACTCAGGCCTACATTGGCCTTTTCTGGAATTCTGGCCCAACTTGGCCTTTCCAGGAACTCAGGCCCACTTGGCTTGTTTATTTTCTTAGGCCCACTTGGCCTTTTAATTCCTTTTCTGAACTTGGCCCAACTTATCATTTAGGCCCAATTTTACCTTTTCAGGATTTTTAGCCCAATTTAACCTTTAGGCCCATATTAACCTTTTCAGGACTTGGGCCTATATTAACCTTTTCAGGATTTAGCCCATTTGCCAATAATGCCATTATGGCCCAAAATAGCCCAATCATTTCTTTTTCTTGCTCAAATTAGTCCCAAAAGTTTTCTAAGGACCATTTATGCCAAGAACACTTGGCTAACACTTTGCATGTTCATAAGAACACTTGTACTACCATGAACACATGGTTTAAACTTATGTATGCCAAGATTACTACTTGGCCGAATCTTCTAGTACTTCCATAGCTTACAAAATTCTCCTTTTTGCATCCAACTTTTTGTCATTGTCTTGTATATTCACAAGGACTTAATGATACTAAGAACACTTGGAAAAATGTCCATGCATGCCAAGATTCACACTTGGCCGAAACTTTCCTCTTGTTTTTCTTTCATCTTTTGCTTGTTTCCTTCCTTGGAATGGCCATACAAGCCTCGAGGCACCAAGAACACTTGGTTTCATGCCTCCAAATGCCATGTATACTCATGGCCGAAACCTCCATCCTTGCTTTCCATGGCTTAAAAGTGCCATGCATGTAAAGAGCTCTTGAGTTGAGCTTAAGAACAACAAGATCCTTCCATGGCCGAAATATCCACTTGATTTCCTTGCAAAAAATCCAACATAGCCAAGTCATTAGAGAGTAGCATCTAGCTCAAAATACATGAAACTACTAAGAAAAACTTGGTTCACTTACAACCTTGCATATGGCCGAAACTTGAGCTCCATTTTTCTTGATGTTCTTCTTGATTTTCTTCTTCCTCATGGCTTAGAAATGCCATGCATGTAAAGAACTCTTGAAGGAAGCTCAAGAGCACCATTTTCTCACCAAGGCCGAAATTTCATAGCCATTTCTTCATGGGTTTCCTTTGATTTCTCACTTTGTTCTTGGTCTGGATGTGTTTAGGAGCTTGGAAGCTTCAAGAAAACATGTTTGCATGTGCAAGAACATGTATATCTAGCCATGGCTAAATCATAGATGAAGGAAGAAGGAGCTTGGAGCTTGAAGAACACCATGGCTTGAATGTAGAGAGAAGGGAGAGCTTTTGGTGCTAGCTAGAGAGAGAAAGATATGTGTGAAATGAATTGGAAATGCCCAAATGGAGTGATGGCCGGCTATGTCATGACAAATAAGGCTCAAATGCATTCCAAATGCATATTAAATGTATATTTAAAGAGGTGGCTGGTCATGACTTGTCAAATGGGAGAGTAATTGCACTCAAATGCATTCTAAATGTGCATTAAACGCATATTCAAAGAGGGTGGCTGGTCATGGTGCTAAATGAAGTGAAATGCACCTAAAATGCATATCAAATGCATAATTTGGAGGTATGGCCGAATTTTGAATGAAAATGTGGGAGAATAAGTCAAAAATGATGGGCCAATATATTAATTTATATGGCAAGTGGGGGACAAGACTTAAGAGATGATTATTTTAATCAAAGTGGAGGGCAATAAAATAATGTGAGTGGAGACAAGTGTGGGCCTTATATAATAATTTATGGTGAGTGGGGGACAAGGTAAAGTGGGAGTAATAATTAATTGGTGAGTGGAGGATGTAGTGGAGGGATTAAATAATTATGAGTGGAATGTGTAGTAGGCCAATTTTAAATTGGTAACATGGGGTGGCCGGCCATGCATATATTTTTCATGAAAAAATGGCCAAATTACTCACTTGGTCCTCCATCTTTCTCCAACTTTGCAATTGAGTCCTCCCACCCAACTTTTCTTTGTGCAATTGAGTCCCTCAACTTCAAATTGCATCATTTTCATCACCAAAACTCTTGGCCTAAACCAAGCATAATTCTCAAGGTGTCCAGCACTCATTAATGCCCATTCCATAAATAATTCAAGGTCTCCACAAATAATTACGCTAAGTTTCCAAATTAGGAAACTATTTATGCCACTAATCCACTTAACCCGGTAATTAATCATTCATCACTTTCCGGGTGTAACAAGGTATATTAAGATATGAGAAATTACTTATGAAAATTAAGTAAAGTTTGTCTCCTTAAAATTCAAAGGACATCAAACCCTCAATTAGTATTGTTTGACACACAATACATCCTTCATAGAAGTCCAACCCGATCGATTAAAGGCCGTGGATGTCCGAGCATCAAGCCGATCAACTATCTTGTTGTGGACAACAACAAAAGTTGAGTTCCTGTTTAACACCAGAGTAATATGGTGGCGACGTGGATGTATGCTAATAAGGTCATTTTTTTGCTAATCGGTTTAGAATACCTAAATAGTAATCCATGTCCATGTTTTATACTCAGGCTTTTGATTTGTATTGTGCTCCTTTTCATCCGCTTGTGGCATGTTGTTGATTTTGGGTTTGTTTTGTGTTCTATTATGCAAAAAAATTGGTGCATCCCAACCATATAGAATAAATAACTTAGCCATCAACTTAATGGCAAACATTGAAGATTCTGCTTGATGGAAAGCAAGAGTTTCTAATCTTTGATTTTTATTCTATTTTAGTTACTAAGTATTGATATTAGTGGTGAGTATTATTTGGATAAAATTGAAATAATAAACAAAATTGATTGAGTTTGGACAAATGGAACAATTTTTAAGTTTTTCACTTTGGTTGAAAACCAAAATATGTACCAATTTTTTGCTAGGTTTTAGTCACCGTCATAGAAAATGAAGTGACCAAAATAGCTAAAAAAAATAAAAGAAAATTGCATTTAGAACCCTAACCCGAACACTAAGGAACCCATTATTTCTCATTCTACGGATGTCCCATAAACCAAATAGAACAAATCAAACAAAAGACAGTTGTTCCCACTTCCTTCTGATTTCCTAGTTCCCACTCTAAGTTGAAATCCTTGATTGGAATTCTGATGTTCTTTCCCTCGTTCTTTGCCAACATCAAATGTTCTAGTGAATTGCCCAGTGTCTTCACCCCCCCAACAATTAATCACCCATTATCTCTTTGATTTCTATTCGTCGTGTTGCTTGTCACTAGAATGTTTATAATCATCATGGTTGCTTCCTTATTGTCATCAAAGAACTCTCATGTTGCAAGTTGCTTTTGCCTCCAATCATCCTTCCTGCTCATTGGCAATCATTGCGATAGCCACTGCCAACCTTTCTTTGCATGTTTTTTAGATCTTTTGTTCCTATATATTATCTTTTTTTTTTGTTTCAAATTCATGTACGGAGTGGTTGACTAGAAAAAGTTAATAAAGATTCTATTGAGCTCTTTTTTATGTTATTGTTCATAAAATTCAATTGTCATTTCTAGTTGTTGTTCTTCAATTTCATATTTTTATTGACATTTCAAAAAAAAAAAGACAAACAAAAATTGTATAACGAAACCAACCCAATTCTAATTTGGTTGATTCGGTTTCGGTTTCTAGAGCAATTTTGGTTGGTTTAGTTTTGAAAAGTGGAAATCGATAATCAATCAATTCTAAGTAATTTCAATCTATTGGCGATTAAACTGACCGAATATTCATCCCTAATTGATATTCTATTTTGGTCTTTTAATCTTTTAAGTTTCATGTTAGTCTCTCACAAGTTGATTAACTCGTATTACATATCTTATATAAACTTTAAAATTTTAATTTAAAATATCAAGTAACTATTTTTCAATAAATTTAAATTGTGTGAAAATGTTTGGTAGTTGTTAAATAGTATAAATTAGCAGTTTTTTTCTTAAATAAAATGTCACATTTACATGGAGGAAATACTAGTAATTTATATCTATTAACCGTAAAAGAATCATTGTACATACCAAATTTACTAGAAAATAGTTACAAAATAGTTAAATTAAAATCTAAATTTTTTTTACCATATCGTTACTATGAGTTAACAAATTTCATTTAATAGTGACCATAATGATACATGTTTAATATATTTAAGACCAAAACATTATAGCTAATATGTTAGTGATTAAAAAAAAGCAATAAATAAATGTTAAGGATTATCCACACAATTTATCGAGAAAGTATGATATATTTGTTTTGAAAAGCAAAGCACTTGTTATTTGGGGTAGCTATTTCATGGGTATTCAAGGTGTAAAGCTTATGATAAACTCCATTGGTCCTTTTTGGACAAAGTATTATACTACATGTGATTTCCAAATAATTGGATTCATATCATATTGCAATGTATAGTTATGGTTTTCTTTTCTGTTCTAGTTAATTAAAGCACCATAGATTGGTTCACACCTCAAGTTAGAATTCAACAAGAGACCCGTTATCTCTCAATCTCTTTATATTATGTACTGAAGCCCTCCTAACCACCTTTATCAGTTACACTTTTCCGGTACACTACTAAGTCTCAGACCTAGTCGTAATGGTCCAAAAATCAACAATCTATTCTATGCCAACTATTGCCTGTTATTCTTCAAACCTTCTAAAGAAGCAATAATGGCCATTAAACAAGCCCTAGAGCTATATCAATATGCCCTAGTGGTTGGTGAGGAAGTTAATTTTGCTAAGTCAGAATTGATGTTCAATAAGAATATGCCTTCTGAGTTAGTTAGGGAACTCTATGCAATCATGCACTTCCCAATTAATTCGGGTATTTTGAATTATCTAGGTGTTCCCTTTTGTTAGGACCTTTCGAAGGCCTTACTTTCCAATTTTTGACAGATTGTTCTTCTAAGAGCCTAGCCAATTGGAAGCAAAAGCTTCTGAATAATGAAGGGCGGCTCACTCTTATTCAATCTATTTTGTCATCACTGCAAGTCTATGTTCTATCACTTTTCAAGATTCTGGTCACTTTGTATGATAAGCTTTTAGGTAGATTGGCTAAATTTTGGTGGTCGCGTGCCAAAGATATTAAAGGATGTCATCTGAAGAATCACTTCCTTCTAATGATGCCTAAAAGGTTAGGAAGTCTTGGTATTAAATATATGCATTTATTTAACTAAGCCCTTTTAGCTAAGACATTTTGGAGGATCTTTGCAGGTAACCCTGATTCCTTAGTCTATCAAGTTCTTCAGGCCAAATATGGTATTATTCAATCGATTTAGACAGTGAAGAAATTCAACAACTCTTCCCTGATCTGGAGAAGTCTCCTATATGGTAAAAATATGTTTAACTCAAACCTAAATTGAAGCATAGCTGGTGGTTGCTCAATTTGGGTTTGGTATGATTATTGGATCCTTCACTTTTTTCCAGACTACTTGCAAAGCTCTCCTTTTTTTCAAGACTTCAAATCTTTAAAAAAGCCAGATCTTAGTATCCACTCAACTCTGGGCTAGGACCATGTGTTAGTTCACGGGTAAATCCAAATTTGGTCCCCTAACTTTAAAGGTCGTCCTAATGTGGTTCCTTAACTCAAAAAGTGACTATTAAAGTCCCATAACTCAACTCACCTATCCTATTTTAGTCCCTACCATCAATTCAGGCGTTATTTCAGACGAAAATTGCCTACGTGGCACGTAAACTGCCACATGGCATCCTATTTTATGTCAATAAGTAATGAGACTGAAAGAATAATAAACCTTAGGTTAGATTTGACACAACAAATAATTTCAGGGACTTAAAAAGTTGATAACCCTAATTTCATCTTCTTCCCCAACTCTCACCGTCCGCCGCCGATCGGTTCCTCGTTTTGGCCGTCAATCTCCAGGTCCTCGGAAAGGATCACTACAGCGCAATCTTCTACTTCGCCACCGAGGAACTGATTCCCGCTGGTTCGCTTTTCCACCGGTTCGTTCACGGTGATGACGCGTTCCAGAACCAGCGCTTCAAGATTGTAAACCGGATCGTGAAAGGGCCGTGGATCGTGAAGAAGACGGTGATTTGCTGGAATCCCACCATTTTTGCCCGCGATTTGCTTCCCAAATACTTCAAGCACAACAATTTCTCCAGCTTCGTTCGCCAACTCAATACCTACGTACGCCAGTTTCAATTACTTGCTTGATTCTTTCCGTTTTTACCCGGATATGCTTCGGATCTCTGATTTCGGTGCCTTTTGCCCTTGAATTTGCAGGGATTCAGAAAATTGGTTCCCGATCGGTGGGAATTTTCCAACGAGTGTTTCCGGAGAGGTGAAAAGAAACTCCTTTGTGAAATCCAACGGCGGAAGGTATCGACTTCCGTGGCGGTGTCGACGGTGCCTCCGATGATTATGTCAGCAATACCTTTTAGGAAGCCGATTATATCTCTTTCCAATTCAGGAGAAGAGCGGTGAGGGATTCCAGACGATGAAGTTACCGGAGAAGTTGATCGGGGCGGTGAGGGTTTGCCAGATGGAGATGTCGTCTGGTTCGCTTCCGCCGGCAAAGATTTGGGGAAGAAGACGGATTGTTGGCTAATATACATTTAAGTTCCTAGGTTATTAGTTTGGGTCAATTCTAACATAAATTTTTGTATTCTTCCAATGTAGTCATTTATTGCCATAAAATAAGATGACATGTGGCAGTTTAGATGCCATGTGGCAGTTTAGGTGCCACATAGGCAATTTCTGTCTGAAATAACGCCTGAACTGACGGTAGGGACCAAAATAGGACACTTAAGTTGAGTTAGGGGACTTTAATAGCCACTTTTTGAGTTAAGGGACCACATTAGGACGATCCTTAAAGTTAGGGGACTACATATAGATTTTACCCGTTAGTTCACACTATTTTCCCTCCTCATATCGCTCAAGTGGTGTTATCTCCTGCTCCTTCATTAGGATCAGGAAATCCTGACAACATTTGGTGGAATGGAAATGGTTTAGTTTTTTTCTCTGTCAAGAGTGGCTATGCTACTCAAGTCCCCCATTCACCTTATTTTCACAAAGAATCTGTGTTACAGTAGCCATGGCTTGAATTAAGATCCCAACTTTTCTAGGATTCTCAAAATGTTATGGGGCTCTTGTCTTCCACATAAATGCAAATTGTTCCTCTTGGAAATGTCTTCTAGATGTCATTTCTATAGCGGTCAATCTGGCACCTCATGGTGTCAATATTAGCCCTACATGCAAGCATTGCAATTACTATTTGAAATTTTCTTTTCATTTTTTTTAGGAATGCATCAGCTTTGCAGACCTCTAGGGTTATCAGATGAAAAAAGGCAAGCCCCACCTTTCAGAGATTTCATTCGTTATATCTCAACGAGACATAGATCAACTGAGGTTTTATCTCAACAACAAATTGACGATGCGGTAAGTAAACATATTTAAATTAATATTATATTCAAATAACAATTTTTACATTACACGCTTTTAGCATCTTATCTAACCCTAAATTTGTTCTACCTTTTTTAGGCCAAGTATATGAAGGATGAGGTCGTAAAAAAGTGTGGCCCAGATCCTAAAGTTCACCCTGCAATTTGTGATGAATGCTAGAAGAGGGTTATGGGCGGACGTCATAAGGTACAGTGGATGGGGGTGCTACAGCTTTTAGCATTCCCTGACTAGTTCTAACGTGCACAATCAAAGTTATTTAATTTAAATATTTAACATTTATTTACATTAATTAAAAGTTAATAGATACTAACCTTATTTTAAATTTAGGGGTATGATGATGTCTGGACAGAGCAACTGTGTCGGGAGAACACAGAACTCCGGGCACAACTCCCTACTGTTTAGGAGAATGTTGTATCACAGCAGGTAGTGTAAGCTCAAACAGACACAAAGGGTGTAAGGTTTAGAGACTTTGATCTCGCAGATGTAGCAAGGGTGGCAAGCCCAAGCTAGCCAAGATTTAATGTCGGCTTACACTATGATGGTCGGCCAAATGCACGCTCAGGCCAACCTACCACATGGAGTTGATCTTGACTACATATCACTGGGACGGGCTCAGGCTGTCCCTTACCCCAGCATCCTCACCCCTATCCAGTGGCTCATACAGGCTCATACAGGGTTAACGCACCATCATTTGTAGCGTCCGCAAACATTACCCTATCTATATCCATCGCTACCACAAATGACGTTAAAGCGGTAGCCTCAGCATCTACCGAATTAGGTGACAGGATTCGACTAGCAATCAGACCCTTATTTTCCACAGATGCCTTGGGCGACTCAGCAGAATCAACAAAGCTAGCAGACTGCGTCAGGGAGTCAGACACCCAAAACACAAGCCACCCAGGGACCTCAAGATGAGAACTGGTATTTTGATTTAAATGATCTAAACTTGTAGGATTTACTTAATTTTATTGTACAGAGTTTACTTTTAAATTAGTATTAATTATTAAAAACTATTTTGATTTAATTACTGTTTTTTATTTTTTATTTTTTATTTTACATGTTTTATATATTATTATTACAAATTTAAATCAAAATTTAATTGTTTTATAAAAAAAATACAGTTGACCAGTAAAGCGACTGAACGTCAATCACTTTAATGATCTTGGAAATACTGACTAAATATCTTAGTTACTAGGTTGTGACTGAGCTGTCAATTGCTTTTTTGGAAGCATCCCCACAAAAAGTAACTAAAACATTTAGTTGTTTTTTTTAGTCATAATTCAATCTTTTTTTTTAGCAACTGTATTTTTCTAACTGAAAATTGTAGTCATTTTTTAGTCATTTTTTGTTTTTTTTGTTGCAATATGGAAAAAGGAAAGATGGTAGGCTCAAGTTTGAGGAAGATTTTATGGTGGGTACAGACTCAAAGGAGGCTTCGAACTTGGACATTAGATGTGAAGAATAG
The DNA here is from genome assembly GCA_005392925.1 of Aquilaria sinensis. NCBI lineage: Eukaryota > Viridiplantae > Streptophyta > Magnoliopsida > Malvales > Thymelaeaceae > Aquilaria > Aquilaria sinensis. The sequence continues at coordinate 270,272 of SMDT01000745.1, forward strand.
CGTGATGAGGAGGACAGGCAGACGATCTTGCCGATTGACTTAGGAACGAGGCCGAATTGGAGATCATGGGTTCAAATTGTGGAAGAAAAAACTAGATCAGAGATGGTGCACAATTTGAAAATCTAGCAACCTCTAGGTTTTGAGCTAACATATATGGTGGTCGAAGTAGATTATAAGATTGTGGAACTCAATGATTAGGGAATCCGTGAAGGTTGCTCGGAATGGAAACTTACTCTAATAGGAACTATTATTCGCATTAAGGTTTCTCTTGAGAATATGAAGAGGTTTATTTGAGCAAAGTGGAAGACATGAAATTGGATAGAGACTTATTTACTATAATCCCGATTTGGATTCATCTTCTAGATTTGAATCTGTAATACTGGTCACCAAGGATTTTGAGCCATATAGTTAGCAAAATTGGTAAGTTTTTTCTAGCTAATTTTACTACTGTCCATAAAATTAGAATATCTTATGCTCATATACTTGTAGATGTGAAGAAAACAATGAGGTGTTGCATTCAATTGTGATTAAGGAACTTGATGGACAATTTGAGACTCAACTAGTGCATCATGAATGATGGCTGGCTCAATGTAAAAAAGGTAAAAAAAAAATGTGGGCATCACGAGGAAGTGTGTGACCCAAATAATTATTATTATGTCATTAATGGCAGAATATCACTTTTGTAGGATAATTTGATTTGGGATGTTAAAGCAATAGATATCTCATATCAAGTTATCCATGTAGAAGTGAAGCATTACATTAAGTTGTGGTCTTGTACTATGACTGTGGTTTATGGTATGAACAAACTTCAGGATAAGAGAACTTTATGTTCTAAACTAGTAAAATTTTCTTCAAAGATGAAGGGCCCCTGGATTATTTATGGAGATTTTAATAAAATTAGGAAATAAGATGAAAAGTTCTCCCATAACATGCTTGTTGATTGGGATGATACGGGCCTAAATGATTGTTGGTACGATGTTGGCGTTACTGACATTAAGAGTCTTGGTACTTTCTTTACTTAGTGCAATAACAAAGTATATAAGGAAAGGATCTATTGCAAGTTGGATAAGGTCATGGGGAATAACAAATTGTTTGATCAATTCCTCGAGGCCTTTGTTGAATTTAAATATAATTGCTGCTCTGATCATTCTTTAGCTCTTGTAAATTTATAAGCATAGAAATGTCCTTAAAGGAGTCTATCAGGGACGCTACCCAGGATTTCTTGAATAATCAGGATTATGGTAATCTCACTCTTAATTGCAATTAGCTAAGTCATTGCTTTTAATTCATTAAACTTTCATGTCGCTAGTTCTTTAACCTAAAGCAAGAAATCAAATGCATGCTTAACTTAAGTTGCTAGATTAAATCAAGCATTAAAACAAAACATTGGCTAACCCAAGCATTTAAAAACAATGAAGGAAAACATAACCGAAGTTAATAAAACAATAAGTAATCTTAGACTTCAAGCAATAACTCAATGTACAACAATTAAACTTGTGTGCATCTAAAGGCAACCAACATGTTTGTCACACACTTAAAAGTCTTCTCTAAACACTTATCATTACTATAAGGCATAACTTATTATACTTAAGTACAAGCTACTAAGTAATCTGAGATCAATGACTGTACCCCAACTTAAGCTCATTGCCCAAATGTAGGGAGCTCCATATTATCCTAGTGCTCTTCCCTTACTCGGCCACTCGTAGAAAACTTGGAATCAAAATTAGATTCAAATAACATGTACTTGTAAAAAAATCAAAACTTACACCCAACAACTTGGTGTCAAAGCCATAGAGAACATATCTGCATAATATGAAAGTAAGAGAATGAGAATAAGGTGATTCTCAGCACGAGATTTCTTGTTTCTTAACCTATAAGAAAATCTTAGCACTATTTTAGAAGAACTTTATTCTTGCCTTAGCAAGCATAGTCAATTGCCACCTCTTTACTTACCTTTTTTCATCTTGTATATGAGTTATTAAACTTGGTAGCTCATCTTGCTAAATTTATTAACTTAGCTAGGATACTCTTAAGGTTCAAGAACTTCCATGAACACTTAGCACCCTTATGCTTACCTAAGGCTTCCTTAACTTACTTGAGCCTTAGGTCACGCAAGTAGTAAAATCATGGGCCAAAATACCCCATTGCCTCCTAAACTTAGTTAACAAGGACCTTTATCCCCCTAAAGTTGAACTAAGTCCTGTTCAGCCCCTGAACTTCACTAAATGGGCTGGTCCACCCCCTTGACCATACATGTCCATATCATGTGATGCCTGATAACAGATGTCATTTCCAAGACGTCTACCAACAACGAGAGTAACCTAAGCCTGGAGTAGCAAAAATAGGAGCGGGAAACTTGCACGTGGGAGACTTAGTTCGAGGTAACTAAGGAACGGGAGTTCAAAAAAAAAAACAAACAAAGAATAATTGATTCCCTCCACTGTTTCTGGCTATTCGGCAGAGTGGTCCATGAAAAAGCATTGATTCCTGTTAATCAAAAAATCCAATCCACCTTTAGTGCACATAGAAAGGTGCAAACAAACAATTTATTCATTGGTACTTTTTTCCATTCTTTCTTTGCTTACAGTTAGTAGAGGTGGCTTTTGCTTTTTATTATTCATGACTCTTTATTGTTTTGGCCAATAATAGTATAGTTGGACAAATTAATGTGAGGCAATAAATGGTTTAGGTTCGTTTATAAGGGTTTTGGTTATGTAGGCAAGTTAGGGAGATATAAATTGGTTAGTTAATAAGTAGGCCTAATAATACATATAACGTAATGAGATTGTGTAATATGGTTTTTGTGTTAAAAAGTAATATGTCATTTATGAAATGCAGGTGCAAATAGGGAATTTGAATATAATAATATACCATGGTGGAATACTAAGAAAGCACCCAAGTATGAGGTATATTGGTGAGAAAAAATTTGAGAAAAGTTTGGACTCTGACTTAGTAACATATTGGTGGTTTCTAGATTGGTTAGAAGAAGTTGGGTATGAACGTAGCGAAGTGAAAAAAATTTATTATAAAATTCCTTATATGACTTTTGATGTGGGACTAAGAGAGTTACACAATGATACAAGTACATTAGATATGGTAGCATGTGGTAGTTTAAGTGGATATGTTAAAGTTTACATTGAACACTTTAAGCAATTTAAGCACAGGGGCATTGAAGACTTTTCAGCTAAAACAATTACCAATAAAGTGGCATTGGTAGAAGATATAAATGAGACAAGGGTCAATGAAAATGAAAATAAAGGTGATGGGATTGTGAATAAAACTAAGACTGGTGGTAAGGATGGTTCAGATAATGAGGCTAAAGATTTTTCAGCAGAGTTTGATCGAGAGTTGAACAATATTGTTGAGACCATATTGTGTGGTGAAGATGACGAGCTTGTAGAAGCACTTCGAACAGCAAAGGAGTTCATCCAACCTTATAGTTTTGGATGCAATGTGGCTGAACAAAAGGAATATAAAGTTAGACATAGGCAAAGCGGATGGGAATATGAGAATGAAAATATTTTAGATTGTGGTGATGAAGGTGCAAATGAGCTAGACAACTTTGACATTGGGAGTATTTCTTCTAAAAGTGGAGACGACAGTGAAAAAAGTCTCGATAAAAAGACGAAGTAAGTATGCTAGGTATGATGAAATATGCAAGGAAGTTAAGTTTTTTGTTGGTCTTTGTTTCACATATGCAAAGTAATGTAGGAGGGCACTTAAGAAGTATGAAATAACTGAAAGAAGAGAGTTTGTTTACATTAAGAATGAAAAAGGTAGAATTAGGGCCAAAGGCGAATGATTATCCATGGTTATTTTTTGCTTCTGAGGAAAAGGTGAAATTGAAAGTGTACTTCATGGTAAAAACTTATGTTGGGAAACATAATTGTTCAAAGCTGTTCAAAGTTTCAAGAGCAGACAGCCCATGGATAGCCAAGTCATATGAGTCATTAATATATGGCCACTAGAATTTGAACTTGATTACATTCAAGACCAAGTGATGAAGAAGAGAAAAGTGATGAAGAAGTTTGAGAGGGATATTGGTGAGGAGTATGCAAGGTTACATGATTATGCAAAGGCCCTTCGTGCATCAAATGCAGGAAGCAGTATAGATATTGAGGTTGATCACAGGGGACCTAGTTGTCCACCTTTTTTCAAACGATTTTATGTATATTTTGCTGCTTTGAGAAATGCATTTCTGGAGGGATGTAGGAAGTTCTTCGGCTTGGATGGTTGCTTTTTAAAATGGGTGGTGAAAGGCCAGTTATTGACTGTTGTAGGAAAATATGCAAACAACCAGATGTATCCTTTAGCATGGGTCGTAGTTGAAGTTGAATCTACTGCATCTTAGCTTTGGTTTTTGGGGCACTTGAGGCATAATATAAAAACAAGAGATGGAATGGGATGGTGTTTCATGTCTGACCAACAAAAGGTAAGAGCATTTTTAAGTTTAATTGTTTGAATTATAGCTGCTTGGTTGTTAATCTCTTCGTAGTTTAATAATTTTTAGGATTTCATTAACCAATAAATAACTTTATTATAACTTTTAGGACTTAAAACTCCTAACTATTATGAGGAATGCATCTTAACTGACTAAACCGTAATTCATAACAATGAAAAATGCTAAGTTGGCAAGTAGGAAGGGTTTTGTAAATATTCAAGTAAGGAATTAATTGGTATGAAAACTTGGACCAAGTAACATAAATACATGTACCTAACTCACAGAGGTTCCAATAGGCAAGTGTACAGCAGGAAATATAATGGAGAAAACATTCTTTTGTTTTGTTAATTAATAAAAGGTACTTGAATGAAACCAAAGGAATAAGAATAAAGAATAGTTTAACGGTTAACTATCTTATTTACTTCATTCGTTAAAATTGCATTTCAATTTTTCCTTGTAGGGACTTCTTAATGCAGTTGAAGAAATATTTGCAAGAGCAGAACATCGACTATGTGTGAGGCATATATATGCAAATTGGTATCTGAAATTTAGAGGAGATGCTCTTAAACTTGCTTTCTATGCAGTAGGAAAAGCATCAAATGAGTTCACCCTCAAAAAAAGGCTAGATGAACTTGAATTGTTAAAACCTGGTGCAAAAGAAGCTGTCATGCGTGTAGACCTAAGGAAATGGTGCAGAGCTTATTTTTCAATAGCTACCAAGTGTGATTCAGTTGATAATAACAGTTGTGAAGCTTTTAACTTTGTGTTGCTTGGAGCTCGGTATAAGCCAATCATTTATATGCTAGAAGATATTAGACTTTTTGTGATGCAAAGAGCCATAGAGAAAAGGAATTTCGCTTCCAAATGGCCACAAGGAGAAGAGCATGGTAAGAAAAATTGAGAAATCTTTGTAGAAAATATTGGTGACAGTTATAGATGGAGGGTGCAATGGAATGGTCAAGATGATTATGAGGTAAGTTTGCGAAGAAATAGATATGAGGTTCATTTGACAACCAAATTCTGTACGTGTAACGGGTGAGAACTGTTTGGAATACCATGTCAACATGCAATTAGGGCCATTCACTTTAAAGCAGATGACCCCAAAGCTTTCATTGATTCAGTTTACAAGAAAGAAAAGTTCTTAAAGGCATATGACTATGCTATTTGGACTATACCTGGATAAGGGTTTTGGGAGGATAGTGGACTTTGTAAAGTTCTTCTACCCATTGAAAGGGTAATGCCAGGTAGACCATAAACTAGCCGAAAAAGAGCAAGGAATGAGCCAAAAAGGGCAAGGTGAAGATGTTTAGGCATGGGAGAAAAATGCATTGTTCAATATGTAACAGTGAAGAACATGCGAAGAAAACATGTGGCGCACAGGATTTTTATTCAAACTATATTTAGTTTTTATATATCAATAAATATAAGTTGTTAAACATATAGGTGATTCTAACATGTTTGAATTGTAGGCACGAGAATGCTACAACATCAGCTGCAAATGCTATAATGGGAAAGATGCTAGGAGTAGGAATATTTCATGATCCAAACACTGGAGCCCAAATATTAGATGTAAGAGTAATTTCTTTATATATTTAATGTGGATGTAATGTATCAGAATTGATGGATTTGTGTACCAAGGTGATTGAAGTAATTTGTTGTGTTTGTTTGCAGCCTGGACTTCCAACTGAAACACAACTCTCAAATGGCGAAGATTTCATCTTTACCGTTTAACAATAGAAGCTGCATTTTCTACCTGGAGTGAAGGCCCAAGAAAATGATGCTTGTAGTAAAGACTTTGCATGGTTATCTAGCTCTATTGAGCCATATGACTATCTAATTTTGTATGGTTATGTAATTCTATTAAGTCATATGACTGTCGCAACTAATGCTGGAGTCTGCAAAGTTCCAAACTTATTCTGCAAAATCTCAGACTTATTCTATTACTATTACCATACACATGTTTCTGTTCATAGCAACATGGAGCTAGTTGGCAAATATTTGCCTCCAAGAATTCATCAACAAGAAGAGCACAATCATAGATAATAAAATCTAGCATTCCAAGTACCTGCAATGAGACAACACAATTTCCAATCCCAAAATGCAATTGATTAACCATTCCAAGAAAACCTAGTTCACAGCTCCTGTCACTTACTCTAACATATACCTAACCAACAAGTACAACATGACTGCTACAGAGAAAATAAGTGCACAAATACAACACAAACTAATGAGATAAACTTTTAATTCTGACAGCTTCTTGTCCAAATTCCCCAGCTGGCCTACTAAAATGCTGCTAATTGTGCCATCGGTTGTATGTTCCCTTGCAAAACAGAGCTGTGAAACTTGCACCTTAAGCGCACGGAGTTCCTCTTCCAATGCCTTCCCTTTCGCAAAATATTCAACAATCACCACCTTAGCCCGTTCTGGCAACTCATCATCAATCCATCTAAAAAATTTGCAATCTTTACTTGTCTAGAAAAAAAAAAAACACATTTTCATCACACATTTTGTACTGTCCTTCAAAATAGAGACAAACACATAACAAATACATTGTCATTCATTTTTACTATAAGAACCAATAAAACAAGAATAATATTTTTTATTATTAACCAACTATCCTACCAAAACCAGACCAATGAGCCTTTTCCTACTGGCATCACTAACAACCAAACTACAGGCATTCAACAAACTCATATGCATCACCTACACGTATGTATCCAACAAAAAATCACATAACAAACAAACTCACACACATTCACCTAATTCAATTGTCACATCTTTAAATTCAACCAACATTTATTAAAAAACTAATGAAAATCACCACTTGCACCATTAAATCGACAACGAAAAAATCTTCTTCCTAGGTTCTCTCCTTCACGTCTAGTTGTACATTTTGACACCCGATGCTTGCATTTGCTAATTGGCACCTCTTCGTCAAACCACGATGACACTCCAGAGTAGTTTGAAGACATTGATGCACAATCTCACAACCACCCTTTCATAATACAAAATACATAAATCAAATTCAACTACGACATGGTAAGCCAATTGAACTACAACCAAACCGTAGTCAATCGATTCATGTATATAAATAACTAAAAAGAAAACCAACAGTTGAATGTTGGTTGTTCTCGTTCTTATGCAGGACTTGCGATCAAGCAACCAACTGAAAGCTTTGTCACCCATCTTAAACAGCATCGAACAAAAACCAAGAACCAAGGACGACTGAGGAAACCAACACAAATTCTAATGAAAACATAAAAGAAACTCACCGAATTTTGTGGAAACCACGTACAACAGCCACCGCAAACGACCACTTGTTGGAACTAGAAAGATAACCACAGACGACTGATCCTCGGTGCTTCACTATATGACGTTTCTCGAAGGAGAAAATCAATCTCTTACGGAAGATTGGCTATCGATACACATGACAATCGAGTTCTAGGGTTCCCGGAAGACCCAATTCCCAAATTGAATCTCTAGGGAAGAAGCTGCTTTAATCGATTCTCATTGCTGGTAGACAGCTTGGAAACGGTATATGTTATCAGGCATCATGTGATATGCACATGTATGGTCAAGAGGGTGGACCGGCCTATTTAGTGAAGTTCAGGGGCTGAGTAGGACTGAGTTCAACTTTAAGGGGATAAATGTCCTTGTTGGCCGAGTTTAGGGGGCAATAGGGTATTTTTGCCTAAAATCATGGGAGTTCCAGTATCAAACCATAGGAAAGTAAATTAAAAAATACAAATTATAAATTTTTAACAAAAAAAGGTTTTATGCATGGAGTGAATAAATGTGAATTGAAGGTCAAATTCAAAAAAATAGCTAAGGTTAGGATTCAACTTTTGATATATCAATTATGATTAATTTTAGCATATCTTACCACTATTCACACATGAAAGAAGTCTCAATCTGGAAATTTAGAAATCCAATTGCAGAAATATTAAGTATGAGTTAATATTATATTTCATTAATCTATAACGTCAACACTTATTAATGAATTCAAATATCAATTATGTCAACCATTGTTATCTTTGTGTCACGAAATCTAGAAACCGATGCTGTCCTCCGCCTTGAGAGTCTCTCGAGGATCGGCCAACTCCAAGTCGAATCGTCGCCTCCAACCTGAATCATCTCTTTGTTATCAGCGTCGCGAAGCTAGATCGTAGCTCATCAGTGACTCGCGGCCACCATCCCAAATTGTCGCCTAGTCATCGGTCACTCTAAGGCCACCATCCCGAATCGTCACCTCGCCATTGGCGGCTCGCCGCTACCAACCCAATCTCGTGGTGCCAGTGGTTCCAGATCTCGTCATGGTCCGACGTTTGGGAGGAAACCGTGGTGACGCGGCGGCTAACAGATCTCATGGTGACAGCGATGGCTAGCAGACCACCTCCTTCCCTTCGTTGAGAGGCCATCGATTTCAAGATGAATAAGTGAGAAAAATCCAGTTCAAGTAAGATGAACAGGGGCAATTTAGTTGGAGTGTAAATTTTAGATTTAAATGTTCGAGGTTCAAAATCATTGATTGTCAAAATTTGAGGACAAAATTGTTATTTTAAATTTATTTTAATATTAATTAATGACACATCATCAATTTCTATCAGATTTGACAGTAAAATGGGTTAAAAACATCTAATTAGGATGTGCATAATAAAGTAGGATACTCATTTGAAATAAAAAAATAAGTTAAAGGATTCTAAGGTATTTACCCTTATGTCAATTTTTGAGCTAGTTCCCGCCCAAATCGGAAGGGTATTCTTAAAAAACTAGTGGGTGTTAAGAGGGTAGTTTAAAAATTAGTGGGTGTGAATGTGATGTGGAACGGAGCCTGTCCTGGAACTGGAATTGCTCTGCCCTCCCCATACGCAAACATTTCTAAATTAGTTACAAAAGGGGAAAACGATTTACGCCAACTTGAACATTCGTTTCCTACGCGAAATATTTCTGATATTCAGGAGAAGTCAAAATTTATCTACAAACACTCTAATTCATATTGCTCGCCTCAGTAGCAAAGGTTCGCCTGAACATACATTCCTTTGAAAGAACACAGAACGAACCACTAAAGTATTGTCAATAATTCAAAGGAAACAACATTTCTTAGGGAGAAAGCAAACGAATGAATGCTCCCTACAGCGTTTGTCCTCCTCAGTGTTTCTTTTCTGTGCAGCAACCAGAGGTCCAGTTTGTTACAATCAACACTTGCCAAGATGTAGCGAGCTTGTCGGATAACAGAACTTGGAAACTGCTAACCTCATCTACCTTCCAATTTTCAACAAATGAGGAACTTTTTCTTGATGAGGCTTTGCCAAGTACTGGAAAAAAGATGCAATGGAGGGTGGGAGTTTTCTAATCAGCAGTCTTTTCAATTCCTCGGCACCATAGTAGAGAACCATTGCCAATCCATTGAGCTCAGATTCGTATTGCTCATAGATGAAAAATGCGGTGAACACAAAAACTATTACTGCATTATATTTCATGGCAAAGTCAATAACAGCACATCATTTAACTTCGTTGCAATTGATATGATTAATAGTTGAGTTGCTCACCCATGCCAACTGCTACTGGCAAATAGTGATGAAACACAATCCACTTGAGAGTATACAGAGAAACAGTAGCCTGGACAGGTTACACATTGTTAAAATTTTGAAGTATTGAAGTATGGGAATAAAATCCATAGATAAAGCAAAACTCTGCAATTAGTTGCAAACTTGAAGTCTTGCTAAATGCATGATGCAGTAGTGCAGCCATCTGCACCAAAATAAACTGACCAAACATCAAAGACACTCTGTCCCTCCGATGGGCCTGTTGGCTAACTGCATGATACCCACCATTTCTCATGACTGGCTTGGGTTCAGACTTTAATATGTGCAACAGGTTTATCAAGATGGCCTTGGGTAGGGTGGGATGGGTTTTGTGGTAGACTTTGTAACAGGATTTCTCTTATAACGCAATTCTGAGTACTGAAAAAAAAAAAAACACTCCATCTCTGGTCTATCAAGCGAATATTTGAAATTGAAAACTGAAAAGAAAGCAAAGAATTTCTAAGGCCATGTGGTGGAATCGTGAATAATGATGTCACAAAAACCCAGCCAAGGTCAGAACAATTTGAAGTCTATAAATAGAAGCTACCAAATTAAATATATATTGGCAAGAATGTACTATAAAATTAAATAAAATGTACATGACATAGTGTCATTTCGGTTTGGTTAGGCTAAAATCAAGACTGAATATGAAAGTGATTGGTTGTTTAAAATTCTAAACCAGACTGGAGAACAGAACTACCTCTAATCAACCCATGCCCACCCCTAGGCCAAGTGAATGCATGAAAGCTAGGTTGCTATTATTGGCATCAAAGAAAATATATAAATACCTTCAAAAAGGTACTCCAGTCCTCTCCTTTGCCCAATGACCTCACATTGCGAGCCCCTCTGTTCCATAGGCATGCTACTGATCTAACTGAATCCCGGACAACTGTTTCAGGGATTTCAAAACATGACAAGGACATCCTCTGAGCAGAAAATCCAAGTCTGTGATGGAGACAATCATTATTAGCAACCCTTTCACCAGAACCTATAGAATCAGTCAACCTATACCTTTATTTACCAGGGTAAGGAATAGTTTCCAAAAGCTACCATAACAGTACAGAAAGAAAACAGATTCCGTTGCAAATTCACACAAAAAGCAAAAGTAATATAATTATCATCTTTATCAAGGCTACTCTCACAGTAAGTACAGCATTAATTCCCTGACCCCACAAACTTTGAAGGCGTGGTTACATGATACTTACATATCTGATGCTAAAATACTATATCCATAAAGACAAACTGCCATTAACAGGAAGAACTTGGCTGTAGTTGAGACAAACGTGCTTCCACAGAGGAAGTACCAGTAAAATAGCATAACCACACCAATGAAGGACGCAAATGTTTTCTTCTCATCTCTCCATAATAAAATTTCTGCAGCTGCAAAAAGTAGTTTGAAGGTCATCAACGCAGGGGCTACATATAAAAACTCAGTAAATGCAACCAACAAAAAGTAGTAATCAACTCATAATGTTTTAGCTTTGAGTCTGTAATTGCTTGGTGAGCACCCATCTTGCAAGCATCATCTACACCATTTTGCAAATGCAGGCTTAGGCCCCAACCCAGTCATACAGCAGCATAGCAATAACAGCAATGTAATTTGTTCCCTAGTTGTTGGGCTAATGAAGAAAGAAATAATAGCTCTAACAAGAACATGTGGACCACACTGATCACATCACCAAGAACTTTCATGATGGTGCTCTACGATCATTAACTTAACCACAATGACAACATTGGCTCATTGCATGTCCTAGTTCCTATGAAGGATGCCAAAAAGAAAAAGATTATCACAATTTAATACCTTTCCCACTCCCTAGAAACTTCTCCACTTTTGACTCTCCACCATATCTCATGAATGGATCTCTTGCCATATGAGAAAATGATTTGACTGTTGCAATGATTCCATCCTGTAGGATGAACAATAAGCAAACAGCTAAGCAATTCCAACAAGTTCTAACTGAGCTAATATTTCGTGAAGATTAATGCCCTGCAGAACTCAAGTAACAAAGAAATAAAACAAGCAGCATTTGGTTCTAAGGACATCTATGATGTACGTATGCACCTATTTTTCTGCAGTCTGTAAAGCATCCTTACGAAATATTAGCAGAAGAACTTTTAAAGGCTCCAGAGTTAATAAAAAAGCATAGAAGCAACCATGGGAAAAATGGGTCCAAGATCATAGAACTACAGAGCAGACCATATATATATTAGCAAGCAAGTAGAATTTCATTCCGCACCTCTAGGGAGACAATCGGAGTGTACCCAAAATGCTTTTTAGCTGCAGTGCAGTTGAAAGTTCTGGTGTGTGATGCTATCTGGACAAAATAACGAGCTGACATGGAACAATTGTAAAGTTTGTATTGCAGTTTTTCATTCACCCACTCAACAAGAGAAACAATAAAGAAAGCCAGGCCGGTAGGAAGTTTTATAAACGGTCTGCAATAAAACCCAGAAAAAGAAAACAATATTAGAAGTTCTGAAATGAACAAGATAGAGTAAAGAAAGATATCATTTTTTTGAACCAAAGAAGGTTGGCCAGTGCCTAGTGCTGCAATAGCTAGTGAAAGGCAGCATGTCAATCACAAAGTAACATTCTACAGGTCATAACAGAATAAATCTGATCTCTCTCTCTCTCTCTCTAAACAATAAAAGAAACTCACTTCTTTCTTTCCAGTTTTAGAGAAGATGAACGTAATTTATGTTTTAACACTGCAGCAAGCATATGAACAGTGCAATTATCTATGTTAACCTTGTGGGATTTTCATAATTGTCTTTCTCTTTTGTTGTTGTTGGTGGTGGTGGTGGTGTTATTATCATTACTCCCCAAGTTAGCCAAGTTTAAGTAGCCAGAACTAACTCATGTTGATGAAATGATCAAGTACAACACTCTCAAGTATGAGAATCAGAGTGCTTGTTTTACCTCTCATAGTGTAAACCTCGAAGAATAAGAGAAACAAAATCATTGAACTTCATAGGCTTGAGATTGGTGATAAAAAAAGCCTACATAATTTCAAAAGAATATATTACTATTTGCAAGGTTAAACTAATACTGAATACAAGCACAAAGATTAAGCAGTTCAATGTCTATGCTTAAGAGACGGCTTACCTTTCCAGCAACTGACACCACCTTTGAATCTAAAGCTTCTGCTGCACGTACATGAGCATGAGCAACATTTTCAACAAAAGTGAAGTCCAGCATATTTTCACCAGTACCTATAATGAACTGAAATGAGAAACCTTGTTACTAAACCATCAAAGAGAAACCAATGTTCGATGATGATTCAGTTTCTAGTTGCAAAAATATCAGACTGGAAGCTTTAAGATTAACAGGTTCTTAGTGGCAACTCATCTTGACAGCATAACTAAAGAGATTGTAAAACAGCAAAGCTCTTACTTTTCCCTAAAATCCAAGTAGGGCGAGAGCACTATCCATCAGTTTGAGGTATTAGAGGTGTCAGAGTAGAAATACAACTGAAACTGAGTACTTGAAGAGGCTAACTTTTCCTGATAGGGAAAATTTCCACTTCAAGAGTGACACGATATTAATAGGAATATAGAGAGAAATGATGTAATAGTAAGATCACATGGGCTATGGTAATGGAAGGACCTAGCCTTCCAAGGGCATCACCGTAAGTCATTTTTAATCTGACAGAGTGAAGGAACAACATTAATTTAACCGCACTATTAGCTGAAAACAAGGCTTGTTAGTCACTACCAAAATATAAACAAGTATGCCTAAAAGATATTAAACAATTAAGAGATAGTATAAGCGATTTAGGGATGTCTTACAAACCTTTGCAAACCCATGAATAGCGAGATTCACCAAGAAAGGCACAAGTCTCGTGTCACCAGGTCCAAAGGTATTGCTAGGACGAAGGGCACAAGTTAACAGACCATCAATATCGTTAGCAGATATAATCAATGCTTCTGCTTGAGCCTTGAGGTCAATGAGCATTTCCGGAAACTGTAAAAGGCCCCCTCAGTAAAAGAAGACAGTTAGCTGACAGAAAGACAGAAAACAAACCAAGAAACAAGGTTTTACTAAAGAGGAAAGATGATGCCATACTTTGGAAGGGCATGTCAATGATTCATCACCATTTTGTATATCCTTTGAACCATCAAACATAACATCTGCAGAACTGTTGTATAGAAGCCTTTTAATTGCACACTCTCGACAAGCACTTATGACATTTTTCGCACCTGAGTGTAATACAACACACATTACCATGCTTGACTTATGTTTGACAAATAGCCTTCACCTTGGATGGCCCAGTAAATGACCTTAGCGACTGAGATATGTCTAACAAATTAAAAGAACACTGTGTGTGTGTGTGGAATCAATCAGAGCTCATAATCCATTACCTTGAACAATAGCCATGTAGCACCTGTAGAAATCATGTGTATCCAGATCGGAGGGCTCCATGTAGAATACAATATATGCTCCATCAATAGCTGAAAAAAAAGGCCTTAAAATTTTTCAGAATTGATTCTAATGCAAGTTCCAAAAATATATAGAACCTAAACACTTATCATGCTCTGTGTGTGTGTTCAGAGCGAACAAGAGAGAAACCAGCACTGAAAGAGAAAAAAGAAACAAGCTTTTCATTCTTTTCATTTAAGACAAATGCAATGACTCCAGTAGAAGAAATATGATCAAACTTCAAAACATTTCATCAGTCAGAAAGCAGAAAAGCAACAACTAATTTGTTACAGATACATAAACAGTAAAGTAATTTCCACTAGTACAGAAAAAGAAAAAAAAAAAAAAAAAGATCACCCAAACTTCCACTTCTCCACCCCCAAAATTTATGAGAAAATGTAATGAGAATGAAAGGGAAAAAATGTCTGTGCTCTGCATCAAAATAAAGAAAGAAAAGAAAACAAATCTTGTTTAGCTAATAACGCTGTAACTATCGGCCTTGAATTTCAGTCGAGCACATTCCATTCTCGCATTTCGACGGCCATCAGCACGGCGATTACGAAATACGTACATCTACGACATTAGGTGAGCTTATACGACTTTTAGTGCGTGTAAAAAGGTAGTCCGAAAAAGGCGTCAAACTAACTGCTCACCTTTCTTGATTTGAGACACATCGCGGACATCGACGGAGAAATATGAAGCCTGGCCGGAGGAAAGGGCGTCGGAAAGGACAGATTCGGACTCGTAGGAATTGTCGAGCTGCAAGGACTGAGCGGAATCGGCGACTCGGACGGCCCAGGTGCCGAGGCAGAGCAGCCGGGAAACGAGCGATCTCCCAGTGAAGCCCCGGCCGCCGAGGACGACGCACGTCCGCATGTCGCTCCAATCATGACGCGCCACGACATTCGCCGCCAACGCCATCATTCCGTTCAACCTTTTTTTGTATTTTTCTCTGCCCTTTGTAGTTTGTAATATCTCGAGATCGTCGAACGCTTGAGAAAAAGGGCTGTTTGGCGGGGAAATGCGAAAATTTTCTTTAGAGAATGATGATGGGGTCGGGTAAGGGATCAAGGGACCCAGTAGAGAATCTGATGACAATTAGTGCCATTATATAGGTATTCTTGCCATAAAATAGGTTTTTTAGCTGATGCAGTGGGAAAAAAGATCTATAATTTTAGAAAATATAGAAATAGCTTAAAAACTAAAATAAAGTTTGGGGACAGTCTAAATCATATCCAAAAAAAGACAAATTAAAGTGATAAAATTTTATTTTAGAAGATATAAATAATATGAGAAAGTTTAAAGATCAAAATGACAAATGTATAGTGTTTAGTGTTTCAAATGAAGCAAAAACAATAAATCAAGGGATGAGATAAATTTAAACCAAAGAAAAATGTGAAACATCCAAACTGCGAAAAATAACAATATAAGCCCTAAAAAAAGTTATCACCTGGTTAAAAAATGGTAAATTCTAAAAAAAATGATTGCCTCTTAGAAAATGAGTCATGTGGAAAAAAAAAGATTGAGGAAAACATTAAAAAAATGACACTATTTTATTTACTGTTTACTAAACATTGAATAATCCTTACATGTTTAGTATACATAGAGGGGAAATAGGGAAAAACGCTATTGAATCAAGCAAAAAACTCAGACAAGTAAGAAGTATCAATGTTGACAAAAAAAACACCAAAAAACATGGTTATTTTTTTTATAATCAAAATCTATTACAATATATTACAAGAGTATATATATAAAGTAGAAACATTTAAGTATGATATTGTTAACATTTCTCATAGCATGCATACTCTAAAAACGACATGTGACAGACTTTCTATTTTTAATAAATTAACCAAAATCTTTTGCATGTGAATTGCCAAACATGCTCCTAATACTCTGATACAATATAATGGTAATATGGTTTATTTAAAGCTGTAAGTTTTTACTTCCATCCATATTTCGAATTAGAGATAAAATAAATAAATTTAAATTTAAATTTAAATTAACTCATAATTTAGATAAATATGATTTAAAAATAAAATAATCCAATCTAAAATTACAAAACAAATATTATCTGATACAATGATTTAAATATAAAATTGTTTAATATCAATTACCTAATACAGTAATTTAAATATAAAATTTTCTTAGATCTTGGATAATCTTATATCATATCTTCACTTGAGTTTTTGGTTTCGAACAGTTGAATATTATAAGCTCAACCTGGTTATATTTATAGGTTTTGTTGAGATTTTAGATTTTCAAAAAAAAAAAAATTCCACCTTGAAAAGGTGCGTACCGTTTAAAATTAGCATCAAAAGTTTGGGAGAAACCATATATCTATATTGTAAGATTTTTCTGTCAAGTATGAACTTTATTCTCTGAAACGTATGATGGTTGAAGAAGTAGCCCAAGAGAGCTATTTTCCGAAGCTTTGGAAAAGATTAAATTAGGTACATAATTAGTTAATTTCTCAAATCACTCAAAGCTCAAAATTTATATATAGTTGATTAGATTAAAAAATGTCAAATTTTAAATCTTTTTGGGGATTAATAATAGAGAGCATATGTTGGGGCTTCATTTCGTTGCTGACAAGGTCTGTTATCAAACATATGTGTGTTGAAGAGGGTAGGGGAATTTGTGCTACGAGTATGAAAAAGCTGAGATAGACATTGAGGATTGGTAGCGAAGAGCACATTTCTTGGAGGCTTGCAATGGTTGTTAATGGCTACAAACGTTGACAATTGCGTAGCTAAAGTATTTATGAAACAGAACGAACAAAATGTCAACAGTGGCACTTTGTTTTTAGGTCCAACTCTTAAATTTTCTTCATGTTGTTTGTGATAACTAACTGAGAAAAAAGTGTGGGAGATGAAAATCATGTCGTTATTCTTCATGACTTCTACCAAATTTACCTACAAGTGATCATTAATTGGCCTATTAATATGTTGGATACGCCTCTAAACTATTCAATAATGTTTAATTAACCTGAGCTACTTAAATTAGTTTAGTTAACCACTACACATTGTATGGGTATAATCAACCCTGTCTCAAAAAAATATATTTTTTCATTTAAAATTTTGTGATGTATCATTAGTAGTAATGTAGATTAATTTTTTTAACTTTGAAAAGGAAAATTTATTGAAAGGTACCATTTTTTTGTACCAGTACTATTTATTTTGAATTGAATGAGCATCATTTTTTTCTTAATTAATAATTATTACAAATAGTAAAAATATTTTTTATGTGAAAGGTAGCACTTTATGAAAATGTTTGTACATATAAGGGTCACATTTGATGAATGGATCTAGAGATTAATATGCTTAAATAGTAGTAACATAAGTATGTGTGTGTATATATATATATAATTTTCTTTTATGTGTTAACTGAAACGAATATAGCAGTTGTACGTCTAGGTGATATTTAGGGATATTATAAGGTCTTATACAAGATTTTTTCTCAATTGGAAAATAGTCCTGTTTTGGTCTCTTGCTCAATCACAATACCTGGTGCCTGCCCAGGCCGAAAAAATAAACTAATATTTTTTGTCTCTTTTCTTTTAATTTTTTGCCTTATAATATCATAAAAAAATGACTAATTATCCATTAATCTTGGAAATTTTATTAGAGAATTAATTACTATTGATTAAATAAATAATGAATGATTAATTAATTTGCCTGCTGGGGACATTGCGTTAGTATCCATTAGCTCGGACAGTCGAATGTCAATAAATTGGCTTAAATATCAAATTTACTATTAAAAAGTATTGTAAATACTAAATTTGTCGTCAAATTTTTAAAAATACCAAATCTCATATTAAACTTTACTTTTGAAACCAAATTTACCACCAATGTTATAAAATTACCAAATTTGCCACCAATGTTATAAAATTACCAAATTTGCCACCCCTCTATTAAATGACCGTCAAATTAATGGATAAAATAATAGTTTTGGCCTTTGATTCTTTACGCTTTTTCTACTAGTGCCATAACTTTTCTTATCCAATAATCATGTCATCTTCTTCTTCATCAACAAATTCTGCCTATCCAAAACAGGCAACTCCCTTAACAAAAGCAATGATTCTATGGTGACTATCCCACCAGCAACAGCGCTAGCAGGAGTTGGGTGGTTGACGACCATATTAGCACCTAGCTACTTCACCAGCCTCACTGCCACTATGGTTGGTAGTTTGTTCAGGTGCCCTATCAGTTGTTCTCCATGGTAAAGAATAATGGGCCGAAATTTCCTCAAAAAGATTGAAGCACCAATAATGAAGAAAATGACATGATTCTTAGATGGGAAAAGCTAAGGAACTAGTAGAAGAAATATAAAAAACCAAGAACCAACACTATTATTTTACCTATTGATTTGATGGTCATTTAACGAATGAGTGGCAAATTTGATAATTTTTATAATGTCGGTGGTAAATTTAGTCTTAAAAATAAAGTTCAGTATGAGATTTTATATTTTAAAAAATTTGATCCTTTCGATACTTTTCAATGGTAAATTTGGTATTTAAGCCCACTTAATTTCCTCATAATAATTAGATCTAGCTAATTATTAAAATAACTAGTCACTCAAATTAATGAGTTTGTAAATTATTTATTAGTTAGTTTCTTGATTAATCATGGTAATTACTAAGAATAAGTATTAAATTAGATTAATCCAAAATGATTTTATTTTAACCTAATTATCGAGATCACCCTTGTAGTATAGTGACTCAGTCGTTAGGCCTTCGAAACATTTTAAGGGTATGAATTAAGCTCTGAATTATAATGAACAGAACAATTTATCCATTTGACTTGGTAACTCGAACGTTTTTTGTTAATTACAAGAAACTAACTGATAAGAATAAAAAATTAAACTACTAACCCACCAATCCACAAACTTAAAACTAGCTATCTAACACAACTCCACAGACTAAGTTAACATTTATTTTATAAAAAATAAAAATAAATTAAATCAAATATAAAAACCATAAAGAAAATGTGCACGTAACAAACTACTAGTATATACTCCTCCGTCTGCCTTTCTTTATAATATTTACTATTTTAGATTGTCATAAATATTTATAATATCTTTTATATTTTATTAAATTATCATTCAAATTATCATTTTAATATTTATTTTTTTATTTTTGGATTACATATAAAAAGCAAAGAGTAAAAGTTGAAACAACAAAATTTCTTTCATCTTCCTACATTGTTATGCCAAATCCAAATATATTTTTTAAAAAAAAAGGAAGGAAGTACTAATTAAGAATACTAGAGAAAATTAATCTTTACTTGGATTAATAATGATTTATTTGCTGATTTTCTGTTACTTTTACCTAGAAGCCTTTACAAAATTCAATTCCATGAAAGACAAGTTTTAATCTCGCGTCTCAAAAAAGTTGAATCATTTTCTAGTTTTTAATTTACCTTATTGCATTTATTTAAACTTTCACCACATAAAATAAAAAAATCATCATTTAAACTCTTAATACACAAACCTATTTTTTTAAAAAAAATTAGTTTCAAGAATAAAAATTTAAAAAATAATATAAATTACACACATCTTAATTTTCATACGTAGAAAAATTGTAGTTCATCTTTTATGGGATGCATGAAGTATCTATTTAAGAACTATTCTATGGTTTTTGAGCTGGAAATTGTTTTTAGTCACAAAAGTTTGGAATACACATGGAGCACAACCGTCATTAAATGTCCGTTAATGCTCACTTATTTTTAGTTAGAGAAAATCATGGGGAATATATAAGGATTGGGATAATTCAGCGGTTTTTGGCGATAATTAGTGTAGTTTCTCTCTTCTTTTTTTTCACAAAAGAAAAAAAGAAAAATGCGTCAAATATGGTGATTATTAAAAAGACTTTTATATGTAATTATCGAAAAAGATTTTTATATGCTAGTTATCAAACCAATAATTATGGTAATTATGAATGAATCCACGTGCATACAGGAACTCGGTTTTCGACATCAAATTTTAATTTCGTACAATAAAAAATCAGTTTAATATAATATGAACCTAGTTTTTTTTATAATTGGAACTCAATTTCATACAACTGAAACCCACTATCATACAATATGAATCCAATTTTATATGGAAGGAACTAAATTAATAATATATGAAACTGAGTTACTGTTATATAAAACTGAGTCTCTATTGAATTAAACTAAATTGATTTTTTATGAAATTAAGGTACTATTATATGAAACTGAATTCATGTTGAACAAAACTAAAATTCAATGTGTGTATGTATACGTATGAACACGGTTTCCAATTTCATATTTTAATTTCATTCAATATAAAATCAATTCCATATAATATAAAAAATTTATAAAAATTTAAAAATACCATAAAAATTTTACAATCAATGAATTGTTACACCTATATAATATTATTTTTCAAATGAAAGAAAAAATATACTTTGTCCGAAAAAGGATGCACAGACGCAAGATAATGTAACTCTTCCTAGCACAAGTTGACTTAAATCAAATACGTTCCATTACTGATGAGTAATCCATCAGATCGGAGACGGAGGCTTATATAATCACTTTTTCACTCTCAGGACCCCAATAATTCTTTTAGTAAGTATTCTCTAATAATTTTAAGAAATGAATGTAACACTTAGATTCAACAATTTTATCTTTTTTGAAATTTTTCATAAACAT
Organism: Aquilaria sinensis; assembly: GCA_005392925.1. Taxonomy (NCBI): domain Eukaryota; kingdom Viridiplantae; phylum Streptophyta; class Magnoliopsida; order Malvales; family Thymelaeaceae; genus Aquilaria; species Aquilaria sinensis. Next base: position 291,386 of record SMDT01000745.1, read on the forward strand.
ACTTGATTTTTGTGACTAAGATTAAAAAACTCTAATATGAGATAATTATTTTTATTATCATAATAAAAATTAATTATCTTATATCTTTAAAATATTTGAGAATGTAAGAAGATGACTCTTCATTTTCTTCTTCTTTGTTCTATGTTCACACCCTCACACTTTTTCTTCAAACTTTTTCTGGTACATATATACTGATATTTTTTTTCTTTTTACAAGAATTGGAACATAAAAGGTTAATTATTTTAATTGTTTTCTATTTCAATAAAAAAATTGATGGTCATTCTTTTAGTAATTTTTATGTATAATTCATTCATGAAGTTTTATAATTATCAATTTTTATATCCTATGACAAATAATGTATTAAATTTTAGTTTTTTATGATGGATCATGTTAAATTTATTTTTTTTCTCATTTTAAAATAATAATTTATTTATTATTTACCTTAGTTGGATCATTTCTTAGTCAATTTTTGTGTTTGTTTCTTAGGTTGCATCTGGTGAAAATTATTTATAAATAATTATTAGTGATTGTTTTATGTATGTAAATTATTTGCTCAGCTTGTATGCACCAATTGGGGCTCTCCACTTTAAAAGCCAAAAAATCACTTTAAAAATATTTCTTTTCACAAAATGCAATAATTTTTTAATTTTTTAAAATTGGGTATGAAAAAAGCATTCATCAAAATATTTTTTTTCAAAAAAATATATGACTTAAGTGAATATTAGATAAGTAAGATATTAAGTTTCAAATGATATTGATTCTAAAAAATTTAAAATTAAAAAATATATATATAGTGGAATTGCATTATTTCTCAAGTATTTCTAAAATAAAATCCGACCCCTCTAATTCAAAATCCTAGCTTCGCCCTTGCATCAGATGAACAGTTTAAACATTCTGCTTGCATCAAGGATAGATGAGAATTTAAACACACTCAATTATCACTATAGTGACATTACTTCAAAACACACACAAGGCTGTAGCGACTATTGAACCTCTAGCAGGCAGAACATTTCCTTTCTCGCAAAGAACCCATGCATTTGCAAATCCCCTTTTTGGAAAGAACTTTCATGATTAAAGTTTTGGGAATTTATTAATTATGGATATTAACTTTGACCCGCTAGAACTAAAAATTATTCTTCAATGGTTTTTTTCTTTTCAAATTCTAATGCTAACCACAAGTGCTAATAATGGAGCAAATGCAATCAAGTCAAAGCCATACTTTTTTATAATTTTCATAGTCTACTGTCATATGGATAATTTCGAACTTACAAACTTTTAGAGAAAAACTAGGTGGATTGGCTACCCATTACTACACCATTTTGTCGTTCGGACAATTAGTTATAAATAAGAAAATTTTGTGAACTAGGAAGACAAAGAATAATACTTTCCATGTTTTTTTTTTTTGGGCACATGCACTATTATTGTTCATGTTTGGCACACGATATTTGGACAGGTTGGTCCAGCATCAAAACAACGATGGCCGTCACCTGTCAATGTCAAGGATCCATTTGTAAATCATCAAAGTCTGGGGACCATCGAAAAAAGAAAGGAAAACTCTAGGGACTAAAAATTTTAACCTAGGGAAAACATAGACAACATCTTTTTTGCTGGGACACCTTCTGCGCCGAACACGCACTTATTTTCGGCCAAAAAAATCTTGATAATGTAGATCCACAGAATCCTAACCTATAATTAGCATATATAAGGTTATTTTGACCCCGCACAATATAACTATATTTTTTTTCAATAGATTTAACAGTAAAACAGATATTAATAATAAATAACTAAAAAATTCTAATTGTTAAATTTGTGTTAATTAGTTAAAAATTCACTTTATTTTAAGGATAAATATCGTCAGTTGTCCCTAAACTATACCCATGTTATTTAATCATCCCAAAACTATCAGGTATTGTATCAATCATCCTGAGACTATTTCATTGTTATTATTTCGTCTTATTGTCAATTAAACTGTTAAATATGGATGGAAAAGTAGTATCACATTTGCAGTTATGTCATTTTTTCATATCACATCAGCAGTCAAATTTTAGAGTACAAAATTCAGTTTTTTCATTTCACATTCACTATCACTTTCCAATTTATTTAACGCTTGTTTAGTTGATCGACTGGTTTAGCCACCTCCACCTCTGCCATGAAATATCGTCCAATCGCCGTCGCTGGATTAAATCGAGTTCAAGGCAGGATCGAGACGAGTTGAGGAGGGATGGATGCCGAAATCGAAGGCAACATTTTGATAGTTTCAGGACAATTAAGCAACATTGGTATAGTTTAGGACTAACTGATGATATTTACCCTTATTTTAATTTGAGTTAAGCTCTCTTTATTTTATATTATTATTATTAAAATAATTAATTATGATGAATATATGACACTGTGAAACATAACATTGTACAAGTTTTGAAACCATGGTTATTTTTTATCATTAAAAAATAATTAACTGAAAATTTCATCTCTTAGAAACTCAAATACTAATTTTTAATATTGATAAAAAAATTTATTTAGGAAAATTCACTTTCAATTTAGCAATTATGGACAAAATTACTTTATTAAACCATACAGTTTTTGAAGTAAATAATTCATGCTACAAAATCCAACCGTGAATAATGAAAAGAATTGACCAAAACAAAAATTATGTTTAATTTATGTAATCAATTAACAGTTTTAACCATTAATTTAATGAAGGTAAAAATAAAAGAAAAAAAATTGGCCATAAAATTTGAGCACCAAGGAAAGAAATGAAAAAACTTTAACTATTAAGAACCCAATAATTTATTAAAAAAACAAAAAGAGAACGGATTTAACTAAAAAACACACACACATCATGGTGTCCAATGTTTTAGAAGGTAGCGTATAAAAAAAACAATGAAAAGACAAAGCAACCGCCTTACAAAAGGGGGAAAACTTATTGCATCCGGGAAAAAGCAAAAGGAAAACAAAAAGAGAGGTGATAATGATTTTCATTATAGATAAACAGTAAAAGTCATCTCCTCTTTTGGAATATAGTTATGATTTATAATGTCTCAAGACCCACAAAACTTGGTGAGATTTGCTGTTGTAAAGACATTTCTAACTACTTCAATTGCATGAATTGAACGAGAGAGGTTATGAGGACCAATGCGCTGGCATTCATTAGGTGAAGCAATGTAAACCTTATACCCGAATTCTGACGCTTGCACTTTGATTCCTTGAACACAAAAAAATACGTTAGGTAAGCGCTACACACCACACCACAAACAAACACCACCAACTTCGTTCTCACTATACACCACCAAGAATTCAATTATTTACCCATCTTCTAAAAATTGTCCTTAGCTTGCCGAATCACGCCCAACGCCTCTGCATCACTGGCTGACGATGGGATGCCCAAGTTCTGCCTGATCTCTGTGCTTGAACAGCGAAGGAAAGGATTACATGCCTTCTCCATCTTCAGGGTTGTCGGTATCTAATAACACAGAGACATTGCCTATTTGTAAGCTAAAGCCCACCTTTTTCCTTAAGCCGTTTAAGCATGTACTGGATAAGTTCATTCATTCTAGAATGGAGACCATCAGACCAACAATTCATGCCCTTTTTTTTTTTTTTCCAATAATAACCCACTAGTATCATGAAAGAAAATATTCAGTAAAGAGACATGAGAAAGGGTAATTACCGTGGGCAGACCCTTGTTCTGAAGATGGACCACCTGTGCTGCATAAGACTTCAAAGCCTCATTCTTGGGTTCTATAGACAATGCAAACTTTGAATTGCTCTGTCCAAATGGGAGTAAATGGTTAAGCCAATCTATTTAAGAGAACTAATCATTCAACCGGGAATATAACTCTAGATGCAACAAATATTACTAACCAGGGTGTATTCATGACCACAATATATATCCGTGTCATCAGGCAAGGACAAGATCTTTTGAAGGGACGAGAACATCTGTAAAAGAAACAAACAACTAAAATACATTATGAAGGGAGAACAAGAGTTTAGTGATGATCGGAATTAATAATTTTAATGTACTTTACAACCTAACTTATAAATCAATTGCAAGTTCAGAGTCTAAGAGCATCAATTCTTAAACTTTGTATCTTCATAAATCCAAAAGACAACTCTCAACATTCTAACCTCATGCATTGACAAACTAATATCAGCTAATACCTAAGCCTCTCAACTTATTTTGACTTACATGGTTTGGGAAGTAAAACATTTTGAAGAAGAAGATGAAGATGAAGATGAAGAAGATGGTTGATAATCTCATTTGTTCGCCCAAGATAAAATTTACCTGCTCAGGTGTTCCTTCAAAAAGCTTTCCACATGATAAGCTGAACAAAGTGTCTCCGGTGAAAATAGCTCCAGAACCAGGGAAGTAGAAGCTTATGTGCCCTGCTCGCAAGACATTACCCATTCAAAACAACATTAAAACCAAAAAGAAACAAAAAAACAAAAGAAACTTACAACCAATTAAGCGTGTTGTAAAACAAATGCATCAATTAAATCTTTGGAAACCAGAAATCTGCCATCTATTTCCTACGAAATGATACTCTAAATGGGTAAAACTGTAAATTACACCCACCAAATTAAAAAAGGAGAAGACAAGACAAAAAAAAGAAAAAAAGAGTTAGTTGAACACTTCAGATAAAAGCAACTTGTATCTCGTAAAAAGGTCAGCAACTTCATTTGTTAATAGAATGAGACAGTGTCATCAAACCTTTTCAAAATATACATAGGTTTTTAACAATGATTTATTTTTTGGCTGTGAACAAGTAACAGATGTTACCTCGTGTATGGCCAGGGGTTTCAATCACATGCACCTCATGGCCTGCAAACATCCACTTGTCTCCATCATTTAGAACAATATCAATACCAGGAATTCTGTCCTCATCTATTCTGGAACCAATCACCTAAATACAAAATAATAACCATTGGTACTATGAAGAGATCCTCCAAAATCACCAGAACCCAGAGTTTCAGAAATGCAGGCAAGTATCTTCAGGATCAAAATTTGGGCTCAACACTCAAAAGCATAAGGGAAAAAGTTCCACAACAAATACTATCTATTTGGAGTTCAAAGAACTGAATAACTCTATGTTATCTCAACATTGGAAACTTTGAATATAAACCAAAGCTTTCTATGAACATAACCAAATGTGCATTTACAGATACTAAAATTTTCTAACACGATAAATGGGCTATGAATCCAGAATCACTAGAATGGGAAATCTCCTAGAGTTCGAAACTCATTCGAGATTAAAACTTGACATGACTAATGTTGGTTTGGTCTTGAGCTCAAAATACTCCATAAAAGGCCAACTTTGACGAAGTCAGGGTCTTGTTTTAAGTTATTGAAACAACTCAATTTCAGGTTTCAAAGAGTGCCCACTTTTTCAGCTCAGATAGCACCTGTACTTCAATCTTAACTATATCACTAAACAACAGCCAATGTAAATGCCACCTGTTTAAACTCACCACATAAGAAGATGTGGTATATGTACACAGTATTCCCCCTACATCAATCTTCTAGAGAAAAACTAAGCATGAAAAGAAAACCTCTTTCTCTATGGAATAAAAAGAAAGTACGTCCGGTATTTCCAACCTCCAACCATACACTGCATACTTTCAGATGAATACTCAGTCAGACATCCCAAAGTTAATGGTTGTAACAAAGATGTACTGGCTAAGAACTACTTCCATCTCTGTGTGTCACAGAACTGGTTAGTTCATTTCTTGACAACCAATTGACCATTTGATGCAAGGCCGAACAGTTTCAGACTAATTTAAAAGACAATTTTTCATACCTTGGCACCATATTTCGCTTTTAGCTCTGCATTACCACCAGTGTGATCATGATGATGATGGGTATTTAGTATGTAGGTCAGGTTCCGATTTTTCTTACTTAAAGCATCAATAATTGGTACAGATTCAGATGGATCAACCACTCCCACAGTGCCTGTGTCAACATCATGTAAAAGATATGCATAGTTGTCCCTGAGACATCGTACCTGCAAGAAAGATAATTGTAAAGAATAACCATGGGCGTTCTGTTTAAAATGGCAACTTTGAGTGCTTCATAAACAGATCTACTGACCAGTTCAATTTGTAATGACGCATTAACATTGGTAACACTACAGAACTCAGCAACCCTAAGAGATCGACTAGCTCCACGCAAGGTTTTAAATGGCATAGACAGCAAGTGCATAAAACCATAGACAAAGCCCTTTCTCAAGCAAAGCTGCCTCATTCCTGGCCATACACAAACTCCACTTCTTGCCTGGAGGAGGAAAATAAGGAATGTTGTGAGCCTCTCAGCTTTATTTTTGAAATACAAAAGCAACCCAGAATGAGGATAAGCATTACAGTCACCAAGCAAGAACCAATGGCTAAGGGAAAAAAAAAACGTGCATGTAATGAATTGTTGAACAGAGCAGAGATGAGGCGTGGTGCAGCAAACAGAGATTCGTTGGTATCTTGACCCCAAGGATCCATCAAGCAAACCATGCCACAGCATTAGGTAGAAGCTATACACTCACAGCACCTGATCATGAACTAATCAGTACATTCATAGACTAGCATCCGAGAAATGGAAGCCCGTAAGAAACAGCAAAATAAAAAAAAGCCCAGAAGTCGCAAGTCCAAAAACTTCACCAACAAACGGAGAGGTCAAGCACACTACAAGATGCACATCTGAGAATGAGAACCCAAAAAAAAAAAAACAAAAGAAAACCTAGAGTTCACCGAAGAGTAACCCATCACATAAACCAGTGCGGTCATCTCTCAAGAGCACGCCACAGATTTTGTGTGGCCAAACAAAGAACAACCAAAGAACATTTCGAATCAAAGAGGACGAACTTACAAACAGGGATCAATCGCTAACAACTGAGGGAAAAAGAGAAACGCGAAACCAAAAATCAAAATCCTCCTTACAGTGAACAGAAAAGGCAGAAACGCAGAACACCCAAAAGGGACAGGGAAGAGAGGCGAAAAAGAAGCAGGAGAGAGAGAAAGGGACCTTGGTGCAAGGAATGGAAGCCATGGCCGCAGAGGAAGCCTTGGAGATGATTTGCATTTCCCACCCCTCGATGCGCAGAGAAAAACAGATGAGAGATGAAACCCACTTTCCTTTGTAGAGAGAGAAAGTGTGTTCAATGGGCTGGCAGGGCACTCAATGATGTGCCATGCCGAATTGCTGCAGATGCGTCACCAGAAAAATTGAAAAAAAAAAAAAAGAATGGTTAAGGTGCGTACGAAATAAACACAGAGGGAAATAAATTCGTCGGAGTCAGGAATTAGTTAATTACGCATAAAAATTTGTATCACATCGGGCATGAGCATGACGCGTCAATTAATTTGGACTTGGGGGTTGATATTTAGGCGTGTGGTGACGGTAATTTAGAAAAACTTCTCAAGAAAAAAAGGGTTGAGTCATGAGTGAGACCTGAGAGGGTTTTAAGAGGGGACACGTGGCAGGTGAGTGCGTGGGCCGTGTTGGCGGAACGTCACCGCCCGTTGACATCAACATTTACCGACCTCTGTTTCCATTTTGAATGGCAACTGGGTCCTTCCTTCGTTGATCCCTATGTGTGCTTACGCTGAATCTAACTCATAACGATCTGATCTGTTCACTTTAAGTAAAAGGAGTAACGCAAAATTTCTAAAAAAATTATTAATCTTTGTCCTCTATCTCAATTATGTCAAACAATTTTTACTGTATCTATTTAAATTAAACCACTGGCATTAATAATTTGGTCCAATTCGAACATTAGATTTGACAAATTATGTTCAAATCAATAATTGCTGTTAAATTTTAGATGAACTTACAATAATCCCCATTTGCTAATTGAAACTTTTAGTAATTTCAATTTCTTCAAAAAATTTTTATAGGTAATAAAAATTTTAAAATATTAATTTTTTTATCTGTAAAAGTATTTCCCTATTTGTAAAAGTAAATCAATATTTTTAAGTATTATTTAATTACAAAAAAAAATATAAAAACTTTTGAAATTATTAAAGTATAGTTACCAAACAGTTTAAATTAGAGTTTCAAAAGCTATTGTCAGACAGTATAAAGAAAGTGGCAGATAAAGTTTAAGTTTTCAAAAATAGATGAAACAAATTGTAGGTTAGGCCAAACCTTAGAGGTGTTTCTGTAATTTTCCCTAAATTTCAATACTGAATTATCAATTTTAAATTGTTAGGAAGTTAAATGAAAATATTGGAAAGGCAGAAGTCTCAAATTTACCATTGATGTTTAGGCTAAAGCATAGATCTATCATTGTAGTTTTTTCCCCCCAATCTCCCACTAATGTTTCAATATTAGCTCAAATATGTCATTGAAGTTTCAGATTGAAAGTGAATATGTCACTGCTTGTTAAAAAACTAACAGAACACGTAAAAATAACAAGTTTTAAAATTTTAAAATAATAATACAAGTTTTAACAAAACATTAAAGATGGTTGATCACCTCACCTAACCCAAACTTCTCCTGGTGCACCTCCAAGAATTGCATCCAATCCAAACATACAGTAACTCGCGGCCCTGCAAAATCAACTTCTAGGCTAAGCGCCTATCATTAGGGTAAGGACGAGAAACTTTGTAGCTCATTTTATTGAGATGGTGAGTTGACCAATTTCTCTAAAAAATGTCTGACGAAAGCAATCATCTCTATTATCCCAATTCTTGAATCCTCACCCAAATGATTGATTGTATGATGAAGAAGAACATGAGAATGTTGGTTGTGGAGGTGTAGAGCATTGGGCTGGCCTTGAAGGTAACCTAAGAAATTTTTTATGTTGGAGGTGAGTTTAATTTATCATAACTTTTGAAGTTTTTTTAAAAATTATATTATTATCCTGAAATTCTAAAACTTACTATTTTTTATGTTTTTTATTATTTTTTAACGAGCAATGAAATATTGAAGCTCATTTAAATACATTAGTAAAAAATTAGAAACAAAAAAGAAAACTATAATGGCAGATCAAAGCTATAGCCTAAATATTAGCGGTAAATCTTAGTACTACCAACTCCAGGTCAACAGTCCACCTGTCTCCCCTCGCCGCCGTCGACGCGTCTCCCCTTTTCGGCCCCACTGAACCACAACTATAACCACCTCTAGCACCACAATTGCAAACAGGAATCTCAATCTCCGCACCTTAGACGTTCACTATATCCCAAAACTCTCTCATTCTCCCAGTTCGGAACCGAAACGACAATCTTCCTCAGCCAAGGCCCTCACCGCCTTTTCTACTGCAGTCGACGCCGTTCCAGGCTTTGGTTCTTGGACCACCAATGGGGGGGATTGGTTCTTGGCATTCCTGGTCCTGGAGCAGCACAAGCGCTTTCGTCCTCCATCGCCTGGTACTTTTTTATGCTTCTTTGAACCTTGAGTCTCTCCTACGAGTAGAGCCCGGTGACGGCCATGGGAAAACCCTGAGAATCCATCCTCTAATTTTCCAAATTGGAGCAATTTGCTGCCACGACAGAAAGTTATTGAAGAATGTACTATATAAATGATATTCTTTCCTTAATAGTTTTTAATAATTTCAATTCACTGCCTGATGATTTCTAAACGAAAACAAAGCCCTAAAAATTAACAACGACAATTTGCGATAATTCATTAACTCGGGAAAGTTATAGAAAACCCCCTCTAATAAATCATAACCTACACTAACCCCCCTGCCTATTTGAAAACCTATAGTTACTCTCATCTTCGCTAACCCTGCCAATTTCCGTCACCTCCCTCCCCCGCACGTGAACCCTGTCCTCACCTAAACTAGCCAATCCAATCCCACCATCATCGCTTAAATCGCCAATTTCAGAAGAGAGAAAAATTCATTAATAAATATTACACCCTTAAAGAGAAACCATGTAGGAGACAAAACTATAAATAAATTATACTAAGGAGAAAAATTAAAAATTCAATTGAATTCCACTCACCTCCTTTTTTGTTCTGGTGGTTCTCTCATTGTCGATTTCATTTCCCAATCACCGCATCTTTTGACCTCTGGCCTAACTTCTTCTTCATCAAATTCCTCGCCCTCTCTTTTGACACCTGCTCAGTGCTCACCATCCCAACAGGCAACAGAAGAATATGCATAAAGGAATATGTTAGTGGCATGGAGCAAGTGGGCAACAAAGATTCATAATCGGAGGGAGAGGGTGTCCGTATCTGGCTTCATAATCTTTCAATTACCTAGTTGCTTGAATATATATTTTTTCTAATGGCCCCAATTGCTTGAATTGAATAGTATGATAATTTTGTGTTGGTTTTTTTTTTCTTTCATTTCGTTAAATCTAGTGTTCCATTGCCCAGTTTTCAACTTTCTATTTATTGTTAAGTGTTGCTTTCTCTGTTGATTTGACTGATTTGGTATTGGGTTCTTCAATTTCATTGATTCTGGGCGTTTAGTTGTTTGTGATTAAACTTTAATTTAATGTCAAGTTGTTTGAAGGCACTGAGTTGGGTATTTGATCTTCCACATGACTGGATCTTAGTGATGCTAAATTGAGTTGTGGGTGTTGATTTGGTCAAATAGAAGTACAAATTTTGTCATTTGTTTGTAGGATTTTGATTTGGGTTAAAGTTGTAATGCGTTTGGAGGATCTATGTGTGTGTTTCACAATAAATCAAAGGCAGCAATGAGGGTTGTACTGTGGGATGGAAAAGGAAGCAGTAGAACCGAACATGGGGAATAACCAAACGTAATGGAGGCAACCAATTTGGGTTTAGTGAATGTTTGCAAAGCTAACGGTAGCACCTCAATTCTTGACATTGTTGCACAGTATTGAGACTTTGATCACAATCTTAATCCTTGGTTGATTGTCATGTTTCAACGTTTGAGTTCTAGACAAATATTTGAAATCTTTTTTCATTTTCCTTCTCATTGTACCATTCTCCAAAATATAAGTGGTAGGAAACAAGATGGGTCCAACAGAGATGAGGCATTGTATTGTATGAAGTATCAGGGTTGGAAAGTCATGCGCCGATGGTGATAGTGCTGATGATAACAATTCGAACAATGCAAGGAAGAAGAAGTCTCATTGCAAAGTTAAGAAATATATGGTAGCCCAGTGTGTCACTATTTTCATCGACGGTAAACATACAGGTTCATGGAGTTAGTGAGAGAAGAGAGTAACGGTAGGTTTTTGAATGAATTAGGGGGTACATGTGGGTTAGGAAAAACCAAGGGGGCGGTCTTTGTAAATTTTCTTTGTAACTCATCGCGTCGTTAGTTTAATTGACAAAAGATAAAAATTGAGTGGCATATTGAGCTTGAGCGCAAACAAAAGTGGCTTTTTAGGGATTTTTTTCAAGGCATAATAAATAGAATAGAAAATTTCGCACAAGGAAAAAAGGAGCAAACTTTTTTTTTTTTTTGACAACAAAATTTTAGATGTTTTTTTGTTGCTCTGACGGATGCATGAGAGGGCCATGATCCATCAGTCTCATTTACTATGATAGACCCTAACACGAACATATTTTTCATTCTCAAACCTTACTCCATCATAGAATATCCTGTCTTTTACATGGAGACGTCATCCTAATCAATCATCATCCGTGTCTTACATACAGTTGGAATTATTAGTAAAAAATTTAGATAGCAAATTGCATGAATGATCTCTAATCTTTATTTATCGTTTTTTTTTAGTTCATAACTTGTTAAATATTTTTTTTATCATAAATCTATTAAAATTATTTTATTTTAGTCTCTCAGCAGATGAAATTTATTAAAATTCTAATTTAAACTATTTTTTGGTAAATTTAAACAGTTTAATATTTTTTAACAATAAATAAAAAATTTCAATTAATAGTTTTTTTTATAAAGAAATAAATTCAATTTACAGAGAGAAGAAAAAAATGATTTGAATTTTTCATTAATTGTAAAAAAATTATTATGCAAATTAAATTTATTATAAGACAATTACTGGATAGTTTAAATTATGATCTAAAACGTTGTTATGAGATAAATACTTTGAGTGAATAAATTTCATCAAATTGAGACAAAAATGAAACGTTTTCAATAGATTTAGCACTAAATTGAAACATTTTTAATAGGTTAAGGACTAAAATAGAACATTCAATAGGTTAAGAACTAAAAGGAAACAATGACAAAGGTTAGGGACTATTCATGAAATTTATTCAAAATTCAAATTATTATAGGGATGAGTATGGGTTTGGCAAACCTGAAATCCAACCTAAACCACTCTCATTGGGTTGGGTTAGGTTGAGTAAAAATAGACCATGGTTTTTAGGTTAGTTCCACATATAGGAGAATCAATGGTTTTTTGGTTAGTTCTGATTCTATATGAAACCAATACGAGATAGAATTGAACCCAAGGTATATATATAATTATATGATAACAATTATAGTATTACTAGTATGTGTGTGTGTGTGTGTGTATTTTGAAAAATTATAATGGTCATCTTGTGTTTTTATATTAAATTCTTAAACTGATATATTAAATTAAAACAATATGAAAGTGTATATATATAATTATATGATAACAATTATAGTATTACTAGTATGTGTGTGTGTGTGTATGTGTGTATTTTGAAAAATTATAATGGTCATCTTGTGTTTTTATATTAAATTCTTAAACTGATATATTAAATTAAAACAATATGAAAGTTGTATTATCATTCATGAATTTTCTCCATATTCACTTGAATCACTTCACTTTCTAGACCGAGTGACTGACTACTCTGGGTCATTTTGCTTTCGATCTATGTCAAACTACTGTTTATAATACAATTCTTATGTTTTTTTTTTCATTTATGAGCCATGTGAAATTAAAAATTCATGACATTAATATATTTCAGGTTTTAATACTGAAAAGATGGTCCAAAAAGCTCAGTTTCCATGTTAAATGTCATACCAATGTTGGAATTACAAGATAGAGGTCAACTGTTTAAGATAGAAGATATTCCACAAACAACTCATTTGAACCATTTTGGCAATAACATGTTAAACTTTTTTAATGTGTCTAAGTACATGTATTTAATTAAATGTCGATTTAATCGTATATTTTGTTAAATATTTCATAAACTGGTTATGGATGCAATTTTTTTAAATTTTGGTGTTGTTATAAGTATATGGTATAAACTGAAAAACCCGAAAACCAGAACTATACTAAAACTCTAAATTATGGTTCTAGTTCTGTTCTGTTCTCATTTCTCGGGTTGAATAGAAAATTTTTAAAACCAAAGCCATTTGGTTTATTTGATTTCACCATAAAGCCAAACGAACTCGAGTTATGCTCACCTACATTCAAATATGTTTCTTCCACGGACCTCGTCATTTATAGCAGCGTCAGAAATCAAAGCTCAGAGAATGAGAGAACAGAGATAGCTATAACTACAAATCCAAAAGTGGAATATGATCCCATCACACTCACACATGTTAAACAAAAACAAATTTGGGTAGTCAAATCAGATAATAAAATGACACCCAGATGCATTTTCTAATTATCTTTTTATCTGTTTATTTCATTTAGTGCTAAAAATGTTCCCAAATTGATTGTTTCAACTTTGTTTAAGCAATGTTCTCTTAAAGAAAGTGTCTTTCAGCAAAATTCGACCGACAATTATTGGTAGGAATTTTGGTGCAGCTTCCTGAGGAAAATTTTGAAACGTTTTGACCCACTTAGGTGGGTACAGGTTCATTGTCATGTCAGAAGTCCCAAAGGCCGCCCATTTTGCTATGTACTGTGACTCTGTGACCATGGAGCTGAGCAGAGAGAGTACCCTCTTGATGCTCACCGGTTCAAATTTTACCATTTTAGCATGTTAAAAGAAGGTGGGGTAAGCATGCTTGTAGGTTGTCATGAAGATCTTGCATCAAGTTTGAATTTTAGCATGTTAAAAAAATGAAAATTTCTGAAAAAAAAAATTCCTGAAATCTAATTGTAAAAACTGGACCAAAAATGATTTTCAGTTCAGTCATACTCAAAGAAAACTCAAGTGAAAGATCATAGTATTTGAGTATCATGTTGGATGGCTCCATAAGTATAAGCATAAAGAAACGTTCCTTGTCTGGAGGGGAACAGTCTTAAACCAGTCACAAAGAACGCCAGTCATAAAGGATAGCCTACGTTTTGAGTATTTCCAGATCTACAGACAGTGTCACCAACTAACACCGATAAACCAGAATAAAGATGAGGTATGGATGATGAAGTATATGTTTCTAGTCATTTGTTGCCATGAGCATAGGACAAGTTAAGGGTAGTTAAAGGAACTAAATTTAAAGAACACAATGAACACAGATTGTCTCCGATAAAGTACCTGTACTTGCCATGTGACCTGTACATGAATTTGAGTTAGCTAGCCAGTAAGAGAAGGAATTTTATAAGGCCAACACGAAGGTGGATGACGAGAAGTAGGTGGCAAGGATACATCATGCAGCAATTTCAGGTTCATATCCCAAAATTTTGATCTCAGCTAGCAGAGCATTGGATTGTATTTAGGGATGTCAATTTATACTCTTACCCATGAGTATCTTACCATACCATACCCTATCCAATGGGTAAAATTTTTTCTTTTTTCCCATTGGACGGGTTTAGGCAAGGTTCTGGTAGTTTTTGTTTTGTACCCGCCGGGTACAGGGAGAGTACTGGTTTATGGGTCAACCCTCTCTGAACCCATTGGTAGAATTTTTAAAGATTGTTTCTTCTTAATTCTTTTTGTTCATAGTATATTAGGTAGATGATGTTATTCTCACTTTCTGATTGCGTACACATCGGTATGACTTCTAATCACTGTATTGGTACATATTTTTATGTGAATCTCCCTATGTTGTCTGTTTTATGTTTATACGTACCTAAGTACATGTATGGATATGCCTACACAGTACACACACGTGATTGTGTTTGTTTAGGGACTGGGGTTGCAATTTTTCGCACATGCTTACTTTGCTCTTGTTCAATATTGTCTCGGGGAATTTCATGAGTTTGTTCTGCCCAGGAGAAAATTTCAAGAGGATTTTGAGCATAGAGTCTGAAACAGTTCAGATCTGGAAAATAAGGCTCATGCGGTTGTCTTTCTTCCTGCATTGGAGTGTACACATATCAGGCCATGATCTTTTTGTCTTTTTTTTCTTTTTGTGCAACTGCTTAAACGTCACATGGATAAATGGCAGGGGGGAAAGAAAGCCCAAAAGAACTTTCGAACTTCAAAGCTTTCTGATCTAGAAAATGGATTGACAGAGATAGTGAACATAATTTTATAGTACTATCATTTTGTTTTCTTTTTTAAGTCTAACTCTTTGGTATAGTTATCACCTGTTATTTGAATATCTTAATATATTTGAGCCTTAGTTTACAGTAGTATTAGGATTTTAAAGGTGATTATGTATACAAGATGGTATTGCTTATTAGGTGAACACTTTAAAACTTTAGATAAAGTGTGTTAGATAGTGGAGAAACGTTAGTCTGAGACATGATTTTACAAATATGAGCTGTTTCTTTCTTTCTTCCTTTCTTCTGCTTCTTCTTTCATCAATGTCATGTGTAAGTGGTATGTTATAGGACTGCTGTTTTAGGTGGGATGAAGAGGAATCTTTCCCTGAATTAGTTGGCAGGTTATCTGCAGTTGGATATGTGATTGTTGTGGATGAACTGCTAGCTGTGCAGAATCAATCCTGCAAGCGTCCCACAAATCTTCATGGTACAGTTGCTGCCTTATCCTTCATTGTTGGTGCATCGTTGTCAATAAGTCTATAGCCAATTGGTATTTCAATTAATTTCTACTTCTAGGCTTTTAAGATCTTACAATGTTGAACCATCCATTGGTGATTTGTTGAGAAACAAGGATTGATTCATTGTGAAAGCTGGGAGTTTCTTATGGGGTGGTTCAAAGATTAATAATATTTGGATATCATTTAAATATATACTCATTTCTGAATCTTAAAAAGAAAAGGAAGCACGATGCAACCCATGTATGTAAACTAGTTAAAATTGAAAATGTCATTTTTTATTATTTTAAATGAAAATATCACTACTAATTTGTAAAACAAAAAAAAAAAAGATATGTCCCAAGTTTATTGGTTATAAACTCTGTTATTTCTTCTATTCAGTAGGCCAACCATTATGAATTTATGACCTCAAGAAACAAAATAGAAAAGAAAAGAAACAACAAATATTCAATTTTTCCTTTTTTTTTTTTTTTTGTAATCAGAAGCACAATAATATGTGTTTTACAAGGGATAAAAGGGTAGTAGGGGGGCATCGAACCCAGCTGTGTGGGGGGAGGGAGGAAGAGTCGGTGTCCAACTAGTTTTCCAAGCTGGTTCTACAAGATTCAGATTCTAGAAAGGGGGGCAGGAGGCCAAAAAAAAAAAAAAAGCAAGAAAGAAGGTGCTCCACGGAATTCATTCATAACTGATAACAGATTCTTTACAATCTTAAACTGACCATCTTCCTGCCAATACTTTCTTTTGTATAAAAACCAAATGATAAATAAAACCTTTTGGTTTCCCTTTTTTTGCCCCCTTTCCCTTTCATTTTCAACAGGAGGAATGAAGCAGCTGTACTTCCCCTAGAACATCACTTTGATATACATGGTCTTCCCACCTATAACACACACCCACAAGCGAGCTATTTACACAGAAAGCTGGTGGCTTGGGGAAACAGGTAAGGATTTCTGCTGCAAAACAAGCACTGCAAACTCCTTGTATCTTGGACACCAAGCAACAAAAGCATCCGAGTCATTTGTTCACTTTTGTTTTGATTGCTGGGACCTTTGGTGACAATTGCGGTCCACTGCCAAGAGCAGCAGCAGCAGATTCAACGTGTGTAAGAAGATACTGGTAAATTTTCTTCCTCAGCCTGTCAACTGTCTCTGCTGAAACATTAGGTCCCCTTCCTTCGTCATTGCCACTGCCGATTTCATCTAACCAGTCATTCACACTCTTGAGTTGAGCCAACATCCCTGCTATTTGACCGGTATCAGACAAAGCCATTTCCACATCAGCATCCAAGAACATTTCCACAAATCCCAAAAACCAATCATGTGATTCAATTTGTAGCTTTTCCGCCAGGTCAACTGCCTCATTAAGTCCATTTCCCTTGGTCCACTCTGGCAGGGGTTCTGGCTGTGGCTTTTGGCTGCTTGAGCCATCTGTGCCTTTTCGAAAAAATCCTTGTGCCACAAGCTTGGAGCCAACTGCAGGACGAGACTTTCCTTGGGTTTTACCTGAAGCATTCTTGCAAGAGTTTTCCAGGACCAGGACAGATGGGTTCACCTGGATTGTCTTTTGGCCTTGTGAAGAAGCTAGAGTTGGTTCTTTAGTATATACAGAGAAGGATGATAGATTTGTTGTTAACGCAGCTTGCACCCATGAGGTTGCATATCTTTGCCTTTCTGATGTGACCTTCTGAGCTTCTGAAGGATCTTCTTCATTATCAGGTGATGAACCAACTGGAATCATTTTGGACAAAGAATTACAAATTACATGCGCACGGTTTAGACATCCATGGAGGGCCAAAAACTGCTCCACCGTCGGCTGTGGACATTCTATTTTGGCAGAAGCAGTCAGTTCACAGTACATGCTGCAAGAAACAATGAAATGAAACCACATTTTGCGTATCAGGCAAAGAATGTTGACAAATTTGCAGCCAGTAAAAACTAATATCATGTGGATTTCAGTGTGAGGATATGCTCAAAGCTTTGTCGAGTAAAATGTCCCTGATATACATGTGCTTTTTATAGGCAACTAAATGGTCCTTCAGTACCACCTAGAATTTGACAATAGGATTTTCACCTTTCAGTGCTTCATGTATGGTCTAAGTAGGTAAAACATAGACATCAATCTGGTGTGATTAGATATATCCTCTAATACTAGCACGGACATCATGCGATCACCTCTATATTGTTCTATCCTTAATTCAAAATTTTAGCTTCCATACATGCAAATGCAAATTCAATAAAGCTCTCTAGAATAAGTCAACCAAGATGCATGTTTTCCCATCTAAAACTAGGGAGCAACCTCGAGCCAATAGATCACTCTTAATGTTGAAAACAACACTTGCAATTTATTTGTTCATTCTGCTGTTCAAGTCATTCATGTACTGAAACTATTATACCTCAAACACTGAAGTAAGCTCTCTGAAGCAGCGGCCTCCTGGATAGCTTCTATAGCTGCTGTTTTGGCAGCATCTCTGTATTTCATGACCCCCTGCAATAATTTTTTACAAACTTGTTAGAAGCAACAGCCAAAACTGAAGAAACATCTATTTAGAAGCGAAATCAGGTATCACAGACGAATGACCATTGAACATTCATACCTTTCCAAGCTTAGCAAGGGAAGATGGGAGCGAACTCCATGGAACGCTTCCATCTGCCAACTTTTTACTGTTTATCGGAACCTTGACCAAGCTACCTAGGCCTCCATTGCTGGTCTGTTCTCCCATTGCTTTTTTACCCATGGAATTTCTTGACTTATTTGGCTTTTCTTTCTCATCTGACGGCCCATTTGAAGCCATTTTGTTAGAAGATACCTGAATCTTGGATTCCTCTTTTAAAGACTTGGAAGATGTCCGAAACTTGCCCTCCTCTTTAGGTGAACTCCATTCACTTGATGTGCTTTTTCTAGGAGCCTAGCAGTTACCATGATCATTTAACTGAATCAGAAAGTGCTTCTGCTTCAATCCTAACAGCAAGCGACAGGCAGAAAGAAAAATCTTGGCATTTCAAAACCATTCAAAGTTCAGTTAAAAACATCCCGCAGAAAGAAAGTGCTTTACAAGTTCTATCATCAAAGTTCAAAATCTAAATGTTGAAAAATCGTTTGAACATAAGAACTCAGAGACAGCTGAACTGAATCCATTCTCTCAACATATATGGACAAACTTAACTGAAAATAAACTCAAGAACATTCTTTCTAATGAGTGATCAAATTTTAAAGCCAAAAATCCAATTATCATATTACTTACAGAAACACTCCGTGTGTCAGTGTTGGCATCATGTCCGCCGGCTTTCGCCTTCGAGTTGCTCTTACTTTTGCCTTCAGAATTCCCTTCCCAGCTTTTCCTCAAAGCCTTGGCTCCAACTTCGGTCCCCTGAACCAAATTCTTAATCACTGGGACCTTTTTGACCGGGCTTTCTCCGTGTAGAGGCCTGGCCCTTTCTACTGATCCAACCCTTGGACTGCCCTGCTCAAACCCCTTAATCTTTGTCTGCTGTTTGATCCCATCAGCAAACTTCTCAAATGAAGCGGGCAACGAGTAACAACTTCTTGGAGAAGAAGGAATTGACTGAGAATTCGAGGACTTTGATTTCCCTAGAGATTTACACTTGACATCCAAGCTCAATGCTGGTTTAGAACTCGACAAACTAGATTTTGATCTGGACAAAGCAGGTTTTCTCTTATCCAATTGTTCCTCTTTAGTGACACCATTTGATTTAATGGCAACGTGTTTCTCCTTCTCCCCACCCCAGTTACTGCCTAAAACAACTTTCCCTGGTGACTTAACTGCCTCTCCAGGTTTTGAACCCGAAGTTTTATTACCGCCATTGCTAAGGAACCCAGGAGAGTGAGTGGCAACAATATCTACAGGGCTTCCCACACAAGGGTGGCGACCGGGGACCGGCCTAACCCCACGCAGAATAGGCACCGGCGAAGCAGATTCCAGCCGGTCAACATGAATGAACTGACCTAATTGGATCTTATCACTGAGGATTAAATCATCATGTTCATCAGGCAGAGACACATATGTGGCATGAGAGGAATCTGAAACCTTAAGATAAAAGCCCTGGTTAGGGAACAGCTCACCTCCTGCTAGTGCAGGCACGATGCTCACCACTTGCAACAAAGATGACCTGTGCTCGCCAGCAACTTTCACATCTGTGTTCATGTGCTGCAAAAGCTTGAGAAGCACACCAGGCACAAGATTCGCCATTCCTGGAGCTTCCTCACCAAAAGACGAGATTTTGATTTACAGGTTGAGATTAACAACTGGAAGGAAAGACACACATTTATTGCAGCAATGAGTAACCTCCAACACTGGAAATAAATGAAGTGGGTTTTACTTGTAATGAATTAGTCATAGGCAGGAGCAGTCGGACCGATAATGGTGCACGAGCTGAAGACAACAAAAGAAAATGTGATGGAACTCAAGAACCCAGGAGGAAAAGGACTAAAATTGATAAATTAAGAAGCCCCAAAACACACAGAAGTGGGCATGGGAAAAAGTGCAAGATATGAAGATTTTGGCTGGATTCTCTTAATGTGTAACTCACAGTCACAGACAACTAAGAAAAAGACAGAAGAGGGAAAGCCCACCAGCGATTAGGAAAAGCAACTTTTTTCTTAAGAGGAAGGCTAATGAAATGAGAGACCTAGGCTTGAAATTTTGCAGAAAACAAAGAGAAAAGAGTCATGGTAGAGAATTGAAGATGGCAGGTCTATGGTGTTGGGGTAGGATTGGGATTGATCGAACGAAGAGGGTAGAGACTAGAGAGAGACAGAGAGAGAGCATGTGTCAGCATCTGACACAAACACGTTGCTATAAACTCATGTTCAAACAGAGAATACAGTACCTCTGAAGGTGAACCACTTTCGCTATATTGACTTCCCACTGCTTTGATTGGATGAGCCAATGAACAAAAGCAAGTGGGTCTCGGGAATTCTTGTAGGAGCAGGTTACAGAAAGAAGAATCTTGATAGTGAATCTGTAGTGCCTTAATTCAAACTATAAAATTTCGGTTTTTTTTTTCCAAATTGTAGCGTAACGTTATATATATTGGCTCTACTCCTTTCAAATATATATAATGTATTTTATTGCAAGCTCTATTATTTATAGTAATTTTTAAAATAAGTTATTAAAGATTATTTTAATATATATTGATTATTTGCTCAATTTATATATAATTTTTTATTTGATAATCAAAAGCATTTTATGAGTTTAATTATTAATTAGATAAAATATTAAATTGCAGCTGACATTTATTTTAGACAAAAAATTAAAAAAAAATATTATTAACTTATTTTTAAGGCCAAAATGCGTGGCTGGTCCTCCAACTTGGCAAACTCGCACGAGTTAGTCCTTTATCTTTAACTCAGTGCGAGTTAGCCCCTCAACTTTGAAAAAGTTAGCAAGTTAGTCCAAAATGGATGGTAGGCCAAACGGTGTTAAATTTTTGCTGATGTGGCAGGGGCATCTCCGTTTCCTTTTCCTGCCTCCACCGACATCACCATCTCTCTTCCCTTCCGCCGAATCGGACCTCCGACGGATCTTATTTGCCTCATCGCCTCCGTCGAATCTAGCTCATTAGTCGAATCAGATCTCCGTCGAACCCAATTCCCCTCCTCACCTCCATGAAATTTAACTCATCCGTTGAATCTAATTCGTCTCCTCTCCTCCATGAAATCTGATCGCCTCCTCGCCTCTATAGAATCCGATTCGCTCCACACCTCCGTCGAGTCCTCCACCGTCGGATCGTCCTCCTTGGCGATTCACCACTTCCCACCCCTCGCTGATTCATCAGCACCCTCCGATTCGCCGTCGCTTGCCGCTCGCATTGCAATCCCGTCTCACCCCTTGCCGATTCGCCGCCGCTCGCCGCTCGCCACTCGCCAAATTCGGAAATTTTTGATTCTGGGAAACTAGGACTTTTGATAAACCCCCCACACGGCGTTACCTCACACGAATGCTTTCCATCCCACATAGGACTAACTCACTTAATTTAGCAAAGTTTTGGGACCAAAATGCTTAATCTGCCAAGTTAGAGGACTAACTCGTACTGAGTTAAAGATAAAGGACTAACTCGCGCGAGTTTGCCAAGTTGGAGGACTAACCACGCATTATGGCCTATTTTAATGCAAAAAAAACTGTTTATTTGTTGATGCATGTATTGGTTGCATGTGGGACTGGAGCGTTTGGAACAAGGTGATGGCAGGGGCGAAGCTACGTTATGCTGGGGGGGGGGCAACGGGAATTTTGAAAAAACGTAAATATGGGGTAGTAATTTGATGATTTTGTCAAAATTTAAGGATTGTGTGTGCATTTTGCCCCCCAAATATTGTGGAAAAATATAAAGATGGGGGGCAATAAGGTAGGTGCTGAAGAAAGTAGGGACCCAGTGAGTAGTTATTCCCTCTACATTAAAGGGATATTCTAACCTGGCCTAAATGCACTATTAGTACTCAAACGTTTCCAACTCGTACGATTTGATCCTTGATCTTTGAATTAGTGTGAATTAGTCCCAATTTATAGCTTTACCTAACCGCGACGTCGTCTCTCTCCTCCGGGCTCCGCCGACTCTCCTCCGGGCTTGCCCCTCCGAACCAAAAATCCTGGGTTCGCCACTGGGTGATGGTGTGTCGGCAACCTGATGAAGGCAATCCACCACTCAGTCCAATTTTAATTTTTCATTTCATTTTTTAACTTAAGTTCATTTAAATTATTATTTATGAGGAAAATTGTTAAATAATTTATAATTATAAAGTATAAATTTTAATTTATCATTCATATATAAAAGTTCCAATTTATATTCTAACATTAAAAATAAAAAATTATATATTAATTACTATGAATGGTAAAAGATAAAAAAAATTATATTGCACAGGCACAAAATAAAATGTTAAGTGATGGATCTAACCACAGTTTAACAGTTGTTGATGCTTAATGTACCTAATGAGTGTCCGACCCTTCCCTTGGCTGAAATCCTAATATAACAAAATTATAATGTATTTATTTAACTTCTAATGAGCTGGGTTAGAGTAGGTTCTTGAGCTCAATTCAAGGCTTATTTATAGATAAAAGGCTTCAATAAGGTGAACCTCCAGCTAGGTGATTCAAGCTTAATACTACTTACAAGCATTTTCTTTCTTTTTTTTTCATTATGATATTTTACATGGATATCCCCAAATTAGTTCATAATCGTATACAATTCCTTCGGGTTTCAAAACTTAGGGCTACCTGTTGTCTAGTCCAAGGTATTAAATACCGTTACTATCAAATATACCACACCCTAAAATTTTAAGGTATATCGCATGGTATACCGCGCCATATGTCAGTTCTGTTACTGCAAAAAATAAATGTTAAAATATTATTTTTAGATGACATAATTTATTTAATAATTTATTTTTAAATATTTTATATGTATTCTAATTTTTCTTATCATAATTTGTCAAATATAAATAAAACATATATGATAGAAGATATTCAGTTGGGGACCTTAGAGTAGCATGCATTAGAAATCCAATTTAGGGATATTGTTAACACTACAAGAACCTTCAAGCAGCTACTATCTATTAAATTGTTATATTAATTAAGAAAAGTAACAAAAAAATAAAAGTAAATGTTTATTTTATGATATGTGTATTATTTATATTTTAATTTCTTATATACTTATGATATTATTTATGTAAAATGAAAAAAATAGCCGTGAAAAATAAAATACTGTGATATGTACTACACGGTATTTGCAGTATACTGTGATTTCTAATAAAATACAAATAAAAAACGAGCGGTATGTGATATATTATAAAATACCATGATATATTATATAATAAAATAATAAAATATAAAAATATTTATACCGTATAGCACGTACCGCGATAAAACTCTAATGAAACAAAATACAATGGTGATCTTTTGACTAGTGGTACACAACCCCACAGCTTTCAAATATTATAGGACTCAGTCTGTCCTTATTGCAGTTCACCTTTTTTTTTTTTTTTTTTTTTAAGGGTAAATTAGAATGACTTCTCACAATAATTAATTACTCAGTGCAGGGAGGCAATGAGTGGAAATTATTGTTGATCAGCATGTGGTGTGCTGCTGCTGCTGAAGGTTGCGGAGCGCTGCAGGAAACATGGACCCATCCATCCACCCATCCATCCATCCATCTGATTCTGTAGTGCCAATTATTCATGCGAACTTCCCACCACATGCATGATTACTGCCCTTCCAATTCATTCGCCCACAAGCTTCCACTTACTTACGCTAATCGATTGATCCACTTGACTTTGTTTTTTTTTTCCAAAAATAAAAAAAAATTACAAATAATTGCTCGAGAAGAAGAAAATATTAGGATACATATGTGTGTGTGTATTGTTTATCAGCCAAAATCTACGAGGACTAGTTAAGGTTTGCTGGATCCGACCGGATGCTTTTGTCGGGATCTTAACGAACTCATTTTTTAAGTTTGTGTGTGGATAATCTTTAGTTGTTATAACATCAATATTGGTTGCTTGAAAACAGCCTCTAGAATCCAATGCTTTTATGATCTACTACCTCCCGGCAATTTAAAAAAAAAAAAAAGAAAGAAAAGCAAACAATTGGAAGGACGGTACAGAGTTTCTCAAAATGAATTGAATTCCATCGCGGTCAAAAGTTTTCCAAAATGAATTGAATTCAACCGCTGTCAAATGTGTTTTTGATACCTTCCAGATCTTAAGAAACATGCAAATGATTTCCTATCCTTCATCAATACCCCTACTTAATATTTGTAAAATGTGGTTGAGTATTAAAAAATAAATTTTACAAAAAAAATACATGATCAAAATTTATTGAATTTCTTAATGATAAAACACAATAGCAGGAAAAGATATTATACACACATGTGTATATACACATAGTAACTCTAAGTAACTTTGTTAAAGTTACTAACAGACTTCATTTATCTATTTTTCTCTGTGTATATATATAGATATATAAATTAGGGTTACTAGCTCCAATTTTATTTTTTACTAGCCCCACTTCTCATTCCATTCTCTGAATCCTTTCTGTCACCATTCATTTCTTCTCTTTTTCTGTGATTCTCTCAACATGATAGCATACAATCGGCATTTACATCCTACAACTACCCAACGACGGCGGTGGTGCATATTCGAATGAGGAAAAGGCATATCAAAGCAACATTGAAGAAGGTTCAGAGAGATAAACAATAGCCGACAAAGAGGATTAGGGGAAAACGAAGGCGACACTGTTAATGGAGGAGATGCGGCAGCTAAAAAGTTTAGGAAGACAGAGGATCAAAATAGTTTAGAATGCGAGTACAGTGAGTGGAGGTGGTTCAAACATTGATTTTGACAAAGAAATAGAGGGTGCATATCATTTTTTAAGATCCATGAAAAAGCATCAACGATTTGTGTTTTATATTACAAAATAACATGGATTTGTATCTAAGTATGCTTCTGGGTTTTATTTGTATGTTTTGGGTTTATAAAAGGCACAAATGTATACATACATACATACATATACATACATACATACATACATACATACATACATACATACATACATATATATATATATATATATGTACTTATATATATATATATATATATATATATATATATGTATATATATATATATATATTATGGAACTTATATGTATGTTCTGGGTTTGTAAAAACCACAAATATATATGCATGTTTCTATGGTTTATATGTATACATCTAGATCTGTAAAAATAAAAAAATCAAAGCGGAATGTATTTAAACTGAAAGTGAAATGTATTAAATTGGAAATGAAATGTATTAAACTATGTGATATGCATTAACAGGAAGTGAATTGTATTAAACTATGTGGGATATGTATTAGACTATGTGAAATGTATTAAATTGGAAGCCAAATGTATTAATTTATGTGGCAAAACCATCACAAGAGAAAATGACATTACGACAAAAATAAAATCACCAGCATTATGATTACCACCAGTACCATAATCGACTTTGTCATCGCAACCAACAATAACTGGATAAAAAATGCATTAAACTGAAAATGAAATATATTAAATTGTATGATATATGTGTTAAATTGAAAGTGAATTGTATTAATCTATGTAGGATATCTGTTAAAGTAAAAGTCAAATGTATTAAACTATGTGAGATATGTATTAAACTAAAAGTGAATTGTATTAAATTGTGTGGGCTATATATTAGACTGTATGTGAAACGTATTAAACTGAAAGTTAATTGTATTAATCTATGTGGCAAACCTATCACATGAGTACCAAACTCATCACCACCACCAATACTATAATCGACATTGTCATCACCATAAGCAACAACGAAATTCTACCTCAGTTGGATATTCGTTCAAATCCAACAACATATTTTTCAAAACAATATAAACTCTTCCAGGTATTATAATGGACTAAAAAAAAAAGACAAGAGTACAAAAAGAAATACTGAAGACAAAGAAGAAGAGAATAAGAGAATAAGGAATTGTATGATATGTGTTAAACTATGTGAGATATTTATTAAATTGAAAGTGAATTATATTAAACTGTATGGCCTATATATTAGTTTGTACGTGAAATATATTAAACTGAAAGTGAAGTGTATTAATCTGTATGACAAAACTATCACACAAGAAAATGACATATTATACAAAATAAATTTCTATTATACGAAATTGAATATTTATAAAATTATTTTAAATAATTACCATATTTATCAAATTATCTTTATTGTTTACTTAAGATTATTTTTTTTTCAAATGAATTCAAATTCAAAAAGTTTCCATAATAAAACTATTAATTTTTGGATAATTGAGAAAAAAAAAAAAGAAAGAGAATATAATCTGTTAAAACTCATGAAGGAGAAAAAGAAATGAAGACATGAAATTAAATAAATAAATAAATGTTTAAAACTAAATTTCCATAACTAAAAATTTCAAACACAATTAATATCTTAATTAGAATTCAATCAAATCTTCCACCTTAGTAAAAATAACTACCATAAATGGCAAATCAAATGGAAACTTCCCTCCTTCTAACATCATTAAGAATGTGCTTATACACATATGTGCATTTCAAAATTTACCCACAATAGCTATTTCTGTTTAATACTACCTCTGTCTGTTTTCATACCATCAATGAGATCAAATTTTATTATAAATTCTATATTGTATTATTGATGAATTTTCTAATATTTTTATAGTGACGAATAACATTTTTTGGATGCTTCAGCATAATATCCCTGTGAGAAATTTTAGGGCTAGAATTTTTAAATTTTCAAGTTATAGGAAAAATTTTAACCATTTATTGTTCATAAATGTTGTTAAAAAAATAATCAGAAGTCTTGCGGGCATTTAGAACTGATTCATATTAGTACGTTTCTCAAAAGGTGACATATAAAGCCATTTGTGATGCATGCTAAATGCTCTCATATTTTTTGTTGATAGAAGATATTTAACGTTTTCATGTGAGTATTAAGTGTGTGAAAATAAAAATTTTACTGTCAACTTTTAATTATAAAATCATTTTTAGCAGCTTGGAAAACATGTCCTCCATGGTAGCCTAGAAGGGTATTTCAAAAAACCAAAAGAGGGAAAAAGAAAAGAAAAAACAAATTGATTTCTTCTTACCCACAATTAGCCTATGTCTGATCTTGTAGCGGCTGTAGTTATTACCAAAATTTTTTATATTTGGCACATGAAAGAAAAATTATTTTGGCAACCGTCCCTTTTTTTGGGGAGTGCACTGCTAGATTGAATTTTACATATGAAGCAATGAAGGGCTGTATGTTTCATTCCGTGTGCAAAATGAAAAATCTTTTCAAAAAAAGGAAAAAAATTGTTTTGTGACAACTATATCCAGGTTTTGAGAGATGAGTTAATATGATTTTTGCATGAAACCAAATAATTGGTTATCCTTTTAATTTCATGAAAGAAAATTATTTTGAAGGAAAGACTAGTCGCTTATTTTATGCACCAAATATTTCAGGGTGATTTTTATGGTTATTTTATGGTTATTCTATTGACATTTTTATGACCTTTTGTGCAAAAAAATACCATGAAAGTAAAAAAAATGAAGTTTCATTGGTGAAAATACTTGGAAAAGATTTATTGGAAAGTTTTTGAAATCTTCTTGTTGTCTATTTATATTTTGGTGCCTTTGGTGGCCAGAAAGATCTTTTATTGAAAGAGAATCATATGTTACCTTATACTTTGGAATAAAACAAAAAAAACTCTTTATTAGAAAGAAAAACTTGTTACCTCGGATTTTCATTGTGGGAACACAAAATTTGTTACATTAAATTTCGATTGTAGGAATCAAAATTTGCTGCCTTGGATTTAAGTTGCCGAGACTTAAAATTTGGTGTCTCAAAAAAATTTTGTGATAATAGGTTAGTTAAAGATTTAGACTACAATATGAGTCTAAATCAAGGCACAAATATGGCAATCATAAATAATTGGGTGATCATGAAATATTATTATGAGATATTGTGGCATATATTAAAGTAATAAAATAGCCTTTTTCACAAAGCATAAAGACTCCAAAAGAGTTGTCTTATGTGACATACCCATGTGATAGATTTTTCCTCTAAACTTTCTCATCCATCAAATACATACACACACACACACACACACACACACACACACACACACACTCTTGTTTCATCCAAAAAATGCACTACTCCTATTATTTTTTCTTCTCTCACTCTCTCCATGCTTTTTTTTATTATTGTTGAGAAAATACTTCATCATAAGTATTATGTAAAGAAAAATGTGGGTGGAGCTTTACTTCACAACAATGCATGCATTTGTGAAGTTACAACAAGATGGTTGGGCTGTTTTATCCTGAGGGTAATGTGACCAAAGGCCGTTGCACAGGTATGACATGAAATGTCCAAAAGAGAGTGATTAGACTTACGGCATAACCCAATTATTCCGGATATATATGTGATATTTTTCATATTCCTTATCTATTTCGCTTTCTAATATCTACTAATTTTATATTATAAAACTGTCTATTTTTGTGCCATTGGTGAAATCAAAATTTGTTATAAATTCTACTCCCCCCTCTTGGGTCCACTTTCTTTGATTCATTTGACTTTTTTTTGTCTAATTTGAATTGAATTTATTTATATTATTATTTATTAAAAAAATAAAAAAAATATATATTTAAAAACTATAAGTCTTGATTTATCATTCATATATAAAGGATTTTTATTTATATTTTAAAATATTAAAAAAATTATAAATTAATTGCTGAAAAGTGAATGATATAAAAAAATTTGGGATGGATTCAATATATTTTATTATTTATAAATTTTATAATGTTTTTATGGTGTAGTAACAACGAAGAATCCAAATAAGAGCTAAGGATAAAGAGGGCTAAGAAAAGTAGTAGCTAAAGAGTGTGAGGGAGCCACATATTGTCAATATACCACCACCAAGTTACAGCAGCGATCCATAGACTCCACCATAGGCATGAGGGATTGAAGCAGCAACAATGAGGTTATTGTGTCAATCCTCAAAATGCTGACAAAACCTGCAAACAATCCGCTACAGTTGTAATATAATTGAAACCAAACCTTTTGAGCTGAGAGGACAGCTCCATAAATGTATACGAGTTCAGCTTCTAAAGTTGATGCACATGCAGCAAGATCTAGTCCATTTGTTGCCAAAACTCATATTTTTCTATTAAAAATAATTTATTATTTTTATTTTTGTTCACTTTTTTATTTAATAAATATTATTTGTAAGCCAAAAATTTATTTCATTAATAAGCAATTGAATAAATTTTTTAGAAAGTAATTAGTATTTTATGGATTTTTTCCTTACCCAACTAAGAAAAGACAAATCAATAAAACTACTAAAATGTTCCACAAAAAATGTTCAAAAAAATACGTTGTTGACTTTTAAATATAAAATTTTATTTAGTATACAAGTTAAGTGAATAATCATTATATATCTAAATAATAACTAATAAATCATTTTTATTTCATTTTTAAAAATTTTTCAAAACACAATAACAGATCTGCGGCACATACTAGTTTTCTTCCTTTTAACATTTGAAAATCATTTTATCTACCTGATAAAGTATGCCACGACTAATAATGATACACAAATTAATAAGATTGCTGCCATACAAATACAGATACAGTAGAGGATGGTAACAGACAAGTTGCGTCTAACTAAAGCGACATCCAAAGCTTCTATAGTGCACAAGATTCGACCTGTACTGTGCCAGAGCAGTACATCCAAATTAAAGGTTTTGCCGGATATTCCGAATCGTTTTGTAGCTATTAATATTACAAAAGTGAAGGTTCGAATCGTTTGATAGCTATCAGGTGATTTATCCTTTAAAACAAAAACAAAAACATTGCCGATTAATTCAACTCTTGGGTTGTCAAATTCTAATGTCATTATCAAATGGAGTAGTACATAAATTGTGGATTAAGCCTCGCGTTTGCCGGGAAAGTGAGAAATGTATTAGAACGTTGGCTCCAAACACCCATTCAGCCTGGTTCGTTTTTTTCTTTTTTGGGTAAATTTCAAATTGGGTCTCTTTTTCTAATCTTTTTTCACAATCGACTCAAAAAACTTCATTTTGTTCTAGTAAGTTTCCTTAACTTATATAGTATGCCCTGTTTGAGTCCTTTCTATCAGTTAAGTTGTTTATTTTAACGGAATTTTTGTTAAAAATGATAACTTCAGTCTCTGAATTTCATTCATCCTACTTCCAACACTTTAAACTCTATTCATCCTACTTCTAACACCTTAAAAATTATAAAGCTAAGACATCAACCTAAATTAAAAAAAGGACCTAATCTTATTTGTTTTGTTTTTTATTAAGAAAAAAAATCAAAAAAGAAAAAACCCAAATGAAAAAACCCATGAAAGAACAAATCCAATGCTCCGGCCATCAATCTCTTGCCGAACAATTCCCAGGTCAGCATATTTGCCCCTGTGCCCCCATCACACAAAGTTCTTGTCAATTCCATGAATCGGAGACCTACAAGAACTTCCTCGACCTCATTGTTGTGCTCTTGGCTTTGACCAAATCGGATGCTTGGAGCAAGACCAGTGGTGGTGGGCGGAGAGGAGAAGTGAGGAGGCTTTTTTTATATGGCAGCGAGTCAGGCTCTAGGGGTGATTTGATAATCATGATAGGCTTCTATCTAAGGATGACAATTGACAAGATGTAGGTATATCCCATCCATTATGTTGGATATTGAATCCGTATCCGATATATCCATCAACTTTTACAATTTTAATATTTATATCCTATTTGGTAGGTGGGATAGGATAAAATCCACATACTCACCACATATTAATATAATAAAAAATCATAATTATATAATAGAATATCATAATAAAAACATTAAAATTGGTATTGCAAAAAAAAATAATATTTATAATAAAAATAGAAATTGACTTAGTCACAGAAAAATCATAAAAAATTTATTCAAATCAAATTAGTAAAATGAGCACATACTTAGTAGCAAGCATACTACTTTGTGAAGAAAAGGAGGAAACTTTATGTGGAGTTTTACCCTAGCCATCTTATCTTTGACACTTAATTGCAATTGTATAAGACAAAGTCAATTAGGTTACTTTGTAAATTATTATACTGACCTTAGCATACATAGACATAAATATGCGGGTAGGATATGAGGTAGGTAGGCCTAAACTAGCATCCTATCCACATCCAGTAGACATAAAAGAAATAAAATTCACATTTGCTCCAAATCCATTTAATTATAAAAAAATTTATCTGTCAAATAGGATATAGTAGGATATCTGTCAGGTCAAATATCCATTGATATCCCTACTTTTATCCCTTATTTTGGCATCAGTGGCATATCCATGGCAATCGAAATATAAATCTGGGATTTGCTATGGTGGCATTGAAACAGATGAAGCCATCATGGTGACACAGAGTGGAGAAGGAGATCAATTTGGTGAGGTTGGTGATGAAGGAGTTGAAGGCTGTGGGCGGGATGGTGAGATCTTGACAAAGATCAGGGTGATAGACGGGATTATGAGATCAATAAGGGATAGGGGTGAGCATGGGTTAGGTAAATCTGAAACCCAACTTGAACCACTCCCATTGGGTTGGGTAAAAATTGATCATGGTACATGAGTTGGTTTCATATATAGGAGAATCGACGGTTTTTAGGTTGGTTTTGGTTCCATATGAAACCAACCCGAGGGGGAACCGAACCCGATATATATATATATATATATATATTTGAAGAATTATAATGGTCATTTTGTGTTTTTATATTAAATTCTTAAACTGATGTCCCAAATTGAAATAGCATGGATGTTGTGGTATTATTTACGAAATTTGTCCTTATTCAGTTAAATTACTTCACTTCATAAACCGATTACTCTTTGGTCTTTTTACTTTCGATTTTCTATTTTAGGTTACTATTTACAACATAATCATCATATTTTTTTTATTTGTGAGCCATGCGAAACTAAAAATTCATGACATATATATATTTTAGGTTTTGATACTGAAAAAGATAGTGTTAAAAGTTCAGCTTTCTATATTGAATGTTATACACATGTTTGAATTATAGGAAAGAAGTAAAATAAGCTGGTTGAGATAAAAGATACTTCACAAGTAACTATTTTGAATCATTTTGGTAAAAATAACATTTTAAACTCTATTAAATGTATCTAAGTACATATATTTAAATATTAATTTAATTATATATTATGTTGAATATTTTATAAAACTGGTTATGGATGCAGTTTTATTGAATTTTGGTATTGTTATAGGCATATGATATGTTCTGGTTTTGTTCGGTTCTTGGTTCTCGGGTTGAGTAGAAAAATTTTAGAATCAAGGTCATTTCGAGTTGGTTTGGTTCCACCATAAACTGAATCAACTTGACCTATGCTCACCCCTAATTAGAGAGACGGGGGCAGTGCCTATGAGCATAGTGAAAAGGAGGAGATTGATTAGCAAAGGAGACGAATTAATCTTGCGTCGTACCCAGATTTGATTTTAATTTTAATTTTTTCTTTGTTTCAATTTTGTTATCTCGAGTTGGTTTTCGTTTTTGTTATCTCGATTTTGATTTCAATTTGTTATCTCAATTTGATTTTTATTTCAGTTTTGTTATCTTTTTTCCATTCTTTATTTGGTTTTCTCGATTTTCTCCATACATCTTAGCAAAGTATAGGTTGATGTGTGAGGGAGAAAAGTAGTTGATGTGTTAGATCTAGAATTTTAGGGTATTAGAAATAAGATAAACAGAGTTTAGGGTGCTAGCAGTAGAATGAATGAATTTTAGGAACTAGAGTTGTCACTTTTCATCAAAATTTCATTAAAATTAATAGCACAACTGATGGAAAGTATCAAATAAGACATGAAATATAAGTTGAGGGACATTGTTATGACAAAAGAAAGTTGCATGACCTAGTTGAGAGAAAAAAATAAGGAACGGGATCCAATATGTAGTTTACCCTTTTGTTTTTGACCTTTTCCCTTATAACTCAAATCTCAAATACTTCTAATTATAAAAAAAAATAGTAGGTTAACAAAAAAATAAAAAGTGGCACATAGGCGTTGCGAGAGCTCCACTAAACTATGGGCGTTCATTATTTTGACAACCAAATCGATTATTTGGATTGAACAATGTGGTTAACTTGATTATTTGATTTATATTAGATTAAAATTTAATTTTTTTTGTTATCAGATCGGTTATTGGTTCTTAAACTAAATAACCGAACAACTTGAATAAACCAAAATGTAATATGTATTTTGTAATTATACCTATCAACCTTACATATATAAGGTCATTTTGTTCAAGTTTGGAGCACATATTTTGAATCAATACTTAACTTTAAGTATAAAATGAAATATTATCAATTTTTATTGTATTTTTTAAGTTATATATTTTTTTCAATTATCATGTGTTTAGTTCCAATAAAAAATAATCAAATTATAAAAATTGTATAAATTGAATCATAATTTGGATAGTTCAGATAAAGGCAAAAAAAAAAAAATGAATTACTATTCAAATGATTTAATTCAGTCTCAATATATAATTCAAATGGTTTGAATCAAATTTATAAAAACCAAAAATAAATTGAATTGCCATATTCAGATTGGTTACAACCAACCGAAGGAACACCTCAAAATTAAGCCCAGTCGGTTAGTATGGTATAGGCATTAATTAATCACTTTTTAATTAAACCTAATCATGTGAGCTTTCACGTCTTTAACAACTAAAGTTGTAGTGTTCCAATTGGGTTGTAGGAGAATGAAGGTTCTATCGTAAAGCCAAATACTTGACTGTCAAGGAAGCGACTATATTAATTTGAGTTGTGCTCATTTGTTCTCTCTTTAATTATTTTAGGCTATTGTTCTTTTGGCTTTATTTTATATACCTCGTGCATTTTTCCAACTGTATGTTCTTTTCACACGGCAAATACCCAAAAGTCTTGTACAATAAAAAAAAAAAAAGTTCATACTAGTTGTTCTTTTATTGATAGTTTATTTTTGGGTTTCAATTGTTCATTTTTTTTATTTTCTACTTTTTCATAGTTACTTTTTTTTGCTCAACTTTTTCTTCTTTTATCAGTTCCTACAAGTTATTCGAAAGACTATATATTATTTTATTAGTAGTTATTTATTTTTTTATATCATTTTTTATTTTTATTAGTTTTTGTTTGTTCTTTTAAATAAACTAGTTATTTATTCATTTGGCTCAACTTTATGTTCTATGAGAAAATCTAGTTGTTCTTTTATTAGTAGTTATATGTTCTTTTAGAACAACTTGCTATACTTTTATCAGTTCATGCATGTTATTTTAGATCAACTTACTATTCTTTTATTAATAGTTGTCTATTTTTTTAGAACAATTTTTTTGTTCTTTTATCAGTTATTGTTTATTTTTTTTAGAGAAAATAATTGTTCTTTAGTGGTTTGTTTATTTGATTCAACTTCTAATCTTTTAAATAATCTAGTTATTCTTTTATTAGCAGTTATTTATTTTTTAGATCGACTTCCTATTTTTTGTTAGCTCATGCTTGCCTTTTTAGATCAACTTCTTGTCATTTTATCAGTGGAGTGTTTGTTCTTTTGGATCAACTTTCTATTTTTTTATTAATAGTTGTTTATTTTTTTAGATTAATTTTTTTGTTCTTTTAGATAAACTAACTATTCTTTTATTACTAGTTTTTTTGTTTATTTGGCTCAACTTCCTATTCTTGTGATAATCTAGTTATTTTTATTAATAGTTATTTATTTTTTTAGATCAAATTTTTATTCTTTTATTAGTTCATGTTTATTTTTTATATCAACTTGATTTTTTTATTTATTCTTTTATTATTAATAGTTTTCTCTTTTAGATCAATTTTTTTTTATTTTATCAATTTTTGTTTGTTCTTTCAAAGTTACTAGTTATGTCCTTATTACTAGTTGTTTGTTTATTTTGGCTCAACTCCTTGTTCTTTTAGATAATCTAAGTGTTCTATTATTAGTAGTTGTTTGTTCTTTTGGCTCAACTTCTTATTCTTTTTTTAATTCTTAATTGTTCTTGTATTCTTTATTTATCTGATTAATTTTTATACTCGTTACATTCACTTTGTATTTGTTCTTGTTCCTTGTTGAGTTTGTTACTTGTTTTTATTTTTTGTTGCTTGTTTTTATTTTACTCATTGTTCATTTGGTAAAAATTGTTTATTAAAATTGTTTGGTACATTTAATTAACACAAGTGAAAAAAAGGGCCATAAAAAAGCGATGCAAAACATTGGGAAAAAGCAGGAGGAAAAAAAAGGAGATGAGAAAGAAACAAGAATGGGTAAGAAATTAATGGGATTGTGTATATAGCTATGTTTTTAAATGAAAAATGTGTTTATTTAGAATAATAATCTTGTCCAACCAATGCGATAATTAAAATAAACAATAAAAATAAAAATAAACAGAATTAGCAAATTGGAGAAATGGGAAAAGAAAATCTCTGTGGGGGTAAGAAGGAGAAGGTATTCGTCGTGTAAAAAAACAAAAGCTACACACCTGCTTATATAAAAATGTTTTGCGCCCAAATAATCATCAAGGGTAAATTCTATTTATGGTCCAGGGCTTTATCGCATTGTCTTAAACGATCTCTGACCTTCATTTTATCCTTTTAAAGTCCTTAACCTTCGTATTTCTGTCTCAATCGTCGTCCTTCCGTCATTTTCATGGTTAACTTTGACAGAATTTTTGTAGCAAATGCCAACATTAGTCTTATATTTTTTTACTCCAACTCAAATAACCTTCAAGTTAATAAATTTATCACTACAACCACCATCTCCCATTTTCTTTCTCCCTCACCATCTCAGGCCACCGGATTAAGTGGGGATAATTTCATACCCAGAGGGCGTTGACCTCGATGAGTTGGGGGACGAGGTGGCCGCTGAGGTGGAAGGCGACGAGGGACTCGAGGCCTCCGGTAGGGACACTGCCAATAAAGAAGGTAGGGGCGACGCGGTGGTCATCTTGCGGGGAGGGAGGGAGGGAGGTGATCTCATCGTTATCGAGCTTGATGAAAGTGGGGTGGACGTCGACGGTGGCAAGGATCTTTTTCATGATGTGGCACATGTAGCAAGCAGAGCGGCTGAAGATGATGACGGGGTGCTCGGAGATCAGAAGGTGGATTCGGGTCTTTGGTAGCTCAGCCTCATCAATGGAGAGGGCGATGGAGGCGGCATGATCAAATCGAGTCGCAAGGTGTCATTTTGGTAGCTCTTGAGGCCTTGTATCGTGAGAGAGATGGAAAAAAATGAGCGTGTCTACGTTGGAAACCGCCAGAAGGAATAAAACATGGTGAAGCAGATGATTGGATTCAATTGGGGTGCCGTCGGAGATGGTGAGGGAGGAAGAGATGAGTGGATGATGGTTGTAGTGATAAATTTATTAGCGTGAGAGTTATTGGAGTGAGAATAAAAAAATATAAGATTAATGTTGGCATTTGTCACAAAATTTTTGTTAAAGTTAACTATGAAAATGACGGAAGAACGACGATTGAGATAGAAATAGGGAGGTTGGGGACTTTAAGAGGATAAAATGAAAGTTAGGGATCCATTTAGGATGACGTAATAAGGTTAGGGACCATAACTAAAATTTACCCTAATCATGAAGTTATCATTTCGAATTTCTTGCAAAACATTTACAGTTTAGCTAAGGTAAAACTCGGCTGTCCTGGCACACAGGTAGGCCCGGCTTATATAAGTTTTTTTCCTCCAAAATCAAGATTAGTGAGGATTAAGTCTGGCCTAATCTAATTTGCTGATTACCTAATAAATAATCATGCAAACTAAAGGCAGCGCAAATGATTCCACATAACAGGAAAATAAAAAATACGGTAGTTGACTAAACAACATAATCAGAATATGCTAAAGTGATTTCAATTATTTGGTTGATGGCTTCAACTTAACTAAAGACGATTAAAGGTTCCTAAACAAGTATTGTTTAGCATAATTTTAAGTCCAGATCATCAAGCTAAAGGGCCAGTAGTGTAAGGTCAGATGTCAATAATTCGCAATGCCAAATTATTGATATATACTAAACCCTTTTCTTTTGAAAACCACGTCCTGTATGATATTTGTATTTAAAGTATCTCCAATAACTTCTTCATTTTATAGATTTTTTTTGGAATATAAAGCTCATTTTTATTCTAGCAGTTTCTCCATCTCATTATCTAAAATAGAAAATGAGATAAAAAAGAATAATTAATTTCCTATACTGTAGAAACTCTAAAATTTATTGTTTTTCATTTTCCCTCTTCTCAATTTATTTTTCGTCTCTTTCTTTCATCAACTTTTTGACTTATCTCACATGCCCTCAACATTATTATTTTAAATATAGAATATTTAATTATTGCAATAACTAAACTAGCTATTAATTTGAATTTGCTTTAAGTGCATAATATTTAATTGTTGTATCATAAATGCAAGATTCTATAAAATAAGCAAACTGATGGAGTTGAAGTAGAAAAATTATAGAGATTTTGACTTTTGTTTCCATATTTGATAAAAATTATAAAGAAACTGTTGAAAATACTATTGTATTAACTTCGAGAAATAGAAGAAGCAACTAAGAACATTTTTATCTGTGAGAACACCTTTTCCCCAACTTTTCAATATGTACACAAGCTGAAGTCTCCGGTTATGGAGATTAGAGTAGATTTATTGAAAAGTCAGTAGAACCATCAAAGGAGCTCTCTGTTTCGTTGACAAAGTTCTCCAACAAGCTTTCGACGAGTTTTAATGAAAAGAACAGTTCGGACAAGCGCGAAGCCCAGGTCATAGAATTTCCTAGCGCCTTAAGTCGGCCCATGTCGTAACTGTGCAATAACTGTTTAAAAACATGCATAGATAATGGCCCAAAAGAAGCCCAAAATAGACATGAGCCATTACCAAAAGCCTTCTTCAGCAAATTCACCTTGGCAAGGGAGACTGGAGAGGGAATTGGAAAACAGAGGAAAACATAGAACTGAAAAGAGCAACTGGATTCTCAATTGAGCAGACAAAGATCAATCGTCCAGCCAGTTACCAATCTGCCAACAAATCATACCTTCTAAACCAAAAACATCCACAGGGGCAAAAGGGACTCTGAAGTCACTACCAGAAAAAGAAAAAAAAAGATGCATACGGAGCCTTTATCTGGCAGCAATAGGGAAAGCACATTACATTGCTTGAAGCAGACTGGAGTTTCATCGTAAACTATTTTTGCCACAAAGGTTGCTGATCATCTTCACAATAGTCTGCTGAGAGACTTGATAAGAGATTTTATGTTCCCTCTTGTAGCCTCATCACCGGTGAATCCCAATATGTCAGAACTTATATTCTGCAGTAATAAGCAAGTGTAAGAACAACGGCTTAGATGATTCAAAGATTAGATGATTCTGTACAAGAAAGAACTGGAATCCATTGAGGTAGAATCTTACCTCGATATTATTCAAAGTAATTACCAAAGTATAAATGGATTTCTGAATGAGCTCTGTATTCTCTGGGGTCATGATAGACGAATGCACCCTTCTGCAGCAATAAAAAGTAAATCGAAATGTTAAAAGCCTGCAGGAACACAGAAACTGAATGGAAGATCCAGGATCCTGTGACAAGAGAAGTTTTGCTCTTAAAATGAAATCTTTGGTTATTCCAGTTAACAAGAAAACTCACTGCCCTGATCCAGTTATTAAACGAGTAAGACATGTCACAGCTGGATAAATTGCTGGCGAGTAGCAAAAGTTGTCATATTACACGGAAGGTGAAGAGTGAAACTGATCCAAGTGTTGCCTAAATGCTTGAGTTTATGACACAGTTCTAGTGCTCCACAGGAAACATGGCAGTATGAAGCTTGATGATACTGTGGATCTAGATTTAAACAGTCTACTCAAGCAATCTTTTATCTTATAACACTGCAACTCAGTATTCATGCAAAGACAGCCAAGGCAAGTGCAACCCTAACATACTAATGCGCACCTTCATGGAGATCTACCCTGCATTCAGGCACACATATTTACCCCGTCTACAATAATATTTCATAAATCAGATGCACAAGACACGAGTTTGAAAAATGTAACAACAACAGCAGATAAGCAATAAAAGGTATATTAGGCAACTTGCCTCAAATCCTCTGATGCTTGTGTTAGGCTTTTTGTTAAATTTTCAACTTCCATAAGCAGGCCACTATGACGAACCTCGGCCAACAAAGGCTGGACATCTTGAGCCATGGCTTCAATCTGAAACATCACTACATCAACAGCCAAAATCTGAGCACAGGAATATGTTCAACTGTTATGTAGGATAGCCCAACTAGATGTCAGACAAACAAAAACAGTCCCTATACATTGTCCTAGATAGGGGAGATGTGGGCTAAGCATAATCCATTCTGGAAGTTCCACAATACAGCACTAGAGCCACTTGCTTGCTACTGTTAGATGAAGCATTGTGCAAAAGGTCTAGTTTCCAAGGATCCAAAGATAAGAAGAAACACAACCATGATATCTCTTTTTTGTCTTATAGAGAAGGATAGAAACAAAACAGCTTATGACTTAGAGGGATGCCCAAAAGAATCCTTGCAGAATAGATGGCTAAGCATGCCATTTTTTTGAGGCAACCAAGAGTTATGATGATGCACAGACAGACCACAATTTCTCAACACATACACACTTTTTCTTCTCTGGTAAAGAATATCACACAGATTGCACCACCTTTGTACTCTTCTGAATGCAATGATTTTTTCTTCTAAAAGAATAAAAGTTGTAGAAGAAATTGGAGAATTAAAGTAGCACAATGAACAGGAATGAAAGCTAGACCTACTTCTCAATGGCTAAAAGTAATTATAGTTATTATGTAATCAAATCTAGTAAAGTCAGCATGATTGCCTTGCAACTAGTTGAGAGTTAATTTCAAAAATTTTAAAACCACAAAGCTTCTTTTGCTAATGAGGAATGTAAAAATATTTTCATCCTTAAAAAGACACGATTATGCCCATCCCACCTCTCAACATAATCAACCCATGTAAAGTCTTATCAAAAGGGAAACAGGGAACAAGTGAACAACTATGCACAGAAGGGAAATATTAATGCAAAAGAAAAAACCTGATATCCCCATCATACTTCTTTAGCCCTTAACCAGAGTTTCAGCAATGTGTCTTGATACTTAAAGCTTATAATGAAAGACAATTACACAAGAAGAGCACATCACACCTTTGAAAGCAGTGGTTTTGCCTCCTCAATAACAGCTGATACTCGTTCAGCAAGGGAATATGTCCTTGCAATACCAATTTCCTCCATTTCACGTGCAAGGCGAGT
This sequence comes from Aquilaria sinensis, assembly GCA_005392925.1. Classification (NCBI taxonomy): domain Eukaryota; kingdom Viridiplantae; phylum Streptophyta; class Magnoliopsida; order Malvales; family Thymelaeaceae; genus Aquilaria; species Aquilaria sinensis. Next base: position 331,880 of record SMDT01000745.1, read on the forward strand.
AACAATCCCAACCAAGGCATCCAAGCTGACCCCTTGATATCCTTTCATCTTTTGTCTGTCGCATAAGATCAGGCCCTCCTCTGCACAATCAGTATGCAATGGCCCTACTGAAGGTGTTGGAATTGGATCCCGAGGGGTAATATCAATTAGAGTTTCCATTAGAAGACCAGATTGGTTCACCTCAATCAGTGAATTTTGAGGTATAATAGTTTTTTCATCTTCAATCTATGTAAAGAAGCAAACATGTCACTAAAAACAGATGTAAAATTAGAAGGTTAAAAGCATGGACAAAGTAATTGCATTTAACAAACCTCAACAACTGCTTCAATACTTTTCAGGGATGGATTAACTTTAACAACGTTGCCAACAGTTACCCCTCTAATCCTAACAGGTGTTCCAGTGCAAATCCCACAAGCCTGAGCAAATTCAAACACTGCCAAGTACTTCCTGAATCGGGAACGTAGCTGAAACCCCCTCAACCAAGCCAAGCTAAGAGCAAGAAGCAAAGTACCAGAGACAAGAAACAATCCAACACCACCTTCCCAGATGCTTCTCCGTCCAAACCCAAAGTCATTCAGCGGGCGTAATGTTTGCCTCCAAACAGTCCGAGGAACATCCAGAACAACTGTAAGTAGGTTCCTGCTTTCTGTAGAAGAAGGTGGTTGGTTATGTCCACTATCACCAGACACAGCTTTTACGGATATCAGTTTTGTTCTTGATCTTTGTGGAACATTTCGCATGAGAAGCGGAGAATGTGAGAGGGTAGTCAATGCTGAAGATAACACAGGCGGAGACGGTGAGACCCTTAGTAATGAATTTGAAGCCATTTTCATGGATCCAATGAGTCTCGGAACCAAGGTCCCTCACGTTAGAACAGTTTCAAATGGCGCCGCAAATGGTTCTTCCCTTAAATCCAGTAGCCGTCAAGTTACAATTTTTCTTCGAAAGGCGACAACTAAATCGAGTCTATTTATCACTCAAATCTTCCATGGATCTGAAGATACATGCCCAAATGAAATTCAATATTTTCTCAAATATCACCAAAGTTAAACAGCATTTGAGCAACAGGTAAAGCAATCGATCCCAATTTCCATTTCCATATTCTATCAAGGAAATCCACCCTCCCCAAAAAAAAAAAAAAAAAGAGGACTAAGATTGAGGTGCATCACTGAATAATGCTAAAAGAATAACTAGGCATCAATTTCTACCATGGATGACGCTGTAAGTGAAATTTAACTCGAACAAAACTGAAACTTCTCCTTAAGAATTTCTTCTCTGGGAAGTTTTGCTAGTAACTAAAGGAAGGGAGAAGCAAGAGACGGATACCTTCAGGATTTGCTTTGATTTCATGAATCTGAACTGACTCAGAGGACTCGGGTATCCTGCATTCTGGTTCGATGCAAGAAACGAATATTCGATTAGATTACACCCCTTTAATACAATGAACGAATTGGGGCAGGAACAGAGGGCTGGTAGGCGACAAGCACGAAGAAAACGCGAAATTAGTGTTCGCACTTCGAAGATTGGCATTCGGGCGCAGCCGCCCCACTTTCATGCATCGTGCTTCTTTATCTAATTTCAGTATTCCGTCCCCAAAACCTCCACGACTTGGCCCCCTTGCTCGCAACCACTCAGCAAACCGCTGGGGCACCTTAATACTGGGATTTTTCTTCGCCCGCCGACGGCGAAGGCGCACAGCTCGAAGCCTCGAATGCGAGCAAGAGGACCCAGCGTCTGAAGAGTATTATATCATCCACCATGGTATAGGTCTACCACTATCGGTGAAACTAACAGTGTTAAGTAGTTATTATTAAGAAAATAAAAATTACCATTTAAATACAATATATATAATTATGGAGTAAATAAGGTAGTTATTATTAGGAGAGAGAGTTACCATTTTACATAATTTTTTATAATCATAGAATAAATAATACTTAAAATTTTAATTATTTATGTAGATAAAAAATCTACCATTTTCAAACAAAAATGCTAGTATCTTCACAATTTTGACTTATAATATATATGGAAATTGATGTTATATATTGATTGCAGTGGTGTCTATAACTGTTGGTTTGATGTCTATAAGTACTATTCTGGTATTTATAACTATTATTCTAGTGTCTAGCACTACTTTTTTTATGTCTAAGTATATTACATTGATGCAGTCTAGTGTCAAGTACTGCTATTCCAGTGTCTAGTACTGCTATTCATGTATCTAGTACTGATGTTTTAGGTGTCTAATAATACTTTCTCTGTATCTAATTATGTTAGATTGATGTATAAATTTATTAATTCAGTGTCTAAGACTAATATTCTGGTGTTTAGAACTATTGTTCTAGTGTCTATGACAACTTTTATGGTGTCTAATTATGTTAGTTTCATATATAAATTTATCAATCTGATGTCTAAGACTGTAGGCAAAAATCTTAAAAATGGTATGATTATCTTTTTATTAATTTTAAATTCAAAATATCATAATTATCTGTAAAATATAAAATCAATATACACACACAGAGAGAGAGAGAGAGAGAGGAGGAGGAGGAGGAGGAGGAGGAGGAGGAGGAGAGAATGAAAAAGAAGAAGAAGAATTAAATTAGGCTAGGTTGTACTTATTACATAAAAATTGTAAATTGTAAATTGTTTTAAATTATCACGATTGTGAAAAATTATTCTTGTTGTTTAATGGAGATAATGAGATATGACTATCTTATTATCAATTTTAAATTTAAAATATTATAATTATCTTTCCAATTAATTTAAAATTTTAAAAGTCAAAAAGTTATCTTATTTATTTAATATTAACACCATTAGAATTCCATCCAGTGATGTATGTCCACCAGGGTGTACAGAAGAAATTCCGGAAGAGGGAGGAAGAAGGCATCTGGGCTTAAATCTAGTGCCCGGTCCTTATTATTTCTATTCGTTTCCAAATCAGCCCAAAACTTCGTAATATAGTCATGACATTGAGTTAGATATCGAGAGCATTTTCTACTGGTTTAGGTTTAGGGCCAACAACATGTACCTAAGTTTACCAAACATTTATGCATTTTTTTTTTGTAAATGTGAGAGTGTCACTTCTAAAGTTCAAATCATTATATAAGAAAAAAAATTACACAGCAAACACAAGTTTTCCTAAAAGATTTCAATTTAACCTGAAGATTAGTGTCCCACCAATTGATGTATGTGAAAATTCTAAAAATTATTAGATGTGTGAATGGGAGATATACTTAAAAAAAATTAGCCTTATGGTGCTTCGCTTCTTTATTGAGTTATTCAGTTTGTTTATATGTGATCATTTTGAAAATCATGAGATGTGTCAATAGAGTATTCAATAGATGTTAATAAAAACTATATAACCTTATCCAGTTTGGTTCCCTTTTGTTCAACTTATTTAATTAGTTTATATGTGAACATCTTAAAATCGTGACATGTGTTAATAGAGAATTTTCATAAATGTAATTACATCATATTCTAAAGATGAACATGGTTACTGTTGGATGAATAGTGGCAATTGTTTTGAGCTGGTTGAGCCCAGTTGGTTTTGGGCCATGGTCCAGTCTTTTTTTATTGCTTTTGACTTTTTTTTTTGTTTTTTTAGAATGAGATTTGTTTTTTCTTTTAGTTTTATCTTATTTCATAAGGTGCTTGTCTTTCTGAGGGCCTAGATTGAAATTTTTTCAGTTTTCGTCTGTCCCACATTTTTTTTTGGTTAAAACGTGATTTCATTCCCTAACTTTCTAATTTTTTCTTTTTTGGACCTGACTTAGGTCCCTGTTACATTTTAGTCCCTGAATTTTAAAATTATTTAAATAAATCTTCTATTTGTTCTCTTTGCCCCCAAGTTTTTCTTTTTGTTGTTTTTTATGTACTATCTTCCAAAGTAAGACATTAATGACCATAATTTGTTTATTTTTTTAGTTAAAATTTATTTATTTTTTAGTTAAACCATTTTTTATCTTCATTAAGTCAATTGTTAAATTCTTAATGCCTAAAGTTTTTCTATGTTTTTTGTCTTGATCCTAACTTTTGTTTTATTGATTTTCTTTATTTTTGTTTTCTAAAATGAAGCTTTAATAATTATTTTTATTATTATTCTTTCATTGTTGATTATTAAGATTTGTAACATCAATTATTTATTTCAAGCTCTATAGTTTAATAAAGAAATTTATTCCATAATTGTTAAATTTGAGAGTAAATTTTTCTAGATAAATTTTTCATTGATATTAAAAATTAGATTTTGTGTTAATAGGAGATGAAAGTTTTTATTGAATTGTTTTTAATTAACAGACAAAATATGCATTGTTTCAAAGCACGTAATGTGTTTTGTGTCGCACTGTTATTAGTAAAATTTATTACAAAAAGTATTCACTACAATGTGTGGGTCACCAAACCTTTCTATTTTTTTTGTCTTGATCCTAACTTTTTTTTTATTGATTTTCTTTATTGTTGTTTTATAAGATGAAGCTTTAATCATTAATTCTATCATTTTTCTTTCATTATTAATTATTAAGATTTGTAACATCAATTATTTATTTCAAACATCTATTAATAGATATGAAAGCATGAAGAATGGCAATATTGGAACACCCCACTCCTATTTTCTGTCATTCATATGTTTAAATGATGCCATGTGTACTTTAATGTTTAATGTTCCATATTTGCCCACACATAAGAAACGTATCACTCATTAACTTCTCAAACCCACGTTCAGATATTTTCAGTTCATTTTTTTTGGCAACCCAAGCTCGGATATTCAAACATTGTTAAATTTCATCCAATTAATTTTACCTATTCTTTAATTTAACCCCCCATTACTTCCTGTTCTCCCATTTTTGGCGGCACAGTTATTATTTTTAACTACTTCCAGCCACTACTTTTGGAGTTAATAAGTCGTGGCAATTATTATCCACAACTCTTACTTCCCAATTAACATCATGCGCACTACTCCACTAAAACTGTCGATTACAATATTCAGTTACATTTTCTATATTCATATAAATATATTAACACAGTCCACTAACATCACAACACTTCTACCAAGCAAAAAAAAGTTATTCTTGAAGAGTTAATTACAGTGTTACAGCAGGTGTTGGCCTCCGGTGCATCACTTCTTATCCTGTCTGCAAACAAAAGGGTGATTCTTGCAGCTTCAGTATGTGATTACCAGAAAATTATAGTACCAAATATGAAGAAACTTACAGTTTTTCCTTCAATTGCAGTGTTGACTTCATCTGTGGAAGGAACAAAAGTGGCCAGAAACAGCATCCTAAAGCAGGTTGGTTCCCTAATTAGTTTCAGCTTCTTTCTGAAACAAAAACCATCAGTCAACAATCACTTTCATTGCTCGCATATTCATTCATATTTTTTAAAACTGCAGAGTAAATTGTCTTCTCCTCTATGTTTTGGACACCTGCTCCTCAAGATATCTTTGCTACACTATCAGGTTCATTCTAAAACATTACTGCGGCCATTTTTTTGGTTTCCTGAAATGTTTATTCCATGAACTGTGGCAATTGGATGGATACTATGCTTTTGTCTTTTATGTTAGAATGTTAGTGTTAATTATTTTAAGGAATTTAGGAAACAAAACTTACATTCTACCTCATCAACTATCTGTTCCTTGTCAAAAGCTTAGTTTGAAGAGTGCAATGTAGTTCAATTCTTTATGAAATTCACAATTCTCACACACTGAAAACTCAGCATTCATTACGTATTTTTTCCAATTTCTACTAGCAGTAAATGCTTCAGAAAAAAGGCCTTAAACTTTCTCATCTGATATGTTTTTTTCATGTTTCATAAAAATAGTTTGAGGAGTGCAATGTGGTTCAATTTTTTATGAAATTCACAATTCTCACACACTGAAACTCAGCATTCATTATGTATTTTTTCCACATTCTAGCAGTAGTAAATGCTTCAGAAAACCACGCCTTACACTTTCTCATTTCATATGTTTTTGACATGTTTCACAAAAAGATTTAAGTGCTAAAACGGCTTTTCACGCAGAATGGAAGTCATTTCAATCCCTATGGTTCCTATCCTCGGCTATTTGTGCACTAAGCTCAGAATTTAGTGTCCGGCATACTCACTCGCCCTAGAGAGTAACAAATTTAGGTATACTGTGAATGTGCAACTGGGTAAGCTGCCTGGTGGTGAGAATAATATTGTTAAGGTGAAAGGGTTACTCTCTACAAAGGTACACATGGCTAAGGAATCAGCAGCTGGGGTTGCAATAATTAAGGTCAAGAATTTTTATAAATTCTCTGTGGATGATGTGAACTTTGATGATTCGGTGGACATGAGGGAAAAGCTTAAAGAAGCATCATGGGAGATTGATGCACTAAAGTACGAACTACAGTTGCAGCAGTATAACTAGCAATGTATGAAGGCTTATTGGCTGGAGCAAGTCAGGGATCTACATTCACAGGTTTCTGTGCTTAAGGCGCAGCTTAATCAGGTTAACCCAGCAAAGGGGAGCACTTCAGCAACTGTGGAGTCAGACCCGGAGGAGGATAATGGCATGTAGGACTTAGGTTTTCAAATTTGGATCAAGAAACGTTATTCCATGTCTTACCAGTACTTTTAGTTTTCTGTAACTCTAATTTCCAGTTAGTCATGTTTTCAACATTTGCTTTGCTCCTATGTGTTTACCCTATGTGGCTAAATGTTATTGTTTTCATTATTGATCTATCCGCCAAATCTTACAATTTTAAAAAATTTTTTTGTCATTCTGAAAAAATAGAACCACATTGCACTGTTCTTACTCAGTTCCCCCCCAAAAATGGAAGTTAGGTCATAGGTATAGTATACTAAATCTAGGTAAATTTATATATATAGTTTGTGCTGTGATCAGGTTTATTAGAAAAATTCCATATATGTATCTTAAGAATACAATCTCTCTGTTTTATTGGCCTTCTCCCCTATTCAGGACACCTTTGCTACTTTGCTGTTAATTATGTTTCTTTCTCTGGGCATAGGCATTCCATTTAGTTAACCACACATTCTCTGTCTACTGTTTGTGCTTACCAACTTTTCAGCAAAAAAAGTTTAGAATTCTTTTAACCAATATTTCTATTAAAAAAAAATGGAACCATATTCCAGTCATCTTACTTTTAATGGAACAATTAAAAACATGATTTGTTTGCATTTTAGAAGAACATATCTTAATTTCTTCAAAGTCAATGTTTAGAATTTTACTACCTAGGCTTAGCTCAGTTCCTTCAAACCAAATCAACAAAGTAAGACATATAGCAAACATGATTAACTTAGATACGCAGCTCAATAACTATGAATAGGAACATTGCTTTTGTAGAGAATACCTCATTGCCTAGACTTGGCTGACGCTTTGTTTGGTTGGACTGGTTTAGCCATCCCTTCTGCCTCTTACAAGTTGGCTCTGTCAGTGTTCTCTTTGGCACATAAGAATCCCATCTTCGCTAAAATAACTGAGAGAAAAAAATAGAACATTAGGATGCTTAAAATGAATTAGTACACTGATTAACAAAAAATAATACCCATTTTATAGGGGAAATTAATTAGAACCAGTGATGCTTACCAGGGACAAATTGTAAGTCAATATATGACAAAACGAGACAACTAAACACAAAATAATCCAGAGACATTCCAGGACAGAAAGATAAAACTTCAGTACCTTATTTAAGTCACCTTATTTGAGTACTTCTTCAACTCCTCGGCCTTTATTATTCCAGCACTTACAGTTCTAGGAGATTTTTCTCCACTATCAGGGTGTGCATCTTCCTCTGTTGTTTGCACACCAGCCTCAGAAGCTGCACCTTCTACAACAACAGCTGATGCCTCAGCAGTTCTTAATTCAGTTAAGGGCCGACTCCCAGCTAACTCTTTAAAACTGCAACACAGTTATCATATGAATAAGTATGGATATCATCAATACTAAGCAAAATAATTATCATGTTTACCAACTCACTACATACAATCCGACTGCAATTAAAAAAAATGAACGCTTAAGAAAAAGGATCCCTCAATGGAGAAAGACAGAAAAATCCTCCAATATTTTCCAGAAGTTTTTAACAAATGCCAATAAATGCTCATAGAGTTATATAAAGAAAGTCAGAAAATGAATCACGGACAATGGACTCATTCCAAGACAATCTGCCACTTCACATTAAAGGTACAAACAAATCCACCCTATGACCTTGAAGACATAAGCAACCCAGGGCAAATGAATTTACAAGATGCATGAATGTCAAAACTATACTACAGAAATTTTTTATTACTGAGACAATAAAAAGAATATACTAAAGAGATGTAAGTTTAGGAAAAAAGGGAATGCTCTTACATAATAATATGCCTAGACTCTCTAAAAACAATGTCTTAAGTACATAACACACAAGTAATGAATATGGGCTAAAATTTCTTAGTATCAAATCATGAGCAACTTTTAGAAAGTCTGGTAAGCAAGCTTGAACATGAGGAGACAAACTCTGAAACACATCAGGCCCTTCGATCTAATAGGGTTGCTCTAGAACTCGCTCCCCCTCTTGTAAACTGCATATCAACATATCCAATAGGGTTTAAAATTCTCAGAAATAATGAAATGGTAAGAACAAACGTATATTAAAAAAAAAACAAAATGAAGAAATTGGGAGAACAGGGGGGGAGGGGATCTTATTGCCAGCTAAGATAGTTCAAATCAGCCAATCGCAATAATGTTTTCATGCGACTTGGCATTTCAATCACATTTGTCATCCACACCTCTGGTTTGGGCAACAAATCTAATTATCAGTGGTAGCTTGCCCAGTAAAAGAGCATTCACACCCCCATGTCTCATTTTGAAACAGGAAAAACATACATAAATAGAAGCCAAGCCTCATTCTTCAGATACTAGCTCCAAAAGATGCAACAGATTCCATTCAGAAGAAAAATCCCAAAATGGATAAGACAATTGTCCAAATTTAACTTTAGACTCAAAACAATTACCATTCTAAGGCAAACAACTTATCATAAATAAAGCAATTTGACAAAAAAGAACATGCAGATTTCTTAACATACTACAATAAAATTTCCTAGAGCCAGCATTCTTGATAATACAGGAATAGCATAAAATACTTGGGATAGGTTAATGGTAACAAAGGGAATATATAAAACGAAGAACCACCTGACTTCAGGATAATACTTGTAATTTTCCAGAATTTCATTGCCAGCATGAATTAGCCTAGCAGTCCGACTTTCACCATCCAATCTACCTCAAGATAGTGCACAGATTGCTTCTGAAAGGCATTTATTTATTGTATCCAATGCCATTGACAATGCCCCAATTCTATTCTGAATTTCTATAGATTGAGTATCAAGAAAGAAATTATTCTACTGTCATTAGGAAATCCCATGTATGCAGGTTATGTAAGCAATCAGGTCAATGAATAAGCTTGGAACTAAACAGTGAATGTGCAGATTCATTCGATAAAACTCTTTTAGATGTACAAAAAAAAAAAAAACAAGTGTACGAGGAAAAGGGTTGGAGGAAAGAAATTACTTTGTCATACAAGCCAGCTGCCTGACATTGTAAAGCAGAGTCAAGTAGAAATTGTTGCCTAGCTTTACTATCAGTGATAAAACGTCCCATTTCACCTTCCTCATCAGAACCTCTTGAGCCAAGTAAAAGATTAATCCCACCATCACGTAACAACAGCTCAGTAAGGACTTGCCTTAACATCAGGTTCCTCTGCCTTCGCTGATCTATTGATGTATCTTGGCAAAAATAACCGAGAGAAAAAAAATTGACCATTAAGATGGTGAAAAGGAATTAGTACACTGATTAACAAAAAATAATACCCATTTTATAGAGGAGATTAATAAGAAGCAGTGATGCTTACCAGGGACAAACTTTCATATCCTAAGTTCAAGATCCTCCATCAACACCATGAGCATACCTAAACAGTTTACCAACAGAATAAGCAAAAACCAACTACTCTCATATCAGCATCAACTGAACACCAAGGGGGATGTGTACTCTACTGACCTTCATTCTCTGGTCATAGTTCAGGGGCCCTCTAAACAGCATGATATGTGGCTCCGGGCGGTGAATGGCATAGTGAACCTAGCCCCTGCTCTGTTGAACTCCAATTGCATGCCACTCATTCTACATGCTGAAATGAACACAACAGCCATGTACAAACTCATAAAAATCCCACAAAACACTCAACCCCAAAACAAACTACAGTCTAATCTGTCAGACAGCAACCAGAGGCTGTCTTATATAGACTTTCTCATTTCATCATTTCATCCCAACAATAATCACATGATCTTTCCATCATACATCACTACATTTAGCATCCTTCTCTTATATACACATTCTCAAACTCAGCTATACATGTTTCTTAAGGACAGTAGAATAGAAAATGAAGAGCAAAACGTTTACTTAAAACTCCCCAATTTTTGGAACTGGTCCGTCACAATTACAGACGGGTGAGGGTTTGATTTCCCCAATTTTTGCGACCAAAACTCGGACATAAGAATAGTAAGAAAATGAAACAAACCCAGAAAGGAATAGGTAGACTAACATACTTCGAAGAGAAGGCGATCCTCGGGCAGCAGCTTCGCGACTTCATGAGGAAGAACATGCCTACGATTAGACACACAATTCAAGCCTCAAATCATGCGAATCAGTAACCCATAGAAGGATTGCGAAACAGAGGAAGAGATCTAACCTATGTTCGTTGGCGTCGTCAAAGTACTTCTCTGACTACTGAATCTGACCCATTTAGCAATCGGAGCCGGAACAGGACTCGGACCCTGCCATACTTTGAACATTCTTCCTCCACATCCTCTTTTATATCCAAATCAAAATCAGGTTCTGCCTGCTATCGACCTTGCCCTCCTCCGTCGCATCCATATCAGAGCCCGAAAAAACAAAATGAAGACACACACACGCACACTGGCGAAACTATCCCTCACACACACACACAAGCGACGCCATACACGTACAGAAAAAAGGAAAACAGGATGCCGCCGGAAGTTCACACACACAGACACTGAAAATCGCCTGCTGTCTGAGAAAGAGACGAACAGGGACAGGTATGGAAAGAAGACTGAAGAACGTGGATGGGCAGCTAGATTTAGGGCAGTTGTCTGAAGCCCTGACCTTGTGCAAAACCCATGTATTTTTATGCTATTTGGGCTTCAGGCCATTCGGGCTTATAAAAATAGTGGGCCTCCATAAAAATTTTTTGGGCCTATAACTCTGTTTATATGTTTACCGATTTATGACCCTAAAAATATTATCTTTTGCACTTTACTCCTTCCCCTTTTTGATGCACGCCAAAAAAATAAAAATTGATCCCTTCTATTACAATTGTTCTAATTTTTACCAGTCATTATATATCTTTTCTAAATGCATTTTTTAAAATTTAATAACTATGTGATCCTTTATTTATTTTTAATTTCCAGTTTATATTGTTAATATACTTTCGTATTTGTTTTTAAAACAACTACTTTTTCCCTTATAAAGTTTAAATGTGTGCATTTTCCAACTCTTTATTAGTATTACATTATTTTATTACTCCAACGTAGTGACATTATTTACTTAACAAATGTTACCATATCCACAATGCAGTGAACTTTGCCTACCATGATCCGTTTACCTCTCGAGATTATTGCTATCATCCTGTCTAAGGTCTTGTCGGACCAACCAAGGGATGCTGCTAATTTGGCCTCTGTCCACCACTGTTTCGCCCTAGCGTTCACTATTCCGGCCATTTTCACAACTTTGGATGTTTCATTTGTCATTTGGTATTGGCCTCCTCATATGCCCTCCACTCAATTCAATGAATTGAAGGAGTCCGACCATCCCATTGCTTTGTTCCTCCATGGGGTTACTACTTATTTCAAGTATGGGGAATTTGTTAAGGGGCTTTACTACATCTATCTCTCATCTCTTCGTGGGATTCCCGTGGCTAAGTACCTGTATGCCATCCTTGGTGGAGTTAATGGCCATTTCCACATGAAACGAAGCATTGAATATATTTGTGACCTTAAAAACCAAGAAGGAGCACGTTGGGGGAGGCGTATTCAAGAGCCTCGAAATGAAGCTGATTACATAATTGGGATAATTGTTCAAAGGTGGCTTAAGCAAAAATGTGAGGTGTTTATTAAAACTGTTGATCGATAACTTCTTCGTCGGAAATGTGGCAAATGCGTCCATGGCATCATCACGACTCCCCGTTTGAAAAATTGGAGTGAGAGCTATTATGAGATAGATGATCCTAGGTTATGTGATGAGTGTGTCATAGATGATGAGCTTCGTTGCTTCCTTGTCATGCTACATAGGTTTCAGTAGATGGTTTTTTAAGTTCTATAGTTATTAGGTGTTTATTGTCTTTGGTGATCATTTTTATGGTTCTACTTCGTGTTTCATTCCTAATTTATTTGTTTCACTTTAATATTATTCCTTATTTGTTTCACTTTCATATTTGTGCCACTTTAATATTGTCTTAGGTGTTTATTTTCTTTGGTGATCATTTTTATGGTACTACTTCATGTTTCATTCCTACTTTATTTGTTTCACTTTAATATTGTTCCTTAATTTAAATTCTAAAGTTCATTATTATCTTATGTGGTATCTGATACTGAATTTAGTCTTCTACTTTATTTCCCCAATTAATATTATAGGATTTACACATGAGTTATTCTCTTTGCCCATATGGACTCTCATGTTCGGAGAGCCCTTCGTCTACAACGACGCCGTGAGTTTAGGTGTCCTCCTACCCAAAATCAATCTTCGTTCACTTCTAAGAAAGATCCCACAGTTCCAAAAAATCAATCTCATAACTCTCCTCTACCTAATAACCATTTATCATCTAGACCTCCATTGGTTAATATAACAAATCGACTCCAGTCAACACCTCTTACACATTCTAATGTTCTTAGTAATGGACATGTTTGTCATACCAATGTTGTCACACCTCCTTCATCAACTGCCCATTCTGCTCAAAGAACTTTTGAAATTGGTGAGGCCTCGTCCACTACTGTTGAACATCCAAAGAAACAAAGAACAATGTCTCGTCGCTCGATACGTGTACCAGTGTCACCTGTACCTGATCTACCAATGGGTAGTGGAGGTATGATTTTCACTTCACATATATGTTCCCTCCCGTATCTCGATTGTTTCGATGTCACATTTCTCAGTTACTAATTCATACTTCATCTGTTATACTTGCCCCATTTAATGACTACCATCAACGATCAGCTTCTCAGCAGGAACCCTTTCACTCGACTGAGCATCAAAGTATACCGCTATACCTTACATATTCATCATAGTTTAACACTTTTTTATCTTTTCCCTCACATTTCTTCCAATTACAGGAACATGTTTTCAATATAAGGATCTAGGTCCTCCAACATACATTTGTTGTCACTGTGGTGCCACTATGTGGTATGAAGAGAGAAGCAATAAGTCACTGAACCCTACCGACCCTGAATTCTCTTTATGCTGCCAGAAAGGGAAGGTTTCTATCCCGCATTCACCTCCACCACCAGAATTTCTTTCAAACCTTTTTAACTATAATGGGGATGGGTTGTCAAGATACTTCAGGGGGCACATTCGCAAAATTAATTCTAGATTTTCTCTCACCTCAACGGGCGCTTATGTTGATTGGAGCACACATAATGGACAGGGGCCACCAACTTTTAGATCTTCTGGGATGAATTACCACCGAATTGGATCTTTGTACCCTAACCACGGTGATCGTCCTCGATTTGCACAACTCTATATCTATGACACTGAAAATGAGACACACAACCGTATCATGAGTTTCGGTGATGGCAACTACACTGAGTATGATCAGACAATAATTAACGGACTCATACACTTATTTGATGCACATAATCAATTGGTTAGATTTTTTCGGATGGCAAGAGATAGATTGGCTGATACCACATTGCCTCCAGCAAGGATACGACTCCTTAGTTCTCGGGCACGAGATCAACAATATAACTTGCCAACATCAAATGAGGTTGCTGGACTTTTTGACGGTATTGATGAGGATACTGGAAATCATCGAGATATACTGGTGTACCCATGGAATTCAGAACCTCGTACCATAGATTTTTTCCACCCGAAACGTTGTGCCTTACATTTTCCATTGTTTTTTGTTTACGTAGAGGACGGGTACCATTTAGAGATTACTTATGTAACAACGGATGGGCAGCTTATTTCTTCAGCTACAGTTACTCCGAGGGAGTTCTATGCCTTTCAATTCCAACAACGTACTTTTGTTCACTCTCTAATACTCCGAGGTGGCAGATTGTTCCAAGAATATGTTGTCGATGCTTACTGTGTGACCCTTGAATCACGTTTTAGTTGGCTTAGAAGACACAGAGATTGGTTCCGTGCTGAGATTCTGTGTGGTCTACAGGATGCAGTCAATAGGGGCGACACAGATGCCTCTTTGTATGGGAAACGAACCATTCTCCCATCTTCATTTGTTGGTGGTCCAAGATACATGATTCAGAATTACCAGGACTGCATGGCATTGTGCCGTGTTATAGGTTATCCTAATTTATTCATCACCTTCACTTGCAATCCAAAGTGGCCAGAAATCAGTCACCTCCTTCAACCTATTCCTGGCCAACCACCTGAAGATAGACCTGATGGAATTGACCGTGTTTTCATGATGAAATTACAACACTTTCGGAAAGATATTACAAAGGGAAAACACTTTGGACGTGTTATTGGAGGTACTAAACTTTTATGTACTTATAAATATCCATTTCTATTATCTTGAAATTCTCTTCCAAATATTCCCTTCCTATAAATAAATTTCTTGCAGACATTTGCACTGTTGAATTCAAAAAACATGGTCTACCGCATGCTCATATAGCTCTGTTCATTCATCCGGATGACAAACTAAACAGTCCACACAAAATTGACCGTCTTATCTCCGTAGAGCTCCCAGATAAAGATTCAGACCCAGTGGGATATAGTGCTGTCGTGCGACACATGCTTCATGGGCCATGTGGGGTTGCTAACCCCCGCTGCCCATGTATGCTTAATAACACATGCTCAAAGCATTACCCACGCTCATTTCAACATGAGACAATATTAAATGAAGATGGATTCCTTGTGTACAGAAGAAGGCGAGATAACCGTTTTGTGATTGTTAATGGGGCACCTTTGAATAACCAATCAGTCATTCCCCATAATTTAGATTTGGTTGTTAAGTATGACTGTCATATCAACGTTGAGTTGACAAACAAAGACATGTGCATGAAGTACTTGTGCAAATATGTTTGCAAGGGACCAGATATGTTAACTGCTGTCTTAGAACCTGGTCAGACAGCTAATCCTGATAGGATCAGAACAAACCGGAATAAGCATGATGAGATCAAGCAATATATGGATAGTAGATTTGTTTCTGCTTGTGAAGCATGTTGGCGTATCTTTGGGTTTCTAATACATAACCATCATCCACCCATTGAATGGTTGTCTTTCCATTTACCTGGTGAGCAAAATGTCATTTATGATGAGGGTGATGACCTTCGAGATGTATTTCATGCTCATCAAGAACGCATGACAAAATTTGAGGCGTGGATGGATTGTAATTCTCATGATGATGTTGCAAGAACACTTACTTATGTCCAATTCCCCGAACGGTTTGTATGGAATAGGCAGACAAAAAGATCGACACATCGTCGGAGAGGGCGAAGTGTAGGGAGAATATATTTTGTTCATCCTACTGCCGGAGAGAAATTTTACCTTTGAATGCTCCTCAACATTGTTAAGGGGCCAACATCATACGAACAGATTCGTACCATTAATGGAGTTGTGCATGATACTTTTAAAGATGCTTGTTTTGCATTGGGTCTTCTTGAGGGTGATGGAGAGTGGCATCAGTGTATCCGTGAAGCGGCACAATGGGCTTCTGGAAATCAACTGAGGGAGCTATTTGTTACTTTTTTAATCTTCTGCAATGTCGATGATCCGTTGGAGTTGTGGACTCGTAATGCTGCTTTGCTGTCTGAAGACATCTTGCATCGACAAAGGAGGATATGCAACAACTCTGAACTAATTATGACTGATGTTGAGCAATATAACTACGCACTTAATGAGATTGAGCAATCCATGAACAGAGTTGGGCGAAGTTTGAGGGAATTTAACAATATGCCTTATCCTGAGGTTGACCCTATAATGATTGGGGAAAACTCTTTACTGACTGAGCAACTAAACTATAACAGACCTGCTTTGGCTGTGGAACATGATCAATTGCTCAGTCGTCTTAATGATGGTCAACGCCAAGTGTACTTTACGTTGATTCATGCTGTAGAATCACGTACTGGAGGCTTCTTTTTTGTGCATGGTAGTGGAGGGACTGGTAAGACATTCTTGTGGCAGACAATTATTTCAAAGCTACGGTCTTCTGGGAAAATTGTTCTCCCCGTAGCATCTTCTGGAATTGCGGCTCTCCTTTTACCGGGAGGAACAACGGCGCACTCAAGGTTTAAGATACCCATTCCTGTGGATGATACATCAATGTGCAACATAAAACGATCTACCCCATTGGCTGAGGTAATTTGTAATACCAGTTTGGTGATTTGGGATGAAGCACCTATGGCACATAGGCATGCATTTGAGGCTGTGGATCGCACATTTCGTGATATCCTTAGTATTGTTGATCCAACTGCGATGACCAAGGTATTTGGAGGTATACCAGTTGTTCTTGGAGGTGACTTTAGGCAGATTTTACCGGTTGTTCCACATGGTAGTCGTGCTAAAATTGTCCATTCTTCGGTATTGTCATCCCCACTCTGGGCACATTGCAAAATTTTCACTCTCACAGAGAACATGCGATTGCAGAATTCTTTGTCACCAGCTGTCTCCCTATTCAATGACTGGATCATGAAATTGGAGGATGGTTGACTGCCTGCACGCTTGAACTCAGAGGATGAGGATGAACCTACTTGGATTGACATACCCCAGAATTTCTTGATTCCTGCATCTGGGGATCCTATAGGTGACATTATTGCATCCACGTATCCCGACTTAGTTGGAAGGTATGAGGATTTGGACTATTTGAGAGAGCGAGCAATTCTATCATCAACCAATGATGTCGTGGATCAGGTGAATGATCGTATAATGAGTCTCCTTCCTGGTCAGATGCAGACATTTTTTAGCGCGGATAAGGTCTCACCGGTCTCTGATAATTTTGACACACATTCTGCCTTATACCCTACAGAGTACTTGAACACCTTTAAGTTTTCTGGTTTTCCAAATCATGAGCTGCGTCTGAAGCCCGGTGTGCCAGTCATGTTGCTTCGAAATTTGAATCAATCACTCGGTCTATGCAATGGCACTCGATTGGTTGTGACACGTTTGGCTGAGAGGGTTATTGAAGCTGAAATCATCACAGGTCTCAATTCAGGGCGTCGATTTTTCATCCCTCGTGTTCAAATGGTCCCTTCTGATAGTGATCTGCCTTTTTGTTTCTGTCGGCGGCAGTTCCCACTAAAGGTTTGTTTTGCTATGACCATAAACAAAAGTCAGGGCCAGACATTTAACTATGTCGGTCTCTATCTTCCACAACCAGTTTTCAGCCATGGTCAGCTTTATGTCGCTGCTTCTCGTGTAACCAGCCCATCTGGTTTCCGTCTCGTATTGGAAGGAGATGACCCCCGTACCACTTCATCAACAAGGAATATTGTCTACCGTGAAGTCTTCCAGCGTTTGAGTCGGCCGGTCTCCTAGGTCAATTGTGTATGACAATCATAAATGTCTTTACCTTCATTGTATGTCCATCCTATTGCCATTACAATCATGCCCTGTTTATATTTTTCATTTCATCATTTAACCCATGGTATTTTTTCTCCCTTTCAACTAAAATCTATGCTTTATTCATTGTTTATTATTAATACATTTTCAGATGACGCATCAGATAACATATATCAACCAATTGACCCCTTTGAGTTATAAATGGACTATAAAGGTCCGTATAACCCGTATGTGGACTGCTATAAATAGTACTACTTCTGAGTCATACGGGCTAGCAATGATTTTGCTCGATGAAAAGGTTTGTTATCTATTCATATTCCTCATCCTTTACTTTTAATAGTTCGTTAATTCAAATTATAACAGTATTTTAACTATGTATTTATATTGTCTTACTTCAATGTTAGAATGATCATATCCATGAGATGGCTTACAAGTCCATCCTACATTTAACTCAGTGCTGCAAGAGGGAAATGTTTACATAATTTCCAACTTCAGCATCGATAGAGTTGATCGAGGGTACAGACCTATCACAAATGAATATAGAATCCGATTCTATGCTAACACACGGGTCACTTTGGTCTCTGTACCTGTACCTCAAATACCGTTGCACAAGTTTGAGTTCCTGCCTTTTGATCAGATCCAAATGCGCTACCCCGCCAATGTACAGCTATGTGGTACGCTTATCCATTTTTTGCTTTACTTTTTCTTTCGTTTATTGACATTTTTTGTGTTGGTTGAGTAATATGTTTTACACTATTAGATGTTGTCGGGAAGCTTATTCAAATAGGACGCATCATAGATGTGAAAAGAACAGATGGGTCTATTACAAACCAACGCATGATTACGTTACAAAACTTGAGGTGAATAACTTACTACCCACATATGCACATTTGATTAGTGTACCGTCTAATATAGTATTGTGTTTCATTTCTTACCCAATTACAATATTACAGTGGCTCGAGTATCGAAATAATTTTTTGGGGAGATCAGGCCAACCTGCTGGATTATGACTCACTTAAGAACTCCTCCACCCATAGCATTCTTGTCGTCACTTCCACTTTTGTGAAGACATGTCAACGTATGATAGTTTACCATTATAGTCACAAATATGCTATACATTTTACTTCATACTATATTACAACTAAATAATTTGCAGGAAAGTACAATTTGTCCTCCACTTCAGGTACAAAAGTGTATCTTAACCTTAACGTTGAAGAAGTGCGCATGTTTCTTGAATCGTAAGAACTCTCATTCTTTTCCCCTAATCTCCCTTCATTTTTTAATACCACATGTATTTGGTTTTGATATTAATCTACTACTTCTTCTAATATTCCAATTTTTTGCTTTTATTTGTTATATTATTTGTTACATTTTAGGCCATCACTTCAACCAATTGTTGTTGCTGAGTTAACTCCTCCTCCAGTTCCATAGCGCCCACCACATCAGTTAATTTATGGGCGTCGTCAGACGATATCTGAGCTTAGGGATCTCCTTTCACTTGGGCCCCAACCTGTGAGTTTAAAATTACTTTATAATTTACATGTATGTTAACCAATATCATTTCCATAAGTATTTCACAATCCTTCTCCGAACATTTTCACAGGATAACAAATATACGTGTCGTGCAATTGTTACTCAAGTCATTACTGAACGTGGGTGGTCATACCAAGCATGTCGAAAATGCTGTAGAAAGGTCGAACCCGTTGGTTTGACCTTCGTTTGCCACAGCTGCAACATAGTGAATCGCACACCCCCATTGCGGTACGTATACATACTTACTTGATTTTCCTTCAAACCATTTTGCACCCTCCGTCACTACTTTACTGTATTAGTATACTGTTTCACACTAATGTGAGTTAGGTACAAAGCAGTTGTCAAAGTTGTTGATGCTTCTGATACTGCCTTATTCATAATGCTTGACACTGTCGCTGCGAAATTCTTTGGTTGCACGACATCATCTCTTCAGACACTAATTCAATCGGTTTTGTCCAACATTATTCTTGCCTAACTTCATTTCCTACCATGTACATCATACCATTCACATCTTATTATACATTCCTGCTTCTAATGCATGACACTATATACAGGAAAATGGCCTAGCCAAAGTTGAAGACAAATTCCAACAATCGGTCAATCGTGACCTAATTTTGGAAACTGAGTTGACTTCTTTCAACTTCCAAAACACGACTGCCCCTTTAACTATTAAAAATATTTATACTGTTGACCCTAGAGAGGAGGAGCTAGCTTTTCGCTTGAAGGAATGCCTTGTATCGTCCTCTTTCCTTTCTTATGTTGTCTCATTTTCAACCAATTTCTCGCACTTTTCTTCTTCAACCTTACGATTCCAATTTACAGGTACCCCGTCTGTCAGCTGAGCCTCCTTTCTCTTGTTGGCCAAACCGTCCGCCCAGTAGAATCGGTACCTCATACATGAGAACTGAAGTTCTATGAGGGTTTGTTTTCTTCTTTAACTACTCATTTCATTCATTTCTTACATTATATATGTTACCATAATTTATTTCAAATGTTCAGACAAACCAGTTCCTCTACAAAATTACCTGATCAAACTTCATCCTCTCTGTCATTTTCCACGAATGAGATTGAAGTTGCGACCATCTTGTGTGTACATTATTTATCCTCTTCTTACAATTACATTGCTTTAATGTTGTCACATTGCTTACATACCTTTGCCACAGGTTGGACCTTCATGACAACCCACGAGGTTCACATCCTAAAAAAATGGACTTCCCATTTGATACAAAGTTACTTGCCGCACATGAAATGTAATTTCTTCCCCATTTTCTCTTTTTTTTACTATAATTACTGTACCTCTGTCCTATGAATTCGATATTAAGCTATTACGTTTACCTACATACTAATTTTAGCTTTCCTTATTTCAACAGGCTATTCTTACTCGAAGATTGTGATGTTGCGACAGAGTTTCCAAACACGAATTAGCCTCGCTGTACCTTGACATTAGCTTTTTCTCTTAACTATAAAACTGTTAATTTTGCACATTGATCCCGTCCGTTTGACGGGTTATGAAACTAGTTGTAGTTTAATAAAGCAATTTGAACCATAGTTGTTAAATTTGAAAGTAAATTTTGCTAGATAAATTTTTCATCGATATTAAAAATTAGATTTTGTGTTAATAGGAGGTGAAAATTTTTATTGAATTATTGTTAATTAACAAACAAAAGATGCATTGTTTTGAAGCACGTAACATGTTTTGTGTCACATTGTTATTGTTAAAATTTATTACAAAAAATATCCACTACAATGTGATGGGTCACCAAACCCCTCCATTTGTTCTCTTGGTCTCTATTTTTTTATTATTTTTTTGTCTTCTAAAACAAATATTGGTAACCATAATTTGTTTCTTTTATGTTTCTGGCAGTGTCTTTTTTTACTCCAGCCTCCACTTAGTAAGGTGTGAATATTATTTTGTTCAAAAATTACAAGGGCTGAAATTTAAAAGCATATTTTTTAGTTATATCAAGTTTCTACGTTTTTCTACAAATTTATATAATGATTATATGAACCGTCGCAACACGTGGTCTCCATGCACTTCGTAAAAACTATATACCATCATGGAGTTTAATTTCCTTCTTGCGGACTATTTAATTAGTTTATATGTGAATATACTAAAAACTATGATATGTATTCATGAGAAATTCACTAAATGTTAATGAAAACTGCACAACCTCATGGGGTTTGATTCTCTTTATTTAGGATAATATGTGAGCATTTTGGAAATTGCAAGATGTTCTAATAGGAAATTACTAAACATTAATAAAAACTGTATGATGTGAAGGCCATTTAGTTTATATATAAAAATTTTGAAAGATATGTGATGTGTCAATACAAAATTCAGTGTTAATAAAAATTGTATAAACTCATGGAATTTAGCTCTCTTAATCATAGGATGTGTCAATAGAAAATTTACTAAGCGTTAATGAAAATTGTATAGATCATGCAATTGCGTTCTATCTCAATTATGAAATGTGTCAATAGGAAATTAGTGTTGGTGAAAATTGTGTCTGTGGTCATATAGTTATAACAGTAATGGCTGAACCAAACACCTGAAAACGTTAAGTATTTTGTGTCTATTTGGGGTTATGAACCAATATCATAACCAATATGTAATGAATTATAAAAACTTGCAACAAATTTGAAATGAAATGAAATGAATGTCTGAATCAATTTGCAATGACATTAAAGGTCTGGGACCATGGGTGCAAGTCATCCAAGGACTGAAGTTGAAACTTCGTCCAAAATTTCTCGGATTTTAGCTTTTAACAAAAGAGAAGCACTCATGTCACCATTACAGAAGGTTTCAGACAATTGGCCACTATCGAAAGAGACTTAGGGCTAACGAGGCCTTCTGCGGTCACTTTCCAGCACCAAAAGCTCTCTCAGTCATCTATCCTAGAATTTAGAAAGCCCAAAATCTTGCCCCTACTAGCTCATCTTTTAACCTCTCTCTTATTGATAGAACCGTGCCATCATTCCAATCCTCTTCAAAATGCGCGGCGTCACATTTAGCAACCAAATACTCTATAATGGTTATTGTAAAGAGCCGTAATTATATGATAACTCGTAGAATAATGATTGTTTGAACTAGATTATTCGTTCCTATAGAATCCATGTAGAGTCCACAATAGATCGGACTGTTATATCTATGAGCTATAACAATAAAGTTCACCGTCGTAGACAACAAATGCAGCAACCTTTAAATGAATTTGATTGCCAGTAAGTTGAAGCCTATGAGAGACCGAAAAAACAAAAACAAGTTCCATTCCTCCACGTATAATTCAATTTTCCTTATCATATTAATACGTGAACTTTTTTTTTTTTTTTTTTTTTGATTCTCCATACGTGAAACTTGTTCACACTACAAATTGAAAAACAAATTGTACTTCAAAACTTGAAATTTCAGACGAAAAATAGGGGAACTTGACCGCCTGATACCTTAGTAGTGCACCAGGGCTTCGGCTTTAACCGTTTTCTTTATGCAAAAATCCTCGGTCTTCTCTCTTTCAAGTTCAACTGTAACTGGAGGGGTAATTTCTGACAAAAACATAAATTATAGAGAGGCCTTCTAAGCTTAAATACTTGTATCATTTTACTTCCTGAGAAATGTCTTTTGACAGGAGAAACGTCTGAGAGAGCACTTGGAAAGAATTGAATCAAAACTATTCATTTCCATGCTTTCCAAACTTGCACTTTAACCAGTTTTACACATTCTGTGGACTTGTCAATCAACAAGAAGCAAAAGATTTTTACGCCGTGAATACAGATCAATTAGCCAACTTGCATCTTATCCTTGATGAACACTGCCAACCCATTGGCTAGATAATTCTGCTCTTAACTTGTTAGTTTGATCTTTCGTTAAACATGTATTCAGAAAAAAAAAAAAAACTCATTACAGCTGACAGCCGTTAAATAATTACCAAGCGAAAGCAAACACTGTATGGGTGATTGAGAAGAATCACAACCACCTCACGCCTAAAACACAACTCTAGTTTGGGCTAGTTTAACTGCAATTCGAGATCACCTAAACCTACCAGCTCAAGAAAGTAATATGGAGGTCTCAAAATGGTCACTACATAATTGAACCCATCATGCAATACATAGAATGTCAACCATCTGGAAATGACATCTGATCAACTCATAGTAGTTACTTCCCATCCCCTAATAAACAGCAGGTAATATTCATGGCAGCCTCATAGGTCTTGCACACTCAAACCTGCCAACAAAGAACATATGAAAAGCATAATTAACATTTCTCCATCATAGACCCATCACTTGCAAAAAGTAGGGGCACACAAGGTAAGAACATTCTTATAAAAAGAATGCGAACCTGGAGGAAGAGACTGCTTCAACTTCTCTGCCTTCTCGGAATCAAACACACACAGAGTGTAGAGGTACTTGGAACAGCGGACCTTGAACTTGACCACATCTCTGCTCCTCTTAATCTTCACAGATCGTGCATCTTTCCTTCTTGCAGTAAGAAGGAAGTCCTTGATCTCGTGGATTTGCTTCGGCTGTGTGTCACAACATACGAACATTACAACTCTGAAAATGCATTTATTGCCACAAGCCATGGATCTAAGATAACATAATACTTGATCATGGTTATTTCACAATAGGCCTAACCGTACTATGGTTCTACTATATTCAACACAAGTACACAACCATTTGCTTGTGATGTTAGAGGCACCACAATGAAACCGTTTGTAACTCTCTAGGGCAGGCAACATTTTAAGGTTCACTTCAATTAAAATAACATCTCTCATCAGAAAGGCTCGGAAGGAACTCCAGAATTAACAGACGATGTGCGTTAACTAAATTAGCCTCGAGCAAATGAGATTGAAAGAGAAAAGACGTAAATTAGACCATTTCTTCAAAAGATAATAACAGGGTGGTTTTGCCAATAGAATTCGAACAAAACCAAGCACCGGAGAAAGTTGGCGCATTACAAGATCACGATTAGCAACTCAAAGTAACGCCGCCTTTATTCTACAATCCAAACAGGTACCACGAGCCCTTAATCTAGGATTCTACACAGAAAAGCCTACTGCCACATGAACAATCTTCGGAAAGGTACACAAGAGTCGAACTGAAAACGGATCTACATGAACCAAAAGCTATGTGAAAGCGTACAAATGCAAGTAAGAAGTAGACGACAGAGTACCATTTTAAGAGATGTAGAGGTAGATCCGCGGCGGGCAACTCCTCTCCTACGTCCCAGGACCTAATTTTTGTGCATCTTAGCGTTTATATATCTGCTACTCTAAAACCCTAGAATTGGTTTCTTCGCATTTCCCATATTGACCCTAGTGAATCGCTTGAATTGCATTTTGACTGGAGCCATATGAATGAGCTGGGCCTCCGGTGTAGATTTGGATTGCCGAAAGTCAAAAGAATTGGCCCGACATAAGGGTTGGTTTAATTGGAGAACCAAAAAAACAAAAAAACCGCCCTCTCATAACGACTTGGGCCTTTCATTTTGAACCCATGAAGAAATGTTCTCTCACATTCTGTCAGGTGCTGTGTGGGGCAAACCTTTAACATCGCAAAGCCCATGTACAAAGTCTTCTCTGCATATCCTTTTGTATATATGTGCAAATATTTATAAACAAAAATAAAATTCATATATAATATCTACTCTGTCCTAAAAAAAGGATGAAATATATTCTATTTTAAGTCATTTAAAAATTTTACAACATTTTCATATTTAGTAAATTATTTCACTATATTAGTTTTCAGACTAACATTTCAATATTCATCGTTTCCTTTTTTTCTTAATTTACATTTAAAAAGTGAAATGTAAAAATGAAATCCATACATGAACTTTTGTTTTTAATCTTCATGTCAAACCCTAACATTTCACCCAAAATGAGACTGATGAAGTATTATTATTCCATACACAATAAGAATATATACCCCAAGAAGCAAACAAGCGAAAAGGGGCACATATATATATGTATGATATATGGAGCATCATCTTGACTTGAAAACTCATCCTTTATCAAAAACCAAGCAGTCGACATGCTTAAGTTTTTGTGTGAACGTATTTGCCTGTGATAATACATGCAAAGGAAAAGGAGTCGCACACAAAATACAAAAAATAATGTATGGACAGATATATGATTGTGGGAATATTTGATGAAAGGGAAAAAGAAAAAAGAAAAAAGGTGGCCAGGGGTTGGAGCAAGCAAAATAAGGAGAGGTCTTATCTAATCTAAATCCAGAAAAGTTGTGTCCACTAGGAAATGTTGGAATAAAGCGAGAACAGGAATATGGTAGTTGGGAGCCAAATATGCTGTTCCAGTCATTGCAAGGGGAAAAAGGAAAACAAGAGATCTCTGCTTTGGTACCTTTCATGTTTGCCATTTACCACCCATCTCTATAACACTTCTCTTCTTGGCTCCTTCCTCCACCAAACACATATATTTGGCTTTCACCACCTTCTATAATTTTCAATCTATACCTATGCTTATATATTAATGCTTATATATACCATCCAACTCTTATCCACAATATTGTATATAACAGCGTCGGGTGTAGGAATTATATGTACGTAATATTCTATTCACCATTGGTGTAATTTTTTTTTTCTCTACTATCACTTTATTTTAGAGGTTTTTTAATTATTAACTCTAGTGTTAGTTTTATCAAAAACATTTTCTCTCCCTCCGTGTTAACTTAAATTAACGAAGAGCCAACAGGGCCACCCTTCAACAAAACTAAACATTTTCAAGCAAAATCAATACTAGAACAGATCAATTAATTAAGGAAAATTTCAAATAAAGTCCAACACTCATGAGATTAATAACATATATATATATATATAGGTCCTTGGTTTGCTAAAGTCTCAGAACAAGTGCTAAATGGCAAAGGTGCATCCAAGTTTCAAAAACCATAAAAATAAGAAATATACTCCATGACTAGATTTTGCCGCTTCCTCCCTTCTATTGCATGCAAAATGCTAGAATCGGTGAACAATATTGAGGTAGAACCGTGTCAGGTTCAATAATTTAACAATCGCAACTGATAGCTGAGAATTTAAGCAGCTACCAGGAGGTGGCAATGAAATTGAAAGTGAAGTCATAGGAATTCTGTCCACTCTATGTTTAATTTAATACTCATAGAAAGAAAACGTTTCTGTTAGAACTAACACTAGAGTTAATAAGATCCAAAACAAGCTGATGGTGGAGAAAAAAATTGCAGTGGTAGTGCATAGAATATTAACCCTCAGGGATATTATTGCTAATTTGTAGTGAATAATTTGAAAGTGAATTAAGTAGATAAATTACTAAGATCATGTTATTTTCTCATTATAGAATGCTTTAATTCAAAAAATTTTAATTGTAAGTGTAAAAAGATCGATCAAGAAGAACGAAATGTTTTAAACGAATTAATGTATTTATTAGAATGCATTTTTTTAGGGAATA
The DNA here is from genome assembly GCA_005392925.1 of Aquilaria sinensis. Taxonomy (NCBI): domain Eukaryota; kingdom Viridiplantae; phylum Streptophyta; class Magnoliopsida; order Malvales; family Thymelaeaceae; genus Aquilaria; species Aquilaria sinensis. Next base: position 358,577 of record SMDT01000745.1, read on the forward strand.
AGAACGTGTACATAACCTAAACATATAACGCAGTGTGTGTGTGTTTACTCATCATTAAGTTGTTATTAGGAGTATATATTAATTAATTGAGCATAAGATCCAAGAACAGGGTGTGTTCCTATATGGCGTGATAATGGGATGATTACATGGTATTCGATCCCAGAAGCTTGGCGATGTCCAAACATGTCTTCTTTTAGAGTATTGTTCATGCTTAATTAATTAGGTTCGGACGCGTAAGGTCGAAAAGAGACATAGAAGGTTGATGGCTTATCTGACTATTTTAACTAAAATTGGGAAGAAGAAACACCATGCTCGAATCCCTCTCCTAAAATTTTTAAATTTTTTAAGGGTTAGTTAATATAATATAAAATTATGACAACGTTAAAGTTAATTACTTATTTGTGAACTTTAAAGTTAATAATGGGGAAGTATATATTTTAAGCCTTTTTGTAAAAAACACAAAACGACAAAATAAAACAAATTAGAAAAGAGAAGCCTCATGCTGACCTACCCCTGGTCTTTGTCACGCTACTATGCTCCTAACAACCGTTGATTTGGACCAATTGACCAAAGCTTGTTTCTTGGCTCATTAGTTAGAACAGAGTCTGTTTTAATTTAAGAGATCAATTCCAACATCATTGGCTATAATGCTTGAACCACTGAACTAGGTTCTATTGTTTTAGGTTTTTCCATATGATTTAGATTTTTATCATTTTGATTTTATTTTTAATTTTTTTTATTTTTATTTTTATAATTTTAAGTATATGATTTAAAAAAATTTGAATGAGCATCGTATTAAATTTTGAGTTATAAATTTTTTAATTAAACTTAATTATTGTAGACTTTTAAATTTTATAGGTTTATACATAATATGTTCTTATTGATTGTAACTTTATACATGTTAATAACCCGCTCACCATCTAGGCTTGGTTTTTTGCTATGCACCTGCCACTAGGTTGCACCCAATTTGACCACCACCACCTTAACCTCAGGAAGAGAGTCCCGACTTTCCTTTCATCATAAAAGACCCTTGTTGCACTCTTGCTCACCACATTCATCATCGTCTTCCTCTAGCAGCGTAGCTCCTCCTCTTCCAATTTCTTTATCTTCACTTGGACCAAGGTGACTGTCTTCATCCCCAGGCTAAGTCACATTTAATTTGACAGAGTTCGACGGTGTCAGGGATGGGATGACGCTCAGCATGGCCACTTTCAAGAGGGAGATTGAGAATAGAGGTGGTGGCCAACTAAAATCCAAACTTAGCCTTTTATTTCTCATTAAATAGTTAATGAAGGTACTAATGTCCTCAGTTTTACATTTTAGGCACTAGAATATAACTGTGAAGTTGTATTTCGATTATTTCAGTGTGAAACTAAACAAAAAAAGTTCTATTCACTTTCACTTTGGCTCCATCATTCAATTCAATTAATTCAATTTGCCATAATCAAAAATTGAAAACTAAAATAACTAAAAATTTCAGTGGTATTTTAACTGAATTAATCGTATGAATGAGAGCTTTTCATTACTCAAGGTAAAGAATTCAATTCTTATGAATGCTTTATAGGCCTCATTCCTATTTATTTCAGATTGTCCATTCCCCATATTTTACTAGATTAATATATTTTTTGTGGCCATGTGAATGAGTCTCCACTAGCATCTTGTTATGCCCACACATCTGACCTCAGATCTTGTTAACAATTCTAACAAGAGGCAGTGGAGCTTGAGGGTCTTGACTTCATCTAATAATTTGTGGCAATTGTAATTAGGTGGGATGTAGAAAGTAGTTGAGGTATGTCTCGTAAGATGTTTATGGACAATAGATTGAGTGATGATATCTTCGATGATGGAGCTAGTAGGGAACCTAGCTAGGGTGCCCGTCCTTCTAACTCGACCCTAATTCATGCATCAATAGTGATGCAAGTCATATTGTGCAAAAGAAAATATTTAAATATATTCAAAATAGTTTAGAAAAGCCTAATCTTTAAATTTTTGTAGCACAAAATGAATGTTATTACTCTCATAATATAACTATGATATTTATTTTTGTATATGTTAACAAGGATAATTAAAATTTGTAATATGAAATTAAGTTTCAATTTACTAAATGTCATATTTTTTTAGGGTAAAGTCTATATTTAGTTCTCTAACTTTAAGAATACTCCTAATGTGGTTCCTTATTTCTAAAAGTGACTATTAAAGTTCCCTAACTTAACTAACGTGTCCTATTTTAATCCCTACCATCAACTCTTCTATTATTTCGGATAGAAATTACCTATATGACACCCATATTACCACATGTCCATCCCTTTCACGACAGTAAGTGCCTAAACTGAAAGAATAAAAAATTTCAAACTAAAATAATGCAGACGTATAATCATAAAGTCCTAAGACATAGTTGCACCCATAATATTCTTCCCCAAATCTTCTTCGATTTCAATTTTCCAGCTGCCCACTCTACCATTCTCGTTGCCACACACCCCCACCTCTCCGTCTCCCCATTACTCTGTCTGCCTGTATACCCAATCGTTGTCGCACCTGTCATCTCTCTATGTGAATTGCTTCTCTCTCTTGTTGCCGCCCTTCACTGACTACGCTTGTCGCTGACCACGCCAATTATTGCCGCTCTCTTCGCCTCATTGGTTCCTGCCTCTCAACCTTTGCTACACTCGAGTGTGATGAAAACCCTTCAAACTCGTTTTGGAATCAGACAGATTCGATGCCTTTGTCTTCTGGGCTCTTGCTCGATTCTGATTCGAGATAAAAATTTGGTGGGTGTATCTGATTCTAGGGGCAATAATCGAAATGACAATGATAAAAGGTGACAATAATCAAATAGGAGATGGGCGATGGCAAGATTGGGGAAGATTGTGTTAACTAACCTTTTAGATAACTGAAATTACTTTGTGTATCAATTTTAGCTTGGACATTATTATTCTCCCAATCTAGTCATTTTTTTTATCATAAAAGAAGCTGCCATATGGTAATATGTGTGCTATGTAGGTAATTTTTATCTAAAATAACGGCAGAACTGATGATTGGGACCAAAATATGACACGTTAGTTAAGTTAGGGGACTTTAATAGTTACTTTTAGAAATAAGAGACCACATTAGAATGACTCTTAAAGTTAAGGGATTAAAAATATGGATTTTACCCTATTTTTTTATAATTAGAAAATGTCACATCTTATTTTCAATTCAAGCCCCTTAGAAAAGGTTTAACCTCAGCTCCATTAGGAGAAAATTGTGGATCCGCCCTTCAATATCTTTTTGCTTTTTTATTTGTTTGAGTCCTCATCCATGTTATATATTTGGATGGCTTGATAGTCCAATCATGTCTTAGTTTGTTAATATGTTAGTTTAATCATGTGTTTGTTCATTAATGTGTTGGTGTATTTTTCTATTTATTCTTTTGGTAAATTTTTATCAGTTTATAGGCTTTGATACCATACATGTTTGAGATTTTCAATAAAGTACTTTTCCTTATATTATGATGTTATTACTACTATATTCTATTTGTTGAAAAAGATCATTATTGTTACTTCTATATTCTAACTGCTGAGAAAGATCATTGTTGTTACTCCTATATTTTAATTGTTGAGAAGGATCACTATTGAAGGAACAGTAAACTACAGTGTATTTATTGATTTGTCCTTGAATGTTTGTGTGGGTTGTGGCATTCATGTGCGTTGATATGTTTCTCCTTTTCTTCTGGACACAATTGCTTCTTTTGGAAGCCTGGTTAAATTTTTGAAAGACAATAGTTTTTTTAGGCCTATTTTGGTATTGTCCCATTGTCATTTTGTTTCACGTTTCTTTTTTGTTAAACATGTTTTTTAGTCCCTAAATTGTTTCTATATCCCATCTAGTCACTAAGTTCAATATGTTTTCGGTTTTAGTCCCTAAACTTATAAATAACTACTCAACAATAGTCTTTTTATTTGTGCTCTTGGTCTCCAATTTTATTTTTTATGCACTATCTTATAAAGTAAAACAATGGTCACGTTGGTTTGTTTGTTTTTGTGCAAAATATTTCTCTTTTTAAAATCTTTATTAAATAAATTGTTAAACTATTAGTACCTAAAGTTTTTTCATATTCTCCCTTGGTCCCCAAACCATTTTTTGTTGTTTTTGTTCTTTATTGTTTTCTCAAACAAAACTTTAATCATTACGATTGTCCATTTTTTGTATGGCTCTGGTTGATTTGGCTTTTATCAATTTATTTTTTTCTTTTGTTTTTTTCTTTATTAAGTTAATGGCGTTAAATCATTAATTCATTAACATAAATTGAATATAATTTTGTATTTTAATTATATCTTTTTACTATTGATGATTGAGTTTTATAGCTTGCGTCATTTACTTTGAAAGGTCTATAGTTTGATAAATAAACTTGGTTCATAGTTTCTAAAATTAAATCAAGTTATTCTAAATAAATATCTCCTCAATATAAGAATTAGAATATGAGTTGATACGAGATGAAAATATTTTAGTTAATTATTTTTTAATGAAAAAAAAATTTGATAGGAGATGAAATTCTTTTAGTTATTTTTTAATTATTTTTTTTTGAGTTAAAAGCTCTATAGTTTGATAAATCAATTCGGTTTCAAAGCACGTACAGTCTTATGTTATGAACATAATTAATTATTTTAATTATAAGAACATAATATAAAGAAAGTCAAAATTGAAATTAAACTGAAATAAAATTTTAATTGGTTAATGTAAATTTATGAGTGAAAATTTTTAATTATTTATTACTAGCTAGAGTTTCTTTTTTATGCTAAATTTATTATAAAAAATAGACGCTACAACGTGCGGGCTAATGTAACCTTGTGGGAACTAAAAAATTGTGTAGGATCTATAGTTGATCCAAATATTCTCCAGTACTCAGTGTTATATATTTTCTATAATAGATATTTTATATGTTATACAGTTAATAGGAATTAAATTTTATCAAGAAAACCCCAATAATAGCTTAATTAGATTGATTCCAATTATAAGGTGCTGGTTAAGATAAAGAACTATAGTGCTGGTGCATGTATAGGATGTTTATCCTTTCTATTCTACACGTCTAACGTCTGTAGTAGTTTTTGGATGAAAAAAGGAAAAAAAAAAAAGGCGGCGTAAATAACAATAAATTAAAGAACCTAATTAATTACTAAAATGAATTTAATAAAATTGGTAATTTTTTTTTTCATTTATTGACATATTGCTTAGTACATTATGGAGCAAATGATAATTAAAATTTTTAGGATATAGTCTGTACTAATTGTAGTGTTACAGAGATCCATTTGTTATAATTATTTCCATTAAATTAAGAACTGTTTTGCCGCAATTGTTGAAACGAATGCATGAATATATATGACTTATAAAATGGATCAACTTTGTATCCTTGAATTAAATTAATTTCATGAATTTGAAAGTATAGACCTGTTATTCCAAGATGTATGAAAATCCTCTCCCTGTAAACTTTTGTCATGCTTCTAAATATAAAAAAAAAAATGTGTATGAAAATGAGAGAAAAGCGGAAAATGCTAGTAATTGTATTGCGTGTGTTACAAAGATTGCAATACAAATCCATGTAACAAAAGATTGGTGGATGTACAGTTCTAGGAGTATCCATGCACTTAAATTACTTAAACTATTTAATACATACTTAGTTCCATATTTTTGTTACCATTTATTATTTTGTTGTCCTAAATTTGTTGTATCATTTCCTTTTTTAGCAACTCTTATCACATAAATTGACTACTTATACCCTTCCACTTCCACTTTGAAAAAAGCAAATTGGGTTGATTGATGAATTTGGATCCTCTGTCGTCCAGTTAATGTTATTTACCCTTTGGCATTTCTTTCATTGAGAACTTGTGGTGATTATGCCAAAGAAATTTCTGCTTGGCTTTCTCTGCATTCTCATCAGTTTCTGGGACGATGGTTGGCACCCTAATTAATTTCCATTTCTTGTTGGACTTTTGGTGTTCCCACTCATTCGGTAGCTATACGTTAAAACTCTTAACGGAGGATCCGGATTAGTGATTTTTGCCTTAATTCATTGTCCGAGAACGCCTCGCTTGGGCTTGATACGTCTTCGTCCTCCAGCAGCATTTTGTTGCATGGGTTGGATTCGGCGACGTCCTCCTCTTGTAGAGATTCTTCGACGCCTGGTTCTGAATCGTTGTCCTCCTCCAGCAGTGGGTTCGATTTGTCATCGCGCCGTCATTCCTCTCAGATGTCTGATTCACCCAACCTCCTCCTCCTCCTTTGGCTGCGCCTTTTTATTGGCCTAAATCAGATTCGCCCTCCTCCTTCGGCAACACTAATTTCATCCTTGCCTGGGTCCAAGTTGCCATCGTCTGATCCTCCAACCATGAGTTCGTCCTCCCCTGGGTTTGTTCCACCCAACGCCTTCCTTCATCTTCGTCTGATCTGCTGGAACAGTGTTTTCCGCTTTCCTCTAACAGTTGTCAATGGGGGCAAATCAAGAGTAAATTTGGAAAAGTGACATTTTTTTTAAACATTTGTGCTAAAGGCTTATGGAGCTAAAGTAAAAGAGGGATTAAAGGAGTAACAGTCTATCATACATGTGTTTTGAATAATTTTTTTTTTTTGTTATATACTCTGAAACAAGTGTAGATATAGGTATAAAGATAAGAGATTAGAAGTAAGGGGAGAGGGGAGTGGGGATGGTGCACCTTAAACCTGGATAGGCTACGAGATGACCTGGTATTTCCACCATTATGCCTAAAGGCGAAGAATATGTGTTTTGAATTTTGAATGAAAGATTTGGTGAATATGATGATTTTACTTAATTATATGTGACGGTATATTTATCAAGTCGCTAACATTAGTACAAATCTAGCATCCTATGCATGGTCATGACATTCATGTAGTAATTAAGTTTTTTGAACGGCAAACAAATGTTTTTTTATTAAATCTAGAAATAAAACATACAATCTCAGTTATGGAAAGATTTTGGAAGAATTCACCCAAACAAACTCCCTAAGTACATAAAACACCCCAACAACATAAACCTACAATCAACTCCTAGAAAAAAAAAACTTTAAGAACTCTCCCTAAACCTTAAAAACAATGCATTCTACTGTATCATCGATCAAAATTTACAAGCGTTAGCCCAAAAAGAAAAACAATACTATGAAGTAATAACCAATTCCATCTTACTTATATACAGTCTTGATTAACTCTTAAAGTAATTTGATGTAGTTATGACTCAATTTAAGTAATTGACTTTAATAAAATGTTGAAATATTTCAATAAATCGAGGAATCATAAATGGTTAAGAATCACATGACTTAAGTCATGAATTGATTGCTAAATTCCCTTGTGGTTAATTAATGCGTTTGGATTCACCTAATGATTCAAAACATTAAATGGTGATCAGTCAAATAGAATGTCAAGCAAGTGGGAACTTGGAAAATTAAATAACCCTAATATTGTGAAAGAGAAAATAATAGTAACACTTAACATGAAGGAGAAGATGAGACAAGCAAGTTGGAACTTGGAATAGATCATATATACGGAACTGCCTAACCCAGAGCTTCAAAATAGTCTTAATGAAACTTTAACAGACATAAGCAAACATATATAAGAAGAGAATTAAAGCTGAAAAACTAGAGGTATAAATCAAATGAAAAGTACTGTGATGGGATATATATATATATGTCACAGAAAACTACTATCAAAAACTGACAGAGGTACAAATTCAAACGCCATCAAACAAAAGGAAAGATCCTACTCTGAAAAAAGACGATCAACAAACACAAATTCCAACGTACATGCCCTTAAATCGATGCAATTAATATTGGTGGGCATAAGCAACCTAGCTAGCTATATATAAATTTCAACACACAACAAACCATGCATGAAAAATTATAACAAGCTCACTACTTTAAGATTCTGTATATTACCGGATTAAACACCATTAATCGAATAAATCCAACTCCATCCGTCCCTCCATGGCCACAATATTCTTCAACCTTCTTCCTCTTATTTGATTCTTGCCTGCTACCCCCGGACTTGATTCCTTTTTTTTTTTTTTCTCTCTTTCCCTCTCTAGGGTTTCCAAGCCGACGCCCACACCACGGGCTCATCTTTCCACGTCAGGAAAAGCCCACCCGCGCCATTGCCTTCCGGCTGCTGAAGCGCCCACCCGCCGTGGTACCGCTTCAGCAATGCCCTCACGTCGTCCACCACGTCGTCGCTGAACGCCACCTCCGAGAACCCCTCCCTCAGCCTCTCACACCACTGGCTGGCCCTCTCGCGTCTCTCGCACTCGTCGCCGCTGCCTATTTCGTCCTCGCTACAGGCAAGGATCCTCACTAGGCTCCTCGAACACTCTCTCTCTAGCATCAGCTTCTCGTTGCTCGTCGCCGGAAAGCTCTCCTCCAACATCTCCAAATACAAAGAGTAAAACCTTAACGTCTCCTCGAAGCACTTCACGAAGTCGCTTTGGTTGCTGGAGAAATCCGCTTCTTCCTCCACCACGGTCACGACTTTTGGACCCAGCGACCCGAACATCTGGATCGCCGACCCTCGATCTTCCACCGGGGTTCGGCGTAGGGCTCCGATGCAATTGATGGCGAGGGCTTCGTCGTCGGAGATTCCAAGCGATTCCTTGTTAAGTACTTCGGCTATGTGATTTGGACCGCTGATTACGTTGAATTCGAAGGGGACGCCCATAAGCCTCGCGAATTTTTCCATCCTCTGGCTGATCTCCTTCATCACAGACCTAGCGATCGTCTCCGTAACGACGACGGTGAGTTTTAGCCGCGGCGTTTCGTCGTTCTTGGTGGCCAAAGCTTCGAGCATGGTGGGCCATTGAGTGCAGAGCGTATTGCTGATGTCAACGATATGAATCTTGGTCTCGCCGTCAAGGGCCTCGAGGATGGCGCCGTTGGCAGCGACGTGGCCGAACGTCGTCCAAGGGCTGACCTCCTGGAACTTGAGGATGAGTTTGCGGGCGGAGTCGAAGGAGTGGCTCTTCTCCGCGACGGTGGTTAGGGTTTTGAAGCAGCGGAGACCGGAGTCTGTGGCCTTGCAGAAAAGGGCTTGGAGGAAGTGGGCGGCGAGCTTTTGATCAGAGTCGCCATAAGGGGAGGCTAGCTCGTTAAGCATCCACAGGAGGTGGTGGATTTTGGAGGAGTCCTTGTTGAAGATTGCCCGGGCACATTCGCAGAGGAGGCGGGAGGCCCACCGGCTGTTCGTCGCGGCACAAGGATCGCCGGAGTCCGAGGAGATGGTACTGCCGCCAGATGCATGGCTCAACTGGGTGGGATTGTTGTTGTTGCTGTTGCTGTTATTATTATTAATCTTGCTTTGCATGTCTCTAATATTCTATCTTTTGAGCATATTTCACTAGTGGGGATTTTAATTTTCGAGAAGCTAATAAATTACTAAAATAGTTATCTATAGAATAAGAAGAAGGAGGTGGGATTTTCCTCGGGTTTAGATATTTGATCAAACAAGGGAGGAGGGAGAAGAAGGTGGGTAGCTGTGTCGATGAGGGGGGAAGCCCCCTTTGACTAGCTTGAAGAGAATTAGCTTTGGAGGACTAAAAATTGATTTGAGGATTAGGAAATGGCCAAGTACTAAGTGATGAATCAGGGGTGCTTTTAATATCAATATTGTGGAGGTGGTCATTGTCACATAAAGTAGTATTTAAGTGATTTTTTTGTTTAAAACTTATTAATATTTTTTATTATGGAGTAATTTACTAGTGAAACTTTGTCTTTTCAGTCGTTTAATTTGTGAAATTATGAGGCAATAGCCTTTATAACTCAGTAACATGACTACAATTCGGTGTTTTAAAAGTTGTTTTGGAGTCTAGTGTTTGTTTCTTTTTAGCTAACTATGCATGAAAGAACGATATATAAAAGCATATAAAACGTGTGTTGGCTATTAATTAATTATCATGCACTAATATTTTATATGGTTTTATTAATTCTTGATAAAAACAGACAAATCTCTGTTATAAAGAAATATCATTCCCCAAATTTGATTAAGAGCGATAAGTATATATGGCCGGACAATAACATTACATTATATAAAACTAATTAATTTCTCTAATTATGTTCTCAATCCAATATTAAATTCTCAATAAATATAATTTTTTTTCATAAATCGATGAAATAAATGCATATACAGGTATTTTATTTTATTTTCATACACAGAATTAATTGTAATTAAGATTAGAAAGTAAATGAATAATTATTAATTAATCAACGTAAAAGAAAAAATACCTTCAACAAACTTCAAACTTATGTTATCATAAATACATATATTTATGTTGATACACATATATAAACAAAACAATATTTGATACATATTTAACAGAATTGGTTATCATAAAATAATATTTGAGAAGGTCGCTGACATCGTGCTGAGAAAAGTTATTGGAAAATGGCAATAGAAAGAATAAGACATTTATTCCCATAAAAATCCAATAGTATAAATGTGGAATCATATATTCCTGTGCCAAACTGCATGATGATAAATGAAAAGTAACAAACTACATATTTTCGTCACTAAATACAAACAATAGGATAATGATGATTAGTGCTATAGTATACTTGATTTAGACTTGTTATATCATTGCCATATCTTGATTAGATTCTACCTAAAATTTTGCTAATATTGACTTAATGAGAACCCTTCGTTGGTATATGGAGATAAAATCTCTTCCATTCTTTTTTACACTTCCAGGACAAATTCATGTACTAATGTCACATTCCTTGATTATTTTTTTTTCTACTTAAAATTATTATTAGAATTTAGTTAGAGTAGATTTTGTAACAAGAGGGAAGACACACTACAAAACATAAACAAAATTCCGATTGAAATTCACGTCCGAAAACGGTCGCCGATGTTTAGTTGCTTTTAGTGTCGTCAGTGAGGTTTGAGGATTTTGCTGATCACCGACTGGTAAACATTTTTTCAGTTGTTAGAATTGGTCGCCAATCTGCCGTTGCGTTGCGACTGGACTGGCAAATCTTTACTTCTAGCCCCTTCTCGCTTATAGTCGATTGCCGCATGGTTGCTCTTAGAAAAATGGTCACTAGTCAGTTGCTACCATCATAACTCACTACTTAATTTGAGCCATAGATCTTAACAAATCAATGATCCACATATTTGAGAGCTCTCAACCCCCTTGTGATTTCTTCTATCTCCACCAAATAAAACCCCCCAACGAAAAAAAAAGAGATAAATATCCTTCTAGCCCCCAACAGAAAAAACCCTTTTCACCCTTCCCTCCTTAAAACATTATCCAATTATCTTTTTCAACTCCCACACCTGAAGTCATCACCATCTTCTGTTCCCTTCTTCTTCCTTCCCTCAACCCTGAGACACTTTCTGTATACAGCAAAAAAAACCTGTTTTCATTCTCTGTCTCTGCATGTTTTCAGAAGAATTTAACCAAACCCATACTCTTCTCTTCTTTAGTGGGTTTGTCCATATCTTCTTGCTTCAATAAAAAATTCCATGTTTTCACCTAACTTCAAGGAAGAAGATGGGCTCTTTAGTGCAAGAAGAAAACTAGAATTGCAATCGAACAATTTAACATCAAAGCAAAAACAATTTAATATCAATTAATACCACTCAATCACTATTAACGATAGCTAAAATCGGTACGCAATCACTAATAATGGCCTACAATGGAAGTTGGGACTATTATGCTCAAGGGCATTGTCAACTAGCTTTTTGGTCGATACTTTTCGACCAATATAAAATGGTTGCTAGGTGGTAGCAATTTTTTTGTAACCAAATTAGTCACCATTTGGCTGTTGACCCCTGGCCACTAGTTGGCGACCAACATTTTCAATCATCAAAAAGTAAAAAATCAACCATTTTTAACTAATGTTCAAGATGCTGGTCACCATTTTAGTTTTCTATTGTTGTGACAATCCATTGAGAATTAGAATCAAGTATTTTGGATGGGCTTATAGGAGGAATAATCTAGAGGTGTTCATCCAACCTACAAAATTGAATGGATCAATTGAACTGGTCTGTGATGGTGCACGAGCTTAGGGTTAGTTTGGTTTTTAAAAAGCAAGATCGGTCATAATAAAGGAGCAATTTAGGTTGGAATGTAAAAACATATTAAACCTGAATTGACTCTTTTGGTGTGAATTTTTGTTAATGCAATTTTTTAGAGTTCATCTCTGTGTTTTTGGATGAGACAGAACTTGCTTTTCGTAAATAGACAAGTAGAATCCTGATCTTAGTTTCCCCTATGTTTTGATCCTAGTGGAACACTTAATTTCAATCACAGCCTCTATCTATGGTAGTAACGTCAATACCTTCCGAATTATGTCATGTTATAGGATTTTGGGGTATGCTGGCACAGTTCCAATACTAGACTGCATAATAAGTTAACCCTATCAACTATCCAGGGTGGTTCGGGCTTAGGTGAATTAATCCGGTCATACCCACCCCGCTAGAAGAATTAGAAACCATCTATTGAGAGCAAGACTCGCTGAGAAGCTGAGAAAGTCTTAAATTGGCAAGCTTGATGGGCTTGGTTTGTGATGGGGGATATCACTGATCCAAGGGAGAAAGTCTACCTTTTGGACGTTCAGACGCTATTTAATCGGTTGTCCTCAATACTTGAGCTTTACGTACAGCTAGCCCTTGTCTATTATATATGTCCGATCGATCGAGGTATGAGTTCGGGTTTTTCTTCAGGGTAATTAAATTGCTTCTCAGGGGAGCTTAGACTTAGAGAGATGCTTCTTCTCTTGAGTTTGGAGCTGCAGCATGTGTTTTGGTACTTCTTGTGTCTATGCGTCTTAATTTCGTTAATTTGTTTATCGCTCCATCTTTTTTATTTTTGGTGTCCGTAAGCTTCTTTATTTAATTTCTAGCAGGCTGGCTTGCGCTTTTTCAGGTTTCTTTCTTGGTTGTTGTGGGTTGTTCGGTCCAGTGGATTGCTCGTCTTTTTTTCTTTCCCCCCTTTGATTCTTATTCTAGCTACAGTGTGAGTACTATTCTAAAAAACACTGTCCAAAACGTACTATTCTCTAAAGCCATTGCTTCCATAACTTTCTATTTTTTTTTAAAGTAGAAAAAAAAATATAAAAGTTAATTACTTTTGAAAAGATTTTCCAACTGCGTTGAGGCAAATAGATTAACATTGGATTTCAAATGGTGAAGAATTAAAGTAGCTAGAGGAGAGGTCAAGATATAATTTAGAAAACGCTTTTGAAAACAGCACAATTTTAATTATGTGAAAATAAGGTAATCGAAATTGACAATGGTTAAATTAATTAAAAAAACTGAAAACAAAAAAAATGATTGCGTCATGTTAGGCAAGTCCAAATTAAAGGTGGCAAGTGTAGGTTTTGGATAGATTAGAGGCTAAGTGGGACATTACATATACTTCCAGGATCAGGATGTAATAGATTTCTTAGAGAGACGGCAGTGGAATAAAATACTACTATTTCTATTGCAAATTTTTTGTACCATTCACTATTCATAATAATTAATTTATAATTTTTTATCTTCAACATTTTAGTATATAAATGTTAAAATTTTATATACAAATGATACTCATTTGTGAAAAATGCATTAAAAAAGAGAATGGTTTTCTGATACCCACAACTGATACTTAAGTGTGATAAAATGAGATCTGCATATAAATGTAAGAATTCTTTTGTCGTAAATCAAAACCATCACATACTTGAGGCATTACTGTGATGATTTAAATCGTCACAATAGTTGCAACAATAGAGCTACAACACGTGTTTAGTGATGATTTTGTTATCATTATAATTTGTGATGATTTTGCTATGCTTATAATCTGTCACAATATTTTAACACTTTGTAATAGTTATATGTTTTAATGGCAGTTATAGTATTATTAATTATTACATTATATAAATTAAAATTTTGAAATTTTTTTTAAAAATATGAATTAATTAATTGATTAGTACACAAAAGAAATTAGAAATATATATGTACAAAAATGTCTTGATTTAATTAGAAATTAAAAAAATAATACATTTTATCTAATACCCTAAAATGCCCTTGATAGTAGTAATTGAGGTGCAGAGCCTGGCTGATTATCTCCGGTTAGATCGCATCAGCATCGAAGTACGACAGTTGATCGGATTAGAGCACTTTTGAGTGATTTGCTCGATTTATCACTCGTGCAATTAAATATTAACTATAAATTATAAGAAGCTTTCATGTAAGACACTAGAGATGTTGAAAATGATAATATGAAAAATGATTAATAGGTAAAATGTTTGTGGAATTGCCCTAAGCTGGCGCACAACTAGATTAAAGCTCTTACATCTTTTACATATTTTACAAGTCACTTCTGCATCTTTAAATATTACGCTAATTAAAGCTCATATTTTGTCATTGTTGTTGCAATTAAGTCCCTAGAATTGTATATTTTAACAATTAAAGTTCCTAAATATTCAAAGATTTTACAACTATGTCACTTACACATTCATATCAATATATACTAAAAAAAAACTCCAGTAAGTCCCTAAATTAATAGGAATCAACATATTTACCCATAAATCAACAAATATATATGTCACTAACACATCTGTACCAATATATACTAAAAAATTGGAAAGACATAACAAGAAATGTGGAACCTGGTAGAGAAAGAATGAACGATGATGGAACTGCTATGGACTAGCGACATGGTTATGGAAAACAACTACTGCAGCGGCCACAAGTGCAAGGAGAAGCAACGAGAGTTTGGAAGAGTTTTGGAACAAATGTTTGGGATGATTTTTGTGAGAATTGTGCTACGATTTTTGGGGAAAATTGTTATGGTTACGTGGCAAAACTCAGCAATGATTACATAATTTTCATGGAGGCTGTCGAGCAATACTTAATGCAAAGTTTCAATTTTTTGTCTTATGTGTTTGTAGATTCTCCCGCCCAGACTTTCGTATTTTAGGTCATTTCTTATAATTTTGCTATAATTATAGTCATTTACAATTTTGCTATGATTATAATAGGCAAAAAGAATTGCCACTAAACTACTTCATGGGAAGAGTAATTTTGCTACTAAATTTTTTTGTGACTAATTTCCATTAATATTTTTGTTGTAGGCAATTTTATCACTGATTGTTAAATAGTATAAATATTATGAATGTTCAGAGAATATTTTATGGCATAACTCTTAAACTAATCTTTAAAAGTTCTCTTTACTTCTATCTGCTCAAACCTTTCACAACACCAAAATGAGTCAAAACCTTATGTTTAACCCCATATTGTCATTGTTGAGCCTTCTTATTTTCACATTCCTCATTATTACTGAGCAATCCTCTAATGCCGCTGCCATCAATAATTTATTTTAGAACTATAACACATCTAAATTTAGTTCATTTGCATCAATCGAATCTTGTTTGATAAGGATTTGTTTTAAGGAGCATTGTCAGGAAGAGTGGAGGCAGCACCAATGGGTAGAAATGGTGGAGTGTGGCAAAGGGTACTGACCTTACAAGAGGTTGCTGGAGTAAAGATGATGCTAAAAATGATAGACTCAAAAACTTTGGGGTTAGGGCATTAAGTAAAGAAAACTTGAAATTGAAACTTGTCTTATTTTTTTATTTTTTCACATTTGCCATGATAAGCAATTTTATCAGCCGGTTGTAAATTTGCTCCCAATGTAACATATTAGTGGCAAATTTGCATCTTTTGAAATGATTAACAAAAAACTTACCCAAAAAAAATCAATGGAAAAATTACTCTTCTTCATAAATTTTAGTAATAAATTTGCCCTTTTTACCGATTATAATCTGCTATGACTTTGCTATGATTATAATCTACTACAATTTTGTGATGATTTTTAATGATCATTTTTTTAAAATGACGGTTATTATATTAATTATTACATTATATATATTAAAATTTTGAAAATACATCTAAAATAAATATAAAATAATCAATTGATTAATATATATATATATGTGTGTGTATGTGTGTGTGTGTGTGTGTAAAAAATGTATTAATTTAATTAAGAATTATAAAAAGAAGAGTACAATTTATCTAAAACCCTACAATGCACTTGAAAATGAAACAACAGCTGGACACCACCATGACTATCAAATTAGGAACAAAAATTAAATATAGAGAAGAGGCAGAGTAAGGAAGAAAGAGGAGAAGGGAAGAAGACGAAAGTTGGATTGGTTTTATCACCTAACAATTGCAGCAAAGCATCATAAATACAAAATTGTCATCTAATTGTAGAAAAGTCTACTATGATTTCCCTACGATTTTATTGAGACTCATAAAATCATCACATAAATGTAGCAAAATTTCTTGCACTTTCTATCAGAGGATATTACGACAATTAGAGTCGTCACAGAATGGGTCATTACAATATCACATTTGTTGATTGATCAATGACCTCTTTTGCGTCATTTCTGAGATGATTACATTTTGTGATATAAAAGCATTGCAGCAAGGTGTCTCAAAAATTTACCAGACTATCTTGTAGTGATGTAAGTATTAATTTTGTTACGATAGATATCATACTCATCA
This sequence comes from Aquilaria sinensis, assembly GCA_005392925.1. Taxonomy (NCBI): domain Eukaryota; kingdom Viridiplantae; phylum Streptophyta; class Magnoliopsida; order Malvales; family Thymelaeaceae; genus Aquilaria; species Aquilaria sinensis. The sequence continues at coordinate 375,095 of SMDT01000745.1, forward strand.
ATTACTAAGTTAATTGTTGAATTAGATGAGGAAGATTAATCAATATTTTCCTTAATAAAGGCAGCTCTAAGTCTGCTATTAACATTCACAAACCTTGAGATTTTATTATTCAAATTTAGTCAATATACTGTTGCATGAGAAACATAGTAGTGGTTTAGTTTGCACAGGGTTTTGGGCTTTTCCTTTCGAAGATAGATACGTTGCAGCAATGGTTTGTTTAGCGTGAGGTGTATGAAGTTAGGGCTAATTGAATTAGCTTTAGAATTAGCAAATGGCATCTAAAGAAGCTTATTCCCTCGCCAAGGATTCGACAAGAAAACAAGGTTGGGGCATCAGGTACTGTTTCCCTAACCAATCATTGACTGCTAGTGTATATTTTCATTGATCACATTTATAATTTAAATGAAAAAATATATATATTTAACAAGGGAAACTGAAGAGAATTCAAGGGAGACTTTGAATTATATGAGAGGTGTCTTTTTCTGTCCGGTCCATTCCATTCGTGTGGCCCATTTTCGGAACCATTCACTTGACCGAGTACCACCGAGCTCTGTTTAATGAAAATGGAAATTCCGACCTGATTAATTTGCAAGGCCAACGCTACTAATTTTGGGCTACTTCAAGTAGGTTCTGCGCGTGATCCATAGTTTATTTTATAGAAACCTATTCCTTTGCACGAAAAAAGAAAGCTACAGAAAAAGAAGCGCTTAATCTGATCACTTTTCTAATCAAACTCAAAGGACAGTGCCCAATCAAGTTCTCAATCGATTTTTTGTTCTCGCTGTTTTTTTTTTTTTTTACTAACAAAACGAAAGCAAGAAAGAATAGGTGGCTTAGCTTATTCATTCCTTTTTGTCTACAACCAAAAAGCAATTAAAAGAAAAAACGATAAGTGCCAACACGATGCACACGCAAAACCCACAAGCCATCACAACAACATCAACATGACAGAGACAGACAGACAGACAGAGCGAGCTTAGAAAGAAACAAAGCCAAATGGCAAATATTATGGGTCTAAGCAAAGATCTGCTAATCCTAGCCGGGTCAATAAAAAAAAATTAAAAACACAAGGGCAAAAGTAATGTAATCGCTGCTTATAATTGCATGTGGGATTTGAAACCAGATGGCCACATGACATGTTACTTTCAAAAGCTGGGAAAAAAAACTTTGCTGTGAGTGCGATTTAACATCTCCCCACCAAATTGATTACCAGATACAAACAGTTGAATTGAGCATCTTGTCCGGCTAGTTTCCATGTACAAATCCACGAAAGCAAAAATTAATTCCTGAGAACACACACTTGAGAGAGGGATGGCTACCGAATCAGGCATCATCGTCAACCAGACCAGGCATATAAAACAGCTATCATGGAAGTTTAAATCTACCATATTAGAAAACTTGATCACGTGTAGCTTCAGTGTAAAACTTGAAACGCTACCTACAATCTTCACATGCAGATGGTCCCTTGGTAATTTACCATGTGTTGAATGGCCTCACAGGGAGAAGTGACTGAGATGTCGCATTCAGATATCAATGCGAATTTTTTCCACCTGACAGGGGCAGGTACTTTGGTGATGGAAGCTCATCAGGTGTAAGTCCTTGGGAAAGGTCTAGCAGCAAAGTGGCCGACATCTACTTGGCTATCACCACTGTTGTCACCAATCCTCAACATCATCGTCCCTATCAATGAGGGTGAGTTTGTTGGTTGCGAAGATCATGCATCCCTTGTCGATTCTCTTTCACCATCGTCCCACAGATTGATCAGTTCATCAATCATACGTACTTTGCATGATTGCAGGGGCAATGCACATAACACCACCTAAGCATAACTTCTGACACAACTCTCTCTTAATTTCCTCCATGCCTCAGCTTTGATTGTCACCTCATAGGACACAAGGGCTGCTAATGATGTACAGAATTAATAGGACAATCAGTCCCTTTCAACAGGAGTTAAGAGGGGCACTAAGAGAACCCAAACAGAACGAACAGCACAGCACTAACCAGGTCATCAAAAGCGGACTACAAGTACGCATATAAAAGCACAATGTTGAAGGCAAGCATAAACCTGAAGGCCGCATTAGTGTACTGATGAACCATGACCGTCATAAACATAGGAAGTTGAGAGCAAGCAGAAGACCAGAAACCAGCATGTTATGCACTCATGCCTATTTGGCCAGTATATAATAATATAATTGACAAAGGGCAAAAATAGAAAAATGTTGAACAGAAAAACTGTAAGCAGAACTAGGGAAGCTTATGTCAGCATGTTCACAACCTGAGGGTTTATAGAATATCCAGGTAACTCATAAAATAAAATATTCTCGGGTTTATTGTTACCAGTAAAAATATGATTATCAGCTTTGTTATAAGGACATGTACCTTCAGTGCCATCTATATCCACCAAGAGTATGATAGCTCAATGCTTCCATCCCCTAGAATGACCATCTGTCATGTATGGCTCGAGGAATCCAATAAACTGAAAGTATTCATGCAAGCAAAATGTCATGGGACAGGACAGAAGCTCCATATCTTAAGACATTATATCATATGTTTCAATGCATCTAATGGAACAAACAAGATGATATCTATGAACAGCCAACTGCATCATTCAAGCAGCTGCAGCAGTGAATTTAAGGTCAACTAAATAATATTATTTGACAACAAGCTGCACAGGAAGAAGTTATTGAGAACCAAATAATCATCAAGGACTACTGATATTTACATGTTATTCAAAGTAAATAATGTGCTGTGGCTTCTCAGTCTTCATGTTTTGCTGCTTGCATGCATTTACCATTCTTATCTTCTCTTCATTGAAAGAAATATTTTTACGTAAAATCCTTACTATCCCCGCAGATGGAAACATAAAACGATCATATAATATGAATATGACCAATTAAGTGGTGCATGATAGACATACTTCTCATTTCCAAACCAAGCAGAACAGCACGTAATTGCTATTGGATCAACATAAAACTCGAACTGGCTTGAAAACCAATCAAACAAAGAACCTTCCTAGAACTTTGCTTTAGCAACAAGAACTTACCTTAGAGAAAGCATTCACTTAACAGAACCCATTTACATCTTATTAATATTTTAAATATACAGCAAACATGTCAAGAAAAGATGCTGAAGGTCACAAGGACAGAGAGCATGCATATACCTTTGTCCCATCCCTGGACCAGCGTGCTCCATAGCCTTCAGCTATCCGTATCTCAAAAACAATCCCATGTGGTTTAACAATGTGCACATTTAACCAGCAGCAATTATCTATCAAACGATTAATAACATCCAATGCAAGCCTATTTTTATTCAAATCTGCAATGAGAGAGAGAACTTAATTGTCAGGGGTTTCAACACATGCAGAAGAAACTTATGAATCTATGCAGATTTTGAGTAAGATAAACTCTTCTACACATCAAACACTCGTAGTTTTTATCCAAAATTAATAGGAAAAGTAAAACATAAACATATAACAACAGGGCAAATTATTAGTTTATTTACACGGAGCTTGCATCAAGCAGAGAATCTAATTAACGTATAAAATGCTTTCTTCTTCTCTCCGAGTAGCATCAGTGTTAGCATCTTCCTTATATTCTAAAGAAGATGAGCTGGCCAAACAGATGACACATTAATCAAGCTGATCAAACAAACCTACATAACTTGTGGAACCAAGGCAATCCACACAACCAAAAACCCTCTTCTTTTCATGCAGCAGTTTCTTTAATCAATTTTGCAAGTGGCATAGTTTGCCTTTTCAGCCTGACATGATAAAACTCTTCAAAAAAAAAATTTCAAAGGAGAAAATAGATCCATATAAATGACTGACTTTACAAGATTTGTACACAATATTTTGCAAGACTTTGGACTAAACAGAGAATTGGGGCCTCAAAAGGCCAACTGAGGAGAAAACGCCATAAGTGGTATTTGGTTGTAACCAATTCTTTTGACCACACCATACCGACGGATCAACATCCTTCATCTAAAGCAGCATCTTCATCAGATGGGAACCCCATCTAGAATCTCTCTTTTTGCAACTTATCCTAAAAATTCATTTGTTAAATTAAAATGTTAGAGATTTCCGATCAGTCTAAAGTTAGGGAGAGATCAAAAATCATGCACAAAATATTACTCAATCAAATTTATTATTTGTTTTGTTTTGTTCTATTCTTTTTTTTTTTTTTTTTTTTTTTGTATTTTTTGTTGTTTTGCAACTTATTTCTACAAAGTTTAAGTCGTTGAAATGTATGCAAAAAAACAAGATTGTTATGTAAACCCCCCCCCCCCCTTTTAAAAATAAATAAATAAATAAAAATCAATATTTATGAGTAGATCTTTTTCCCATTCAATGGCTAATTAAATATAAAATTAATTTTTTAAAAACTTATTAGAGAATTCTATCTCTTCCGTCAGATAATATCATAAAGAAACTAAGGGCTTGATTAAATCACAAGACCCACATCACCTTTATATATAATAAGTGAACAAACATATAAGGAAGTCACCTATATAATTGATATCTAAGTAATGATTAAGAAATCTACTTTCCAAATCTATTATGTCATAACACTCCAAGTTGATCTTCTAAGTTGACAGAGGGAGTTTTCATCAATCCTTCATGGAGCTCCTTAAGAAAAAAGTGATAATCATCCTCAATATGCTTGATTCTTTCATGGAAGATTGGGTTAGATGCGATGTAAATGAGTGCTTGATTATCACATATTAACTCCATAGGAGATGAATGTTCAAAACCAAGCTCTTGGAGAACCATATTAACTTGATTGTAGTACAAGTCATCATGCTATACTTAGATTCAGCACTAGACCATGTAACAACTATTTGCTTTTTACTCTTCCAAGACACCATTTTTCCTCCCATGAATACATAGAGCTTGAAGTAGACTGCCAGTCATATGAACCTGTCCAATGTGCATATGTTTATCATCGACTGAATATGACCACAATTTCGACATATAAGACCTCATACTGGATACCATTTAGATACCTCATAATTCTAACTACCGCATCCCAATGACTGGTGCATGGTGACTCCATAAATTGACTTGCAACGCTAGTGACAAATGAAATGTCTGGATGATTGATAGTCAAATAGTTTAATTTTCCAGGAAGTCTCTGATATGTGCCAGGATCATATATTCTCCTTTATCAACATCAAGCTTAACATTTGGCTCCATGGGAATATTAACGGACTTGGCTCCCAAAAAGCCAATTTCTTCTAAAAGATCAAGAATATACTTCCTCCGAGACAAACAATCCCCATTTTGGACCTTGCTATCTTGATACCCGAGAAGTATCTCAACAAATCAAGATCCTTTATTTGGAATTTGGTTTGCATGAAGGGTTCCAAGGACTAAATACCAACATTATCATCACCAATAACAACAATATCATCGATATAGACAGCTGAAGAATTTTACCGGCTTTGGAGGGATGATAAAAGTGGGAGTGATCCACGCCATGTTGCTATGAACCAAACACCTCAACAACAACACTAAAGAGACCAAACCATGCTCATGGTGATTGTTTGAAACCATAAAAAACTCGTTTAAGCAACACACAAGATCAGTCTCCCCCAAGCAACAAAACCTAGTTCTTGCTCCATGTACATAGACTCCTCAAGGTCACATCTAATTGATTAGGCCACTGATTCGGGCAGCCAATGCAAAGATAACTCGAATTGAAGTCATTTTGGAAATTGGAGAAAATGTCTCTAACGCCATACACCTGCTAATATTCCTTTAGCCACTAAACAAGCTTTCAACCAATCAATTGTACCATCAAGATGAACTTTAACCTTAAATACATATCGATAACCCACAACTGTCTGATCATGTGGAAGAACTAAATCCATGTATTATTAGCCAGCAAGTTGACATCTCCTCCATTGCTTGCTTTCATCCAGGGTGAGATAAACATACTTAGGCAAGGGAATGCAAGACAAGATGGAAACCAAAACAAAGTATCAATTTGATAGTGAATCATAAAAGACAAAGTTCTATAGGATGAAGCGGACAAGACCTTTTTTTGTTGCAAAGGGCAATAGGAATATCTAATCATCAATTAGTGGAGTTGAAAATGAAGTCAATGGAGACAAGCGTGAATCTTGTGATGGTAAATTCTTAACAAGGGCGGTGAGTATATAACTGCAAATTAGGACGAGACAGAGGCTCTAAAGTGTCAAATCATCTTTAGCAATGAGCTCTAAATGAGCGGGATTATTGATCGAAAGAACAACACTCGTAGGAGCTATATGTATAAGTATAAATGGCAAATGAAGAGGGTCATCAGTATCAGAAGACACGAACTAGCATAAAAAAAAGGTATGGAGTATTTTCAAAGAATGTAACGTTGGAAGCGATAAAGGAAAAACTGAAGCATTGGTATCTTTTTTGCAAACGAGAGTATTCAAGAGAAACACATTTCAAAGCTTTGAGGTCTAGTTTATCTTTGCCAAGCCATTAATGATGAACAAAACGGACACATCCAAATATATGAGGAATACTAACAGGGGAAAAGAATAACAAAAAGAAATTTTACCACAAAGATATAAAATGACATATGATCGATAAGAAAACATGTGTTGAATTTCACAAGCAGTTTCAACGTGTTGGATTTTTTTCTCTCAGCTACTCCATTTCGTTGAGATGTGCATGGGCAAGAGGATTTGGTGGAGTATACCTGCTGCATGTAACTAGTGATTGAGTTAAAGAATACTCCATTGATGTAAGCAGGAAAATGATTCTGAATTTTAGCACGAAAGATAGAAAATAAAGCTGAATGATTTTTCATTTAATATAATGAAGTCATTTGAGAGATACTTGATACAACTAGGACCACAAACATCTATATGGACAGCGTAAAAGGTTTATCAACTTGTTTACCAACTAAAGAAAAATAGGGAACATGATTGGCTTTTCCTATGCTGACAGTACTTGTATTCTAAAGTAGAGATTGAACCAAGACATGGAACTAACTTCTTGAGATTCTCCAAGGTGGATGACCCAAGCGACCATGAATTGGAAGAGAAGAAGTTGAAACAGGACTAAGCAATTGATGATTGTGATCCATCAAAATAGTACGTTCCATTTGATGCACGCCCTTCTCTAATTGTCTTCTTGATCTTCAAATCCTAGATAATGACATGATCAGGAAATAAACAAACAGGACAAACTAATTGTTTGGTCACTTCACTCAAACATAAGATCAAATGGAAAGATCGGAACAAAGCATAAAGGTAAAGTAAGAGAAGGCCAAGGTCAAGTTGATCCAAGTCCAACACTTTTAATGGTGGTGGTAGATCCATCATCAACGGTGAACTTATTTATGATGTGAAACTAGAGGAGACATTTGATCAAAATTGGCTATTTTACCTGAAATGTGGTTGGTACCGAAGTCCAACACCTATGACTGATTTCTAGAAAAGACGAATACCAAGATGTTGGGTTGCCTCGATGAATGACATGCGATAGGAGGAAAAGCGGCCTGTTGTGCGGACTAAGACTTAGGAACTTAGTGTACTCTTCCTAAGATGAGGTAATAGACAACATGAGAGAATAAATTTGACACTTCAAGTTCCATGGAGTCGAAGAACAAATGCAGTAATTGTGCATCTTCAGCATGCCAATTTTCTATCTGGCTTTGGTCAGTAGGAGGATTTGTATTTTCTCCTTAGAGGTTGACACACTTCATGACTTGATTACACGATTTTAATGAAACAATAACAGAAACTATTGTAGACCTTGTTAACGTTGCACTACAACATACAACAAGCTAACTAGATGAAGGAACTCAACTTCTAATCACTATTGACATTAAAGTAGGCCAGAAATCTGTTCAGGACAAAAGTACGATCAGACCCATTGCCGACACCTCCCTAGTGTTTCCATAGGGAGTGTTTCTATAGGGATGGAAGGTTATATTGGTGGCAGTAGAAGATGAGAATTGGAGTGAGGGTTGGTTACTACTTTGATATCATGTTAGATAACATAAGAGAGAGAAACTGAAGGCTTGAGTGAATCATAAGACACTCATGACCTTTATACATAATAAGTGAACAAAAATACAAGGAAGTGAATTATAGGATTGATATCTAGGTAATAAATAAAAAATCTACTTTCCTAGTCTATAATGTCTTAACATCTTTTACCTATGTATAGACACACTGAATCTGTTTGAGAGGGAGAGAGAGGGAGAGGGAGAGGGAGAGGGAGAGATCTCAGTTATAAATAGTTTCGTTTGCACATTCAGATGAAAAGGATCACATTACTTGCCACATGCAGCAAACAGCCAATAATGTTGCGAAGGAAGAAAAAAAGAAAATAGAGGAAATATTCCAACAGTAACCATGACCTATAACAAGGGTTATCTATTAAAAAAAATAATAGAGGGCTATAATTGTTCAAGTTGCACAGTTAATTACCTGTTCCACATAATCTACCCCAGTACTCATCACTACTACGATTTGCATGCTTTGCCAATGCCCTAGCACCATGGCTTAAGGTACTTCCTTTGACCTGGAGAGCAACAATGTATAGACCACAAACATTAAAATTATTTCAATGGCATCATGTTTAACTGAGTCTTATTACTTAACCTATCAGAATTTATTAAAGTGGATGAATGGCAAAAACATATGAAAGATTGCTCCACAATATATTGAGAAACATGCCATCACTGTTGTGCATAAAATGTTCATGTTGGCCTTAAGAAATCATGCATCAGTAAGGACTCATAATGAAAACATATGAAAGATTGCACACACTTGATTGCACATAAAACAGTCCTTCAGATCCAACCATCAACTCCTGGGCCTAGCTTCACAAGATCTTGAAAAAGCGAAATGGCAAATATCAACTAAACCTGAAGATCATTACAATGACCAGATAGAAGGGCATAAAGGCAGTTACATTTGGTTTACATGGAAGCATGAATGATGATTGAATAATAGATTTTGATGGGGGAAATGCATCCAGAATTGTCCCAACAGTGCGTGCGAGACCCAACAGGGTTTGAACACCTTCATAGCTTAAACCCTGCATTTACCAAATATAGTTTAGTTTCAGCATTTTTTGCAGGTGAAAAATAAGGAATTAGTTAGAGCGGACATGTGTTAGGTCAGGTTTATTCAAAGATGATTTATGTTATGTGCACATGCACCCAAGCATTATCAACAAAACTCAAGCTGCTAAAGATATATTCCAGCTCCAGATGGAAAAGATCCCGCTTATCTATCAGACAACTACAGAATGTGGTTAACACAGAGACATCTCCATTTAGGCTAGTTGAACTAATGCAGCATCATCACAAGCAAAAGAAAGGGCGAAAAAAGAGCAGGGACGAGAATGAGAGGAAAAGAGACAGTTAAAAAATTTGAAATCTAGAGGTATATGAGGGAGGAGAACAACAAAAGTTCAAACAAAATAGCTAAAAACAATCTTGACTTATAGTAATAAAACAGAAACACACACACAAATAATCAGCCAAGTATTTGTGTGTCAAAGAAACCAACAGGGTAGCCTATTTGAAATCCAAAATATGCCTGAACCCACCCCCAAGAAAAAGGTATCTTGAATCTTGACCAGATGTGCCAGCATTTAGGTCTATGCACATAATGGTGATCTGCCATCAGAAAAGTAGCATGTACTCTTGAACACACCCAGTGAGTACATCCATTAAACTGAATCAGATTTCTGAATGTAGTTCGAAATCCAAAAAAAGCTCTACCATGATGTGATTGGTATATTGCAACATCTAACTGTAGCAGTCAGTCAATCTTTCTTTTTCAACATACATTCAAGAGGTCATAGAAAACTAAGGGGTTGAAGAGAATTCTTTTACTTTTCTAAATCAGCATTTTTTTTTTACTGGCTTCAAGAAAAACCTTTTGATACTTGATCTTTTCAACCTCACTGTTTCTCTTTCCACAGAATATTGGCAGGTAAATCAATAGACTAAAAGCTATTGAACTAGATAATCAAGCAGCCAATTTTGGTTTCAGGGCGATATTCTAGTTATCATGAACAAAAAAAAAATCAAACTTAAAGAGATCTGCCCAACTGATAGAAAACAAAGATACTGGAATAGCTAACCAATACAATCAACAGAAAATCTGATCATATGTTGTTAGTTGAATGGTAACTTACAGAAAGTATATTTGCCAAAGATACAGAAGGCTGTGTTGCCACTTTGGAAACAACAATTGCGAGGACACCGTTGGATCTTTCCTTCTCCACAGAATAGAGGTTCCTATATACTTGTACCCCTGTAAAAGCCCAATGCTATATGTCATTGATTATAATTTACAAGTTCAAATTATCACGTCCAATGACAGAAGCATGCAAACATCCTGCAGTTGTTTTTAAAAAGGAGATCGGTGAAAAGAAACATGGATTACTACTATAAGTAGAAACATTCTATACAAGAAGTGAAACAGTGACATGTGGAAGGAAACAAACATATACTGAAAAGTAACGGAATAGACCACACAATCATGAAGGATCCAACATTTTTAGCCTCATCAAATAATACTAGTAGTTCTTGTTTTATTTTAAATCAGTAGCTAAATAAACAACAAAATTTTCCAGCACAACTCCTACTCAAAGTAGTATTTCTTCTCCTCAGAATTTGGTATCACTTTCATTTTTCCATTTCATGCTTTATGTTTCTGCATATTCAGTTTTCAATTCACTTTCATGTTTCCAAGTTCATGAAACAATTTGATTCAGCTAGAATGTGATGGGTCATTAGTAGAGCCAATGCATCTTCAAATTCTGAAAAGTTGTTTCCAACAGCACTGGAACTAAACTTTCATAGTTGTTAAAAACAGGAAACAAAAACAGCATACCAAAATCACTTTCTGTTTTATTTGTAAATGAACTGATAATGCAAACCATAAACAAAAATGTGTAACCAAACAACACCTGATTTTCAAAAGCTTATTCCAACATGCAGGCAGCAGAAATCATAGCAATAAGCAACGAACTTTATATTGAGGTTCTACCAGCCACTCAAACCAATATCATGCAAAAGAAATTACTCTAGGAAGCTTATATTATGGACCAAGAACATTTAAACAAAGGGAAAAGAAAAGAAAGAAATTGGGGCAAATGACTGCTCTGCACGCACAATCAGCTGTGATTTCCCCTACCTTCTTCAACAGATTTAATCCCTGGAAGAACCTGAGGAAGACTCTCTGCCTCTAACATTTCAGAAAATGAAGAATAATGACGAACATCCTGCATATCATTGACATCACAATGATCCAAGGCACCTAATGGAAAAAACAAAGGTAAAAACACACGAGCACTGAAATACCTGGACTTCAAGCAACAGATATTTGTTAAGGAGAACCAAGCAACCATGTGAAAGCCTTAACCAAATAATAACATTAGTTTGTGTGTAAGAGAAGTTTACTGACCCAAAAAAGAAGGGGGGGAAAACAGCATGATCAAACAAAGGTAGGTTGGACTATAATATGAATCAAATGTAAAATTCATCTCAACTAATCAACTAATCCTTAATCCAATTAATTGGGTTGGCCAAATGAATCCTGCATCCCCATTCCACTTGGTTTCAGACAAGTTCTTCCGGAAGTTCTAAAAGAGACAAGTTCTTCATCACTGATTCTACCCAATTGTGCTGAGGCCTACACTTGCGTTTTTCCTCACTTCTATATCAAGCCTATCGCTCTGGTGTACTGGTGTATCCATTAGCCTACGTTGGATACACATAGATCATCACACTCTTTAAGAAATTCTGGACAATTTTAAGAATGGAATTGCTATACTTAGTAGCAACTGATGATGGGAGCTCAAACATCAAATTGCCAAATCACAGGTGTTCATTCTTTATCACAAGAAAAAGCTGACAAGAATAAACAGATTTTGTTGGGAAGCATGTGAGACACTCAGAAAAGGAAAAGAGAGGGAAAACGGAACATGAAAAATTGCAGATAAGTCATACCCATTGTAATCACCAACAGCACATCTTCCCTCGACTATTTTGAGGCCATCTGCATGTAGAATATATTTGACATGAGTAAGCCTGTATCAATTGGATTAGCCAAGAAAATAAATACAATGACAGCCTAACAACGGAAAGAGCATTAACAACACAGCCAATTAGCCAAATCACACACCTACCTCTGATCATCGAAATGAAGGGCTCTTGTACGTTAAGCTCCAACGACACTTTCTTCATGCTCTATTAGAAAATAAAACTATTAAGAAGAACTCTAAAACAGAACTTCGGAAGAAAAGAGAACACCAAATTCAAAACTAACATCTACTAATTCGTCTCCCTTATATACAATCAGCTTATTCCAGTCTTCTTTTTGCTTCACCGAGGCCTCTTCAAGAACCAGCGCCACTTTCTTCTGCCTTGATGTTATTGCCTCAGAGGCAAAAGACCGGTACAGAGCCAGCGCAAGGGTTCGACACAGAGGATATGAAGGGACTCCATTAACAGACTCTGCAACATTATAGTCCATGAAAATAGTCAAAATTTTCGCCATTTTCTCAGAAAGCGAACACAGTGAAAGAAGATCCAAAACTAATCATCAGCGAACCGTCGTCGTGAGAAATGGCGTTGCAGTCGCTTGGATCGAGTCTGAGGAGATTGGAGCAGAATTCCGGGGAGAGACCTAAATCGTGACCTAGGGTTTGATCGATGTGAGATTGGAGCGTGAACTTCAGTAGCTCAATTATGCACCCTCTAAGTCTCTCCATCTCTCTGGTCCGAACGTCTCCTCACTTGGTGGAGATCGTTTCGCTTTCCTGTTTGCGCGGGCTTAAAAGCGGAAACTCGCTATTACCACCCGAGATCGCTCGGGGAATACACGTAACACCCAAATCTTTTAGACTTAACATTTCACTCCTTTTGAGGATCATAGGTCAATGGCCCACTCATAGGGTTAAAAACTAGCCAAGCCAAGCAGTAGGCTGATCATGTTCGGCTTGAATAATTTATTGAGTTTGATATTTTGTTCATATTTGAATTGAAAATAATATGACTAAGCTGTGAACAAGCTTTTATTTTATCAAGCTTGAGTTGTTCGCTTAAATTAAGAAAAATCTAAAATTAGACCGAATCTAGTTGAGTAGTAGGTAAATTGAACTCTGTTTGAATTGTATATTGAGCTTTAAATTTTATTCAAACTTGACATAATAATTTTTCAAATAAGTCATGAACAAGCTTTAAATCGAGCCAAGCTTAAGCTGCTTGTTCATTTTTCACCCTTACAGGCTTAAGGGTGTAAGAGGGCCGGGCCAAGCTAGGGCCCATATAAGGCTCGAGCTCAACCCTTTAGCTAAATGGTACTACTCAGGCTCAAGCTTGAATTACTCGAGCCCAATTTTTCAGGCTCGAACTTGGCCCAAAGACTTGCCAGACTTGAATGGCACATATGAACCTTTCATACTAGAATTACAACTCGATGAAAGATGGGGACTAAATATGTAATTACAACTCGATGAAAGATGGGGACTAAATATGTAATTTTTCACATAGACAATCTGATAAGGAAAAAATTACAAAAGCCTATCCCAAACTTTATAATCTTTTGCTGTTATGCCCCCATTTTGTAAACTTAATAAAAGAGTCTCCATCTTCCTTTCTCAGCTACTATCGTCCTCTGTCAACTATCACGTTGATCTCAAACACAACAACTGTGATCGAAAGATCTAACTCACGAGAGATTACTTCGTTCGGTCTTATTTTTGTCACTAATCCACCCGTTTTGCTTTTCTTACCAAGGTGCCTATATGACTATATCATAAACTAGATCAGGGTGAAGTCCGAACTAGGCTAGATGAGGTTGAGGTGAGTTTGACCATGGCGTGGTGGGCTAAGCCGCTGAGGTTGAGGCGAGGTCGGCCAACGAGGTGGGTTGAGGTTACGGCGAAGTTTGGCATTGAGGTAAAGTCGTTAAAGGTAGGTCGAGAATGGCAAGTTGATGTGAGATCGGCAATGGCGAGGTGGCGTGAGGTAGGTGGCAAGGGGGAATCAAACATGAAGGGCCTGGGATTTCTTTTTGGGCTGAGCTTAGATAAGGATAGAGTCATTTTATTTTTCATGGACTCAGGGAATTGGGCCTAGATTGATAATATGTAAAGACTCGATTAGGCCCTATACAAATTAGGGCCAAGTATAACTAGGCCCAGTCCAGGCTCTGCTTGTTTATGTATCGAGCTTAAAAATAAGTTTGAGCTCAGGTAGCTCAATAAAAGCCTTACCTGTTTACACCCCTACCTACAGGCCGCTTGTCACTATGATGGTATGACCAAAGGTTTACCGTTTACATTAAAATTATCCTCCTTAAGCGGTCGTCTCGTCTGCATATCTTACAAACTAACATATCCATTATCTTCAATAAAGAAAAGATATGAAAACAATAACTCTCCACAGGATTGCAGGTTACTTTTCTACATTAACTTGTACGTATTTAGGATCCCTTTGGGCTACGGTCATCGAAAGCTTAGCAGCAATACAAATGATCAAAAATAGTTTTACGCAGAGCAAAAGCCCTGCAGCTGCTCTAATGGCAGGCAGTCCCAAATTCCAACACTAGTAAATGTTCTTCGTCTGGCAGCTCTTCAGACTCCACTCTGGATAAACCTGAAAAAAGTTCTCAACAGAGGTTATGAGAAATTCCCCAAGTTTCCACTATCTTTGATTACCGGATGGTAGTCCCTAGGCTTAATACCTTCAGAAACTGTCAAACAAGCGTGTTAACCCGTTATTTTTCATCCTCACAGCTTACTGAGCTCGTCTCTGAAAATGTTTTTAAATTTTGAAAAGTGAGAATTTTATTCATCTGAGTAAGCAATCCAATCAGAAAGTAGATTATACAGAAAGGAAAAAGGTCCCCCTTTTGTGTCACATTCATGAAGTTAAAGAACTAATCAGTTTAAACAAGTTAGACATATGTATAAACATGGCTCCAAGCTCCAAGCCTCCAACCTTCATAAAGTAACATGTAAAATCACATTCACGTCACAGTAAAACCTATGAGTTCGAGGCAGAATTAACAATTTAATCTGTCAAACACTTTGAAATTGGAAAAAAAATACAGGGTTCAGGAATACTTCTGCTGAAGCTAGAAGGAGATTCAGCACTGATTATGGATCAAGGTTAACAGGACTCCACAGAATCTCACCTTCTACCAGCTGTCAAGGATTCTTATTTCTATGTCTAATGAGAAACTTAGTTGAGAAGAATTTTTGGTTCTCTTCTCAAGATCACATGGCCAGCTAAGAGATTTTGGTTTAGTTGTCAGCAAGGGATGTTTTGTGGCAAAAAGCCAGCACATGACGGCCAGTAACAGCCATTTAAGCTAAAGACAATAGACAGTCTTGCCTTTTTCACTAGCTTATCTCATAAAAGTAAACCTGGCAAAATTAGAATTAAAATTATGAATGTTAGGAAATAAAGCAGATAACAGATTAAAATAAAGAACAAATCACTCCCTCCCGTTTACTATAGCAGGAAAAAACATGACAATGCCAATTTCAGAGCTATCTATAGAATTTATCTCTGTTGAATCAATTCAAAAATTTAGGTTAATTTGCTCATCACAAACATAGGTTACAAGGATGGTCTTCCATTTTCATTTGGCTTGGAAGCATACAAGCACCGGAACAACTTACCACCCAAAAGACTTTCAACTCCTTTGCAACCCAATCTCTGCATAAAGAAAAATAAACACATTAAGAGTCAAGCAATCAAGCATACTGAGAGGCTTCCAGGAAGAGATAATCTGCACAATGCAAAGGCAGCAGTTTGAATTATTCTTAATCATCTTCCCCAAGAAACTCTTATTTTCTCTCCAGTGAATGTATCTTGATTCCACAACTTGGTCTGGATTGCATGGTGGTGCAAGAAAATCATGGTCTAATAGGGTACTTGATTATCAACAAAAATAAATCAACAAATATATTTATGTATATGCTTATTCATTCATGTGGCAAGCAAGCTACTTACAGACAGTATATTTGCCAAGTGCAAGTAGGGTTGATTTGCCAACTTTGTCACATGCATTGCAAGGACACCATTGGACATTTCTTTGTCTTCTGTATAAAAGTTCCTGTAGACTTGAACACCTGAAAGTATGAAGCTCAGGTGATTTTCAGGCCATCATTTGATTAACAGCACACTCCAGATTCATGCTAAAAAAATTCAAAATTTTACTCTTAAACATGCTGGCTTATAAACCAATAGTATATTAATGCACTTCAGACTTATTTTCACTTTTAAAGGCTGAACCAACTTCTTACCTTCTTCCAGGCTTTCAACACTAGGAAGGACCTTTGTAAGACCCTCTGCTTTTAACATCTCCAGAAATGAGTCATAATGACAGATATTCTACCAACTAAAATCATCATATATATATTTATGTATGTATGTATGTATATGTATAAGAAAAAAGAAAAATAAGAGCGTGCTGAAGGAACAGAAAAGCACTCCATATTATTACTTGAACCTCCATGACCAAAGATTTGTTGAAGAGGATGAGAGAGCCAGGTGAAATCCTGAACGAGAGCAGTGAAAACTATTGAGGACATCTATTACTACTACGAGCTGATTTATAGTTCTTAGTTCAAAGGATAAGCCTGAAAACAAGGGAAAATAAAAGAAGAAAGGGCAACCCAGCAGCTCAGAGCCTGTATCATCAAACTCACAAGGTAATTTACTATTTATAGTAAGCCGTACCTGTTGTAGTCACTAACAGCACATCGTCCTTCGATTGTCTTAAGGCCCTCTGTACAGTAAAAATGAAGCAATACAAGCATCAGAAGGCAAATTCTATATGATTAAAAATATAGTCTCGTGCGTATGAAAATTGAACAATAAGAACATCTCTATATCGGTTCAGAATTTAATTAGATAACTCTACCAACTTCTAATTATATATGTCAAGAACGTTGCTGCTAAACATAAGAGGGCCAGAAGAAAATCAGAAGACATCAATAGGCATATTATATAGCACAAGGCACAACACAAGATTCGCACCTTTTAATTGTTTAAAGAAAGGCTCCTGAACATGAAGTTCAAAGGTTACGGTCTTCAATATCTGCGGAATTAGTAAGCTTTGTATAAGAAACATTAGTTCATAGTAGAACTCTAGAGAATGAAAAACCGGAGACAGATCACCCCAAAAACACATACGTTTTCTAATTCAGATCCGCTCAGATGAACAGCTTCCTTCCAGTCTAATCGGTGGAGCAAGTCAACATCTCCACCGGAAAGGCCCAAGCTGTCTTGCATTGCCTGAACTTGTCTGGAAGCTATCGACTCGTATAACGCCACTGCTAGACGGCTGTACCGAGGACACTGAGACGCACCAATTGAATCTGCATCGTTTCAGAAAGACTAAGGCTCTTGTTCGAGATATATAAGGCAATAAAATTAGCATTCCCATCGTTTCAGCAATTGAGAGGCGGATCACGATGTAGCAGTAATTGATCTGGTACCAGAATGATGCGAAATAGGTTGAAGGAGAGATGAGCTAAATTGGATGGAGAGGCGGAGATCAAGGTTCCCGTCGATGTGAGAGCGAAGGGTGAAGTTGAGTAGCTCTTCGATGCAATCTCGCAGCTGAACTGGGCCCTTTCCTGGTGACGACGGCGCCTCCATCGTCCCCTTCATTCACTATGCCCAGCCCAGCTCAAATTAAGCTTGTGTTCGGATAGAAGGGAGCCCAGGGAAGGGGGGAGGGCGCGTACCTTCCTTTCGGTGTTTGAATAATAAAACGGGTTGAGTGGTTAAGAAGGATACGCTTCTCCCCCGCATCTCTCACTCCCTCGTTAGCTGATTTTGGTAATCCGCCAAATCGGATGGAAACAAATGATAGGGTCACCAACTAAATCGTCAATTTTTTTTTTGTCACGATATTGCCCTTTTATTAACCTTCTACAATCTTCATCCGATTAGTACTTCTGGTGAAGAACCACATGAAGAACCAAAGTCTTGACTTCATCAGTGTTGACAATTGATGGCAGCTTATTCTTATAGTTTTTGAAGGCCTAAATGCATTTTTTATCCCGAAACTCATATGGCTTTGACACTTTACCTCTTGTACTATGACTTGGTTCAACTCGCCCCCTGAATTTACGAAAATGGGACACTTTACCTCTTATGTGTCACGTGCTCATCAAGTGACATGTTTAAAACAAACACCGTTTATCACTGTTTCTCACTTTCTTGGAATTCATCATTAGGGATGGTGGTTCTGCTCAGGTTTGGTTCCCTTGTTTTTTTGTTCAAAAGCTTTGCGTCTTGAATTCCGGTTTGGGTCCTCCAATTCCAAATCCTAATGGCGTTTTGTCGAGTCAATCTTGGCACTCCATTAACTAGTTCCTGTTACAAGTCATTTTCCATAAGTCATTAACTAGTACCCTTGTTTGACCAACAACTCCTCTATTGCTTCTACTGTCTTCATCCTTTACTTCACCAACTTGGATCTTTGATGCCACCTCTAGGGATTCAATACGTTCATCACAGATTTCGATGGGATCAAGTTGATCAAATGGTTGATGGGAAAACCCAATGGGAAAATATGTAAGGGAGGGACCATTTCTTGATCACCAGGAGGATTTCTAAAGATTTCTGGTGGAGCATCGAAAAGAACTCTGACTAGGGTAGCAACTTCTGTATCTTGCCTGAACCCACCTACATCTTAATGCTGACCATTGAGAACAGTTCCTTGAATGACGCCTTCACCATCCCTTACTTAACATACTTCAAGAATAGCCTCACCCTCACTTGTTTGTTCACCAACTCGACGAGGTCAAAAAGAAGAGGGTCAATAAACAACATATGTTTTATATTTATCACGTGATAAGCGTGTGATGTATAAAGGGTAAAGTGTTCCATTTTCATAAGTTCAAGGGGGGAGTTTGACCAAGCCATAGTACAGGGGGTAAAACATCTTGGTCACATGAGTTCAAGGATATACCAAAAGCGCCCTTAGGCCGTTTTTGAAAGGTAGAAAAAGATAAGTTGCCCACCCATTTTGGGTTATATTGCAGATCACTCACTGTTGTTTTTCCTTTTTGCAAGTTAAATTGGTCATCCAATTTTTTTTAAGGGATATTGGCTTGTAATGATTGTGACGAATGACAAATTAGCCATTAGTGAAACTAAAAACCAAAATATATCGTTATCTTATGGAATATTCCATGAAATATGATGATGACATGATTAATTAAAATGGTAATTTATAAGTTCATCCTTTAACAATATGCTATTATGCACACCATTCTCTAAACTAAAAAATAAAGCATAAGAATCATCTTCTTTTCACAACCAATCACCTTGTTGCCTTCCCCCAGTCATGTTTTTTTTGGATTCTACTTCAAGTCATGTTTTTTAGATTCTACTACATGTTTAAATGATAATCCAACCAAATTCAAAACCAAACAAGTCCAACTCCTTTAAGTAAGAACCCCAAATTTTCCCGTTAAGAACAAATATAGGGAAATAAACAATTTTTGCAATGATTACAAAATATGATTATAATTCCCATGATCATCACCACCACCATAATAAAGGCGCCAAACATCCCTTGATGGGATAGTCTTAGTCCACCCATGGGCAGTTTAAGGTTAACTTCATTTACATAGTCTGACTCTATTTCCCAAATATTGTCTCTAATCTAACAATAGAATAGTCTTCATCCTCAAATTAAAATGTTTCAGTGTTGTTGGTGGTAGTGCCGTTCTACTCGTTGAATTAGCCAATATACCCAAAATAAAATACTCACTCAGATGAATTAGCCTCAAATGTATAACAAGAGAACCTTTTCATTAGAATTCAACTTCGATCATCAAAAATAGCCTCTAATTACGACATATGCAGCTTAATTGGTCAAAGCCACGAGCTGAACCACTGACGGTGTGTCAAGTCCCCTTGACCCGCTATATCTAGGCACAACTAAAATGTTCAATTTTGATTTAGAAGAATCTTAAAATTGCATCCAAAAGAGGAACTAAAATTGCATTCAAACCGAGGTTGGTGTTGTGAACGATAGTACTAGTGACAATGACCATCCCATCACCAACATTGGGGGAGGATGAGCTCAAAGATGCCGATGCAGTGGATGAGAGCGGTGATAAAAGTAATGTCAATTGTCAATATATGCTGATAATGTAACATTAATAGACGATTTAAATGTAAAAAAAAAATTAGTGACTGATACACTTATAGTGTAAACTTGAATGTATAATTTTCACCTTTTATCCTAGATTATTCATGTGAAAAACCCTTAATTGATGTACTTATATGTAAAAGTGTTTTAAGATACCAGCACATGTTAAATAAAGTTAAATCAAAATACTTATATGAGTACAATAACAAGACTATATCATATGGGAAAAAAAGGGTGATCTCCACTAAGATAACTAAATGATTGTATTTCAAGGCTATTTAAAGCAGATTTTTTTTATCAAGCTTTCCTTAAAACGAGTGTATTGTCTGCTTTAACTTAAACTATGTAACACGATTACATCAATTGATGTTTTTCTGAAGTAAAAAAATAAAAATAATAATGAAAACAAAAATATCTTCTCTTTCATTTGTTATATTCTAAACGAAATCTCTATATTAGTTTTTTTTTTCAAAATTAAGCAAAAGGTTGTTTCTAATTTAATTTGAAGGAAGAACCCTGTTGGAAACAATGATCTTTCAAACTTACAAATGTTTTGATTAGAAGTATGATATTAAGTAGTTATTTTAAATACTGTTTGCTTAATATTTTTCAAAATAGTCTGAAAACATCTGATGAAACATAAGTTTTATGTTATTTATAATGATAAAAAACAGAAGAAGATAAAAGAATGTATAATCAAATATAACTCCAAAGAGAATATTTTTAGAATTGAAGTTTTATTTTATTTTTTTGGTTTTAAATGCAATGGTAAATGAATTTTGAAATAATTCATTCTCAGTAAAAAATCATTCTCATTAAAAAAAATAAATGAAATTTGAATAATGCTTTTTATTTAAAAGTTAATTAAATGAAATTTTAAGAAAAGGCTGCAGTGTATTCATTGTCCCAAATGGTAATTGACCGCTTCCGGTTGTGCATTCCGTGACCCAACCCATTAACGACCCATAATCAGCAACTCTAATTGGATGATTTCCCGAAACTGAGCCCAAAACCCCATTTTTCTTGTACCGACTCGCTCCAGTCCTCGGTTCTCCGGAGCTTCGCTCGCTCGCCGCTCCCTCTCTCAAAAACCCTAGACCATCTCCTACGGCTTGCTTCAGCGATTCATTTTCTTCTCCGTCCTTCCAGCGCATCGCATGGTAACCTCGCTTCCTCTTGGTCGCGTCGAGCTAGGCGGAGCTTTCCCTATAAAGCCGCCTCCGGGGAGGTAATTTCCAAAACTTCGTCCTCGTTGTCTTCTTTTTTCTCTCCCTCATTCAATTCTATGCATGACCCATCAAATCTGTGTACTTTTAATTAACCTATGGATTAAGAACTGAAAATGTTTGGGGGCTCCCATGGTTTATTTCCTCCGTTTATTGCTTTCTTCTGTATGGGTTTTAATTCAGGCATTTGAGGATCGACTGGTATAGTTAATTAGGGGAGAAATGGAAGGCTTTAATATGTTGAGTTAGGAAGGAGCCTTTGCGCGTCTTCTCTCTCGTTCAAGATTTGCCTGTGTTTTATGTCGAATAATTTTTTTTCCTTCAGTCGATTGTTTTTTTCCTGGACATTTAGGCTGTTTTATATGAATTCTGGACGTTGAAAATATGTGGTGGCTGAAGGTTGTTATTTCTATTGCAGTTCGCAGAACCTTTTCTTTTCAAAGGGAGCATATTTTTGTGGGATTAGCATCTGTTAGAGCAATGGTTTCCCATATGAGCATTCGGCTCATATCCTACTCTCAAGAGCTTGTAAATGGTCAGCCAGTCTATGTTACTTCAAATTGCCTTCCTATTAAAGCTTTGAAGTATGAGCCTGCTGGCCATGCTTTCCATGCTGCTGCTCTTAAACTCCTTGGTTGCGATGAAGAAGAGAATGCAGAAGCCAATGATCAGAAGGTATCTGCTGATAAGGAACAAACTTATCTCCCATCTTCTGACTCTTACAGCAGTAAAGGAAAGAAGAAAGCTGGTGCTGAAGGGAAGCAACAAGATCACTATGCACTGCTGGGTTTGAGCCATTTAAGGTATCTTGCCACTGAGGACCAGATAAGAAGAAGTTATCGTGAGGCTGCCTTGAAGCATCATCCTGACAAACTTGCTGCTCTTCTTCTTGCCGAGGAAACTGAAGCTGCTAAACAAGCAAAGAAGGATGAAATAGAGTCTCATTTTAAGGCCATCCAAGAAGCTTATGAGGTTTTAATCGATCCTGTAAAGAGAAGACTTTATGATTCTACTGATGAGTTTGATGATGATATTCCTGCTGACTGTGCTCCACAAGACTTCTTCAAGGTGTTTGGTCCTGCCTTTTTGAGAAATGGACGGTGGTCTGTTACTCAACCTATTCCTCAGTTAGGTGATGAGAATTCTTCATTAAAAGATGTTGATGATTTTTATAATTTTTGGTACACCTTCAAGAGCTGGAGAGAATTCCCGCATGCGGATGAATATGATCTTGAACAAGCTGAGTCTCGTGACCACAAAAGGTGGATGGAGAGACAGAATGCAAAACTTTCTGAGAAGGCCAGGAAAGAAGAATATGCTCGGATACGTGCCCTTGTCGACAATGCTTACAGAAGAGACCCAAGAATACTTAGGAGAAAGGAAGAGGAAAAAGCTGAGAAGAAAAGGAAAAAGGAGGCCAAGCTTAATGCTAAGAAATTACAGGAAGAAGAGGCTGCCAGGGCTGCTGAGGAGGCAAGAAAGCGGAAAGAAGAGGAGGAAAAGCAAGCTGCTGAAGCTGCTTTACAGCAGAAAAAGATGAAAGAGCGAGAGAAGAAGCTCCTAAGGAAAGAGAGGACCCGTCTCCGAACACTCTCTGCCTCTGTTGTAGCTGGCAACTTGCTCGATCTTTCAGAGGAAAATGTAGAATCTCTCTGCATGTCACTTGATACTGAGCAGCTAAAACACTTATGTGATAGATTGGATGGTGAAGGAGATTTAGAGAAAGCAAGGTCTCTGAAAGAGACATTGGGATGTGATGGCAATTCAGAGGAAAAGATTCAAGATGAAGGAAAGGGCGCACATAAAAATGGTCATGTGGAGAGTAATGGGCTTGCTCCATCAAGCCAGTCTAACATGGAGAAATCCTGGAGCAAAGAAGAGATTGAGCTTTTGAGGAAAGGTATGCAAAAGTATCCCAAAGGAACTCCACAGAGGTGGGAGGTCATATCAGAATATCTTGGTACAAGAAGATCTGTGGAAGAAATCCTGAAGGCAACCAAGACAGTCCTCCTCCAGAAGCCCGATTCTGCAAAAGCTTTTGACTCTTTTCTTGAAAAGAGGAAACCTGCACCTTCTATTGCATCTCCTCTTACAACCAGAGCGGAAGTAGAAGGGATGCAACAATTTCCTGGACCTGAAAGCAGTACTGTAAAGATGTTGGATGCCAGTGGCTCTTCTAGTGGAAGTGCTGGTAAATCTAATAATGCGGTGCATCAGAATGGTAATTCAAGTTCAGATGATGTGTGGTCTGCTGTGCAAGAGAGGGCACTGGTTCAAGCTCTCAAGACATTCCCAAAGGAGACAAGTCAGCGTTGGGAGCGAGTAGCAGCTGCAGTTCCTGGGAAGACAGTGAACCAGTGCAAGAAGAAATTTGCATTGCTCAAGGAGAACTTCAGAAACAAAAAGAGTTCCACCTAGGTTGTCTGGTTGGCAGAGGTTCGGAGAAATTAACCTTATAGCTAGAATACAATCCTGGAGAGCTAGCAGATATGAGTGAGATAGTTTTCTTTCTAAATTAAAATTTTTTGTTCCCTCCATATTATTATACCCCATCTTTCTGCTCTGAGTTGTAGCATTTCTCATCGAGCTATTTTACATATCTCCCGTGTTACGTGTTCCTGGGGATTTAGCTCTAACGCTTGATGGGTTGAAATGCAAAACTTTTTCACTTGTCCTATTGGTCAAACTATGAGGGAAGAAAAAAATTTGATAATTTGCTTCAATTGGAGCAAATTTCCTCGTTATTTCGTACTGCGCTTTTTTTTTTTTTTTTTAATAAATGTAAGGAACACCACTGTTGTTATATGTAGCGTGCGGAGGGGTGTAAAGGTTTAACCTTTACCTGAAACATGACCCGAAATCTAATCTAACTTTTTGCATTAGGATCGGATCAGAAGAGAAAATTAACGCAATTTGGATTGACCTGAACCTGAACAGTTTCTACGATGTAAAAATCAGGTTGGTTTGAGGTTAAACTTGATTAATCTGATTAAATCCGGAACTCCCACTTTCTCAACTCATTTTCATTCCTAGCCTAATTCTATCCTAGCCCAACCCATATACTTACATTATAAATACCTAAGTCATAATATCCCAAACCCTAATCTTCCATTAATCATCAGCCGCCAACCACACCCCCTACCCTCACTGCTGCCTGCCACCATTCACCATCTGCCATCACTGTCGCTATTCACCGTCTACTGTCACTGTCGTAGTTGCCCGTTGCCATTTTTCATCGTTCTTTGTTCTTTTTTTGCAGTTCACACTATCGTTTTGCCGTCGTCCGCTATCTCCCTTCCTCGCTTCATTGCCCCTCGCCTCTGTCCTTCTTCGTCCGTTGTTTGATTTCGTTTGTCATCCGTTTGTCGTCCTTTCCTTGCTACTATGCCGCCCTCTTGGTTGCATTGCTGCCCCACCCTCCTAGTTATGTCTCCTTCCCGCGATCCTCGCTCGTCGCATCGTCCTCTGCCACCTCTGGTTTAGCCCTTCGCATCGTTCTCCATCATTGTCCTCGCTTGTGAAAAGCAGAGGAAATGGTTGTCGACAGTGGGTATAGGGTAAATCCAACTCAACCCTATCCTAACCCTATATTTTCGGGTCAGGGTTTGTTCGGGTTCTTTCCTCAATTTGGATTGGTTCAAGCAGGCATTTTCATATTGTGAAAAGGCCCATTAATTTCGGGTTTTGGCCTGAATTTGACAAAAGCCCGAAAACTTTCACCCCTAAACATGTAGGTACAATTGGAAATTGGCGTTTCCGCGCAAGCACATGGATTTTCGTTTAAAATTGCACTACTTTTGAACAATATTCTCAAGAGCTGTAATTATATGATGAAAATACACTAATCATATGGGGTAAAATCTATTCAGGGTCCTTTAGCTTATTAAGATTGTTCTATCGAATTACTTTACCTAATTATGTGCATCTCAATTAGATACTTTCTATCTATTTTACTGTTAAAATAGGTGAATTTTGCTGATGTGATATTAATTAATACTTAAATAAATATAAAATAACAATTTTGCTCCTTAAAACTCTTTCGAGTAAAATCCAAATTTGGTCCTCCAATTTTAAGGGTAGTTCTAAGTGGTCCCTTAACTTTAAAAGTGACTATTAAAGTCCATTAACTCAACTCACGTATTCTATTTTTGTTCTTACCGTTATTTCAAGTGTTATTTCAGAGGGAAATTACCTACGTGACACCCAAGCTGCCACATGGCATCCGCTTTTATGACAATAAGTGATAAGATTGAAAGAATAATAAACCTTAGGCTAGATTTGACATAATAAATAATTTCAGGGACTTAGAAAGTTGATAACTCTAATTTCATCTTTTTCCCCAACTCTTAGTGTCTGCCGCCGATGTCTACGCATTCGTCCTCATTGATCATTGTCCCATCATCCTCATCAATCCTCATCTGTCCTCGTAGATCCTTGTCTCACTGTCTTCGTCGATCCTCGTTTGTCCTTGGCCGTCAACGTCTGTTCAATCCGCCTGTCCGCATCCATCTCTTTATCTCCTAATCGCCGCCACATCCATTCTTGTCAGTTCATTTGATTCAATCTTCCCCAAAATCTTCTCTGATTATAGCCGATTAGATCATGGGTTTATTTAGTTTGCTATACCATGTGAGTTTGTCACCATTTGAGTACTCATGGCCAGAAGAAAAGAGTAACTACTGATGGAAGCTGAGAAATTGAGGGACATTGCCACCAAGAACGTTGGTAAATGAATTTGGGAGGAACATGTGACAAGGAGAAGAGGAACGCCATCTGCTGTGAAAAAGAATATGAATTTGGGAAAATTGACATTTTAAGTCCTTATAATTATTTATTTGTATCAATTTTAAGTTAAAGTTTCTTTTCTTCTAGTGTAGTCATCCACATGGCAATTTGGGACTCATCATGGGAGTAGTAAGTGCCACATAGGGAAATTCCGTCCGTGATAACACCTAAATTAACAGTGAGGATCAAAATAGGACATGTAAGTTGAGTTAAGGGACTTTAATAGTCACTTTTAGAATTAAGGGACCACTTTAGGATGATTCTTAAAATTAGGGGACCAAATTTAAATTTTATACAACTCTTTCAACTAGGGGTGAGCATGGGTTGGGTAAACCCGAAACTGAAACCGAACCACTCCTATTGGGTTGGGTTGGGTTGGGTAAAAATTTATCATGATTCTCGGGTTGGTTCCATATATAGGAGAACCGATGGTTTTTGGGTTGGTTCTGGTTCCATATGAAACCAACCCAAGATGGAACCGAACCCGATATATATATATATAATAAAAATTATAGTATTACTAATATATCTATACACACACCCACATTTCTTTGAAGTATTATGATGATTATTTTGTGTTTTTATATTAAACTCTTAAACTGATGTTCCACATTGAAACAGTATGGAAGTTGTGGGATCATTTACGAAATTTTTTCATATTCACTTAAATCACTTTGTTTCATAGACCCATTACTCCTAAGTCATTTTGCTTTCAATCTTTTATTCTAGACTACTCTTTACTATACAATTATGATATTTTTTTCATTTGAGTCATGGAAAATTAATAATTTATGACATCGACATATTTTAGGTTTTGATACTAAAGAAGATGATCTTAAAGACTCAGTTTTCTATATTGAATGTCATACCAATATTAGAATTACTGGAATGAAGTAAATTAGTTGAGATAAAAGATGCCCCACAAGCAACTCTTTTGAGCCAATTTTGCAAGAACAACATTTTAAACTCTTTTGAATGTATCTAAGTACTTATATTTAAATATTAATTTAATTGTATATTATGTTGAATATGTCATAAAACTGATTATGGATGTAGATTTATTGAATTTTGGTATTGTTATAGGTATATGGTATAAAACAAAAAACCCGAGAACCAGAACCGAGAAACCCAGAACCATGGTTCTAGTTTTATTCGGTTCTCGGTTCTGGATTAGGTAGCAAAATTTTGAAACCGATGCCATTTTGGGTTGAGTCGGTTCTACTATAAAACCGAACCAATCCGACCCATACTTACCCCTACTTTCAACTAATAACTTTAACAACCCCAAATTTCCTAAATATAAAGAATTCGCTCAAATTTTTTATTTCCTCTTCCTAGACACAATAACACCAAGAAACCAAATAAAACCAAAAAATGTTAAACGAGCATAGAACCAATCAGAAAAAAATTGGCGCAAACGAGTGAACCCGGAATCATCGTTTCTGCGAGCCTTCAATCGTCTGAATCGCCCGACGGAGATCGTACTAGCCAGCGGATCTGCGTTGTCAAGTAAGACGGAGATTGTCTGAATCATCGGGGCAGGTGGTGGATTCGAATCGTCAGAGATTGTTTGAATCGTTCAACAGATTTGAATCGTCTGAATCGTTCGGGTAGGCGGCGGCGACGCAGAGAAGTAGTTGAGGCACGGGCAAGCGGGGGCGAGACAAGCAGTGGAGGCGCGGGCGGGTGACGGTGAGACGAGTAGTAGAGTCACAAGCAGGCAAGAGCGAGACGAGCAATGGAGGCAACTCGCTAGTAATCGAGCCACGCCAATGGATGAGAGAAGCAGACAGAGGTGCTGAAGGAGGGAAATATGAAGGCGGACAAATGCGAGAGATTTGGGATTATGCGTCCGAGAAAAGAGATTGGGGTTTCAGACGAGAGAGATTTGGATTCTAGATACCCAAAAATTCGCCGGCATAGTCGTCTTCATCACTCTCCCATCTCTACCGGCTCTCTGTTTCTAGGTCCTTTCCATTTCTCTGTTTTTCTGGAATTAAGGTTTGTAATTTGGGTTTCTTTCTGTTTTCTAGAATTAAGATTGGTTGCACGAATCAGCTGAAAAATGTAAAAGATTTTGATAAGGTTTAAGTATTAGTCTTAGAATTTCATGGTTTAAAATTATTAATTGAAAATGTTTAAAGGCCAAACTTGTAATTGTGCATATATTTTAATATTAATTAATATCACATTAATAAATTTTATCTGATTTAATGATAAAATAGATAAAAAAATACATAATTGGACACACATAACTAGATAGGATACTTGGATAGCCTTAAAATAAATTGCTTGTTTAGGATAAGAAATAAAGTAAAGGACTCCGGTGGAATTGACTCCTAATTATACCAATGTGACACACCGTCGCCACTTTGTCTTTTCTAGTTTTCTTCACAAGAGGGTGCCATTGGTTTATTCCTTCTAGTGCAATTTGGATTATAGTGTTTATTCTTTACTAACATTTTGGCTTAGGTTCATTGGTATCATCTGGTTTGATCAGAACTCGAGTTTCATACTCTAAAACCCGACCCAACTCACATACCCACAAAACCCCGATTAAACCGCAAATAAAGCAGTTTAGGCATACAACATATCTACTTTGTATTATTAAACTCAGAACTTTCCTTATTGTCCAATTTCTTAGAACTGAAATTTTTATTCCAGATACTATGAAGCTGGTAGTTCTTCACATGGATATGGCTCTTCATATATTTGATGAGATCCGCTGAGAATTTTAGTGACAGGAATGTAGTAGGATATGGAGCATCTGGCACATTTTACAAGTGTGTTGAAGAATTCCCAAGACAGATTTGCAGGGTTGGGCTAGCATTTTTTATTTTTGGGCTAACAAGTTGGGACTTGGGCTTAAACTTAAAAGGGTATATAGTCGATTCAGATTTGATCATGTATTACATCGCCAACCCGAATTGATCCGCATACATGTTGGGTTTATGCTAACCCAAATTGACCCAAGCCTACAAAAAACCTGCTTGAGCATCAGTTCAGATCAATTCAGGCCACTCAATTTTGTGGGTTTAGGGGATTAGATGAATATGAGAATATCCATAGTGGACATCTTTCATTCATTAGTTTTAAAAATCTCACGAAAAATAACAAATAAGTTACCAATATTTCTGTTTTTTTTTCACAAAATAACCCCACCGCCTAAAATATTGCAGCTGCACCATTGTCTTCATCCAGCACAATGTGCCTCCTCCCAGCCACCAACCCGTGCTTCACAACAAATATCACCTTGGTGCTTCTTGGTCCTGGAAATCACCAAGTTCTAAGACCCAATTTGTTTCCCATTTCAATGCATTATTTTAAGTTTTACTTCTTTTTTGTTTGCAATCATTTTTATTTGAGAGTTAGTACTTTGTATGTCTAATAATCACTTTAATCATTTATTTGGGCATTATATATTCTTTTTTGCATTTTCTTCCCCACCCAACCTAATAAGTAAAAACTAATATAAATTACTTACACTTTATAAACAAAAATGTTAAAAATAATTTTTGAGCTTAGTGTAACGTCTCAATAAATATATAGTTTGAATAAATAATTATCATATATAAAAATAAGCAGCAATAATGCATTAATGGATAATGTCAAACAAATTTCTTAGATTGCAATTCAATCGGTCACAAACTTACACCTAATTCGTTTTAACTTAAGTTAACTTAATCTAAAATGGTTTTAAATCCTTTTAACCTAAAACCAATTTCATTTGAAAGCCAATATTATATAGGTGTAATAATCCATTTGAAACAAAATTTTTATCATGTTATTAAATTTCTATGAAATTTTATTTTTTAATGTTTAAAAAAGAAAAAATTATAAAAAAATTAATAGTATTATAAAAATTTTACAATCAATGGATTATTTTACCTAAATAATATTAAATTTCAAATAAAATTAGTTTCAAGTAAAAATGATATAAATATAAAAATAAGTTATTTTAAATTAAGTTATCTTAAGTTAAAATGAATTGGGTTTTATCATTCAATTGCATTGATTTAAGGCACCCAGGGCCCAAAAACATTGACAGTAATCGAAACATCAAAAATTAAAATCAATAAAAAATGAAACGAACACACAAAATTATGATTTAAGATGTTCATTTTTTCATTTTTACGAATCAGGAATTGCTTTTCTGTAATTAATGCTTGAACCATTAATTGATCGCAACCGTAAGCGGGCAGACACAAACATTATGAAAAAAGTTTATCGATGTTAAACATTAATGCAAATTTAAGAAATTAAGAAAATTCTAGAGTGCCTTGATGGCTAAGAAAATTTGGAAATGTCAGAAATCTAGAAAAAGCCAAAATAATCAAAGTTAGGGGCTGGAATGTAGAATGTTTGGAGTGCATTGGTAAAAAAAAAAAAAAAAAAGCTTCAGGGGGCAGCGCCCATAGTGACCTAATAAACCTTGTACTCTTCCTTTCCACCTTAATAAACAAAACCTTTCAACTCGGAGAGTCGGCAGAAACAATTATAAATAGGCTTGATGGGGGCAAACGCCCATGGTGACCTAACAAACCATGTACTCATCCTTCCCACCTTAATAAACAAAACCTTTCAACTAAGTCCTTTCCATACTTCAAATTACACAACTAGTTCTTCAACTATTTTCAATCTATTTTCCAACCATCCCAACTATACTAAACACCAACTAAACCAATCCCAAAGAATCAACAGTGGTATTAGAGCCTAGTCCGGTCATCCACTTGGTCGTAGGTCAGCCAAAGCTTCCCAAATAAGCTCTATAAACAAAAAAAAATTCACCATCCATAGCTACCTCAAAAAACAACCAAGCAGTCCCTTTGCTGGTTTTCTCCGATGACAACTACAATTGTTGGAGCAACAAAATGAAGACATTTTTTGTGTCTTAAAAATTGTGGAATATTGTCCAAAAAGGAATTAATATTCCTGAGGATACTTTCATGTTAAATGAGACATAAATTGTGAAGTTGGAGGACGATGAGACAAAAGACGCACAAGCACTGTTCACTTTGCAATAGGCGGTGGCAGATACTATTTTTCAAAGAATTATCAAGGCAACTAGTGCAAAGCAAGCATGAGACATCTTGCAAGACGAGTTTTAAGGATCTTCCAAGGTATGTGCTATACAACAACAAAGTTTAAGATGAGAATTAAAAAATATAAAAATGAAGATTTTGATCAAATAAATGAATTTTATTCTAGATTAACTGAAATAGGTAGGCAAATGAGAGCCTATAAAGAAAACATCCTGGACCAAAAAATTGTTGAGAAAATATTAAATTCTTTCCCATAAAAATTTGAATCGATAATCTTTGTGATAGAAGAAACAAAAGATCTATTAACATTATCTGTGTCTGAACTTTTAGGCTCACTTTAAGCAAAAGAAAAGAGGCTGAATAGGCATTATGAAGATTCATTTGAGAGTGCCTCTCGGTCCAAAAATCAATCTAAAAAATCTCAAAATAACAAGAAAATATCAAGCAAAAATTATTGTCAAAAAGAAAATTTGAGGAAATCAACAAATCATCCAAGTGGAATTTGCAAAAAAACAAATCACTTAGAAAAAGATTGTTGGTTCCGCGGACAACAAAGATGCTGCAACTACAAAAGGTTCGGGCATGTGGAGAAAAACTGCCGTTCGAAAGGAAATGAAAATCATCAAGCTAGTTACTCTAAGGAGCAAAAAGATGAAGAAAATATCTTTTATGTCTACTAAGCTGCTGTTGAACAAAGCAAGAATACATGGCTAATCGACAATGCGTGTATCAATCATATGACACCAAATCAAGAGATGTTCTCTAAACTGGACACCACCTACAGTTCGAGGGTACAACTAGCAGACAAGAAATCTATCAACATCGTATGCAAAGGCACTATAGCGGTCAAAACAAAGAAAGGTACATGCTATATACATGACATTCTATGGGTTCCATACCTGGCAAAAAATCTATTAACTGTTGGCTAGATGATAGAGCATGGATATACACTCCACTTTGAAGGAGACTACTACACTATCTATGATAAAGAGGACAAGAATCTAATCATCGCCAAGATCAATATGAAGAGATGAAATTTTCCTATTCAATGGAGATACACAACCCAAACTGCCATAAAAGCACAAGAGAACGATTCATGGCTATGGCATAGTCACTTTAACTTTCAAGGGCTGAAGACTCTTTAACAACAAAACATGATTAAAGACCTACCAAAGATAGAAGTTATAAAAGATATATGTGAATGCTATCTGTTTAGCAAACAACACCAACAACCATTTCCATCTGGACTTTCTTAGAGTGCCAAAATGCCATTGGAGCTGATTTATACAGATGTATGTGGGCGGATAAAGATGATCACTCTAAGTAAAAATAAGTACTTCACCTTCTTCATTGATGGCTTCACTAGAATGACTTAGGTTTATTTCATGAAAGAAAGATCAAAAGTGTTTGGAATTTTCAAAAAATTTAAGCATCTAATCGAGAAACAAAGTAGTCATTACATTAAGACCTAAGAAGTAATAGAAGAAAAGAGTACACATCAAGAGAATTTGACAAGTTCTGTGAAGAGGGAGTCGATCGACAACTCATTGTTAGTAATGCACTAGAACAAAATGGTGTAGTGGAAAGAAAAAATAGAACTGTAATGAAGATGGCAAGGTCAATACTGCTAGAAAATGGCTTACCAAAAACATTTTAGGCAGAAGCCACCTACACTACCATTTATATACTTAATAGGTGTCAAAACACCAATTGAAGCATGAAGTGGATGAAAGCTTTTAGCCAAACATCTCAGAGCCTTCGGTAGCATATGTTACATCCATGTTCCACTAGAAAAAAAGGTAAGATCGACAACAATAGTGGAAAAGGAATTTTTTTGGGCTACAACACACAATAAAAAACATATAGAATCTATAATCTAGAGGCTAAAAAGTTGACAATAAGCCGCGACATGAAGTTTGATGAAAAAGCATCCTAGAATTAGGATGAACAAAAGATCAAGAAGAAAACAGAAATAATATACATGCCACCACTATCAACTCCAAGTGAAGAACAAAACACAAATAAATTGGAGATGGCAAAGGAACTTTATTCTGGCTAGTAGCTCCAGAGTCTTCATCACCTGCAGATTCTGACAATTTAGATTCAAGGCCAAAAAGGACAAAGTTACTAATAGAACTATATGAAACATGTAACTTCACATTGGCAGAACCTGAAAGTTATAAAGCTGTTGCAAAGGAAGAAGAATGAGTGAAAGCAATGAAGAAGAAGATCAGAATGATTGAGAAAAATCAAATATGGGAGTTGGTGCATCAGCCATAAGGCAAAAAGCCATTGGAGTTAAGTGGGTATAAAAAAACAACACTTACTCCCGATGGAACACTACAGAAGCGTTAAGTAAGGGTTACTTACAACAACTAGGTATCAACTATGCTGAAACTTTTGCTCTAGTCACAAGGCTAGAGACAATCCAAGCATTAATTGCTGTAGCTGCCAAAAATAAAAAATAAAAAATCTATCAACTAGATGTGAAATCATCATTCTTCAAATGAATCATTGAAAAAGAAATTTACATGGAACAACTGTTGGGATTCATGACCAAGGGACATAAAGATAAAATCCTTAAACTAAAGAAGACCATATACGGGTTAAAGCAAGCCCTAAGAGATTGGTATAACCGCATCGATGGATACTTCATAAATCAAGGATTTAGGAAAAGCTTGAGCCAACCAACGCTCTATATCAAGACCCAAAATAAAAACACACTCATTGTTTCTTTATATGTAGATGATTTAATTTTCACATGGAACAATAAAAGTATAATTCAAGACTTCAAAGAAAACATGATGAAGACGTTTGAAATGAGTGACTTGGGTCTGATGCACTATTTCTTCGAGATTGAGGTAAGTAAAAAAGAAAAAAGAATATTCATATCACAAAAGAAATACATAAAAAGACTCCTGAAAAAATTCAAGATGAACCGTTACAAGTCCGTCACTACTCCTCTGACTGCAAATCAAAAACTACAGAAAGAAGACAACTCCAGAAAAGCAAATGTCTTACATTGCAAAGTTTGATTAGTAGCCTACTATATAAAATAGCAATAAGACCAAATATAATGTATGCTACAAGACTATTGTCAAGGTTCTCGCAAGAGCCAAGTGAGATCCATTATGGAGCTGCCAAAAGAATACTTAGGTACATCCAAGGAACTAAGGATTTTGAAATTTGGTTCAAATCCACTACAAACTCAAGACTAGTCGGGTACAAAGATAGTGATTGGGGAGGATCAATTGATGATCTAAAAAGCACACCTGGCTATGAATTCACTTTATGATCAAGATTTTTCTCATGGACATCAAATAAGCAAGACTCTGTGGCATAATCATCTGAAGAAGAGGAATATATAGCAGTTGTGGGAACTGTAAATGAAGCTATATGGCTATGACGAATCCTAGCAAATATGGGTGAGCTGTAAAAGAAGCTAACAGAGATTTTATGCAACAACAAGTGAGCCAATATGCATAATGAAGAATCCTGTCTACCATAGCGACACCAAACATATTGGAATAAAATATCACTATATTGGAGAGGCATTGGTAAATAATGAGATCAAACTAGAGTACTGCACAACAAAGGAACAGGTTGTAGATATCTTCACCAAGGCACTACCAAGAACAAAGTTCGAGTATCTATGGAACAAACTCAGAGTTCAGCAAATTTGCAACAAGAATGAGTGTTAAACATTGATGCAAATTAAAAAAATATATATTCTAAAGTGCCTTGATGGCTAAGAAAATCCAGAAATGTCCTAGAAAAAATCTAGAGATATTTTTCAAGAGAAATCTAGAAAATGTGAACATAGTCAAAGTTAGGGACTAGAATTTAAAAGGTTCTAAAAAATGTGGTTAGGAGTGAGTTAGTAAAAAAAAAAAAATCAAGCTGGAGCTGACTTATAAAGTCGGCAAAAACAAGTATAAATAGTCTTGAAAGGGGCAAACCCCTATAGTGACCTAACAAACCTTGTACTCCTCATTTATACCTTAATAAACAAAACCTTTCAACTAAGTCTTTTCCATACTTCAAATTACACAACTAGTCCTTCAATGATTTTGAATATATTTTCTAACCATCCCAACTATCCTAAACACCAACTAAACTAATCCTAAAGAATCAACAATTGACATGTTTATAATCTAATACGAGAAAACCCCACTCGGATAAGTGCTAATATAACCTTAAAAGATAATTGATTCTTGTGGAAAGAAAGAAAAAGAGGTTCATTAGTTACCTACCCTGAGAATGGACAAGTTTTTCTAAATAAGAATGGAGCTAGTGAAAATACAACCTTTGATCACTGAATGAATCAAGTGAGATAGTGGAGGTTGTTGATAGGGCGAGGGAAAACCAGGGAAGAGAGACCATAAAATATAGTGATAGTATATCTAAAGGTACATCTAAGACACGCATGCCAGCCCCTAAAAAGCCTTCCGGGTATGTCTTAATGAAGGCACTCTCTAGTTACCATGCCCATGGTGGAAGCCAAATGTTTTGCTATTATGCCCCAATAACCTCCATTAGTGGTCCAGATCACCATAGACATGCCTCACAATTCCTCGGGTTCACCTACTCGAGCATTTCACGTCCCAATTTGGGATACAACTCAATTGAGTTCTATACTAGTAGTTGAGGGGGGAAAGGCCGCCAAATCTTCCATCTGTGCCATTGCGTTAGCACACATATCACAATTTGGAACAGATGGCCAACCCAATCAATGTTTATGATCTCCCCTCACATCCCCAAAGTTATGTTATTGAACTTCTCATAACTAAAAAAAACCTTCACCAAAAACTGACTTGGGTGTTAAAGAATACCTCCGAACAAATCCCAAGGCTCCATGTTCTGCTTTCCTTTTTGTTTACCTTATAGGTCTATTGTGGTAGAGCTCTTATTTCAAACAACCTAGACTTATAAAACTCATCCAACGAGTACCAAGAGTTTGTTTACCAGTATATAGTTGGTTTAGTGGCATAAAAAATTATTAAGGGGCTAATAGAATAAAAGTGATAACAATAGTTTTCACTAGAATATTCTAGTAATAACCATAACATCATATCTATTAAGTATGACCCAGTTCATTTGACATTAATGCACCCCAGTTAATGCGATTTAATATTTTGGGTCGGGTCATGTCCATGAGCTGATTTAGAAAAAGATGGGGTTGCCCCTTATCTAGATACTCTATTTAACCCGTCGTCGAGATCATTTCCCTCACCTCCTTAAAGTGTAATATTTAGTACCCATTTCACGATTTATCCAAAAAATACTACATATCATGGTGTTTGATTCACCTGAAGAAGAAGCTCGCCCAAATTTGGAAGGCTGTGAGGGTTAATCATGATGTTAGGGCATTTCTTCTTGGAAGTCGGACCTCAATTCATCTAGATCCTCCACCTAGCCCGTCGCCGAAATCACTGCCCTTATCTTTTTCAAGCGTAATCTTTATGACCCACTTGGTGCCTTCGAAGGTTGGGACCCTTTTACCCCCTCCGCCCCCATGCGACTGGCTCGACATTGTTTTCTATGACTGTTACATGTGCGAGCTCTGCTTGCCTCGCCTCCAACTTGTTGGCCCATTCACTTATTGACTCATTTCTCTCACCTAGCTCCACAAAATTCACCTTCACTCCAACTATTTCAATGGCTCTATCCTTGAGTCCTTCACCCAGTGCTTCATTCTTTCGTACCATTTACTTTCAGGATAACTTTCTCTCTAGCCCTAAACCTTTGATTGCCACCTTGGGCTTGCCTCGGCCGCCTTTGGTCTTTTAACCCTTAAATTCTGGATTTTAAGGTTTCAGAGCAAAAGAGGAGAAATTAAGGACGAAGTAACAGTACCTATTATTGTTACTATGAGTGCCAAGAAAGATGAGAAGATAAGTGGCAATTTTTGTAATTTTGTGTAATTGGAAGCCCAAAATCATTTAATTAGGAAACAAGTCCAAATGGATGATTCTATAACAAGTTAATAAAGGTGAGTTAACTTAAAACGAATAGGCCGTATGTAAGTTGGGACAAGGGCATATCTTTTAAAAGGTGGGGTGGGGTGACAATTAACTTCTAAAATTATGAAATTTTTTGTGGATGATAGTTAAATATAAGACATACTTGTAAAAATATAAAAATTATGTTCTTAATTAAAAATTAATGAGTGGCTTTAGTTTCATTTTACCATTTGTTTAGATTTGATTTACAATATTTAGGTGGTTGCCTCACGGGGGGTCCAAGGATTAGCAGGTTGTTTATTTCATTTTAATGTGGCGGAGTTAGAGCAACTTTCAACAAAGTTTAGGTAAAAGCTATGAGGTCTATGTAATTCCACCAATTTTGACATTTAATTTTTAAAAAATTACATTGTACACCCTTGTTGTCATCAGCTCTTTCGCCAGCCTCTCAATCTCAATTTCTTTGGCATCACGGTCGATCTAGAGTTAAGTCCCCTCCTGCTCTGTTCCATAGAACCTCCACTGCCTTACTAGCATAGCTACAACAACTACAACCTCTTTTATAGTAGCCACAACCACAACAACCATAGCGGCACCATCCACTATTGCCATAACCTCGGGTGGTTCATCAATGCTTCATTTTCTATGATTGAACTCATTGCTTTCCATTGACTTGTCTTCACTCGGCA
This sequence comes from Aquilaria sinensis, assembly GCA_005392925.1. Lineage (NCBI taxonomy): Eukaryota > Viridiplantae > Streptophyta > Magnoliopsida > Malvales > Thymelaeaceae > Aquilaria > Aquilaria sinensis. Next base: position 412,960 of record SMDT01000745.1, read on the forward strand.
CACTCCCGATGGAAAGCCACCCTTCCCCAGATAGGTTGCCCTTGCTTAGTTATGGCAGGCAAAACCTAGTTCCCTTTCACAAACCCCTAGTGTGCCGATCCCAACCCCTTAGTTTAATTACCTTGATTCAGTCATGGTAGGCCTCTTATTGCTTCAATCGAATGATCCCTTAACACTGTTTCTTCGAGGACTACGCATCTTGCTCCTTTCACTTATTATCTCATCTAGCATCTGGGCTCTTGTTCTCTAGGGAAGGCTGGTCTCTTTAGCCAACAATGGCTACTGGCACTGTTTCTTTGGGGGCTACACATCATGCTTCTTTCACTTATCTCATTTCTTACTTTCTTATTTGCTGCAATGAACTTATTTCTCAAAACCAGAACAAAATCTAGAAAGTGTTGAAGTATAGATTCTAGAAATCACAAGTGAAGATATCTACACCAATGCACAAAGAATAGGCTGTGAATGCCCTCTTTTCAAGAATTGAATGCGCTATGGCACTTGAGGAATAGTTGATCCAAAGTATAGGCAGATGGCAATCCTACCTCCTCTTAGAAACCTTAGCTTGAATTCTTTCAATTAATTAATAATCATTTATTTCATTTTACTTTTAAGCTTATTTTGAAATCATTGAGCGTTTAGTCAAATGAACAAAAACAAAAACACTCATTAAGCAGGCCCACTTTTTCCAACTCAACAGGCAAGGTAACACCGTTATTCCCTTGGGCCTTGGACCAACTTGCACCAAATTGATAAGTTTGAGGGCTCATCTACACTGAGTCCTAGTTGAGGGACTAGCTCATCCGTTTCACCTAAGTTAGGGGGCTAAGTGCGCACTTAGGCCAATATTTTACATGTAAGTGGGTCTTCAATACACTGGCCGTCCTTTGTTTTCGTAGTAAATGGTTGATTTATGTCACTAGCAGCCGCTTACATTGGCCCCAGAATGATTTTCGTGTCATAAAAATTGTCAAGTGAAACAGGGTGCTAATTATTTTATTTTGTTTTGGGTAGATCGGGTACTAATAGTTAAATCAGAATGATCAAGTACAAGCATAAAATAATCAACAAGTGGAAGCCGTGCGTGATTAACGACGTCATGTTGCGATTGAAAGACGGGTAGAAAACATGTCAATATTTCTCGGTGCCGTGCTTTGGCCCATTAATCCAAAGTCAACTGCACCATGTGGCTCTGTTTTCTGCACCAGAAATCCATGCAAATCCGTAAGAACTGATTCCAACTGGTTTGTCTCCCCAATCATCACACGCAAAATAGAAGTTGAATTGGCTACCAAAAAAGCTGAATTCCCTTTCCCATCAATTCGTCAATCTTTGGCTTCTAGCAAACCTAATCTAGTCCTCCCGTGCACCCGCCCTCGTGTTCCTAGTCATGAAACTAGAGCCAGCAACAACAAAGTTTTCCTACCAAGCCGCATAGTGCCTATATGCCTCAAAATTGTGGCATAACATGGCATGTTCAAACCATATTGTTCCACACGGCACCCCTACAATTTAAAGTTTTTTTAAAATTATGAGGAAAAAAAAACATGTACTAATTTGTTTTGTGGTGCGCCTAATATGCAATTTGCTTAGAAGAGAACAGACAACAACTGATGGTCAACCTGCTTTGCATGTGCCAAGCACATAAAGTTTGTAACACCTGCCAGCGGGCGGACATGTATCGTGTATTGAAAGAACGGAAAATAAAAAAAAACAGCCTTGCAAAGAAAAAGAAAAGAAAAGAACCAAAATGAGCAATTCATTTTCATTTTGTTAACCAATTGCAATATACATATATTCAACATCCTCCACCGAAAGAAATAAATGACATGGCGACTTGTCAAAGTTGTCCAATTTTGAACGGAATCGGAAACACCTGAATTTAGAAATAAGTACGGTATAATGTTTACGTATTGATGGTTTAAGTTTATGGTAGGCGTCATGATCGGTTGGTACTCGGTAGTTCCAAAAAGTACCAACTTGCCTACGTGTTTGGCTCTTGGACCGAACTTCTTGTTATAGTTTTGTCTGATTCTGACGTGGTCACCGGTGTAATACTTTGGGATCAAATTCGCCCTATCATTAAAAATCTAATGGTAAATATAAGAAATTATTGATTTTAAAATTTTGGGATACTAATACAATTTATAACAAACTTTGAAAATTTTATGCAATTTATTATTTTCATTTTTTTTTGTACGTCAGTCATTACATTGATCACTATCAGATCTGTTACTCAATGATGTAGGAGGTGGGTAGTGTTGGACATCACTACTTGCAAACAAAACAAATTGTCATACTTGGAATAATTCGATGATCAGAAACACATCCGTATTAGATGAATGAGTTTCATTTAACTGGAATTCAGGTTATCTGTAGTGTCAAAAATATAATACTCCTACTGTTTTGCATTAATTGGTCCTTTTACTTTTTTTTTTTAAATAAAGTTTGATTTGAACATATTTATATTAATATGTATTAAAAAAATTCTTAAAAATGATATTTAAAAACCATAACCTTTAAAGTTTCATTTTCATAGAAAATATTCATATTTTTATAATAAATTTTGAAAGAAATAAAATCATAAATTAATTACTATAATTTTTGTGATATGGATGGAGTAACTAATTTAAATATCATTTCTGGAAAAGCTAGTGACAGATTTAATGATAAATGGTGGTGGCAAACAAACATCTAACTACACACTTAGTATTCAACTACATGGTTAAAATAAAACCAGCCCAAATTTCAATGAAATTCAATGTGCATTTCACCATTAAATGGGGGACCTTATGCACCAACTCTGATAAGTTCAAAAAAATATATAAATAAATGCTTTCACCTACACACACAGCACAAGGAAAAAAATATATTAGAGAATGGCAAGATGAGACAATGGAATAACCATATTCAACAAAAGAACAAGAAACATATGTTAAGTAACAACTACTATTGACAAAGCAAGTAGCAATTAAAAAGCAAAAAAAAAAAACAGTGATATGGGTAGATAGAGCAACTAAATTCATACAGAAAACATGAATAATCTCACAATGAACCACTTTAGTTTAGCAACCAATTGTAGCACAATGAAATTATCCTAATTTATAGGAAATCGAGATGTGCTTTATAATATAGAGTAATCGCATTGTGACATTATCATAATTTATAAGAACTTGAGGGCGGTGACAGTTTCATAAATAATTGAATGTTTGGGTATATGTATTACATCTAGTCGTACGGTATAGTTACTAAAAGATTCTTATAGTAAGCATAATTATTAACTGTACTCCATAATTATCTCTACGTCTTCCTCTCATAGAATTCAGCCATAGGTGGATACCTAGTGGAGGCAATGGGCACAATTGTCCCCACTGAGCTTTTGAAAATTTTGGTTAGTTATGTCCATAGTTAGTAAGTATAGATCCTTGATTTACAACGTGACCTGATCCTTGATTTACAACGTGACCTTCAAGTTCTTTGAACTTTTTAGAATCTTAGGACACACATAAATATATATTCCAAGTATGGGTCCTTATGATTTGCTCTTTCTATAATAGACTAATAAGTAACAAGTTGAGTGCATTACTTGTAATTCCATAATAAATATTGCGTTGACACACAAACAATTTTCCTGATTTTTCTCTTATTCATTTCACTTCACCTATTAATGCAAAAATTCTTCATTTTATATTAGGAAAACTACCAAAAAGTCCTTGAAGTTTGGTTGAACTTATAGTTTTGTCTTCTTTGTTTCAAATAACCACACTTACCCCTTCAAAATTTAACTCTGTTAGTGACCGTTAAGACAAAAAAAGGAATAACTTTATTTTACCTTCTTAGCTTTGTCCAATAAAAACTTTTGCCCCAACTTCTACATCTGACAAATTAAGCCCCTTCCTCAACAACCCCTTCTACAACAGCTACACGCCCACTAATCGACATCAACATAATAGCCCTCTAAATAGAATCACAACAAAACAACAACAACCTAAAAATGTAGCAAGAAATCCAAGACTAGTACGAGATAGATACAACCTACAATGATAAGAAATCAAGAATTGAAATGAGAAATAGGGAAAACTAAAAACCTAGAAAACCAATCCAAATAACAAGAACAAGAAGCCAGATTGCCTCCTCACCTTATCATCTTCATCGCCAAGCCGCTCCATCATTATCGAGTAAAACTTGATCTATGCTGGTTCAGATTTATTGAGAATAGTCAAACAAAAATAAGAATAAGAAGCTGGCAATCAATGAAGAAAAATGATTTTGATTGAGAAAGAAAAAGAAAAAGATACCATCTAAAAATCGATAGAGAAAAAGGCCAAACACCTTTTCGTATTTGGCCGCTGATCAAAACTAGAAACCCAGAATGTCATCTTTTTACCTTCAATGATTGACTGCTGATAGAAAACAAAAACCTAGAAAGTCATCACTTTATCTTTACTGATTGATCGTCAATTAAAACCAGAAGCCCAGAACATTGATAATAACATTAGTTACTATATGTTTTTCTTTACATTTGTACTTGTTTCACTCCATTCTGTTAGTACTTATTACCATTATTAGCTTTGTAGGTCATACTGCATCTTTGGAGAGCAAAAAGAAGCAAAAAGTTGACACTAGAGGCTAAACTGGATGAATCAGCAAATATGAAGGAGCATGAAGCAAAAAGGAGCTGAAAACACTAAAAGTGCAACCACACTTCCAAATGCGTGATCATACTTCTGCTAAAGCCAAATCACCCTAGAAGTCCAAATGTGACCGTACTTTATAAGTGCGATCGCACAATTTCATGAGAAGGTGAATGTGCAACCATACTTTCAATGGGAAATCACATTTTCTAGGGGATAAAGAGAGGATCACTTTTTTCAAAGTAGAATTCTTAGAGCTTGGAGGCTCACTTCCTTTATCTACCAACATTTCTATTAGAGATTTAGAATAAGATAGAAGAGGATAAGAATGTTAGACATATTTGGATGATTTTACCTAGGGTTTTAGAGATTGAAACATGGAATTTTTTATTTTGGTAACCTCCATTCTAGAGGAGAGTTAGGGTTTTTTGAGTTTTTCTTTTGTGTTCATCTTGGAATTCTTACTTGCTTAGAAGAAGAACTAGGGTGCCTTAAAGATTAGGTCATTGGTTACAAAGGGTTCTTGGTTTCTTTTTTCCTTTTCTTATTTATCTGATTTGGTGTTTTAGTTGTTAAATCTAAGAATGTTGTTGTTGCTTCCCCTAGTTATAGAGTAGTTCTTTCTACACTTTCTATGATTGTAGCTGCTTGACATTGGTTTTGTTGGTTGAATACATGATTGGGTTTCTATTCTTCTTCCTTAGTATTTCTTCTTCCCTTACTTTTCTCTCCAGTGATGCTTGATTGGTTGATGGCCACAATCGATTAATGCTTTAGATTTCTTTTTACGCTTAGGAAAGTGAGAGAGAAGTTGGAACTAGGCAAGATAAATAGTGACTTGAGACATAGTTGGGAAACTTGGTTCATTTGTTAGGTTATTGGTAAAAAGAGTTTATAAAGCCTCTTCCTAATGTAGTACTAAAAATGAGAGTCCTTGCTATCTTAGGATTATAGGGGAAGTTATTTAGCTTAGGAAAGCAAAGAGACAATTAGCATACAACACCACCAAGTAGAAGAAGCTAGAAACCTAGGATTGTTTCACCTTCAAACTAATTCAAGTAACAAAACCATAGGAAGTGTGTTTGCAAAAATTTAAAAAAAACCTTTAAAAAGTGAGTAATATTATATTCAAGTACAATTTTTAGTAACCTAGGTTTGCTTGCATTTTTAGTGTTCATTTCATCATTTTTTGTTTGGTTTAGCTAAGATTAGTTGTGAAAAACTTTGGTAGTTGTTCAAGTAAATCAAAATCCTTATGGGATCAATACCTACTTAACCGTATTACAATACGACCCATGCACTTGTGGAAGAGTGTGGTTATAAAGCACGCTGCACACACGTAACAATTTTTTGGCACCGTTGCCGGAGATTTTTTGATCGAGTTGAAGAATATCATTACTAAGCAATTGGTTTTAGAATAGACTTGTATTCTACATACTTATTTGTAGGATTGTGCTTTGTGTTTACTTTTCTTGTAGGTACTTCGGTGCATGACCCATTCTCAAAGAGCCAATCTATTACCCATTGTTCCGGAAATTAAAAGGCACTTAAAGAAGCTTAAGGCAACTTTACAAGTTATTGGTTTTACTTTACTCAACATGGAAGAAGTTGAAGATAATCCAAGGAAGAATGAGCAACGCAACAATAGTAACAATGAAGTCAATAGAAATGATGGCCAAAACAATAAGCACTTGGAAGGAGTTTATAGGCCATATGGAAAATGGAAATAGAGTAAATGATGATACACCTATAAAGGAATATTTTCAACGAATGGTGACTGACAACTACTCTAGAATTGTGAGCCCTTGAGAGCGGAGTTGCAGGCCTCGAGATTAAAGCCTGGGTAAGTCGTGGTCAGAGAAACCCAACTTGAACAAGTACCCATAATGCTTTAGAAGAAAGAAAAAAGGTTTTAGATCTGTTTTAAGTTTTTGGGTAATTTTTTTCAAATTAATTGAATTGATTTGAATGGATTTTAGTAGTTAGAGGGCAAAGTTTTTATGGAAGAAATGTAGGAAGGCAAAGTTAATTTTTTTTTAATGATAATAGTGAATAACGGTGTTAACTTTTCAAAGATATAATGTAAGTATTTGAAAAAAATGGTATAAAAAACTGTGGTTTCAACCAATATTCGGGGGGGTTTTTGGTAATTTTTTATTTTCAATTTTATTTTTTAAAGTTTATTTTTTCATGTTGCTATTTGTTTTTTATTTGTATATGCTATAACTTTATTTACTATTTGATTTTTATTTAAATTTTTATTGATGTTGAATTTTAATTTTCATTTTATTTCATTAAGCCATCTATATGTTGCTTTAACTAATAGTTATATTACAAGATGAGTTATAAATAAAAAAAATCTTTCTATCTCTATCTTTCATAATACTTCACCCTTATTTCTTTTTTGAAAGTTTCAAATTACTCATCGATGGGAGTATTATAGCAGTGAATAACGGTGTTAACTTATTTTAGCCTACTTAAGTCCACTATTTGACTACATATAGGAGCAACTTGTGATTTATACTCCTTCATGCCCAAGTATTACACTTTTTGATTTTTTATACTTGTATTTGACTTGATTTTATTTGAAAGATAATATTTCAAAATTAAAATTTTATTTATCATTTGAGTCCAGCAGTTACCTAGCTTTGCCAGGGTTTGTTCTTTCTCTTTTGTTATGGAGATTTCTTCGTCAACATGGAACGATTTGTATCTTGAATTTCTTTTGCTATTTGGATCTTGTTCTTATAGAGGATCTTCTCTCGCACATTCAAGGAATGGCTTTTACTTTTGATGAGAATGATGTTGTGCATACTGAGGCCATTGGTTAATCCTAGAGTAATGACAATTGCTTGCTTACTAAGATATATAAATCTCGCCCTATTACGCCTAAAGTTCTGGAGGCCACTGTGCATTTAGCATGGCGACAACAATTCAGTTTCATTGACTCATCAACCTTTCATGATTCATCTTAGAATTCATTCTATTTTTATTTTTAGACATATAAAAGCTATAATTAGGCACTAAATGATAGGCCTTGCCATTTCGAAGACCATTTAATTGTTTTTCCAACATGCCAAATCATCAACTCATCCATTAGAGGTAGAATTTTCTTGAAAACTTATTTTCTGTATCCACATTCTTGATGTCATTCCTTCATGGTTATCCTTGGCTTAAGGTGCAAATTTTGGTTCTATGTTTGACAAAGTTCTCGATGTGGATACTCATGGTCTTTCACTTTGATGCCAGGTGAAGATGTATATCACCAAACCTGTTAAAAGAACCCTCAAAGTTATTTTTACAGATGATATTGAACAATAGTTTCTCATTTAATATAAATGCTTGCCATTAATTTTTTTTCTTTGTCGCTGTTTTAATCATATTGAGCAAGATTGTCTATTTCCTTAACCTACAAGTTCTCATCCTTATACCAGCTGGCTACGGTTTACATCTAAACCGGTTAAAAGGAATTAAATCCCTAGCTTTAATTGTCAAACTTGTTTTGCCCCTTAACCTCAAACATACGCTAAACCATGTTATTCAAAGCCAACTTCCTTTAAAAAGGCAATAGTGGTTGTTTCTAACACTCGTTATCCCCTATAATCAAAGGTTGTTTCTAGTTAGAGGTATATTGAATCCTCTGGGCAATTATTGTTACCTCTTAATGAGGCTATAAATTCTACAATTTCTACAAGCATTGATAAGGCTAATAAGTTGGCTAGTGGTGATAAAATTCCCAAGATTTCATTTGCATGATGTACTTGGAAAAAGGCTGCATAGGACAAAGTTGTACTGATTTCTGAGATGGGAGATAATATCGTTGCATCTACATTTGTCTTGAAATGCAAGTCACCTGAAATGGATGTGAATATTGCTTCTCGGTCAAAGAAAATATGTTTTTCTCTTATAGCAAGGTTGGCGAGGACCAACCTTGCCACCAGCCATAAGTTGCCTATCTTTGAACTATCAAGTATTAGGTACATCCTCGATAGTTCATGCCTTGCATAATCTAGTTTAGAGAGTAGCCCCAAATATAGTTTCACCTCTTAAAACTTATAAGTATGTGTTAGAATTTGAATTTATTTAATCTCAGTTGAACTTTCCTTTTTGTTTGGTAGTGGACTGTGTATATGGTAGGGGAAAGGGTTTAGCTTTGTTATAGGATGCTGCCACGAATGTTGAACTTCTATCAATGTCAACATTCCACATTGATGTTTGAGTTGGTTTCAATGGGTTTTTTCCAACATGGCGATTCATAAGATTTTATGGTGACCCCGATAGATCTTCCCGTTATGCTTTTTGGTCTCTTCTTTGATCTATATCCTTGGTATACAATGATCTTTGGTTATTTTGTGGTGATTTCAATAAAATTATTGATTTCTAAAAAAAAGATTATGGTCCACCACGTTATTCTTTTCAAGTAGAGGCATTCTGTTTTATTATTGTTGATTACTCCCCATTTGATCTTAGCTATGTGGGTCCAAAATTTGCTTGACAATAAAATTGTCAAGGGAATCACTTGGTCAGAGCTCGTGTTAATCATGGTTTTTTCAATCAATTTTGGAAGGATCTTTTTCCTCATACTAAATTATGGAACATCTTTTTTTCCCCATTCTAACCACCATGCTCTACATATCTCCTTTGATGTTTAGCCTTACTGACGGTTTGATAGCAAACCATGGCAGTTTGAAAATATGATGGTATCTAACCTAGAATGTGAGCAAATCATTAAGGAAAACTAACAATCCTCTCTAGCCAACATTAATTACAACAGATTATGGGATAAACAAATTTTATGTTAGCTTAAACTTTCATCTTGGCATGACTCGAAGTCTTGCTTGCTCCCACAGTAAATTAGGACTTTGGAGAACAAACTAAAGTCATATCTGCATCAAGATTCAGCTATGTCATTGGATGATTAGGGAACTACTAGTGTTCAATTGAAAGGCCTTTAGGAAAAGGAAGAAACATTTTGAAAGCCTATATCTAAATCCTTTTGGCTGTAATGTGGAGATCGTAATACAAGATACTTTCACCAAGTTGCAACTACTAAGAAAAGGAAAAAAAATGTCATGGGCTTGTTAGATGCCTCTGATCAGTATATCTCTCATTCAAATGTTGTCAAGCAACATATATTAGATTTCTATATCTAGTTATTAACTTCTGAATGGATAACAAACATGGAATTAATTTTGTCAAAAGTTACACCTAAGGTTACGACATAAATGAATGAAGTACTTCCTTTTTTTTTTCTTAAACGAAAACTTAAAATTGTTCTTGATCAAATGCATTTACATATGGCTAGGGGTACTCAATCAGTTTTTTTGATTTTAACTAAAATCGAATAACTAAATTTATTTAGTTTTCAGTTTTATATACTAATAACCGAATAGAGTGAATTATATGAGAAAATGAAATAATCAGAAAAAAAAATTCTGTTATTCGGTTTTTAACCAAAATAACTTAATTTTATGCATATTTATTCCAAACCTTAAACATCCGGTATATATTCCAATCTAAACACACATTTTAATCAAATAACAAACATCCATTATATACATAATCCTTTCCAAATCTCAAACATAAAAACCAATAGACTTAAAAGTTCGGTTATTTTGGTTAAGCAAATTTCAATTAAAGCAAACTGAAAACTACCAAAATTATATATCAGTTTTTGATTATAACTGAAAACCGAAATTATACCTAAATATGGCAACCAAAAACCAATTTTTTTTTATTGTTCGGTTATTTTGGATAAAACCCAAATTTTACTCACCCCTACATAGGGCTCTCATTGTTTTTCTTCCAAAAATATTGGTATCTGGTTGGCCAAGATGTTTCGCATTGCTTATTACAAATTTTCTAGGGAGCTAACTTACATGCAAGGTGTTAAATATCGTTACCGTTAGGTATACCGCACCTCAAATTTTTAAGGTATATCGCATGGTATACCGCGCCGCATACCGTTACCGTTACCATAAAAAATAAATGTTAAAATATTATTTTTAGATGACATAATTTGTTTAATAATTTATTTTTACACATTTTATATATATGCTAATTTTTTTCTCATCATAATTTGTCAAATATAAATAAAATATATATGATAGAAGATATTTAGTTTAGGTAGCATGTACCAGAAATCCAATTGAGGGATATTGCTCAACACCACAGGGACCTTCAAGCTACTACCATCAATTAAATTGTTATATTAATTAAGAAAAGTAACAAAAAAATAAAAGTAAATGTTTGTTTTATGGCATGTGTATTTCTTATATTTTAATTTTTTATATATTTATGATATTATTTATGTAAAATGAAAACATGAAAAAAAATATAGCCATGAAAAATAAAATAGCGTGGTACGTACCACGTGGTATTTGCGGTATATTGCGTTTCTCTAACAAAATGCAAACAAAAAGTGAGCGGTATGCGGTATACCGTAAAATACCGCGGTATATTGTGCGGTAAAATGACAAAACATGAAAACATTTGTATCGTATACTACGTACCCGCAATAAACGGTATACCGCGGTATTTGACACTATGCTTACATGTTGGGCTTAATGACACTAATTTTTTCTTAATACCTAAAGTGCCTGAACCTAAGAAGGCAATGAAATTCAGACCAATTGACTTGTGTAATGTTCTATATAAAATTCTTTCAAAAACATTGGCTAACCATCTCAAACACCTTCTACCTTCTATTATTTTCAAATAATAAGGTGCTTTTGTCCTAGGCAAAATTTTATTCAATAACACCATGATTGCTCTTGAGTTCTGTCATTTATGCATTATTTTTTACACTCATTTGACAATTTTATGGCATTGAAGTTGAAGATGACAAAGGCTTATGATCGGGTAAAGCGGGATTTTTTTGAATGGATGATGCTTGCTCTTGGTTTCATGCCTTAGTGGGTATAGTTGGCAATGAAATGTGTTCATAGAACTTGATATTTAGTCATTGTAAATGGAGCTCTAATGGATATTTTTTTAGCATCAGAGGGCTTTTAATAGGGTGATCCATTCTTCCCATACCTATTCTCGCTATGTGTTGGGGGCTTATCATCTTTTTTCCATCATGCTTTTGGTCAAGGATTGCTTCATAGAGTTTCTATTAGTGCCACAGGTCTACCTATTACTCATTTCTTATTTGCAAATTACTATCTCCTATTTGCTAGTGCTACTGTAGACAAAAGGAAGGCTCATTTTAGCTCTTTTAGAGTAGTATCTGAAAACTTTGGGCCAACTTGTAAATTTGTCAAAGTCATCTGTTTTCTTTGCCAATATGGTTTCTGAGGAGTAGCGAGCACAACATGTACTTTGAATTGAGCAAGAACTAGTAAAAGATAAGTATTTGGGGATTCCAATAATCTTGGGTCACAAAAGAATATATTTCTTTCAGTATTTATATGATAAAGTACAAAAGAAACTCAAGATGTGGAAGGCACAACTATTGTCACAGGTGGGTCGAGAGGTTCTTTTGAGATCAGTACTTCAAGCAATACCTACATTTATGTTAAGTTGTCCTCTAGTTCCAAAAACTATCATTCAAAATTTACACTCCTAAATGGCCAAATTTTTTTTTTGTAGCACCATTTCGAACAATAAGCCATTCACTGGTGCTCGTGGTCTAGAATAAGCTGATCCAAAATGAATTGTGATAGGGGATTTTGAGATTTGGAGGCTTTTAATGTTGCCTTCTGGCCAAGATATTCCAAAATCCACAATCACTTGTTTCTTGAGTCTTGAAAGACTAGTATTATCTATACTTTATAGTGTGGATATTCCTAACTCTTCACACATCTGGCAAGATATAGTGGCTGTTGTCCCAAATGCGACTAAGAGGGGGTGAATTGGATAAATTCAAAAAATCACAAAAAATGAGTTTTTAATCTCTTAAACCAAAATGTAATTCAAGAAGCTCAAATAAACTTATTCTAACAAGAAAATACTACCACAATGATCCTGAATTTTGCTTTGAAAACTTACTTTGAAGTGTTTTTGAAAACAAACAACTTCAACCAATGAATGAAGACAAATCACCAAGCCATAATCAAGCAAGTAGAAGGAGAGAAGCCTGCACACAAGGATTTATAAAGGTTCGGTCTCTCCTCTCCTCAAGTTTACCACTTGAGAGTTTTTTTCTCTATTGTAAATCACAAGAGTATACACTGCTTTGGTAGTTTTCTCTACCACATCCACTCACTAGTTTTCCTAAAGGTTAACTAGAAACCTCACCAACACGCTTTCCCTCACTAATTTGCCTAGAGGCTAACTAGAAACCTCACCAACTCAATCTCATCAAACGGTGTTTACAAGGTTACAAGATGGTAAGAACAATAAAAGCTCTTAAAGCTAGATAAACAAGTGATAGCTTAATCTCTCGGCATTTCTCAAACTTAGGCTCTTTGAAGATGAAATCTATTTTCTAGTTACCAAGAGTTGTTTCCAAAGTATTTCTCCATGTTTTTATACTCATTTGGGAGCCAAAGAGACTTTGAAAACCTGCTGGAGTCGTCTGGAAAAGCTCCTAAAAAATTGGTGACCGTTGCTCTGTTTTTTATGCAAGAAAAGCTCTAGACTTCGTGTTAAGTTCTGGATTTAACACATTAACTCGATTTTATCCCCTAACGGTAAAAAATAGCTAGAGACAAGTCATTAAAAGCTTTGCCAGAGTGTCCAGGTAGCATTCTCTAATTCATCCAAGTCATATTTCAAATTTTGACTCAAATCGCATCAGTTGAAGAATTTGGGCGGAAGCTTTCAGATTTACAATTAACAGGTTAAACTCGGAGTTTAACCTATTGCCTGATGTCTCAAAAATAGACAATAGCTTCAGACTACGGATTAAACCATTTTAACGCATTAAAGCATAACCTTGGGAGTTGGATAAACTTAGGTGATATAAAGACATGTTAAACTGTTTCTTTAATGGATTAAACATGAAATAACTTAGAAACACTTGTCATTTTTAAAATCAAACTTGATTCAAATACTACCATATTTTGATGACCTATTAACTTTTCTTCAAAATCAAGTTTCCTCAATAAACTTAAAACACATTTTGTTGAAATAACACTTGAAATACTTGGAAATTAAGCACAAATTTAACAAATCTATTATAGCCTAATAAAATGAGATTAAGCACACTAAACAATATACTTGTCATCATCGAAATTAAATATTTACTTGAAACAAATCCAACAGTGGCTAGCTGTGAACTTTTATGCACGGGAAGACTATGGCGAGTAGGGAACAGAGCAACAATTGGTGTCTAGTATGATCGGGGGGTTTTTCCCTCCCTAAATTTCCCCTTATTGCAATACCATGTTCATATACAAAGCATTGGACAGTGTCTGACCTTTTGCTACTAGGTGGCTCTAGGTAGAACCTTTAGCTATTAACATTCATGTTTCTTCCTTTGGATGTATCTAATATCATTCATATTCCAGTAAGCTTTCATATACTCCCAGACGCTTTTACTTAGGGAGCCAAGTCAAAAAGGGTCTACACAGTTCGTTCTGGATATCATGTATAGTATGCGCTATTATACTTAATCCAAGGACAAGTTTCTAAGAGCAATCAAGATGGCATTCATTCTGGTAACTTAAGCTTCCACACAAATTTCAAAACTTTTGGTGGAGAGCTCTATCTGACTGGTTACCGACTCCAGGGGTGGATTCATGTTCAACAAGGTAGTGTCCATAGACCATACTTTTATTAAAACAATGTGAGTGAAAAGTGTATAAAATTAAGTATGGATCTCACTTCAATTTTTCTATTGGAACCCACTATTTCAAATAAAAATATAAAAAGAAAAAAACTAATGCATTAATATCTTTACAGGAAATTGTTAAAACAAAAATCTAAGTCACTTGTTAAAAACTTTTTTTTTTCATTCTTCTTTCTTAGCTTAAAATCATAGCTTAAATGCAACATTAGCTCTTATACTTTACTTAATTGGTTTAGTTATCCCACAAATCACGAGTTAGGCTATAGTCATTATACTTCATAAATTAAGATAAACTCAAAGTTTCAAATAAACCATGTTAATCCCTAATAGAAATGTTAGTGTCATCAAAGAAATTAGTCTTTTTTTTTTTGTGAAATTATAAACCTTCTATGTTTGAATTATTTTATTTTGAAAAAATAGACATAACATTATAGGAAATCTACCTTGAAAAGTAGGAGACCACCATTTAATTTGTTTGAAAAATTAACTAAACATTTAATGCTTCACCCATAAAAGTAGAATGTTTTTTCTTTTTGAAATTCATTTTTAAAGTTTTTAAATGATTATAAAGACTTATTCAATTTAAATTTAAATATAGAGCATATATATTTAGTGACTATAGAATTACTTTATTTTAAAAATAAATAGTCTTTTTAATACTAAAAAAATTACAAAAGCATAATTATAGGGGATATATTTTTTTAGATAGTTGTACTATAGTTTAGAGTTTAGCTTTAGATCAATTCAAATTTTAAGATTAACTGTAACTTAGGCCTATATATGAACCTCACTTAAAAAATGTTCTAGATCTGCTATTGACTGACTTGTGTCAATTTATGGCACAACTACATTTGTTGAACATCACCTTCTCCTAGTTTGCAATACTGCAAATGAATCTACTAAGCACATACTATTTTTCTACGCATATAGCCAAAAGGTGCTTTAAGATTTCGGTTTGAACATGTTGCAGATCTATGTTCGTCATATTATCGATATTTTTCGAGTTACAAGCGATGTGCTGATGGATCTTGAGTGCCATGGTTTTCTAGTAATAGATTGGGTGGTCTGGCAAAATAGGAATAAATGAAAATTTGAAGGAACTTGCCAAACTATGACATCACTTAGTAGGAGTTACAATTGTGGCTTTATAATGAAGGATTATCTTTGCGTACAACCTCTGCCTTGCCTCCTCTTCAAGAGCCAGTGCGTTGGTCTCCCTTAGCCAATACTTTTATTGTTATCAATGTCGATGTTGATTTATTTGCTTTAAGTGGTGTGGCTGGCATAGGTGTGGTTGCTCAGGATTTTTTTACGTTAGTGCTTTTGGATGTCCTTCATACCATTCCTTATGTTCATGATATGGCGTATTTAGAAACTTTGGCAATATGGAAAGGTCTGCTGGAAGCATGCTCGCATGGATGGCGTGATGTTATTCTTCAATCGGATTCTTAAGTTGCACTTTGTACACTTTTGACCTATAAGAAGCCATCTCTGTATATGTATGGTGTGGTATACGATGATATTATTTCTTTGTCTACTACATTTAACTCGTATATATATGCATGTCCCACGCAGTGCTAAGTCTATGGCACATACTCTTGTATCTTTATCTAGGAAATTATCAGACAGAGTGGAATAGGGATTACCATACCCGTCTCACTCTTCTGAGTTGGCCTTTCAAACTGATCATTAATGAAGCTTTTATGATTTCTCTAAAACAAATTACGAAAATGCTACGTACACCACCTACGTGCACCAAAATTTCCACCACCTTTTCCATATCACTATTGTCATGTCATCTTTCCTAATTAACTTCCAAAATCAAACATCTTAAGAAACTAAAAATCTTTCCCTACTATTTCAATCCGACATCATAAACTGTCTACTAAACAAACTACCACAACCATCTAAGTCCCAAGAAAAGTTTCCGCATTGCATGGGAAGTCAACCATCAATGTGCTCATTACATAAAAGCAAACCAGAGTATGGCTTTTATTAGCTTTTCATATTTAATCAAATTATTATGCACAAGATTATACAAGAAACATTGTATAAATATTTTCTTTTATGTTCTAAAATGGCCTTCTAACTAAAATAAACTCACAGTTGAAAATATATAACATCTTTTACAGGCTAATTACAATTCCCTTTATTTCATATTTTTTGCTTTATTTCATTTCATTTCATTTTTTTACTTAAGTTTGATTTAACTTTATTTATACTATATTTGCTAGAAAAATTTTAAAATATTTTCTTTTATAAATATATTGTATATAAAAATTAATTATATATGAACCCATAAAAAAAATTATAGATCCATCTCTATTTGTAGGACAATAGTGCCAGTTGATCAAGAGTTTTTTTTCTTTAGTCGAGAAAAAATAAAATAAAATTGAATAAACACATGATATGCCACATTGCATGCCACCTAAGGTAGAGGAGAGGCGGTACTTGCAAAAGGCGGTGGGTGTAGTAGGATTCAAAAAATTATCTATCATATACATATAAAATTGACATATTTATATGGTATCTAATTATAAACTAAGAAAATTATTATTAAAATTGACATATTTTAAAATAAATGAACCGTTAAATTTCCTCATAATATATAATTCATGGAGTACCACAACCCACACCGCACTCTGCCCGGACTCCATGACCATGAGGATTGTTGAAGAAAGGCGTGTTGGTCCACCGCTTGGTTCAGTTCCAAGCACCACCATCCCCCTCACGTTCCTTGATATCCACTGGACGATTGCCCGCCCTGTTCAGGTCCTCTTCTTCTACAACTTCCCTTTCTCCACTCCCGAGTTTACTTCCGCTACCCTTCCCGCTCTCAGAAACTCTCTCTCCCTCGCCCTCCAGCGCTTTTTCCCCTTGGCAGGATGCATCGTTTTCTCACCCCATCAGAAGCCCCACCTCATCTACGCAGATGGCGATTCCGTTCCGTTCACCGCCTTCGAGTCCCACATGGACTTTGATCATCTCACCGGCGACCATGCCCGACGTGCCAGGGACTTGCAGGCTCTTGTCCCGGCCAGTTTGCCTGCGGCGAGGGAGAGAGAAGGATCAGTTATGGAGCAGCCGGTCTTGGCCGTCCAAGTGACGGTATTTCCTAACTACGGTATTTCCATCGGCGTCACCTTCTGCCACGTCGCGGCGGATGGTAGGTCTCTCTCTCATTTCATGAAGTCCTGGGCATCGATTTATAGATCAACAATCGATACTTCTAGGGTTCATGATATATATCTACCAGATCATAGTCGGGATTCGATCTCAGACCCTCACGACGTCGCCTCTATTTTTCTCAAGGAAACTTGGCAGTTAAGAAGTTCGGTAGCGGACTCACAAGAAAGAATTAGGGTCACCTTTGTAGTAAACCAATCTCAAGTCGAGAGACTAAAAGATTGGATCACCAAGAAATATAAAGAAGAAAAATCGTCGTCACAATCATCATTAAGAATTTCAACATTTGTGGTGACAAGTGCCTTGATGTGGACTTGCTTGGTGAAATCTAAACAAAACGGCTCCGGTCATGGATCAAGTGTGGATGGTGACCCGATTTGCCACTTCATATTTGTTGCTGATTGCAGAGAGAAACTGAAGTTGCCGCCCAACTACTTCGGGAATTGTATAGAGCCTCGGTTCGCGGCGGCGAAAAGGAGCGAGCTGGTAGGAGAGAAGGGGATTGTAGAGGCTGCCAAAGCGATTGGAAGAGAAATTTCGGAGTTTCAGAAGGGGGCGTTGAAGGGGGCAGAGAAGTGGTTAGCTGTATTGAAAGAGGTATTTGGGATGGGGCACGCCGTTGGGGTTTCTGGGTCACCAAAGCTGAAGGTTTACGAGACGGATTTTGGGTGGGGGAGGCCCAGGAAGAGAGAGCTTCCTCACCTTGGATTTTTTGGGTCCACTTCTATTACAGAGAGCAGAGAATCGTGCGGCGGAGTTGAGTTTGGGCTGGTGCTTTCTGCGCAGGAATTGGATCGTTTTGGTGCTGTTTTTCAAGGAACCTTGTTGAAGTTGGCTGGCCACTGAGGATGTGTGTGTGTGTGTGGTTTTTTTTTCTGTTCTACTAGCGGAGTCTCAGAAAATGATAGTAATAAAATTGATCAATAATTTCATTAGGGCCAAAGGCTACTGTTAAGTATTGTTTTAGGAATTTTTCTTTACGTACATCTAAAGGCACAAACGCCAAATAAGCCAGGACACTGAACAAAAGGTTATGCCCCAAATATTATATTTAGCGGTTGTCTTCTCCCATTTGTGAAGTGGCATGCATGTGTGTTCAATTGATGGGTTGGGTTGGGCTTGTCCTGCGGTGCCACATTGGGCTCAAATATTTGAATTATTTTGACGATTCATCCAAATACAGACAATCAATCTAATCTGATGCAGTACAAGTTGTAAGATTTATTATGTAACGGGTAACAAAGTAAGAAAGTGGGTATAAGCAGCCCTGAAGTTGTGCAATTCATGGTAAGAAAGAGCCAATCCAAATTCAGCTCCTCTACCATTCTCTTCTCTTCTCTCAGCAACAGAAATAGACCCATAAGATCCTATGTGAGCAAGCTCTCTCTTTCTGGGCCTTCCCCACCCAAAATCCGTCTCATAAACCCCCAACCTGGGAGACCCAGCAACCGTCATCACATGCCGCCCAACCTGAAATATCTCCTTGGCCTTGCATACCCACGTCTCCGCATCCTTCAACGGCGATTTCTCAAACTCCGAAATTTCACTTCCAATTGCTCTGGCTGCTTCAAGCACCCCTGTTTCCCCCGTTAAGTCGCTCCTTTTGGCCCTCGCGAAACAGGGCCCCACACAATTCCCAAAATAATTGGGTGGCAACTTCAGCTTCCTCCTACGATCTGCTTGAAATATCAAGTGACAAACTGCTTCATCGTCATCGTTTTGTTGTGCTCTGACCAGACATGTCCAGATCAAAGCACAAGTCACGACGAAAGTCGAAATTCGCAACGCCGGTGGCTCCGACATTGATGCGTTTTTTAATCCCTGTTTGTGTAAATTCACGACCCAATCCTTCAACTTCTGGATTTGGGCATGGGTTATTGCAAACGTCACTCTAATTTTGTCACTGGGAATGCTCGACAAATCCTCCCAATACCAACCATCTCTCAGAAAACACGAAGCGATGAAATCGTTGTTAGGATCTGAAATCAAATCTCGCCTGTGGCTGTGATCTGGCAAGTAGGTCGAGTCCCCGCCATACCTATTGACGGACGCCCACGATTTCATGAAATGCGCCATGGAAGATCCATCGGCTGCCACGTGACTAAACGTGATGCCAATCGAAATGCCCGATTTTGGAAATACCGTTACTTGGACAGCCAGAACCGGCTGTCCCTTACCCTCCTTTCTCTCCCTTGCTGGCGGCAAACTGCTGGGAACAAGGGCCTGAAGCTCGACGGCAACTCGTTCACCATCCCCGGCTAGGCGGTCGAAGTCCATGGCGGTCTCGCAGAGGGCGAAGGGGACGGAATCGCCGTCGGTGTAGAGGAGGTGAGGCTTGTGGGGTGGCTTGATAATTAGGCAACCGGCCATGGTAAAAAAATGCCGGAGAGTGAGGGAAAGAGAGTGCTTGAGCTGAGGGAGAGTGGAGGAAGTAAAACGGAGAGTGGAAGAAACAGGTAGCTGGTAGAAGAAGATGCTCTGAATCGGGCAGGAAACTATCCAATGGATGTCGAAGAATGTAAGAGAGAGGAAGGTCTCCGGAACTGAACCGGCCGGCGGACCCACATGGCTTTCTTCCACAACCTTAATCAAAGATTGGCTAGCCATTCGAAACGTTGTATACAAAACGGAGAAGAAGAGCAAATGATAGAGCTACAAGCTCAGCGAGTTCATACATTTTTCTTTCTATAAATAAGCACATTGTTTTAATTACATTTCTTTATCCATAAGGACATATTTTCTTAAAATATATAAACACTAGTTGGTCCTCAACTACACTTTTAATAATTTTAAAATTTTTAATATTTTTTATAATTAACTAACATTTAAAAAATATTAATTTCCATTTATAGAAAGTAAAATGTACGTTGACCAAATCAAACGGATTTATTTTAAGATTGGAAAAGGCGAAGTTGGCGCAGGTGATGTGAGGAAATTAATAGAGTAGGTCAGCCACTTTGTAGAATTTTTTTTGTTCATAAGCGCATGGTTTTAATATTTTTTGTTTTTGTGTAGCGTTAAACATACTGATAATTTTCTAATAATGATGTCTATAAGTTTCTAATTTGTCCAATTTTATTATTGGTTTATTTTTTTATGCACATGAAGTATCTAATATAAGAGTTAAAGAGAAGATGTTGAGCTTTTTAGGCAGGGTGATTGCTATATCCACTAAAAAGTTGCGTTGTATTGCAATTCTTGAGCTACGGACTCTTAACCTTGGGACTAAGAGGTACACATCGAAACTAAGTGAGCTACACTCAGGGTGTAATTTTATTAGTTGAAAAATTAATAAAATTTTATTATTAGTTGACAGAAAAGAAAAAAAAAACAGTCTTAATTTTTTCTACATCCAATATGACAAGGAGATATATGATTTGCACAAAATTTTAACACTATTTTCATGTAAAAAATTGTAATATATCTAGTAAAAAGATTGGGTTCAATGCATCTGTGATCTCCAATCTTTAAGTTTTGTTCCACTTTTGTCTGTAACCTCCAATTTGCTCAACTCTTGTCCCTATTATCATTAAAACATTCCATTTTTACTAAAAGACGTTATCGTGGAATGAGAAATACTACATTAGCCTAAAATTATAGGAAAATCTCAATTTTGACCCCCTGAAAACTTGTTCTCTGCCCATAAACCCTAAAGTTTGCCCATCTAACAATTTAGCTACCATAAATCTCCTCCTTCCTCTCCTCCGAAACAAACCTCAGGTCGATGATGGACTCCTCCCTCACCATCGTTCCCATCTTCCCGTTTCCGTCCCATCGCGCCATGCCCACCATCAATGTAAAAGCCTCTGTAGATCTCTCCTCTTTCAAAGTATCAAAACTCTCATTAAAATCTCGTCTCTCCTCATCGTCCCACTACTTCATCGCCGACGTGAATGATCTTACTAGATCGAAATGCACACCTTCCTTCATCCTCTCACCTCTCACGATTATTGTCTCTGCATTGGTCGAGCAGTTCACGGTATCTCTCAATCTGATCACTTCATCCAGACAATCTTTGATAAATAGACCCTGTTGAAGTCCTCAGTTTCCTTGAGATTCTTTGTCTGATTGACTACTTTTTCAGGGGTCCGATTCCATATAAACACTCTACGCAAAGTAGGTCTTGCTGCGAAATGGGCTCGAATGAGATGGGGAGCTACATTACCAATGCCGATCATAGCCAAGGTGAGGTGGTCGGGTTTGGAGAGGGTTTTGGAGGACGGGGCGGAGATGAAGGTGGTGCAGAAGACTGCAATGAGGATGGCATTGATGGAAGCGAAAGGCTGATTGGTGGTAGAGCTGAAGAGGATGTAGGTGGCTTAAACAGCTGGTAAGTCGAGGGAGCAGTCTGTGGGGCAAGCGGGTGATGGGCTTGATGCCGAGGAAGGGGAGGGAAAGGGATGAGGACTAGGAAGGCATGTGGAGAAGGCAGGAGGAAGATAAGATAACATAGTTTTAGCGGATTGGGGTGTGGATGGAGGGACTGAGTTTAGAGAGAGTTGTGGAACTTGCCGATTAGGGGTTGAGTTTAGGGAGAGAGATTGATGGTGGCTAGATGGGTATATGTAGTCCTTCGACCTAAGATCATCAAGGTTCCCTACATGTGAGTCACATACTTTGATACTTTGCTAGATTGTTATATGGGCAAACTTTAGAGTTTCTGGGGTAGAGAATAAGTTTTCAGTGATCAAAATTAGAATTTCCCTACAATTTTAGGCTGATGTAGCATTTTTCTGTCCACTATAACAATTTCCATTTAAAAAGGGTTCAAATGAAATGTTTTAATAACATAAAAGATGAGAGTGAAATAAAGTGGAGATTAAGGATGAAAGTGGAACAACAATTAAAAGTTGCGACTATGGAAACATTTAACCCCAAAAAGGTTAGTTGAATATAGTTACACCGAAAATGGGCATATTAGTATATCACCAAGTTAAGCCCCGAGGTGAAAAAAGGCCAGCTTGAGCCTGAGCCCACTAGGCTTGAACTCAGCCTTTTTGCTGTTCGGTACTACTTGAGCTTGAGCTCGAATTGCTCAAGCTCAAATTTTTAGACCCGAGCTCGGCTCGAGCTCAGCCCGAAAGCTTACCAAACTCGAATAATACATACAAATCTTTAGTCTCAAAATTATAAATTAGATGAAATATAAGGACAAGATCTGTAATTTCTTATGACAATAATATAAGTGAAAATTACATATCCTATCCCAAACTTTCTAATTCTTCTGCCTTTCTACCCTAAGTTCATAAACTTCACAAATTAGCCATCTTCTTCCTTAAGACACGCATAAAACACGATTCAAGTTGCAACAGTTGATAAATGATAAAAATCACTCTACCAATGGTATTTCCCAAACCTAATAACAAACATCAACACTCAAACATTGCAAATCTAGTGCAATAATCATTCAAAACATAAGGAAAATGAAAAAAAAAATTGAACAAAAAAGACAAAAAAAAATTAGATACAAAAATCCTAAAGAAAAACTTAGATACCAGATGGAGCTGATGATCTCAACCTTCGGTGTCAACATCGACGTTGATGTCGGCTTCAGGTGCCTTGATTGTAGTTACCAAACGTCCGATGATTCAAACCCACTGCTCCCTAGTGCAACGACGACACCCCAATATTGGTCCCTCGTCGGTGTGACGTGATCATCTTCAGCTAGTGGAATTCAGCCACTGTAAAGGATCTCCTAGTATTTCCTCTACATTAAATGTCGAGGTAAGTGAATCCCAAGTTATTTCCCTCAAATAAGTCGTATTAAGCAAGGAAAGCAAGCTATTTAAGGTTAAGTTGAGTTCCAAAGAGTAATTGGCACCTAAGGGGCAAAAAGGTCAAAATGGTAATTTTGGCCCAAGTCAATAGCATGACCGTAATTTTGGTAATTAGGTTCATGCAAGTTTTTTTGAGCTAGTTGATTTAAGACCATAAGTATTTATAGCCATTTGAACCAAAAGCAAAAGTTAAGGGTGAAAAATGCACTAAGTAAGAAATTAAGCTATTATGTCTTATAATGGCTTAGGTGACTCAAGGGCAGAGTATTTGGGTAAGAAAAACCTTTCTTTGGGACCAAGGAGTGATGCAATGGGGAGTGTTTAAGTGGCCTAAGTGATTCAAAAATTAAGTTTAAGGGCCAAGGTGACAAGAGGAAGAAAGTTGGGCTAAGTTCGTTATAAATGGAGGAGATGACACTATTCATCATCTCCCCCGTTTGCCATTTTCGTAGCTCTGCTTCCTCCCTTGCTTTCTACCCCTAAACCTCCCAAATCACTCAAGTTTCCATGGAAATTGAAGGTCCCGAAGCTATCCCAACAAGCCCTTAGCTCATTTTTAATGGAATTGGTGCATTTTCGAGTTGTTCTTGCAAGTTTTTGGTTCAAACCCAAAGGTAAACGTATTTGATCCTTATGGGTTAGTTTTAAGCTTGTTAAATGGTTATAAATGGTCTTAACTTCGTGCTCTTGGTGTCCAATTTTTGTTGGTTTCAAGCTTGGAACTCAAAGGAACTCATTGGAGCTTGGATGTGCTCATTGCTTGTTTCTTGCTTTCAAGATGATTTGAGGTAAGGGATTTAAGTTAATTAAGATCAAATAATGCATAGAAATGTAGTGTTATGTGTGGGAATTAAGTAGAAACAATACCCATGTGATTTGAGCTTGGGATGAGAAAGTTTGAGCAGTTTTCGTGCAAGGTCGCACGCTGTCGTGCATTATTGGAAGGCATTGGCGACGCGTCGCCAGTAGCAACACCATATTGGCCACCGGCGACGCATTACCGAGAAATGCAAAATTTTTCCGATTGTCAATGCCTTTGGCGACACGTCGCCAACGGCGCCGCCAAGGCATTTTGCCCTCAAGCTCAGGGCATCCTAAGAGTGTCTCAAACTCTCAGTTATCATCCCTAGGCTAATTTAAGATGTTCCATAGCCTTAGTTGGGTCTAGAACTCATTCCTAAGTTGGGAATTATGCATTATTTAGGTGGTAGCTAAGTGGTGTGGTTAAGGAAGGGTAAGTAAGGGTGGCTAAGGAAGTTAAAGTGCTTCAGTTCCCATGTGAGCACTAAGGGGATTAAGTCGGATTTCAGACTCTTTGTTGGCTGAGTGGAATGTCATAAACCTTTGGTCAATAAAAAGGAAACCTAAGAGAATCCCAACCAAACTTTATGGTTTGGTAAGTAAGCCACTAAGGTGCCCTAAGCTAAGCTCGAAAAGCTTGGTAAGTTGAACCACATAAGGCAGCTACCCTGCACAATAAGTTAAGGGAAGAGACGGGTAAGGAGTGAGTAAGTGGTGACTTACTCTAAGTAGCTCGTCAAGGCCGGTAAGGTTTGAGTAAGTGATGACTTACTCTAAGGCGCCGTAAGATGGACTTCATGGGGTTAGTTATGTGCTAGCATAGGGTACGAGGGCCAGTATCCAAGTACCCCAGTCGTAAGAGCTCACGGCAAGTCCAGCACCTACGGGTGTAAGGAAGTCCTAAGTACATTTGCATGTGCATATTTCATTCATCCATTCATCCATCCATCCATCCATCATTTGCAATGGTTGTTGTTTTATTCTTGCTTATGGTTGCATTGTTGACTGCTTGTTTTGTTTTGGATGCTATATATATATACATGTTGTGCTTCGCATGTATGCATTGTTTTTCCCTGCAGGTACTAAATCCCTTATTGAGTACTTTAAAGTACTCACACCTTTAAGTGTTGTGCAGGTTTAAGTGGACTAGTCGAGCCTAACAGTTGGTAAGGGGCAGCTGTTAAGGCTAGGTTTTATTGATTCAAAGGTATTCTCTAAGTAGGAAACTCTAAGTTTCTAAGTTACTTATGGCATAAGCAAGTACTGACCAAAGTGTTTGCCTTACAGTTTGAGGCTAAGTGAGTACAAGGAAAGTGTGGCTTATTACTTGAAGCTAGCTTGCTTTGGTGAAGAGCTAAGGATGGATCTTAGTATCTTAGTAGTTATAAGTTGCTTCTTTTAATATGCATGGTAATTTCATACGTAGATTTCCTCTACTAGTGTCCATTGGTGTGTATAAGACTAGAGTTACATTTGGGTGCATATAGGTTTGAGATATATGCACATAGTTGTTACTTGTAGTTAAAGCAACTAAAGTTTTTATGTCTTGGCTTGTTTCACTTATGTTTTATGAACTGGCACCACAGTTTTCTTTATAGTTTTAATTTACTGTTATCACATAGCCAGGACAATGCATGCATATTACCTATGCAAGGTAGGCTAAGTAACTAGTTGTACGTAATAATTTAAGATTACTTCACGAGTAATAAGTAGCCAATTGTAACTTAAATGAGAT
Organism: Aquilaria sinensis; assembly: GCA_005392925.1. NCBI lineage: Eukaryota > Viridiplantae > Streptophyta > Magnoliopsida > Malvales > Thymelaeaceae > Aquilaria > Aquilaria sinensis. The sequence goes on from SMDT01000745.1 coordinate 438,829, forward strand.
CATAGCTCCCAAAGAGCCTACCAGTGTTATCAATTCAGGGCACTGGGGCCCTGTTCCGCCACAGCCACTGTCGGTTGGTGCCTGGCAATGTGGGAGAGGATTTTGATCACTGGTATGTCAACGCAGTATCTGGTAAGAGTAGCCAAACGGATGATATGTAGGCTAGCCGAAAGGAAAAGACTAAGGGGGTAGGCTAGGGAGTAAGTCTAAGGCTGGTTTCAATCTAAGGCTGAAGGGTTAACGAGCTTAACCATAAAAAGACCCAAGAAAAAAGATAAAATATAGGGCCTACCAGGCTCGTGAGCTTAAAGGACTAAATAGTATCAGGATTGAGTTCGGCTCGAAATAAACTCGAGCTCAATTTTTGGCTTGAGCTAGGCTAGCCGAAGGGAAGAGACTAAGGGGGTAGGCTGGGGGGTAAGTCTAAAGTTGGTTTTAATCTAAGGCTAAAGGGTTAACGGGCTTGACCATAAAAAGACCCAAGAAAAGAGATAAAATATAGGGCCTACCAGGCCCGTGAGCCTAAAGGACTGAATAGTATCAGGCTCGAGCTTGGCTAGAAATAAACTCGAGCTCAATTTTTGGCTCAAGCTCGAGCTCAAGCTTAAAAAAGCTTGACTTGAAAAACCCTTATTCGAGCTCGAGCTCAAGCTATCCAAACAAAACCTGACCCCTTTTTACCCCTAGTTAAGCCCACAGTTTGCTGGGAAAAAAAAAACAATAGTAAACCCAGAGTATACTCTAGGGATGGCAGTGGGTCAGGTAAAGTTCGTGACCCAAAGATAACCAACCAACACAGATACCCGACCAATGGGTTACGAGTATTTAGTAAAGATTACACCCGTAAATCTGTAATGAATTTTTATTTTTTTCTGTCGGTAAACCTGTCATACCCACAACTTGACACAATTTTTTCTTTATTTGTCAATGACTTAATCGTAACTTATCAAAATAATAAACTAATATAAAATAAATAAATAACTCAAGTGATTAAAGTGTAATTTAGCAAACATATAAACCTAAACCTTAAAATTTGCTGCCACTAGTCTCCTTTTCTTACTCATCTTTTTTGGCCCTTTGCAGCTTTGCTCATCTTCTGCCGCTATTTCTGTTTTCATCCTATCCTTCACTTCTTCATCCTTCCTTCATCTTTTATTCTTCTTTTATTCTCTCATCTTCTTTATCCCCTTTTTTTATCATCTTATTTTCCTGACATAATTTTATCTCACCTTTCTCATCCCGTTTTTTCCTAGTCCTCCAATCGATGATCTCGCAGTCATTGAAATGCACCTTCCCTCTATGCTGCCAACATTGCTGATCAAAGGAGAGATAAGAAGGGGAAGTTTGAACTAGTCACTGCTATTGTTCGTGAGTGATTTGTGGGGAGCCCATCACTTGCAGGTGACAGGCACAGATATCTTTTCTTACCCATCAGACCTAGCAAGGGGGAAGCGGGTGTAGTTGCTCCACACCGGACTCGACCCCGTTATCATCCCTAGCATATTCAGTGGTAGTCACCCCACACACACCTACTAGACTACCAATGATATGTCCCACCAGACTTTTGAAATTTCCTCATTTGAACCCAGGACGTATATTCTAATTTTCATTCTCTCATTGATCCTGCGATTTTCAAATAGATTTCACAAAAATTAAAAAATGGAGACTTTCGTATACAAAGACTGTTACACTATTAGAAGTTAAAAGGCTTCAATGTTCAGATTGCACATGTTACCATCACATAAGTCATCTACTAACTACTTCATTTGTCCCACATTTTTTTACAATATTTAGGTCTTATTTGGAAACAGTTTTTATGATTATCATTAAAGTTTTAGATAATTTATTTACTAGTAGAGATAAAATCGTTGAAGCTAAAAAGTAAAAGCTACCATTAATTAGATAAGGTTAATTGCTAATACTAATACCAAACGGGACCTTACTATTTTTTGTCATTCTAATTCTTTATAATATTTTTATATTTAATAAATTATTTTATCATATTACCTTTTAAACTATTATTTCAATATTAATTTTTTTTTCCATTTATCTTGATTTAAGTGTGAAAAATGAAAATAAGAATGAAAACAACACACAAATTTTTTTTTCTTAATGTCCATGTCAAATCCAAATACTTACAAAAGATCAAATAATGTGTAACAAACATGTCAAAAAACAAAGGATGGTAAATTGTTGTAAAACTATGGCCAAAATGCACATATGGTCCTCCAACTTTGTTAACTCAAGCGAGTTAGTCCTTTAACTTCAACTCAGTGTGACTTAGTCCCTCACCTTTGAAAAATTAAGCGAGTGAGTCCCCCGGTGTACAGAATCACAAACAGTATTTCTTTTTTGCTCCTCGCCGTCAGCTTATCACTCCAGCGCCGCCCAATCTTTTCCTTACTGCTGTTGACTTCCTTCTCCTACCCACCTCATTCTTTCCCTCGCTGTCGGTCTCGCCTTTCCTCCCATTGTGTCGGTCTCATCTCTCATCTCCCATCAATCTCGCATCTCCTCCCATTGCTCCTATTATCCATCGATTTCATCTCATATCGATTCAGAAATATTGTGAATTAGGAAATCGTTAATTTGAAGATCTCTTGTCAATTTGATGGCCTCCTATCAATTCAGAAGTCGTCGATTAGAAAATCCTCGTTGATCCAGAAATCATCGATTGGCTGCTCGATTGTTCAACGCTCCTGTGCAGTCACTGATTCAGAAGATACCGATTATGACGACGATTACTGGTGATTTTGTTTCAAACGATCGCTTCTTTCGACGATCCCTCAAGCAGATGACAAGCCGCCTTTGTCACCATGGCTTTAACGTTGTGTCATTCTGGAAGACGCTTTCCATCATGCCTCAAATTAATTCATTTAATTTAGAGAGTTTAGGGACTAACATGCTTAATCTGAAAAGTTAAAGGACTAACTGGAGCTGAGTCAAACAAAAAGGACTAACTCGTTTGTCAAGTTGGAGGACCATATGCGCATTTTTTCCTAAAACCATTAAAAAATGATCGATTCCGTTGAAAAATAATAATAATTCAAACAAGTAGCCGTGGAGCCACGTTTGGTGCATCAACAGCGTTTTGTTGTTTTGTCTCTAAGTCACCTTCATGCTAATGGAAATATATGTGAAGATTAGATAAGCAATACGTGACTACTCCAACAGAGTTCTAGACCTTAAGATGTCTCTGTGTGTAAGCATTACACCAGCATTACCACATGGATATGGCTTAAATTATTTTTGGTCGCTTTGAACTATAACGTGAGCATGGTTCGTTCATGGTTTTTCACCTTTTGAACTATAACGTGAGCATTTAGCTCTCTTAGATTAAGAACAATAAGACACTTTACCCTTTTAATTCAGTAACTAAATCCACTTATCCTTAACATTATTAGATTTCTAACAGTTTAGTGACTTAATTGTAAAAATTTGAATCCTAGTTGAAAAATCACAAAAATACATAATTTGAAGTATTAATGAAAATTAAACAAAAAGATAAAAAGCAAATAATACTGCATTCTCCCAAGTAATATAATAAATTACAAATGATTTATTTTTAGAACCAATATAATTTAACTTAATCACTTCAATCCTTTTTTCGTAAACTAACTAATTTTTATGAATTTTTGTCTTGCACTGCTTAGAAAAAGAAAACAAACACTTTCTTTTTTAAAACATGTTTTGAAAGTGACTCTTTTGCTTCTTAAAATATAAAATTTCAATTAGTATATAATTCGAGTAAATAATCACTACATATAAAAAATATAATTTATAATTAATTTGTAATAATTGCCCCGAAATACCCTAAAATTTTTGTTTTTTATTTTTTTTTCTTCACATTTCCATTTCTTTTTAAAATGGTTAAAAAATCAATCAATAAAAAAATGGCCATTCTACAAAGGTCACCCAGCCGTGAGACTGATGTTGTTGCTAGTCCCAGCATTAGGTCATCATAGCAGTGAATCAAAGTCTGGAGGAGCAAATCCTTGTGGTTAAAATCAAGCATGATCTTGAGATGGAAAAGCGCAATGACTAAAAAGTAGGGCTGTAAACAAACCATACAAACACGAATAAGCTATGTTCATATTCGTTCATTTGACTTTTAATGAACACAAACACGAACAATAAACGAACGTAATTTTTCTATTCGTGTTCATTTATTTATTAATAAACGAACACAAACAATTAAACCTGATAACCACTACCACTCTAAATTAGAGCGAGTCTGGCAATAATTAATAGGGTTATAGGCGATGGTGAGAGAGATATGGGTTATTGCAATGGGACTTGACTTGGCACTACAGCAAGTTCACACTATAGAAGAAATAACTGATTATGTTTGGGGAAATAAGGACAATAGAGAGATTGGAGAATAATCATATGAGTGGAGTGGGTGGACACTAATAAAAATGCATGATCTATAAAATATATATACAACTAATATACAAATAAACAAAAAAAATAGACATAAATGAATATAAATAAACAATAACCAAACGATTCGTAAACATAAATGAACGAACGTGATGTTGTTCATGTTTGTTCGTTTAACTAATCAAACAGAAAAATTTATTCATGTTTGTTCGTTTAACTAAATAAACAAACATAAATAAACTTTTACTGAACGGTTTACTAAATGCTCTATTATAATGGCTCTCCAAAAATTTGGTTCATAATTACTGAGGTAACATTAGTTATTTTAGTAATTTAATATACTTAGAATATTTAATGTAAATAAATTCTCGGTTTAATAAAGTAAAATAGCTTAAAGATGACAAATTTGGTCATTTAAGAAAACTGGACCAAGAAGGGCATTTTAGTCATTTCATATAGTGATCCATTTTTATTTCACGGTTGGGTAGTAGATGAAAAAATATTACATTTAAAGTACCACAGTTTTTTATGATTCTTGCTCTACCATTGTAAAATTGTGACTTGATTAAATTATCTGTAAATGGGTTATGTGTAACCCTCAAAAGTATCAGGACTAAATTGCACGTATCTCAAAGAAGAGGACTGCACGTGTAATAAGGTAAAGGAGGATTCAGTAGGGGTAAGCATGGGTCGGGTTGGTTCGGTTTTATGGTGGAACCGAACCAACCCGAAATAGCATCGGTTCCAAAATTTTTCTACCCAACTCAGAACCAGAACCACGGTTCTGGGTTTCTTGGTTCTGGTTCTCGGGTTTTTCGGTTTATACCATATACCTATAACAACACCAAAATTCAATAAATCTACATCCATAATCAGTTTTATGACATATTCAACATAATATACAATTAAATTAATATTTAAATATATGTACTTAGATACATTCAAAAGAGTTTAAAATGTTGTTCTTACAAAAATGGTTCAAAAGAGTTGCGTGTGGGGTATCTTTTATCTCAACTAGTTTACTTCATTCCAGTAATTCCAATATTGGTATGACATTCAATATGGAAAATTGAGCCTTTAAGACCATCTTCTTTAGTATCAAAACCTAAAATATATTGATGTCATAAATTTTTAATTTTACATGACTGAAATGAAAAAAATATCATAATTGTGTCGTAAAGAATAGTCTGGAATAAAAGATCGAAAGCAAAATGACTTAGGAGTAGTGGGTCTATGAAGCAAAGTGATTTAAGTAAATATGGAGAAATTTCATAAATGATCTCACAACTTCAATACTGTTTCAATTTGGAACATCAGTTTAAGAGTTTAATATAAAAACACAAAATAACCATCATAATACTTTAAAGAAATATGTGTGTGTGTGTGTGTGTGGATATATTAGTAATACTATAATTTTTATTATATAATTATATATATATCTCGGGTTCGGTTCCACCTCGGGTTGGTTCCATATGGAACCAGAACCAACCCAAAAACCGTCGGTTCTTCTATATGTGGAACAAACCTGAGAACCATGATCAATTTTTACCCACCCCAACCCAATCCAATGGGGTGGTTCGGTTTTGGTTTCGGGTTTATCCAACTCATGCCCACCCCTAGGATTCAGACGCAAAATAACTCTGGTTTTGGTCCTAATTTTTCTGTTCGGTCCTGGATAAGTGCCCAACATACTATTATGTACAAAGAAAGGACCTGGTGAGTGGCATGTGCCATTTAAGCCTACATAAGTTGACTTCCGATGATTTGCTCGGCCATCTTCTTCCTCCAGCTCCTGACTACCTGAAACCTCTCTGTCCCTTTCGAAAATCCATAGCCTAACCAAATCCAAGCTCCAATCCATCAAAATCAAGCATAATTAAGCAAATTTTTGAAGGAAAATCAAGTATGAAACCATCCTAGGCTTGAATTTCAAGCTATTTGTTCAAGTAAGTTTTGTTTTGTTCTTCCCTTGTTTTTGAGATTCATATGGTTCTGTAGCTGCTGGAATCATTGAATTGAAGCTAGTTCTTCTTGGTTTATTAAGGGAAAAACAACAAGAAAAGTTTAGGAATCAAGCTTAAGTAGGAAGGAACCCAAACCTGGTTTGATTCAAGGGTAAAAGCTAATTTAGTTATTTTTTGTCCTTGATTAATTCCAGGTTTTGTAGGTTGATTAATTTGGAATTTATTGTGTTTAAATCAAATTTTGTTGAGCAAGAAATAAGAAATTAAAGAGGACCAAGGAACGTTTAATATATGTGTTGAGTAAAGGGCCAGTTAATTGGAATCCATTGAGAAGGTTATTCCTAACCACTTAATCTATAAGGATGGTTGTGGTATTATCCTAACTGTGGTTTACTTATGTAGCTAAATGATCAATTAAAAAATAAATACTCAAGCTACTACAAATGGTACAAAAAATAATACAAAGACCAAGACTATAAGGACATTGAAGTTGGTGCTTGCTTGCATTAATTATTCAAGGTAAAGGATTTTAAGTTCAAATTAAAATTGATGCATTATGTATTTTTACAATGCATTAATTAAAAGAGTAAGAGGTGGACAAGAAGTGACTTAAGGACTATGTAATTCGATAGTCATTAAGTAAGTATACAGGGTACTAAGTATTCAAGATAGGCTTTGACGCTCAAGAGTATCCTAGCGAAGCTACCAAGCTTAGTAAGAATGAGCCACTAAAAACTTCTGTACAGTGTGAGTGAGGGTAAGTAATGGCAAGCCAAGCTTGCTAAAGCAAGAGTTAAGCTCTCGTAAAAAGAACTAAGTCGATAATGGGTTCCTCGCCATAGAACCCGTACTAGTGGCCATTAGTCAAGACCTCATAACGTTTTGAGCTCACATTAAGATGTGTATATATGTTATATATGCTGGGTTCTAAAGTTTATTTTGCAGGTATTTAATTCCTTACTAAGAATTTATGATTCTCATTCCCTTAAGTATCACATTATGCAGATACTAGTAATGTGAAGCCTAACACCTACTGAAAGGTTGTTAAGTAAGGTTTTGGTGCAGGTATTTAAAATTCCATGAATCTTTAATGATTTTAAGTTATTCGTTAGTAATATTATTGTACTAACTAAGTTATTTAAAATAGCCTTAACAAATACAGGCAAAGTGCACAAGGAGAAGTTGGACTTTTCATTTCTAGAGCTTCCGTGCTCAGGTGGGAGTTATTTTAATAGTCTCAGACTTTGTACATATTTGGTACTCAGGTATCAAGAAAATGCCTCTAGTTTGACTAGTATGTATGGACTTACTTAGCGTATATATCTGTATATGCACTATGGTTGCTTATGGATGTACATAAGTTAAGTGTTATGTGTACATAAGTTAATGTTTCCAGTTTAAATAAACATGTTTGTATGACATCGGTATGTGTTTTAAGTGTTTTATGAATCTAATGGAAACTATTTTGAAAAGTTTTATTTATCACTTTTATTATTTCTCTCCAAATGCCGAAGTTAAGCATGCATGAATTCATGTCATATGATAATCAATTGGTATGAAGTTTTAAACAACGCAAGTATTAGCTTAGCCATTTGCAACTAAAAGCAGAAATACTAAATCTTGATTATCCTAAGATCTTGGGAATACCCTATATCAGGGTAAGCGAGAAGGTTTCCTTACATCTGTTCATTTCCACTCCTACTAAAAAGGGAAAAAGGCAAATATGTGAGGTACTGGAAAAGAGTTTGGTCATTACCAAGAAAAAACTCAAAAAAATAAGGATGAAATGAAACTGTAGTTTATCGTGACAAGCCTCACGACTTTCAGATTATATTTATAATTAAGGTATTAAATATCGTTACAGCTAGGTATACCGCAACTCAAATTTTTAAGGTATATCGCATAGTATACCGCGTCGTATACCGTTACCGTATTCACAAAAAAATAAATGTTAGAATATTATTTTAAGATGACATAAATTGATTTTTTTTTTTCACATTTTATATGTATTCTAATTTTTCTCATCATAATTTATCAAATATAAATAAAATATATATGATGGAAAATATTTTTTAATACAAAAAAATAAAAAAAAATGTTATATATAGAGTAAAATAAATAATACTAAGAAAGAAACTAATTTATTGATATAAGAGAAAAAATATTTTAATAATAACAATACATTTTCTAATACCACATTGAATTCCTCGGTTACTCAAAGTAATCATTAAATTTTTTATGTTAACTAAGAAAAGTAACCAAAAGAGTAAAAGTAAATATTTATTTTATGATATGGGTATTAATTATATTTTAATGTTTTATAAATTTATGATATTTTGATGTAAAATAAAAAAAATATCTCTCACATCTATGAAAAATAAAATACCTCGCAGTATTTGCAGCATACCTCAATTTTTAGATAAAATATATACAAAAAATAAGCGGTATGTGAAATATAGCGAAATACTGCAGTATACCTTGAAATACTGTACTGTAAAATGACAAAATATGAAAATATTTGTATTATGTACTACTTACCCGCATTAAGTAATGTATCGCACGATATACTGTAATATTTATTTCGATGATTATAATATAATTTGTCCCATGGATGAAAAGAAAAGAAGAGCCGGTGCTTGCCATCTAGAAAGAAAATAGGAGATTAGCTAAGACTCTTATTTACCCAACAGTGGTCCTCTAAAAGGTTAACAAAACGTTCATTCTTAAAGAGAAAAACACTAGGGAGCAAAGACTGATGAAGTCACCAAGATCAACTTGAACCAAGGAAATTGAAAGCGATCGGGATCAGCGAAGGACTCGTAGGAAGCAAGGAGAATCTACTTAGAACGGACCAGTTAAGAGGCAAATATAGTTGGGCTTGCTACCTTTTTTTTCTTCTTAATTTTACAAATACTTTTTACAATAAGAATGCTGCAAATTGGTATCTTTTGCAACATATATGCTGCAATTTTTGAACCATCAACTATCAATCACAAGTGAACCCGGTGTTGATCTTTCCAAATTTAAGAATTCATTATTTTTAATTTTAATAATTTTTTGTCCAAAATCAATGCTATTTAAAAGCTCACATTTTATACATCCAAAAGTCACTTGAATAATTTTTGTAAAAAAATTAATTAATTTTCTATAAATTTTTTCCACAACCAACCTGCAAAAAAATCGTAATAAACTCTTCTTTTTTTCAAAAACAAAATTGAGAATATGTTTTTGACTTTTTATAGGGCTTCAATTGAGATGTAATTAAGTTAAGTCAAAACTCAATAGAATTAAAAATAACATATTAAATAACTCATCATTTAACTGTGTTATCTACCACTTCAAATGTGCAAAGTTGAAGAGTTTAAAATTCCCTTTGGCAACCATGCATAAAAAATACTTTCGGGCCAATAATATGGCTCAGACCATGAGTGAGGCATAGTTTGTTAATGTAAGGAGGAAGTGGAAGGTTAAACCTGAGACTTATTGATAACAACTGCAAGTTTTAACCACTAAACAAAAATTTGGTTGTTGGAATAATTTGACTCATTTGAACTGAAAACTTTGTGACATGCAAGTCTTTACTTATACTTTTTTTGCAATGCGTTTGTTGTAGCTACTATAGGTTCATGGGTTTGAATCTCATTAGGTTGGAGTCGACAAACATTTGCCTTTTTCCCCCAATTCTGCTTCTTTATTTTTGTATCACTCATTTTTTTTCTTTTCTTTTTCTAATTTTTTCGTTTCTAAACCTCTTCTTTTTTAAAAAAAAAAAACCTTTTGGGCTTTTCTTCTCTTTTTTTTTTTCACTTCAAACCTTTCCCCAAGGTTTTTTAGGTGACCAAAAATAAAATGAAAATGAAAATAAAAAATACACTAAAGCAACGATGATGAGATATTGCAGCTCATTTCTATTGAACTATTTTTTTTATTTTTTTTTCTTTTTTCAGTTTTATTTTTTTTCCTATTCTAGTTTTCTTCACTTTTCAATCTTTTTTATTTAGCCACTTCAAAGGAACAAACATCTCATTGAGCTAAAGGAACAAATAGTTACTAGTAAAAGAACAACTCATTTCTTTGAGAAAACAAATAGATACTAACAAAAGAACAATTAGTTTCTATATGTTCTTTTATCATTTATTATTTATTTTTATTAGTTTTATCTATTCTTTTATTAGTTCTTGCTTGATTTGTTATTAGTTATCTATTTTTTATTAGTTTTATCTATTTTTTATTTGATCTTGTTTGTTCTTTTATTAGTTTTATCTTTTTTTACCTAATTTTTTTTTATTTATTATCATTTTTATTTGTTTTAGTTGTATCTATTCTTTTTTATTAGTTATTGTTTGTTCTTTTGTCAATTTTAGATGTTTTTATTAGTTTTTTATACAAGTTCAATCTATTCTTTTATTAATTTTATTTATTATTTTATCAGATTTAATAAAATATTTTTTTTTGTTTTATTATTATTTTTTATTTATTCTTTTATGAGTATCTATTAGATTTTTTATAGAAATTAATTGTTGTTTGATTAGTATATATTTGTTTTTTTTAGGAACTATTTGTTCTTTTATTGGTAATTGTTTATTCTTTTATTAGTTGAAAATATTGAAACAAACAAATCAAGAAAAATAGATAAATTTTTAAAAATAAGAATCATATAAGAAAGAAAAAATGGACTAAAACTAAGAAGAAAAGTTAGAAAAATTAAAAACAAAAAAGGAATAAAACTAGAGACAAAATAAAAGACAAAACTGGAAATAATACAAAAGAAAAAGAAAAAATGAAAAAATGAGGAAACCAAAATAAAAAATAAAAACTGGGGAATGAAAATAAAAAGCCAAGCTGAAAAAACAAAGAAAATAAAAAATAAAGGGATGCAATAGAAACAGGGAAAAATACCGTGCAAAAATTTATAAAAAAAAACCTTGGCAAAATGGGAAAAAAAAAATTTTAAAAGGGGGGGGGGACCCGAAGTTGGTAATCATAAACCCACGTCATCACTCCCAATGCTCAAACCGTTTCGCCAAATGCAAATATTTTATTTTCAACAAAAAATGTTTCATTATAATTAAAATGTGAGCCAAATGGTATCTTGCAAATTAATAATGACATAAAAATTTAAAAAATAATAGAAATATAAAATTAGCTACAAAAAGAATACTCATTCTTGTGACATTGAATGAAAGAAAGAGAATTGGATCAAATTGAACCTTCTAGAAAAGCTAGAATAAATCTAAAGTCCATAACTCACAAATAATTAGAAGAAAGCCTAGGGCAAAATAACAACAACTAAGTAATACGGGAATCAACCAGATATTAGAGGCTTGAATAAGACTATATATGAAAATAAAAAGGCAACCAACAAAACCTAAAACAAATAAAGACTAATATTATTCTCTACAATCGTCTCCATATCTGTTACCAAATATCATGACACTTCAATAGGACCGAGATTCCAGTGAATTCAAGAGAAAATTTAAATTCATCACAGTTCGCTTTCAATTGAAAATCTATCTTGTGATTAAGGCTGTAAATTTCTAGTTTAGGGTCAGGTTCAGGTCGAAATCCGAAATTTACAAGAACATTGTCATTCGAAAAATGTGACCCGAACTGACCGGAAATAAAATAAGAACCCAAACCAACCCTAACCTGAAATATAGGGTTAGGTTTTGGGTTTACCCGACCCCCACTAACGCTGCCATCGCTTCGTCTCTAATCCCCTCCTTCCTCGTCTTCTTCAACATCTCGTTGTTGATTGATGACGATCTGAAGCAGTGAAGCCACAGCAACTTTCAAACGGTGGCACACTTGCAAAAGGCTGAAGAAATAGGGTTAAAATGTCAATGCTGAATTTTTCAGAGACGATGCATAGCATAAGAGGGGTTCAGCCAGCCAAGGAGTTAAGTCACTTGTTTTAGGCGTATACCCTTATTTGATGTGGTGGTCGTTGGTCCACTAGGTGCAAATTGCACACAGGAACGCAATTCCTATCGCAAATCCAATCATTGGCAAACAGTAACCCACCCTTGTTTTAGGCGTAACCCACCTTTCCTGTAGATGTGTTGCAGGCAAGGAACTCGGCCTCCAAGGCTCCAGCCAGAACTTGAGAAGAAGAAAGCAAGACGTGCGCATGCCAAAACCGAGACAAGCATGAAGACGGACAGGCCCAACATCGCAACCCACACCATCCTGACGAATCTCGTTATGGGTCTACAGTGAGTTCCGATGATGTTGGAGAAAGCATCCTTGACAGGCCGGCACTGGAGCAGGTCTTCCACCCTGGGATACACATCTAGAAGCTTCTGGATTGACCTCGCGTATGCCTCCATCTTTTTGTAGTCTCCGCTCTTGCACCTCCACTTCTTGACTCCGGAACAAGTCAATGCACCTAACACCTGCAGCTCCCCAAATTTCAATCATAATAATCAGAATGACGGTGTGATAGAAACAGAATCAGCTGGTAGACCGGGTAATAATCATGATGGTTTATTGCTTAATATTTAAAATTTATTTTGACCGTGGTATATATGTATATATACCTTTGGTAGGTCAGCGAGAGGAATAGAATCAGAAGGACAATTGTGTAGCTGGTATCTGTAATGTGGTGGGCCAGAGAAAGGATTGCAGACAAAACCAAGTTTTGGATACCAATTTGCCTCCAGCAGCGACATGTCTGTATTCACCTGAGGTTGTGCAGTATAGTTCTGTTGGATTTCGAAGAAACACACACACACACATATATATAAACAATGCAGGGCATGAATTAGGTAGGCAAGTTGGTACTGGTAGTGGTAGGTACCTGGTTAACAAGGCTGTAGATCCTTTTATTGATATCTAACAACTTCGGTTGTTGGTAAAGCAATTCATCACAATGCAGAATGGAGCCCAAGCTGCTGTTGTTGGGATTCGCCTCAAAATCTTCAAGAGCGCCACATGTCTCACTTGAAAACCTGGAAAACAAAATTTAAATGAGCATTTTTATTGTTCTTATGTGAAATAAATATGCATGATTAGGAAGTAAACATAAAAGTCTCAATCGAGTAATTACTTTTCTATGGAGTAATAGATCCCAAAGATGAACCAGCACACAGCAGTCAAAACCCAGCACATTATAATCAGCCTACAAAGAGCAGAGCAAACCAGGACAAAGCAGCTTAATTAGACTTTCAACTTAATCTGTCAGCTTAACCTCAATTTGCTCCCAATTAAACATACTTATTAAGTAGTTTTGCTCACCAGATAAGTGCTCGCCGTAGTCTCAAGATTGCAGTTGCTACAGAGAAAACAGTTGCACTTCATTGCATTTACATGTGGTCAATAAGAAGTTGTTTGCTAGCTAGCAACATATATATGTGTAGATGGATTGGTACCTGTTAGAGCCACTGCTATGATCAGGTCAAGAGAGACCGCCATTGTTACTGCCACATACCTGCAACCACAAGTACTTGATCATGGTCACACTGAATTTTACGCGCGTAATGCATGTGACAGAGATGGTATGTGTATGATCACCGGGATGCGAAAAAAGGGGACGAGAAATGGATAGGCTTATTACACAATCTTGAGACAATTGTACATGAAATGTCTGCGTTGTCTAGCTTGCATGTCTATGTTTGCTGAAGCAGAACCAAGCTCCTGAGAGGTAGAGGCAAGGAACTCAAACTCTTCACCTGTTTCATTGCTTGCTTTTAACAAATCCCCCATTTCCTCCATTGCTTCTCTTGTGTGTTTTATGGTTTCTGATGCTTCATTTGCCGCCTGCATTACAACATCCACCACTGTTTTGGACTCGGCATACACTTTTGCATTCCCTCCAACAACAAGCCCATATGCAATTCTGAAACAGCCATTATTTGTATGATGTGATTATGTCAGTGAAATTCCCTTTTTTTTTTTTTGGTGGGCAAAAATTATAATCAGCTGTTGGATTTTCCTTACGTGACCAAAATGGTGAAGACAACTGGTAGGAAAATAAGGCAAGAGCAACAATCTTTGTGAGAATTTCCTGGCTCTTTTATCTTCAGCTCTTTCTGCTTGCTAGAACAATAGAGAGTTGCCAAAACAAAGCCTCCATAAACCATTCCACAGACCAGCCAACATAGGCCAATTGCATACCCATAAACACCCGTAAATGCAATTGACTGCCAATGAATAAACAAGAAAACATCAGTAAAATTAAACTAATCAGCATTTCACACGATGTACGTGAAAAATGATAAATAAATTTTCATTTAATAAGATCGATAAAATTTTGTGAGAAATCGTTCCTACAAAAAATGGAAAAGCAAATGATCTCAATCCAAGTTGAAGTGACTTGTTTTCTTTAAAAAAAAAATGTGTATTTTATCCCATGTATTTAAAAGGAAAAAAATAATGTATCTAGGAGAATTTATGTGAAATAGTACACTCCAATAGTGCTGGTTTGTGATGTTGTATTCCCCTGTATAAGGCTTGAAATTATTCGAAGGATCCACTCTCATTGTCTTATGTTAACCTTGCTTGGCTCTGTTCCTAAGACATCACAAGAAACACCTTAATCAATAATGGGCTCACTCGTCCCATTGAGCTTTGCCTCTCGACAATTGGGCCTGAACATAACAAACTCTTGTTTTTAGCTTTTCCAAAAGTAATTGCACTGTATCTTTAATTCTTTATGCATATATAAAAGGATGAATTGGTGGTTTGTTTAACAGTATTTGATATTTATATCCGTTTTAAAATACAAAAAAAAATATGATAGAAAATTTTTGTATGCCTGGCATCCCCCTTATATCCCTGTTATTTTCATATGACCAACCGATTTTTAATTATTGAAATAAAATCATAAATTGGAAAACAAATATTAAAAAGGTTTCACTTATAATATTAGTTAACTTTGGTAGATTTTTTTTTAAGAGATTTGATGAGTAATGGTAAATTCTTTAGTTTGTCTTGAAATATATGCGGGCACACACACTCCTTTTTCATTGGCCCTTGAGATATATATACTCTTTAGTTTTCCATGAAAATTTTATTTCTCTATTTTATAAAATATAAATTTAATGTATTTTTTTAATGTAAATTGAATAGCATAAATTAGTTTATTAGAGTTTGTTTTGTGGAGTAATATTTATTGTGTTTCCCCGTAACAAGTTTTTAAAAATTTTAAAAAACCTTATAAAAATTAAAACCCTGGCTAGAAAAGTAGGGGCTTGAGATCTGGTTTGCTAGTTCATTTGATACACGTATACTCGATAACGTTTTAACAAAGAAATTTTAGATAATGCATGTGAGAAAGAATACAAGTGAACATATGATTTTCTTTTTGTACACGGAACCACTTTCAGAGTAAGGAGGTACTTATAGTACAAGGAAATAACTATTTTTTCAGAATCTAATTAATGACGTCGAAACTAATATTAAGAGCATTATATGAAGAATTAATGGAGGTTATAGTCGAACTCCGAAATCTATTGCATCGCTCGAGCCACTTTGTTTTTCCAAGTTCTCCAAAGCAAGAGTTTACAAATAAAACTAGCTATCCTCACGACCAAATGAACAAAACCAAAAAAAAAAAGCTAAAAATTACAAAAAATGAAAAAGGTGGAATCGTACTTTTTTTTATAATGCAAAAAAATTAAGAGGAAACAACCCCATATAGGAAAACGCTATTTTTTTCTGAAAGTTATGAATTCCAACGTATTTACACATACTCCACTATATTCTTGCATGTAATCTCTCTCTCTATATATAGAGAGAGAGAGAGAGAGAGAGAGTTGGAAACAAATTATTTTTCTTGCGATGAAATTCATAAAAAAATTTTAGAATGAAATAATAAACCATCCAACATACACAAAATTATGTGAGAAACATGTATAACGACAATGAGAAATAGCAGAAATGAAATGAAAATTACAGAGCAACTTACCTGAAATTAGTTTTAGCCGAAGAGAGAGGAGCAATTTGAGTCATCGGAAACCTTAGAGGCTTCAACTGCTCCATATTTTCTCCTCCCCTTCCATTGAGTAGTCATCCATTTATACGTAAACCTCCGTAGCCATTTAGGGCGGCATATTTACTTTATAAGCCTTGCATTGGGAATTCCAATAGTTTATTTGATTCAAAAAAATATTAAAGAGATTAAAATTATTAAAAGATGGCTATTTTATAACTTAAACTATCGTTTCAGAGGATATTGTCGGACAGTGTAAAAGAAGTATGGGTAAATTGTAAGTTTTTAAAAGTAAGGAGGTGAACTGTAGCTTAGGTGAAATTAGAAGGAGTTAGCCCTAAATGCACCATTAGTCCTCCAACTTTTCCAACTGACATAAGTTGGTCATTCAACTTTGGCTTAGTATGACTTAATCCTCAAACTTTGCAAAATCATGCTACTTAGTCCTCAAACTTTTTAAATGGTGATACTTAGTCCTTCAACCATTAGGATAAACTACAATTTTAAGTCTTAACTTTCAATATTTCAGCAACCCTTCTATTTAGGAACTTTCATTATCACCAAACTCATGGGTTAATAAATTTTATAAAATTGTTAAATACACAATTAAATAATTAAATAAATTATAAAATGATAATTCATAAAAATTATATACAATAATTTAAAAATTTTGTAATTATTTAATAATTTATATTTCTCTTATTAAAAAAAAACTACTTTGGTTGACTTATTGGAAAAAAATATTTTTTATGCACTCTACTATTATGTTAATCAATTATTTTTTATAAATATTTTTTCTCATTTTTTTTCATACAAAATATGCAACATTAGGGACTTATGAATTTAGAGATCATTCTAGAGAGTTTTGCTTTAAGTAGATTTAGTTTTTAAACAATTTTCCAAATAATATTTTTGGTATTAATATTTTTTAATTTAGAATTAGTATACTACATCTTAAAAGTAATTCATCCCTTTCAATTCTCATGCTAATGAAGATGATACATATTACAACTTCCTTGGCTTTTTATCATTTGTTTCTGAAGAAAAATTTGGGGAAAATACAAAAAAAAAAAAAACAATCCAACCTTTAACTTTGGGATAATTTATCTTCTTTATGTTCTTTATTGCTTCAATTTCTTGCACACTAATGGCTTTTTTATGTTTAATTTAAATCTTTTTTTCAAATATAAATACGTGTTGGAATCCATCAAAAGAAAAAAAAAGTAGTCAATATTCTAATTAATTGGTTAAATTAACTTTTTTTAAAAAAAAATTCCCCAAAATTCTCTACTTTTATTTATATCTGGTCATAGTTGATAATAAATGATAGTACGTATCATCTTCATTAGTTTTTTTTTTTGCCCAAATTTTTTTTCAGAACCAAATGATAAAAAGTCAAGGAAGTTATAATACTAACCATCTTTGTTAGAATAAAAATTGCAATGGATGAATTAGTTTCGAGATAATGTGGTATACTAATTTTAAATCACAAAATATTAATATCAAAAAGATTAATTTATAAAATTGTTTGAAAACTAAATCTACTTAAAGAAAAATTCCTCTAAAATGATCTCTAAATTCATAAGTCCCTAATGTTACATATTTTCTATGAAAAAATGAGAAAAAATATTTAGAAAAAATAATTGATTAACCTAATAGTGGAATGCATAAAAATATTTTTTTTCTTTCCAATAGCCAACCAAAGTAGTTTTTTAAAAAATAATTAAAATATAAATTCTAAAATAATTAGAAATTTCTCAAATTATTGTATATAATTTTTTTGAACCATCATTTTGTAAGTTATTTAATTAGTTAATTATGTATTCAACAATTTATTAAAGTTTTGTAACTCACGAGTTTGGTGATAATGGAAGCTCTTAAATAGAAGGGTTATTTTGCTGAAATATTAAAAGTTAGGACTTAAAGTTGTAGTTTATCCTGATGGAAAAAGGACTAAATCGCACCATTTAAAAAACTTAAGGACTAAGTCGCATGATGTAACAAAGTTCGAGAATTAAGTCATAAGTCAAAGTTAAGGGACCAACTCATGCGAGTTGGCAAAGTTAAAGGATTAATGGTACAATTTAGGCCAAGGAGTTATCGTAAGTTTCCCAAATGCAAAAGATTTTTTTTCCCCCTGAGCGAGCGGCATAAGATTTTTTTTTTTTTTTCAATAGATCGGCATAAGACTTTTTAATGGCCCTTCACAATAAAAATCTAAAGTATCACCTAAGCCAAGGTCATTGTCGACTTGGAGAATGTAGTGTGCTTGAAAAATTGAACAAGAGATTTAGCAGAAAGTCATTTTACAAACCAAATCGTTGAGTATGAGAAATGGAACATTAATTTTTTTCCCCAAGACATGGAACGATTTCTTTTATTGATGGTTTATTTTTATCATATTAAATGCATCATTATTATGCAGAACCCGTCAATAAGCATGACCATTGACTAATCTGATATAAAAAATATATATCTTTTGTATTTGGAAAACTTACAATAACTCCTTCTGATTTCACATGACCTTACTTTACCTCCTTACTTTTAAAAACTTACAATATGGCCCTTCTTCTTTTACACTATCTAGCAATACCTCCTGAAACCATAATAAGTTATACGATAGTCATCTTCTAATAACTTCAATCTGTTCAATATTTTTTTTACAATTAATAGATATTCGAGATTATCAATTTTTATTCTCTGTAAATGCATTTTCCTCTTTCTAAGTGCAAATCATTATTTTTTTTAAATATTAGTTAACTATGAAAGTATTTTAAAAAATTTTAGCAGGAACCATTTATCGTGTAGTAGCCATTTTCCCCCATAACTTTCCCAAAGCACTCTCTAGATCCCCATACTTGTAATACTTCTAAATACAAAAAAAAAAATGACAGTAAGATACAACACGACTCCAAATTCTTTTTTGGTACAAATCCATATGTATTTTTTTTTTTATGGATCGTTGAGTTTGAATCACTTTCTCATACAAAAGAAGCTATTTTCAAACTCAACCTTTTGGTAAGCATATAGTTATGAAGAGCACAAATTAATCCCTAGCAAACTTGAGAAATGAGGATCATGAGGTCTGAGAGTAATTGGTTCACTCTTTTTCAATAAAAAAGTTAGGATGCAACGCCACAACGGTGGACCTAAAACTTGCGAAAGCTAACGCACTAATACTATTATTAAGATGAATTCCAAAGTTGAATTTGGAACTAAAACTAAAACTGATATATTGGTTCTTAGCTAATAAATATAGGTTCTAACAGTTTTTTGATTTTGTTTTTTTTTTTTTTTTTTTTAGAAATATTATACACTTTTTCACTTTATCAGCTTCATTATCTTATTTTCTAAAATAGGAAATGAGATAAGATAAAAGAGAAGAGTTAGCTTCCTATATTTGCAAAAACTCTAAAATTTATTGTTTTCCCTCATCTTTCCTCTCAATTTATTTTTTGACTCTTTTTCTTATCCACTTTTTAACTTTTCTCACCTGTTCTCAATATTATTATTTTAAATATAAAATATTTAATTATTTTAATAACTAAACTAGTCATTAATTTAAATTTACTTTAAATGCATAATATTTAATTATTATATAATAAATATAAGATTTTATAAAATAAAAAATACTGTTATAATTGGAACAAAAAATTATGAAAATTTTAATTTTCAATTCCTCACTTTATAGAAATTATGGAGAAACTATTAGAAATGTTGGATGACGTAGGAAGGAAGATTGAAGAATACGTATAAAATAATAGTAAAAGAGTAGACTTTATCAAGAAAAATCCAGAAAGATACACCTCCGGGCTCCGGTGCTGAGCTCACATAATTATAAAATACATAAGTTAATTATAAAATACATAAGTTGAATCCATGTACATGCAACTGAAGTTTTGTACACGTCACAGGTTTAGCCTACCATCCATTGACTCCTTCTCGCTTTTATACTGCCACCATTTATTTATTTGGTCAACATTTTTGTTTGACTTGTCTGTCGATTCATGCTTAGTAC
Organism: Aquilaria sinensis; assembly: GCA_005392925.1. NCBI lineage: Eukaryota > Viridiplantae > Streptophyta > Magnoliopsida > Malvales > Thymelaeaceae > Aquilaria > Aquilaria sinensis. Next base: position 459,125 of record SMDT01000745.1, read on the forward strand.
ATCATCTCCGGAATGGATTGATCCATTTTGCGGTTTTGCGAGAACAAAGAATTAAAAAAGGAAAGAAAACTTAATCCAGGTAAATGAGACGCATCACTTCACCAGTTTGATGAGAACATAAAAACGATTCTGATAGGGAGTGCAAGATTGGTAGATCAGGATACACGATTTTTAAACAAAAACTAGTGTCCTAAAGTGAGTATTATTCTCTAAAGTACCAAATTTCTACCCCACCTACAAATTGAACCCCAAATTTCTTGAGATTGGTTTGGTGTACTGGGATGGTGGCAATTACAGAACGGCAGTCATGTTACAACAGAGCTGATGATCAGCAGCACCATGCCGATTCATATCAGGTTTCAGGACATCATTCTCAACTAATGAACAAGGCAGGTTCCTTTCCAACTATATATCTATTCAAAAAGTAATGTGATGAGTATCTCAAATAATTACCATCCGTTAATTTGTTACATTGCCGTCAGATTTATACTCTACCTAGCCAATAGTTTCTAACATTTTTCTTTAACCTATAAATTTACATACAAAGGTAAATTTATAAAAAATGAGGATGCACAGCTTGTTTCGACGTATACAATGTGGAAAAGGATGTCACAAGACCAGAAACATATAATGGCAGATCACAATAATCAACTAACCCGTTAAGAGACATCCACCATATCAGAACACTCATACCACATCTGAATAGCTCCTTCCAGTCCTGATTACATCTGAATTTGGGTGGGAGCAAAGACATAAAGAGACATCAGGTACGGGGTAATAAAAGATGGGGGAAAGAAAAGGAAGCAAAAACAACAAAGCAATGCCTTTCTCAAAGGTTCCTAGTATTCATGATTTGTTACCATAAGATGCATCATCGTTCTCATCGAAAAAAGGAAGAAGAAAAAAGGATGCATCATCATTTCATACTGTAATGTTATTATCCCAATTTGGGGGTTAATACCAGAAACTTAATTATGTCAACTAGAAACTTAATTATGTCAACTAACTGTTGACAGTGGTATAGGCATTGTTGTCCATGGAAAGAACAAAGTGGCAATGCCTCAGGCTGGATTCCCTTCACGATGCAATCCTCTTGTGAGGAAATAACTTGTAACAAGATACAGGAGGAAAACCAACACCTCCAAATAGAATTATAATGACCACTTGAGTTAAGAAGGACATGATTCAACGAAGACGCATGAAAAATAATCATGCTAAAATTGTGTCCCAAGGACAGCAATGTTCTTTCTCAGCCTTGGAGGCACTTCCATAAGCCCTTGTCAAACATAAGGGGGCAAGTTCTCCCCAAGGACTGAGAGAGGGAGGGACCCTTCTCAGTTCTCTCTTTCTTCCCTCTCCCTTGTCCACAAGCTTAGGAAGACATTTCCTACACTTTAAAAGGGAAAAGGCTCTACAGAAAACAAGTAAAATTTTCTAAATTCATTCTATAATATTTTGATTTTAGACCTTGGGATCTGTTCAAGTGGAAACTAAACACTAATTTAGAATGATGGAAGAAGCTCCATTACAATATGAAGCAATAATGAACACCTTAACCATATGCAATCAAATCATAGCCTCTGATACAACATTGAAGTATTCAACAATGCATTGGATGGGAAGATCTCACGACAATATTAGGCATAACAAACCCCCTAAGAGAACCATGTGGGGCTATACGACTTAACAGAGTCGAACTTTTGAATAAATTCTTAGATCAATGCAGCCCAAATTTCACGAGGATATGGAAAGGAGCAATAACATAGGCCTAGAATCTAGATGTCAAAATTCAACCCCGAGACCTATACGAGACACCAAAGATGGCTGAACCTGATGTGCCCAACCAACAAGAAATAACATTTTGCTCCAAGCAAGTTGATACCAATCTTGCATAACAGTTAAACATAATTTTATCGCCTCATGTAATGATAACAGTAATAACATGATTATTACATTTCACTGAAATTAATCAAAATTATGTTCCTTCAATTACTGTTGTTTAATGATGCAACCATAAGGGAAAAATTACTCTAAAGATGTGACTAGTTTAACCTAAAATTATTTAGCAAAAGTTTTAGTATTACTTATATTGACATGATCTGATGTAGATAAAACTGTCCCCCCAGAACATGGTAGACTGAAAGAGAAGGTCATTACCACCAAACAATGTGACGCGATAGTGAAGGTGCAAATAATAGATGGGTCTCAGAACAGCATAGCTCTCCTGACTCCTCCACATTCAATTATATAGGATCATGCACAAAATTTTGTCACGCCATCTCACAAATTTTAATCCAGGCTGACTCAAAACTCAAAGTGTCATCTCACTGCCTTTTCCACAAATCAGATGGGAAAGGAATTGTATCTACTCCACATCCTAAGCAGTATGGTTCCTTCTCCTGATTAGCTGATAGAAGAAAGACGAATATTTGATTAGTACACAGCAAGGTCTACACTGCATAACACATTTCATTAGAATCATCATTTAGACAAACGTACTGGACCTAAACTTAATGAGTGGAAATAGGGAAAAAAAATATCTGCTCTCTCAAGCTCATGATGAAACTTGCCTCCAATCAATTGGAATAAAGATGCATGATTCTTGTTGCTGACCCCAACTAGTTAGGGTTAAGGTAAGTTGATTAATTGGCATCAATTTTCAGCACTTACACTATATATACATGCAATGTGACTGGTGGATGATTCACCCCTCTAATAATATTCCGCTTCAATGCAGCCAAAATAAATTCAACTTTACAGATGGCGCATGTTCTGCAAGCCCTACAACTGATGCAGGGTGCCTTTTGGAACCAAATATCAGCTTTATGTCATTCTACACCTTCCTAGAGTTGTATGAATTAGATAGTCAACTCACGCACAGTCAAGGTTCAAAACTCATTATCTGAACCATATACTAAAATAACATATATGGATTCTCACTGAATTGATGATACTTAGTACATGTCTGAATTCTTGTGCTGAATGATTTTTCACAGTTTTCCATATGTAATGCCATCTCATATTGCACAAAAAACTGTAATTTGTACTAAATGAACATATTGACTAAATTGAATGGTGTATTGTGTCAGACAAGGCAACAATTTCAGTTCTACTCTGTGAAAATTTACCAGAGGCACATTATATGAGAAGCTTGACCCGCAATAGATGACAAGGTCCAATAACCCACTTTTAATCGTGGTCATGCACACAAAGAGAAACATAAGATATCAAATGTCCTCTTCATCTTGCTAGCAGAAAATTCCATTTAAAGGTGGATGATGCTTTACCTCCAATAGATTGTGAGGAAAATGTAACCTAATTGCCTTACCTTGTAGAAATATTTCTTCCGAAGTTTGATTGCCGCATGTACACACCTCCTCACACGGATTTTTAATAACTTGTCATTGAAAATCTGCAACAAAAAATTAACTGTCAAGTATTGAATTCAAAGGAATACAAAATATCAGCCACATGAATCAGAAGTTAATAATTATTCTTTACTTGCCTTTATCATATCATCTATTGAACGTGTTTCCCTGATGATCTTATGACGGTTCATTATAAGAATTGCTGCCACACAAAAGACAGGTAAGTCAACTTCTCCCTTCTTAGGTGAAGAGACCACATGACGAATCTGGAAGTGGTGATCATTCTTAGACCAAAAGTTCCTGGTTAAGCCACAAAAAGGATAAGCTGATGCTGATTTAATTGCATCATTCTCAAATGAAGAGTCATCATCATTTCCATGTTTTAGCTGTGACACTCCCTTTAGACTTCCATTTCCAATTTCAGTGATTTCATCTCTCGTTTCTGGTATGGGATCTGTTGGAAGCTGTAGAACCAGAGCTTCTAAACAGTTATCTGCTAGATTGCAGACCAAGGATTCATCAAAATCAGCAGCCCACATCATCTGCACTGAGGCAATTTTGTCAATGTAGATTTCAGAAGAAAACACATACTAAAGAAGATCATAAGTACATAAAACTCATTATGAATCAGGATGATGCTTCCCATAAAACATGTTGAAGTTTGATTCCTCAACTGCTCACTGTTTCTTATAAAAATAAAAAAAGTGCGACAAAAATAGTAGAGAAAAGTGCATCAACTTCAACAGTTGGTGAAATTTGACAAGCAAATATAAGCAAAGGAAATTTCACATAAATTAAGCTTGACACGAGTATCAATACATATTTTCCATCAGCTGTGCTTAAATTGCAGTGCATGTGTAATCAAATTTTCCAGATTGAAAAAGTCTGCCACAACAAATATCTGTTCCTTCTGCTTAGACACTGGAAACTGCAGATAAATCTTACTACTAACACTTTTAGCAACATAAATGTGTGAAAAATTAAATCTACTTATGGTAACTCCAAAAGAAATTTGCCAACAATAAGAGATAGCATTTCTAACAGGTATGACACAACAAAAAGAGCTACCTCCTAGATACTTTTTAGATGTAGAAAAATGCATAAGATGCTAAACTATGCATTCACTGCTAATACAAACCTCCCACATATAAAGAGCCTCAGTAAAAGATAACTCTCGACGAAACAAAACTAGGAGCATCGGAAAGGCAAAGTGCAGGCTTTCAGCACCAATATTTGACAGGTGTGCAAACATCTCTCTGTCTGTCAGCTCCAAGATATGCCACAATGCTTCCAACTGCTTCATCACCCCAGTTGGTCCTTCTACTAGAAAATTTTCACGCTGGCCAGAATTGTGGAAGCAAATGTTGGTCAAAGAGAATAACATAGGAAAGCAAACTAACTTAACTATTTGTTGATTTCATATACCGTTCTCCTTATGAGCATCTCAAAGCACCAAAAGGCATCCGCATCATCCTCAAATAGAACAACAAAAGGCGATAACAAGTCACTCATACCTATTAAAGTTAAAATCAATTTGAGAAAATTAAGACAATATCTAGAGCTAAAACATAAAAAACTAAAATTTTAAATACCAAACAGAAAAGTCATACAAGGACCAAATAAAGTTAAGATCAAACATATATACATAAGTAGATGGCTGAAACCTTGACAATAACCAGTTGCAGGATCAACCCATGCATAAACAGCAAGAATATCAGACATTCTTGCCAAATTCTTTGTGTTCCCATAGAACTCAAGATGACTATCAGTTCTCACCACATCAACAACTGTGAATGCAGAAGACAGTCAGCTGAAAAGAAACCTTGACTGATAGTTTTCATTTCACCATAAACTGAAACAAATCTTAGCAGCCAGTTACATGAGCTAACTTACCTATACGGTGTAATGTCCAAAGCCATTCAGATACCCTCTCATTGTTGGGTGTCTCTCCGTTCAATGAAGTAGGATTCATGACAGGTGCTTGAGGAACATCAGTTCTCCTTACAGTTTCTGTTACAAGACTAGAACTATTGGAGCTCACAACAGTGTCATTGGCATCATAGTGAATTGATTCAATTTCTGATTTTAGAGGAAGTGTGATGCTGTTGGGGGATGAAGGTGAACCAGCGGACTCCATGATTAGATCAGCATTGTTATTTATCTTAAAGATATGCATGTTATCATCCTCAAGATTGAGTTTTTGTTCTGCCAAATTCTCTTCAACGTGTAGATGACATTCTTTTGTATCTTCCTCACTCTCCTCAAACAAGTTTGTAACTGGTAGGGGAGGAAATTCGAAGTATGCATCATCTATAAACTGTGAACTATGAGCCTCTTGCCCCCGTTTAAGAGAATTGCACCTGTCAGGAGCTAAAGGAGATGTAGAAAAGGAAGAATCACATGTTACAGCATCAGGACTTCCTCTTAACCTGACAAGGTCAGGAGTACTAAAGAGTTCTCTTTGGTCTGTATATGGCGCATCTAAAGAATTGATACTTAAGTCACTACAACTCTCTATTTTATCAGTATTGTTCAGGGAAGCTTGTCTAGTTTCAACATTAACTTCCCTTCCCCCAACACTAGTGGAGGCTCTTCTCATATCCATGACTTTGGACCCCACCACGTAGGCAAGTGATCCAGTTCCTACGCTAGCATGCATCGCCTGACATTGCTTGAGGAGGTCTTCATATCTTTCCCTGCAAACAGTTTCATGAAGCTGTTAACTGAAAATAATAATCAGTAAATAAGAGCTTAGTATTCAGAAGCTTGGTAAATCAGCATGCATATGCAGAAACTGGAACATGTGCATTAGTAATTACATACCCATGATACAGAACACTGACCAAGCATGCACAGGCACATGGTTCTTCACCCCCCCAAAAAAAAGCAGTTACAACCAAAAAATAATACCAGTATTAGTCCCAAAATATGTCTCAGACTAGGTTTGCACGTTAATGCCATTGAAAAAGCAAGTGTAAAGTCATGACAATCGCAGGCATTAAAGACAAGTTTCAGAATGCTGCAGGTTGATTGGAGCCCCCTATTCTGATCTTTTTTTCTCTTTCTATAAATTTTGAGACCTCAAAGATGTAGAATATCATACCAATCACAAAACTCTAGATGGAAAACAGAGGATAACAGAGATCCAATGAAATTCCATTCAAGAAAAGTTTTTTCAGAAACACTAACCCTAGATACATTGTTGACCACCAATAATACAATACCAAGCAGAAGAGAAGAAAATCCTTTTCCTTTTTGTTTTTTCTTTTTGACAAGAAAAAAAAAGAAGAAAGCCTTTGAAAATGAGAGAATAGAGGAAAGTTCTCAAAGAACTTAATCTAAGCCATTGGTATCAAAAAGAACATTTAAACAACAAGTATTTAAAACTACACAAGAAACAAAGTTTGCCCCCAGCAATTTTACTAACAGATTATAAAATCACTAAAAAGGAACAATACCTTACATCTTCGTTCTTCTTGCAGAAAATATTAGACACTAAGCATAATTTTTCAGAAGAAATTTAGTTTAACCCTTGTTAGGAAACAACTAGTTAGACCATATACCGTTTTCTACTACAAATGATAAGCCTAGTTGGCTCCAAGTGCATGTCGCCAACCAATTAAAAAAGGGACAACAGAACTCCGAAAAGTATGAGGAGCAAGAGAAAGAAGAGGTCTACACCTTCGGGCAGTCCTCAATTGCCTTCGGTACTCTGCCGTGCTCCCAAGTGCATAGCAACCAAGTAAAAATTCCCAAACCTCTGCTCGTATAGATGGATCAACCCCCTAACATATAACAAATGAAGATCACTTACAACTATGAAGCTTTGGAATCCTTTCAGAAAAAAAAAATGGCAGGTAAAGGACATAGTTCACAGGGGACCATTTCATGCAGTACATCAGCCACTCATAAATCAATGTCAAGAAAGATAGAGAAAGTAGTGGCAGAAACTACTACGAAGCATGCACTGGTGAAGACCACAGTAACAAGAAGAATTACTTCTCGCATACTATTGCGGCTAATTTTGCTCTGCTATTATCACACCATCTCTCCCAACACAGATATGCACAAACAAACACATTCTACATCTCACCAACAACTGCAGCAATTTTTCTCAGCCTACAGACACACCCACATACACTTTTCCTTGCCCTTATTCTCAAAATACAAGTATGTCAAATTTGGTGGTTAAAGCTACCTCATGCTTCTCAAGAAGGGGTCCTGTTGAGCTTAAAAATTCCAAAGGCCACCAAAACAACAATTAACAGACCAACTCAACTGCTGGACTAATCCAGATTTGATTAATTATTTAACATATGCTACAATAACATGATTACTATTGAGTGGCAGAATAACAGATGTACAACCCACATAAGGAAATCAAATAGCTAAACTTGACTTACTTCTTAAAAAAGAAAAAACAAAAGCCTTAATCCAGCTGTTGGGGTCAACTACATGAATCCTATGTCTCTATCCTACTAAGTTGGAGGCAAGTTTCACACAATAAGCTCTAAAAGAGCAAGATGTTTCCTGCATCATTTTTACTTTGGGTTAGCCATACCTCTTTCCCTACTCCTATATCTAGTTAATTAATTATTCTTCACACACTCATGCATCTAGTAGTATATGTTGGATATAACCAAGCCATCTAAGCAGCCTTCACTTTGTCCTCAATGGGACCACTTTCACCTTAACTCTTATTCTCATTTCTACTTCTGCTTCTTAGCATAAGTCCACTCTCAACATTCTCATGTCCGCTAAATTAATTTTGTTTCCATGTTGCTTCTTTGTGTCCGACACTCAATAATGTAGAGCATTTTTTGTCAAATAGGCATTCTATAGTACTTCCCCTGCAAGTTAAGTGGCACAGTCGTATTTGACAGCACCATTTGGCACTTTGCCATTTTGTCCATCATACTTAAATTAGGTAATGGGCATTTTCTTTTATATCCCCCTCCATATGGATTATTGACCCAAAATACTTAAAAGACTCACTTCTTCCTGCACTCAAGCATACAGCAATTTCATTGTCACTCATATATTGACTAACTTAAACTCCACGGACTCTGTTTCTAATCTAATTATTCTAAAGCCTTTAGATTCTAAGGCATTTCTCCATGGTTCCAAATTACCATTTCACCCACTCTTGGTTTCTCCATGAGCACAATATAAAAAAAAAACATAGATATATCTCCACTACTGAAAAGAACCAAGTGAGAAGGAAATATAAGTCCCTGACCTAGATGAAGAGGCAAGCACTACAAAATTATGAAAAAGGCAGGCTCTTATATTTATTAGTTGCTTCAATTATGGAGGAGCTCTCAGAATTTTTTGAAATAATAAAGTTATTCATTAGATGCTCTCAGCTATTAAGTTTAAACAGCAAAAAGCAACTAATTTGACAGCAATGTTAAGCAAGCTAATATGAGTTTGATCATTGTGTCTAAGCATTAGACAATAATTAGACCTTAGAAAGAGGAAAATTATCAAGTACATCACAACATTTAAAAGAAGAGCAGACGATGACCACACGATCAATATTACTGGAGTGTCCCTCTTAACATGTCACGCATGGATTTGAATCCTAGCAATTGTTCACAAAAAACCCCAACATGTAAGTCTATCAATCCATCAAGTCTAGCTAGTATTGTAATTGCCAGCAGGTAAATGCAATTTCACCAGGCTTGATGTGAAAATTGATCAGTTCAGTCAGGTCTGGCAGACGACCTCAGACAACAGTGCAGACTGGTTCGGGTTTTACACATTACTTTTGCTAAGCTCATTAGAGGCAACTGCATAATAAGGAAAAGCTTAAATCTTGCATGCATATGAGATCTATGGTGCTTCAGGTGAAAGTAAAGCTAAAGCAATAGAGACATCAAGGTGAGAACAACCATGCAATATGGCTTACAGCAATAACTTGGAGACAGATATACCTGCCTGAACAAAGTGGTTTGACCAAATGCCATAAAAAGTCTACTATGGGTAAGAGACAGAAAAGAAATTACTTTTTTTTCCTCTTACACTGCAGAACTAAAAAATGAAGGCAGATATATAAACCATACCCCCAAAACGATCAACTTGAGCACTTTTCGGAATCCAGAAACCTTCCCATCACTATCAAAACCTGCCTGCCACTTATCTGGCTTAAGCATTTTGCTTATCTGCATAGCCATATAGAAAAAATACATCTTATAAACACATAGAATGATAGATGAGTGGTGATGGAAAAATATCTAACTTGAGTATTATTCAAAGGGATAACTGGAAAAAAAAAACATATCCCTTGGACAGATTTTCAAACATTCATCTCAGGCTTTCAGGTTGTTGGCAGTATACATTAAAGTGAGTTCAGTTGACAATATGTATTCAGTAAAGCATCTTGACAACCAACCAAGTGAGTTTTCTAGTATATCATAAATAACTATTTATACAAATAAAGAACTTTATGCTCCAAAGAATGGATGACTTAAATTATTCACCATTGCAGTCAAATATAGAGATTTTCTCAGGCTAAAAACTATCCAGCGTGAGTCATTACAATAACAGCCTCATGAATTTCTGAACCAAAAATATCTCATTCTATTCTCATGGCAGCAGCTATTTACTAGTAGATAATAATGTTTCATTGGAAGTCTATCATGAACCATATAAGGTGGACAGATTTGCTACAGGAAAACCATGTGGTTGATCTTAGTATAATTCACTGACCAAAATCCATAGAAGGAGATAAGAAGCCTAATAAGACTGTCAAAGCCCTGTCCATAATTTTGCAATTTAGTCTTAGCTGTAAACTAGCAAGCTGATTGAGATAGTTGCTTCAGAACATAACCTTTGACAGCTCCAAATAAGTCCCTGAATCTTTCCTTAAGCCAACACTTTGGAGCCAAAACTATTTATTTTTGCCAAGCAATCATGCCTGAGCCATATGTTATCAAGTGTATCCAGGACTACTATTTTGAAAATTTAAACCCAACCATAAACCCCGGGATATTATAAATTCGTGGGAGGGGGGGGGTCTATATAAGAGTCATAACCAAAACCAAAGTAATAACAGGTATTGAGCAAGACTTTTTTTCTGGCATGAAAAATAAATAAAATTAGATAAAATTACAAAAGACGGACTCCTCCAAAATTATATTCTTGCTATTCCAATTTATACAAATTCATACAGCAAAAGAAATGAGTGGCAAATATTAACCAACAATTCCACGCAAAAGAAATTTATCAAGTTCAGATGGGAATAACCAACAGTAGCCCTTTTACAGATATTTTAAAAAACAAAAACCTTAGGTGAACCAACTAAATTTTCCTGCAGACCTCATAAAAGTAACTTTACTAGATTCTCAAACAGCAAGATGTACCACTGCACAACACTGAGCAAGAAAGCATGTTGCTGCACACAAGCAGAAACCTAATAATTTTAGATACAATTCTGTAACTCAGAATGCAACCTAGATATTGCCCACTGTTAAAAGGAAAACATGGCATTCCATGTTCATGCAATAAACCAAGATGATAACTGTAGAATGGTAAGAGTCTTACAGCTATGACAACCTTTATGGGCGTTTTCGAAAGGCAAGGATCCCCAATGTCGCGAACCAAAGAACCAACTCTCTTCAAGCTCAAAGCGCGGGCTTTTCCAAATCTCCATTTCCTTCTCGCTACTCCACAAGACATTACCTCATACAAACCCTTCTAGCTCCTTCCTGTATCCTCCAGTCCACCACCATTCACCTTATTATCCAAAGAAAAAAAAAACCAACTGCCCGAAAAATTTTACATCCAAGTTGAGATCGATGTTGCTTCAAACAATAATCAATCCCAACCTCGCCCTTCTTCCCAACAGGCACCAATTATTCTTAACACAGAAATAAAAAAAGGGAGAGAAGGGTCAGCCAACCGAGCGAAAATAAACCAAATGCAGATGCAAAAAGCCGAAATCAATCAGAATGGTATCCGGCAACGCGATTGGCTCGTAAGAATGCGATCGGATCGCTGATCTGAAGGCATAACATCATGAAAAATTAAAGAAACAACGATAAAGGCATGGAAAATAACAAATGTTGATCGAAATATAGATTTTGCGCTTTTTCGTAGTTACACCTGAAGGAAAGGAGGAGCTCCTCCCCTGTTGCCATCTAAGACGCACGCGACCATTTCCCCCCTGTATCTCTCTCTTTCTCTCTCTTTTATTTGTCCTTCATTTTCCTCATTTCTTTTCTCCCTATTTTTTTTAACTTCTCGCTGTTCTCCTCCTTCTTCGTTTATCAGTATTTTTTTGGCCAAAATGCGCCAGTGGTCCCTTAACTCTAGTGACTCACACGAGTTAGTCCCCAAAGTGTGACTCTTCTCATTTAGTCCTTTAAGTTTGATAAATGTTGCGACTTAGTCCCTAATTGGATGACAAGATGGATGGCATTACTCAGAACCCAGTACCCACTCAGACACGGCAGATGCTGATTACTAGAAACCATGCATCTTGAATGTTGGATTTGTTCCAAGCAAATATTTAATTTTGATGATGACAAGTGTATTGTGTTAATATGTTTAATCTCATTTTATTGGATCAAAATAGATTTATTAAAATTGTGTTTGATTTCCAAGTATTTCAAGTATTATTTCAAAAAAATATGTTTTAAGTTTAAAGATAAAACTTGTTTTTGAAGACAAGCTAGTAGGTCATCAAAATATGTTAGTGTTTGAATCAAGTTTGATTTCCAAATGACAAGTTTTTTCTAAGTTGTTTTGTGTTTAATCCATTAAAGAAACAGTTTAACAAGTTTTTTTTATCACTCAAGTCTTCCTAGCTCCCAGGTTTATCTTTTATGCGTTAAAAGGCTTTAATTCAAAGTCTGGAGCTACTGTCTATTTTTTAGATATCAGGTAATGCATTAAACTCTGAGTTTAATCTGTTAATCACAAAATTGAAGACTTCCGCCCAAAATCTTCGACTGACGTGATTTCAACTCAAATTCAAAATATAAGTTGGACAAATTAGAGGATGCCACCTAGACAGTATGATAGAGCACTTAATGATATGTCTCTAGCTGTTTTTGACCGTTTGAGGACAAAATTGAGTTTAACGTGTTAAACCCAAAACTTAACACAAAGTCTAGACTTTTCCAAACCACTCCAGTAGGATTTCAACGTCTCTTTGGCTCCCAAATGAGTATAAAAACATGAAAAAACACTTTGGAAATGACTCTTGACAACTAGAAAAGAAATATCATCTTCAAAGAGCTTGAGTTTGAGAAATGCCAAGAGATTGAGCTATCACTTGCTTATCTAGCTTTGAGAGCTTCTATTGTTCTTATCACTCTATAACCTTGTAAACACCATTTGGTGAAATTGAATTAATGAGGTTTCTAGTTAGCCTCTAGGAAAACTAGTGAGAAAAAAAGTGTTGATGAGATTTCTAGTTAACCTTTAGAAAAACTAGTGAGTGGTTGTGGTAGAAAGAACTACCAAAGGAGTATATACTCTTGTGATTCATAATGGAGAAGAAAACTCTCAAGTGGTGAACTTGAAAAGAAAAGTAGGTTCTCAAGAGGAGAGACCGAACCTCTATAAAAATTCTTATGTGCAAGCTTCTCTCCTTCTACTTTCTTGATTATTGCTTGGTGATTTGTGTTTATTCATTGGTTAAAGTTGTTTGTTTTCAAAAACACTTTAAAACAAGCTTTCAAAGCAAAGTTTATAATCATTGTGGTAATCATTTTCTAGTTAGAATAAGTTTATTTGAGCTCTCTAAATTGCATTTCTGTTTAAGAGACTAAAGACTCATTTTTGGTAATTTTTTTTAATTCAATCAATTCACCCTATTTTGGTTGCATTTGGGACAACATTGAAATTTTCCCTTTGAGGCCGAATGCTCTCAAAGCTCTTCAGACATCACCTGTTCCTAAAAATCACCATTGAATGACTCAATTTTGTAGTATTCAGGCCGCACAACAATCGCCCCATGGTTTTATGTCCCAATTTTGCATGGTTTGTTTTAATTTTTATTCAAGTCAAATTCAACTTTTCAAAGCTGTTATGAACTCTAACTTTAATTTTTGAAATTAAATGTTTTGTGTGCGGAATTGATGAATGAGATTGACCCCTTGTTTTCAATAGCCTTTAAGGAGTAAAACCCTTATAATTCAATGTCTATTTGTTATAATTTACGTCGTCAGTGTATTTTTTAGGTTCAATTGTCGGAGAAGGTCGATAGTCAAAGAAAGTATCAGTCAGCCATAGGGATGATACTGTTAAGGTCGCCGGTCCCCTAGCAGCCTTACCGCCCCATTCAGATGTGGCCCGAAAAGATTGCTATAGACAACGGTTGGCTCTTCCAGTGGCTACTGATATGTCATGATGAAAAAGAGAGGGAGGCAGGATGCGACGTCATCAATAACATGTGGCAGCCATGACTGTTGAAAGGACTAAGGTGTATTAACTTTCCAAGCTACAGGACTAAGTCACAATATTTATCAAACTTAACAAACTAAGTCGCGATGAGTCAATTTTTAAGGATTAACTCGTGCAAGTCACTAAAGTTAATGGACCACTGGCACATTTAAACCTATTTTTTTATGAGATCCTACTCTCTTTTCTTCGAGATAAATTGCATCTGTAGCCTTTAACTTTTTATTATTGCCATATTTTAGACTTTAACCTCAAAACCTCACATGGGAAGTTTTCAACCTTATCTTTTTGTTTTATTTTAAATTTTTGAATGACGGAAAGTGTTAAATTGATGGAACTTGTCACGTGAAACACCAGTGTGGACAATTTGTCACGGTGACACTATGAATCAATAGTTATAAATGATATGGAAAATAAAAAAAATACTAAAAAATGGGAAAAAATTATCTAGGTTGCCTTCACCACCTTTTTGTCTCATTTGCCCATCACTGGTGGCCCTCCCACCGTCCACCTAATGTCTCTTCACTGCCTCTTCTCGGCGGCCCGTCCTGTAATCCACCATTCTACCGTTTGTCGTTGATCGTACCACATTTGCTCGTCGTCCACCCTCTTGCTGTTTGCCATATATATTGCCTCATTTGCTCGCCATCAAATCAGGCTTTTGCTCATCGTTGATCATGCGTCCTCTGCTCACCGTCGAATCAGGCTTGTTGGACTTGCCGGCCAAGGACGAAATCACAAAAATTGCAAAACCAATGAGAACGGACTTGTTGGACCTGTCAGCCTGGGACAGAATCATGAAATCGTCTGATATTCTCTCGCTTTGGCCCATTGGGAATCACCGAGAAATCGTAGCCTCAATTTTAGCATCAAACGATAATCCACACCGAATCGCCAGTCAATGGGAATTGAGTAGAGAGATTCCGCATTGGGGCTTGGGTACGAATCGCCAATCTCCGATTTTGCAACCATCCTCGATTGTCTGATTGGCCACCACAAGAAACGCCTTCGTCCGATTTAAAGCAATGGTAGAGCATTGATTTCCCTACTTTGGATCAACTTTAAAGCAATGGCAAAGCATTGATTGTACTGACCTAGGCAATCAATGTCGGTGCAACAGACGGAGATGATTGGTGGCGGTAGAGAAGCATTTGGCTAGGTTAGGGATTTCAATTTTTTTTAAATTCTTTTTCCACATCATTGTTAGGGTTCATTTTTATTTTGTCACATGGTAAATTGCCCCAAGCTGGCATGTCATGTGACCCATTCCATTAATTTTAACACTTTCAATCATTCAAAGGTCTAAAATGAAATAAAAAAATTGAAGTTAAGGACTTCACATGTGAGGTTTTAAGGTTAAAGTCTAAAATAAGACAATAATAAAAATGTTAGGGGTCATATGTGCAATTTACTCCTTTTCTTCAGTAGTTTTATAAATATTGGTTAAATGACATCATTTATCCCTAAATCTATATTATCTATATAAAGGAGAAATCTAGACAATAAGTTGAAATCATTAATTATGAAGTTTCTTTTATTTTTTTTTAAGTTTTATTTTTCATTCTTCAATATCAAAATATTTTAAGGATCCTTTAACTACACTTTATTATTTAGATTTTTATCACATTGACATCCTCATGAATCTTTGTTAAGTTATAATTTCGTAATTATCTTCTGCTTCTACCCGTTGTAAACATAATTCTACCTATCAAAGTATACCAATGGATTTATAGTTAATCATTTATTCACATGGCCTGTCAATTTAATGATTGACATAATTGGACTCTTTATGGGGTTTTTTCTAGGGTTATTATTACCAACTAGAGTATTATGATAGTAATTCTATTATAATTATTTATTATTTTATTTAATATTTTGGTTACAAGCATTTATTAGCCAATAATTTTGATCCACTAATTATGCCAAATTTATATATTGAATATGTAATTCAATTCTTTAAACTATGGTTAATTACATAGTAATTTGAGAAAATTAATTAGTATAAATTAGCCTAACCTTGTGAACTAGATGAAGGAATAAAAAAATTTTAAGTCCATGTCATGCCAAAATGGTTATGCGTTAGATACATAACTTTAAGTAATTATAATTCTATCAACGATTATTTCAATCCTTTGTTTTTCTTCTTTTATTTTTTTTAATTGAAAGAAATTTCTCATGGTATCTAATACTTTTATATATCCTTTTTGAATTAGTGGTGATGGATTTATACTTTTTCTATATAATGGTTTCAATTGTTTTATAAGATAGTTTGAGATATGGTTAGATGCAGTTAATTGTCTTATTTTTAATTTTACTACACTATTCTTTTCTCTTATGTTTAGCTAAAAAAGTTAAATCTATTTTTACAATTTCTATTTTTCTTTTAATTCTCTTTGCCTACTAACAACTAATTTAAGTAGTTATTCTATTAAATGGTTATTAATATAAAAATATAAAATATAAAATATCATCTCAACTGTATATATTTTATTTTCCCTATAAGTTTAATACTTTATTCTTTATTTGGTTTTGGGAGAACTTAAGAAAGAAAAATGTTGAAGATTGAACTCACATTTTAGATTTTAAACAAACCATTATTATTTAATTATTACATTCATTTATTTATGAAAAATTAAAAATGGCTAAATTTTATTAAATGTATTAAATATAAATTTATTTCCAATCTCTTAAATATTGCTCCTTCCATCCTAATATGTTTGCTCTAGTTGTCTTTTTTGAATAATTTGAATTAAATTTATTTATTTTATTTTTTGTTAGAAAAATATTTAAAAAATATATTTAGAAACTATAGTACTTGATTTATCATTAATATGTATAGGTTTTTCATTCATATACTAAAATGTTGAAAATAAAAAATTATAAATTAATTGTTAAAAAGTAAATGATGCAAACAATTTGGGATGAAGGGAGTATTATTATTATTATTAGAAAAATAATTAGGCAACTATATATACATTTAAAATATATAAACAAAATAAACTCATACATTGTAGAGGCAAAAGAACTAGTTATTACATATATACAAAACTGTCATTGAGATAATGAATATAGTAAATCTGTCTTTAAAACAACCATCAATTATAAAATTTTTCAATCTACACACGTTCATTAAGTATAAAACTAGTAAATGAAACCAGTTAAAATCGGGTATGACTCCAAAACGAAACAACAAAAATATAAATAAAGTTAGATAAATACATGATGTTTTTTTCCGAAGGTATATATAATGTTTTTACGGAAAGAGAAGTGATATATTTACTAATTCTACATTGGTCCTTCCGTGAGTTTCTGCATTTGGAAAAAAAAAAAAAAGAGCAGAGAAAAGAATTGCAATTTTAATCTATAGTTTCTGATTTTTTATTTTTTTATATTCGGAAGCATTACAAATGTATGAATGATTTATAATTAAAGTACCAAATGGTTTAATGGGCACAATACAACTTTAAATTTTGACAGGTTGATGGACATAAAAAAGGGTTTGATAGGCTAATGGATATAACTGTAGAATCTTGGTCATTCTATAATTTAAGCCTATCGACAAAACAGAAAATGGTACAAAGAATGTTTTACAGCTTAATCCACATTACACTTAGGCCCATAAAACCACTTATTAAGGATTTCAAAAATTATCCTCAACGTCTAATATAGATTAGTATAGTTTGGGTAGGTTGATTTTGAATGCATTTTTCTACCAATTATTAAATTTAATAAAATTTTATCTAAAATAATAGTTAAGGAGTAAAAAATAACTTACTAGCAGATCAAAACAAATTAATAAGATGGGGTAATAAATTTTTTGTAATTTGATCGGGTAGGACACACAGGTTAGATGCGACCCACGTGTCAACCCGTTAAAAAACCCCCTAATGTTGCCTTTATTTTTAGTCTTACCTTGATCATAATTGACTGCCTTTCTACCTCAACTCGCATGCATCACCAAGCTTCTTGTAGCCCATTTCAGGTAGATCCTGTTTGAAAGTCTCACTTGTGACCCTCTCATTACTTTAATATAGAGTTTACTCACACAAATATTCCTCACTTCACCTAGATTGGCTGTCAATGAAGGCTAACCCACCATGCATAGGCATTAGGGATGGGGCAAAATGATCCACGGTAGATGAGGGAACGAGATCTAGATGAAGAAAGGTGGCTCAGGCTGAAGGCTAACTTCAAGCTTTTGTGGTGAAATTTGGGCTCAGCTAAGAGGTTGACTTAGTTTGACCCTATTTTCTGGCAACTTCAAGGGAGTTATCATATCCGGTAAAAATAGGTCAGATGCTAACCGGGAATCCAACCTGACTCACTTGGATAACACATTGATGCGAGTTAGTTAATTTGATCTAAAATAGGCCTTAGTGAAAACTAAGGACATGTAAAAAATATATGAAAAGGTAGCACATGCAGCTTTTGCATTTTGGGTTTGATAACTGGGAAATAGTAAAGCATGAGTGGCTAAGAGTGGGACTAAGGAAAGCAAGAATAAATAAACAAGGTTTTGACTTTCAAAACAAAAGCATCCTAATGTTTTAAAATTTAATAGATGGTCACCATAGGTAAAAACATGCTAATATAAATATGGTTCTTTTTAGGATTGGTTTCGTATATAATCAAAAGCAATGGAGAATTCAAACCAATGAAAGACAATTTGGTTTGATTTTCTAGTGTGCATGGTAATCACCTACAAAACATAATTCAAACCTATCATATCATGTGATTTAATATACCCCTTCATCTTATATTGTTTGTAACATGTTTTATTTAGTATTGTCTTAAATTTGTATAATATGTTCATATTTAGTAAATCACTTTATCATGTTACACTTCAAACTATCACTTTAATATTTATTTATTTTTTATCTTTTTTGACTTACTTGTAGAAAATGAAAGGCGGGAGTGGAAACAATAGATAAAGACCCAAGCAGTTTTAATTTAAGTCAACCTAATAAAAATGGCTTACTTTATTTTTATATTTTTTACCCAAAACTTATTTAATTTAAAAGTAAACTATTATGTAAGTATAATAATCCATTAAAAATAAAATTTATATAATGTTTATTAAATTTTATAAAGAAACCCATTACACAAAGGTAGCCTTTACTCAACCTATGTGGCAGGCTCCTTTTATAGAGGTGTGGGCTTTCCATTATAGGAATTGTGGGTTAGGATCGCTAGTGGTATCTAAGGAGTCATACTAGCTTGATCTGGGGTGCTCCATCATGATTGCACATTGCCTAAGGTGCCCTCACTTGTTTTTTCTTTCTTTGGGGCTATAGCCCTCTCTAGCAGTGTATAACACCCTCATATCCCACAAGGGTGAATTGTGGGAAGCCTTATGTGGATATATAGGCTCCAATTCCAGAACATAAGCACCTAACGCTTATCCTTTTCCAAATGATAGTCCATGTGGTGTGGCCAGGTGTTTCGTTGATTAGTTCTGGATTTTGATCATTACAAATGGTATCAGAGCCGACCAGGGACCACGATGGTATGACATAGTAAATATGCATATGCATCGTCTATCGGAACTTATCCTAGATTTGAGAGGCTGCTTGGCTAGGGGCTAAGTAATCCGATTAGAGATGTTACTTCGTCTGGGGAACCAAGTAATCCGATTGATCCCAATGGGGACGTTGGGTACATAAAGGGGGAGTTTGTAACACCCCCATGTCCTACATAGATGAATTGTGGGAAGCTTTATGTGGATATATAGGCTCCAATTCCAGAACATAAGCACCTAGCGCTTATCCTTTTCCAAAGGATAGTCCATGTGGTGTGGCCAGGTGTTTCGTTGATTTGTTCTTGATTTGGGTCATTACACAGTGTGTCTATCTCTTTATGCTTTTGTGCAACAAGAGATAGACCTCAGCTTCATAGGTGTTAGCCTAGCTTAAAAGGTTTTCAAAAGCTTAAGAGTCCCTTTAAAAGTAAAGGAAATCATCAACTTCTACACACAAGAAAATATTTAATAACATCATAAAAAATTTACTTTCAATGGATTATTATGCTTACATTGTATTAGCTTTCAAATAAAGTTAGTCTCAAGTAAAAATATGTAAAAATAAAAATAAGTTATTTTAGATTAATTGCTTGTTCATATGCATTTAATATACCTGAATTAATGTGTTTTATGGTTTTAATTTTAAAATGAATGCAAAATCTTTCTTAAAGTTGCCTATATTTACGCCCTTATAGCCCTAGAAAATCCACTGTCAATCTCCACACTTGCTGCCCCATAATTGCAAAATCCTTCTTCAGCCTTTATGCTTTCAACTCCTGTATTCCCCGTCCCACCCTCTCTTGAGCCCGCCATTGCACAATCACGCTGTCAATTCTCCATACCTGCCAATCATGACCTTCCAATCTCGCCCTTCTGATCACGTCCTTCTAATCTCATCTGACCTATAGATCTCGTTATCTCAATCATGTCCTCCCGATCAAGCCCTCCCTCCTATTGTTATAATCAATTATAATCACCACTGGCCTCATTGAAAATCTGGCAGGGCAGCAGCAAAGGCAACGACGAGTGGATGCCAAGGTCATTGGAAGCCAGGATGGGGATGGGTTTGGTTGCTGGGCAATGGTTTGCAAAAAAGGAGAGTTAGGTATAATGGGTGACTTGCTCTACTTGTAAAATGGGCCAACTTTAAGGGCAATTCATAATTAGTTTGTATACCCACACCCAATAACACATTAGCCCATTTGCATTAACTTAAAACGAATTGGGCCTAAATTTAGTTAAGTTGAAACAAATTGGATGAAACTTTTTAACTTTTTCCAATCTTTATATCAAATCCAAATGTTTCAACCAAATTGAGGTGAATAAGCTAATAAGGATGACAAACGGGCAGACTAGGCACTACTACTCATTTTCTACTGTCTGCTCCACAGTTTTTTCATACCAATCACTTTGTGGGTATTTGCCACTGCCATATGCATTGTGGGTAATTTGTGCTTTGCAAGTATACTTATGTCCATTGCCTCATTGATTTGGAATCTAGATAAGTCAGAACAAGGGGGAAAAAAAAAGACAAAAACAAAAACAAATGTAGCAGAATGACTCAAGCCTTGTAACTAGAAATGGATCTAAAAACCTTCTCTAAAAACCTACTAATACTCAATTCAAGAAAGAAATAGTTGCAATTTTTAAAAAATTTAAAGTGGATCCAAGCCATTTAGGATTTTATCAGGCGTGACCAAGTCAAGATGGAGATAGAATTAGTTAAGGACGAATCTCACTAAGGGGCCGCATAGGGGTAGGCTGAGGAGGGTTTGAGCACACAAAGAGATTCATCATTCACTCCATTAAGCAATAGGATAATGAGGAGCAGTAGGGCGGGGATGAACTACACCATGTTCTTGTTCATTACTCGTCAAATTTATATCAAACATTGAAATTCAAGAAAAGCTAACAAACCTAAAAGTCAACCAATTCATTTTTCTTAAATTCAACTTAAGCCAACTTCTTTTTTACTTAATCAAAATATGTGGCCCACTTATTTTCCAGCTCACTTTATGTTATGTTAAAATAATAAAAATGTAAATCCTACCAACCAAGTGCTCGTACGCTTCTTTATTCCTTATTCACTTTATTTTATCTTTCTTGCCTAAACAAATGCAACTAGCCTCTTTATAGTCTACCTAAGTTGGCTTCAGTTATAACGCTAAACTTATCCATCTATCTCCAACTTTTGTTGCCTCTACTGTGTACCACATAAGATGATGAAACCATGTTAGATATCACTATTTTTCCCCATCCATGACCCCCAATTCAAAGCCCAACGAATAAGCAAAAGGACTATACGATGACGGAGAATAAACTAAGAAGTCAAACGTTAAGAAGCCAAACGTCACCCTTGTACTATAACCTAACCCAAATAACCAATCATCAGCTTGTCGCCCTGAGACAAAATCCCAAAATGGTGAAACCATCTTTGACATCTCTCTTGTGTAACCAATCCCTTGAAACATTTATCGCAGTGTCTAGCAAGTAGGTGCAAGTAATGGCAGTAGGGGATACGGCAGAGTGGGCTCATTAGGTGCTGCATGTAAGTAGATGGAAAAATTGCAATTTCAGCATAAATCAGGGCAAGATGCGCAACACATAAAGCGAGGGTCAGAAAAGCATTGAGAACTTAGCCAACTTAAATTTACCCTTAGAACCAAGGAATTAGCCCTAGGTTTGGAGATATTAAAATTACTGTAAGAGTTTTTAAATTTTTACTATTATTTATGACAATTTAAAAACAATATGACGGCTCGCATAGAGTATAATCAAATAAGCATAATATATATATATATATATAAAGCATGATGTATCTAAGGGTGATTTTGATTTTTTCTTAATGAGAGGGATTATGGAGTTGACACGTTACACGTTTTTCCTTTTTAGTAAATTAACTATAAATTTTTGCACATGATTTACCACATATATCCCTAATCCTCTGATGTAATATGATGATGACACATGGCGATCAAAGCCACAAGTTTTTCTTACAAGTAAAATTTAAATTAAATATTATGACATTATTTATTTTTTAAATGATTATACAGATATTATTTACAACAAAATTTTGAATATAAAATTATCCAATATTTATTTTTTCCTTTTGCCTAGAAGAATTGTACAACAAAAAATATACTACTATTTTGATTAAAAAGAAAAACAATATAACATTTACTAAAACTTGAGATTTTTTTTCCTTATCACGCCTTAGGGCTTTGTTCAATTAAAAAAAAACTGAAAGATTTTCAAAGCTTGAGACTTTTTTTTGATATAATATTTGATCAAATCAGGAGAAAATTTTAGACATTATCATGATTATTACTCACTTTTTTAAATTTTGAATTTGAGTTTCACTTCATCAAAATTTTTACAAAAGAATAGATAAATTTGAAAATTTTGTATTTCCTTGAAAAAGTAGATAAATTTGAAACTTTTTCAGTTATAAATATTTTAAAATTTTATAATATTATTTTTAGAATATTTTTAAAAATGACTAATATAAAAATTTAAGTTAAACTCAAATATCTTTAAAGAGATGTGTATATTAAAAATATTACTCCATATTTGCTCTATAATGGTCACTTTTTTTTAGAACTAATTTATATACTCGGCGTTGAATCAGAATTTTATTTTTTTAGTTCTTGAAAATAATATATATGGATTTAAACTATAGAGAATGATCTAAATATTGAATATCTGGCATGGGTCTAGACTAACAATATATAAAAGAAAATGAAGTACATGGTGCCTATGCGCCATGATGAATTTAGTTGGTGGTAACACTTTGTAGTAAATTCTACATATATCATTAGGTCAACTTCAAAGTACAAACATTTTCTAAACAGATATTTTGAAGTATAATTTTGAGGTAATAAATATATTTTTTTGCATCTCACTTAAAGTATAATTCATTTTAATTTGAATCAACTTTGTTTAATTTTTTTTGCATTATATTTTGTTGTCATGATCCTTGGTTTTTTAATAAAAATATGATCCGATCACCATATTTTAGCTATTTTGTAAAAATTCTCACGGTAACTTGATTTTATCTTATTAGCCTTAATGTCACCTAAATCACTGCCTATTAAGTCTCTCACATTAGAAGAAATATGAATGTGTATGGGTCACATATGAAATCATAGCCTTTTATTTCTTAAGGCTTAATATTTTTATAAATTATTTAATTTTTCTAGATTTTTTCATTACATGCCTAAAAAATAAAATAAATAATAATTATTGTTATTATGAAAATATTTTAAGAGTAAATAATCTTCATGTACAAAATCTAACTTAATTTTTAATCTTCATTACCTACAATGTAATTAGTTAGGATACAAAAGAAAACTTTTGTCATAGTAACTGGAAGTGTTGAACTAAGTATCATGGATCTATTGAAAAATTTAGTGGCATAAGAAAAATGTCATGGATTTTAAATCAAAATGTATTAGAAAATTATCCATCAATTTATTAAAAAACTAATGGTAATTTTAAATTTAAAAGCTTGATCTATTTATCTTGTCACAATATGATGGGTCATATGGCGGTGAAAGCCATAATTTTTTACTTACAAGAAAAATTGAAATTAAATATTATGACATTATCTTTTTTAAATGATTATATAGATATTATTTGATAAAAAAATTTGAATATAAAATTATTGAATATTTATTTTTTCCTTCTACCTAGGAGAATTGTACAACAAAAAAAATACTACTATTTTAATAAAAAATAAAAACAATATAACATTTACAAAAACTTGAGATTTTTTTTCTTATCATGCTTTAGGGCTTCATTCAATTAAAAAAAACATGAAAGATTTTCAAAGCTTGAGATTTTTTGTTGATATAATATTTGATCAGATGAAGAGAACATTTTAGACGTTATCTGATTATTACTCACTTTTAAAAATTTTGAATTTGAGTTTCAATTTATCATATTTTTAAAAAAAGAATAGATAAATTTGAAACTTTTGTCTTCCTCAAAAAAGTAGATAAATTTGAAACTTGTTCAGTTAGAAATATTTTAAAATTTTATAATATTTTAAGAATGATTGATATAAAAATTTGAGTCAAACTCAAATATTTTTACACTCAAATATTTTTAAATGGATGTGTATATTAAAAATATTACTTTATATTTTCTCCATAATGTCACTTTTATTTTTAGAACAAATTTATATACAGTCATTGCATCAAAATTTTATTTTATTTTATTTTAGTTCTTGAAAATAATATATATGGATTTAAACTATAAGGAATGATCTAAAAAATTGAATGTCTAGCATGGGTCTAGACTAACAATATATAAAAGAATATAAGGTACATGGTGCCTGCGTGCCATGATAAATTTAGTCAGTGGTAACACTTTGTAGTAAATTCTAGATATATTATTAGGTTAATTTCAAAGTACAAATATTTTTTTAAATGAATATTTTGAAGTATAATTTGGAGATAATAAATATATTTTTTTCCATCTCACTTGAATTATAATTCATTTTAATTTGAATAAACTTCATTTGAATTTTTTTGTGTTATATTTTTTAATCATAAATTATTGTCATTATCCTTGGTTTTTTTAATAGAAATATGATCTGATAACCATATCTCAGCTAATTTGTAAAGATTCTTACGATAACTTGGTTTTATTTTATTGGCCTCAACGTCACCTAAATCACTATCTATTGAGCCTCCCACATTGGAAGAAATATGAATGTGTGAGGGCAAAATATGAAATCATAGCCTTTTATTTACTAAGACTTAACATTTTTTTTTATAAATTATTTAATTTTTTTGGATTTTTTCATTACAAGCCTAAAAAATAAAATAAATAATAACTATTGTTATTATGAAAATATTTTAAAAGTAAATAATCTTCATGTACAAAATATAACTTAATTTTTAATCTTCATCACTTACAACATAAAACTTGATTCTAATTAGCTAGGATACAGAAGAAAACTCTCGTTACAGTAACTTGAAGTGCTGAATTAAGTATCATGGATCTATTGAAAATTTCAGTGGCATAAAGAAAATATCATAGATTTTAAATCAGAATATGTTAAGATATTATCCATGATTTATTTGAAAACTAATAGTAATTTTAAATTTAAAAGCCTTGATCTGTTTATATTGTAGATATAATTCAAATAAAATAAGTATTAATCTGGTTGCATCATTTTTCTTATGCCATTGAAATTTTCAATAAAATTAATGTTGGATAATTTTATATTCAAATTTTTGTATCAAATAATATGCATATAATCATAAAAAAATGATAACATCAAAATATTTAATTCAAAATTTTTTGTAAGTAAAAAATTGCGGCTTTGACTGCTATGTGTCACCATCATATTTCATCATAGGGTCAAGGGTATATACAGTAAACCATCTACAAAAATTTGCGGTTAATTTACAAAAAAATTAAGATGTGCCACGTGTTCATTTCCACAATCTTTCTCATTAAGTTAAAAAAGCCACTTGATATTTATTTTAAAATTTAAAGATGATTTTGACTTTTTCTTAATACATACACACACACATATATATATATATATAGTTAGATACATCTAAGGGTAATTTTGAATTTTTCTTAAATGAGGGATATTGTGGAGCTATCACGTGATACACTTTCCTTTTTAGTAAATTAACTATAAATTTTTTTCATATGATTTACTGCACATACTTCTGACCCTCTGATGTAATATGATGGTTACACATTGTGGTTAAAGCCACAATTTTTGACTTACAAATAAATTTTGAATTAAATATTATGATATTATCTTTTTTTTGAAATGAGTATATATGATTATATATATATTTGATACAAAAATTTGAATATAAAATTATCCAATATTAATTTTATTGAAAATTTCAATGGTATAAGGAAAATAATGCAATGGGATATATACCTATTTTATTTGAATTATATCTACAAGAGTTTTTAATTTAAAATTATCATTAGTTTTTGGATAAATTGATGGATAATATCCTAACATATTTTGATTTAAAATGCATGACATTTTCCTTATGTCACTAAAATTTTTAATAAATCCATGATACTTAATTCAACACCTCAAGTTTTATGTTTTAATTAGTAGAGATTAAAAAAATTAAGTTATATTTTGTATATAAAGATTATTTAATTTTAAAATATTATTTTAATAACAATAATTTAATTTTAAAATATTTATTTTAATAACAAAAATTATTATTTATTTTTTTAGGCCAGCTAAGGAAAAAATCCAAAAAAAATTAAATAATTTATAAAAAAAATTAAACCTTAATATATAAAATGCTATAATTTCATATTTGGCATGTAGACTTTCATATTTCTTTCAATGTGGAAGGCATAATAGATAGTGACCTAGGTGACATTAAGGCTGAAAATATGAAACCAAGTTACTTTAAGAATCTTCATAAAATAGTTAAAATATGGTCATCAAATTATATTGTTATTCAAAAAATAAAATTTTTTATATATTTTTCAAAGTTAACTGATATTAAAAATTATTATTTACACTTATAAAGATGAAAATATGTTTATAAAGAAGAAAATTTGATACTTTAAAACATCTATTGACTATGAAACATATTGAAGATATCGAATATACTAGAAGATGACTACAACACAATGTAAACAATAATTTTAAAAATTATTGTCAAATAATATAAATAAAATATGGGGCAAAGTATATATTTTAAAAAATAAATGAGTAAAAATGAGAAGTTTTGAAGTATGCCAGCTAAAACATGATGTAATTCTCGTGGGGAATTTTTCTGTTTTCCGGCATTTTCTTGTCACTCCCGGCCCACTCAATGCTTCCTCCATTAGTTTGATTTGACAACACACATTTTTTATTTTACAAAGACAAAAAATATTCTTGTTTTATAATCTAACTAGTTGAAAAAAATGCAAATCAAATCAATTAATTTCTGCATCCATTATCAATAAGATTCAGTATAACTTTTATGCACTCGTAAATACTTGATTGAGATTGTAAAACAATCGTCTATTACTGTGACATACTATTATCATATCATGATTATTTAAAAAAAAAACACAATACTTGTGTGACAATGGTTAACTAAATAAAAACAAGTTAACACATCACAATTAATTTATTTAAATTATTAATCAAATTATGACATGCTAATTTTTGTAACGGTTTGGTACAAACTTTTTAGTGTATGTGACACTTGCATAATAGCATATGAACAAATATGTACTAAAACCTAAATGTACTAAAATGCATTAAAAAATGGTACTCCAAGATTGGATGCGGAGCCAAGTTGGTATTTTTATTATTGTCTTCCAATAAATACAAAAAGACAAAAACTTCAAGTTTTTGTATTTTAAGAAATAAAAAGTTTTAATGAAGTTCATGGCTTGACAATCACGATTATACCTTTTTCTCTCCGCATGAAAGTTTCTTCTCTCTGAATGAGAGTTTCCCTGAAATTGGTTTCAGATCAGCTTTGCTACTCTAGTTAGCGGATTCTTTGGGTTTCTGGTGCTCCCTGTTCGGTACAGAATCTAAGAACTATAGATTCCACATTAGAGAAGGCAGAAGGGGTTTCTTCGAGTCGGCATTGCTCGGGCGCTCTGAACTTAGATTGGTTATATGGAGAAAAGCGGTTTCCAGATCCGAACGTCTAATTGTGAAAGAGGTCTTGTTGTTTGCAGAGGTTTACATTTAGTTCCATTTCTTCCAGATTCATTTCATTACTAAATCTTGATCTTAATACTGGTTTTTTGATTGAGTTTATTTTGTGCGATTGGTTGAGATAGGGATCCTATTGTCCAAAGGCATTATGCCTGTCTTTCTTGATAGTTCTGATTGAGAAAGAGGATTTGTTCGGTTGCAGTGATTTACAATTAGTTCCATCTCTTCCAGCTTGGGGAGGTCTATCACATTTGGGATTCTAATGCAAGAGTTTGCTCGATTCATTTCATTACTGATTCTTGAATTTAGAACTAGTTTCTTGAATGAGTTTACTCTGTGCGATTGGTTGTTATAGGGACTCTATTGTTCAAAGGTAGTATGCCTGTCTCTTTGGATTGGTTTGATCTGAGATATGCAAGTGATTTGCTTGATATGGTTCCATTTTGTTATCAAGTGTTTTATATGTGCTCTTTCTCGTTACTAATCAGGATGGATGGGGTATCTGAGGGTGACACCTCCTCCAATATTAGATCAGATTTTCAGGAGGAGCTGGTTCTCGATCTACAGCCGGAGTTGGAAACTGGTGAGCATATAAAATCTCTTGTTGGTAGGATCATATCTGACAATAGGTTAAACTAGAAAGGGATTGCGAATATCCTACTGAAGATTTGGAAGAATTACGGGGTTCAAGCGGTTAATTTTTTGGATGATAAAACAATACATTGTGTGTTTATGGAGTGTGATATGGTTGAACGTGTGCTATCTGATGGACCATGTAACATCATGGGATGCATCTTTTCTCTCCAAAAATGGTTGCCGGCTCAAGCATTATAGGATCTGAATTTTACAGAGGTTCCTTTTTGGGTGCAGATACATGGTTTGACAATCAATCTAATGACTAAAGCAAATGGTGGAATTATTAGGACACAATTTGGAGAAGTTATGGAGGTTGAGGACCCAGGTATTTTAGGGGAATTGTGTAGGGGTTATCTCAGAATTAAGATCAAACTGAATGTCAAAATCCCTATCAAGGCTGGTTTTTGGCAACCTAAACCCCATGGATGTAAGAAATGGATTGCAGCAAAGTATGAAAGGTTAGGGGATCTCTGTTACGCATGTGGAAGATTAGGCCATTCTGATATAAGCTGCAAATTAACTATACAGCCAGTCCTCTTAAGCACTGAACAACAGATGTATGGCCTTTGGATAAGAGCTCATGTGCCAAAAGTTGTTGATGATATTGCCAAACCTCTACCACCAAGACCTGATCAGTTATTACCTGGAACACTAGTAGGGCGTACAAGGCAGAATAAATTCTCCAATGAGTCATCTGATGTTGACAACACATCAAAGGAACACCTTGATCAGTTCATATCAGGGCAAAATCTAGTATCACCATCTGTATCCCCTGATTGCCAAACTGGCCAGCAGGTGCAGAAATTGCTACCAGCCTTGGATCATACCAATCCTGATACTATATCTCCAAGTTTGGCCGAGCAATCTCACCATTCCCAATTGTCTCTGAACTCAATTGAGTCGGATAATACTGGAGCGGAAGAGGAAGAGCTATATGATGCTGTGACATAGAAATGGGGCAGAAGAAGAGGGAGACCTCCCAAGCGGAAAAATACTGAACATGAGATATTGTTAGTTGAGAATTCTGGTAAAAGAGCCAGAGAGGATGCTACAGCAGAGAACGGGTCTGGTGGCTGCCCTTCAGCCACCCAGGCATTATGATTCTCATAAGTTGGAACCGCCAGGGTATGGGGCCAACCCTGACAGTTCAGCACCTCAAGTGGCTCCAAAAGAGGTATAAACCTCAGTTATGTTTCCTAATGGAAACAAGGAATAAAACGGATAATTTGGAAAAGAAGAGAAAGAAATTTCGGTTTAAAAACGCCTGCTATGTAAATCATGTTGGTTTATCTGGGGGATTGGCGCTATGGTGGACTGAAGAGGTGCAAGTGTGTGTTGATCTAAAATCTCAGAACTTCATCAATACAAGAGTAACTGATAACATGGGGAACACCAACCGAATCACTTAGATTTACGCAGATCCAAAATTCCCTAATAGGAGACAGAATTGGGAAGATTTATAGCAGCTTGCCTTACAAAGATCTTTACCTTGGCTATGTATAGGGGATTGGAACGACATAGCACGCCTGCTATGTAAATCATGTTGGTTTATCTGGGGGATTGGCGCTATGGTGAACTGAAGAGGTGCAAGTGTGTGTTGATCTAAAATCTCAGAACTTCATCAATACAAGAGTAACTGATAACATGGGGAACACCAACCGAATCACTTAGATTTACGCAGATCCAAAATTCCCTAATAGGAGACAGAATTGGGAAGATTTATAGCAGCTTGCCTTACAAAGATCTTTACCTTGGCTATGTATAGGGGATTGGAACGACATAGTAGCCCAACATGAGAAAGAAGGAGGTAGATTGAAAGCTCAAGACCAAATCATGGCATTTCAGGAAACGATGTTAAAAACACAACTTCAGGATGCTGGCTTTCAGGGACAGCAGTTTACTTGGTCAAATGGCAGAAAAGATGGTCTAGTTAAAGAGAGAATTGATAGAGCTTTGGTCAGTAGTTCTTGGAGGCTCATTTACCCTGACACTCAGGTATACCACTGTCCTCAAATAGGCTCTGATCACTGCCCTATAATCCTTACCTCAGAGGCTCAAAAAGTGTCTAAAAGGTGGAAATTTAGGTTTGAGCATATGTGGACTCGAGAACCAGCCTGTAAAGAGGTCATTAAACAAGCTTGGGATGTATATGCAAAGAATGACACTTTTGCTCTTCAAAAAAATCTGAAGAGGTGTAGTAGAGCTTTGACTAAGTGGAGTATGGCCTATTATCCTAATAACAGAAAGGCAATAGAGGCTCTGACTTCGAAGCTGGGGGACCTGCAAGATAGGTCTGATATATCAGTGGCAGGGAATGAGAATCCTGTTATTAAACAAATTGAGGAGTATTGGACTAGGGAAGAGATGTACTGGCAACAACGTAGTAGAGTGGACTGGCTAAGATTGGAGGATAGGAACACTGCTTTTTTCCATAATGTCACAGTTCAGCGAAGAGCTTCAAACAAAATTTTACGGATTCAAAATGAGAAGGGTGTGTGGATTGACAAGGAGGAGAACATTTCAGCCACCTTTAAGCAACACTATGAAAAACTTTTCTATTCTGAAGGATCTATACGCATGAATGAGGTTCTGGTTCATATAAAATCAGTTGTTCAAAAAGAGCTGAAGGAGAATCTGCAGAGGGACATGACAGTAGAAGAAATCAAATATGCAGCCTTTCAAATGGCTCCCCTAAAAGCCCTTGGGCCTGATGGATTTTCTGGAATTTTCTTCCAAAAATACTGGGATGAGGTTGGAGAAAGTGTCACCAAAGCAGTCCAAGCTTTCTTTAATCAAGGTATTCTAAATCCTAGCCTAAACAAAACAGCTATTGTTCTTATCCCTAAAGTCCCCCATCCTGAAAAAGTCACTCAGTATAGGCCTATCAGTTTGTGTAACTACTGCTATAAAATTGTTTCTAGGGTCCTTGTTAATAGGCTTAAGTCTCATATGAATGATATCATCTCTCATTCACAAAATGCTTTTGTGAAAGGTAGACAAATTCAGGATAACGTTTTAGTAGCTCATGAATTCTTTCACATGCTAAATACAAAAAAGAAATGATTAGACTGGAATATGGCTATAAAAGTTGATATGCAAAAAGCTTATGATCGTGTTGAGTGGTCTTTTTTGGAAGGTATCATGCGCAAAATGGGATTTCCTTCTAGGTGGATTACTTGGGTTATGACTACTGTTACCACAGTTTCTTATACTCTTTTAGTTAATGGCAAGGAAACTGAAACATTTACGCCTACTAGGGGGTTAAGACAGGGTGATCCTTTGTCTCCTTATATATTTATCATGGTAACTGAAGCATTATTACAAATGTTGACAAATGCAGCAGATCAAAACTTTATAGAATGTATTAAACTGAATAAGTATTGCCCCACACTAACTCATATGTTGTTTGCAGATGATTCCTTATTCTTTGTTAAGGCTAGTGTCAGAAATGGTCACAACTTACAGCAGGTTCTTTTACAGTATTGCCAGGCTTCTGGTCAATGTATAAACTTTGAAAAATCTGCTATTTTCTTTAGTCCTAATACCCCTACTACATTGCAGGAAAGAATCAGTCTTTTCATGAAAATACCTAAGGCAGCAAATCCAGGGAAGTATCTTGGTTTACCTACTCTATGGGAACATTCAAAGAGTGAGGCTTTGGCCTTTCTAAGGGATAAAATTATCAAAAAAATACAATAGTGGAAGGAGGCTCTACTTTCATATTCAGGTAAAGAAATTATGCTTAAAACTGTTATTACAGCCATCCCAACATATGCCATGACCTGTTTTAAATTTCCCAAAAAATGGTGTTATAATATTCACTCTTTAATGGCCAAATTCTGGTGGGAAGGGAAAAATTCAGGTTCGAGCATTCACTGGAAAAGTTGGGATTATTTATCCTTACCAAAAGAAAAAGGGGGGATGGGTTTTAAGGACTTAGAGGCCATGAATATAGGCTTGCTTGCAAAACTTGCCTGGAGGATTGTGTCTAATCCCCATTCGGTTTTGGCTCAAACTTTAAAGGGATTATACTTTCCTGATGGTAATCTTTGGAATGCAGGAAAAGGACCAAAACCTTCATGGGGTTGGTCTAGTATTTTAGCTGGTAGGGACTTCTTAAAAAACCATGTTTGCTGGCAAGTGCAAAATGAACAGTCTATTTCAGTTTGGAATGATGCTTGGATTCCAAATATTGGAGAATTTAAGCTTCACACAGACATGAATATTCCAGCAGAGGTAAGAAACGTGACTGTAGCTAACCTCATTGATCCTAGCACTCATACTTGGAATTTAAGTCAAATATCTCCTTATATTTCAACTGAGGAAAAACAGGCCATTTTACAGATACCCATTAGTCATAATCCAGGGGAAGACAAGCTAATTTGGCCATATGACAAAACTGGTAGAGTCACAGTCAAGACTGCCTTATAGGGTACAGAAAACTCCTCATTCTGTTCACCTTAGTGCTTCAACTTCTCATCAAATAAATCATTGTGTTTGGAAACTAATCTGGAAAATTAAATGTTCTCCAAAGATTCAGAATTTCATGTGGAGGCTATGCCAAAATGGACTTGCTGTTCGGCTAAACTTGGCCAAAAGAGGTATAACGGTAAATCCTAAATGTCCTTTTTGTGCTCATGATGAAACAGTGGAGCATATGGCGCTGCAATGTGAATGGACACACCTTATCTGGTTTGTGTGTTTAGACTATAAACCCCATAATGCTGCAATACAAACTTTTGATAAATGGTTGATTGAGTTTTGTTGTGCGTTACCTCATACACAGGAAAACAAGAATTTTATTATCTCTTCCATTGCTTATACTTGCTGGTATATTTGGCTGGCAAGAAATGAGGCCATTTTCCAAAAGAATAATGTTAATCCTGCTGCTGTGATTTACAGGATTCAAAATGCTGTTGCTGAGTATCATTAATCACGGCAGAAAATGGGTGATACAGGTCGTCATTTACATGGAAATATAGACTCAGATAGGTGGTGCAAACCACCCCGGGGCTCCGTCAAACTCAACATAGTTGTGGTACACAAAGGTAACTCGCTGGGAATGGCGTTTCTGGCTCGTGATTGGCAAGGAGAAGTACTGCACAATCAGGCCGTGGTTGCTGCCAGCATATATAAACCAGCAGCCTTAGCTGAAACAACCAGGAATGGGCTTCAGGAACTAATTTGTCTGGGGTACACTGCTGTAGAAATTGAGGCTTCTGATAAGGAAATCATTGGCAGGCTAAGAGATCAAGAAGATTGGAGGATAGGCCCCTTAGTTTCTGACATTAAAACATTACAGAATTCTTTTTCTGCTTGTTCTATCCAGAAAGTGGCTGAAACAGCCAATAAGTGTGCCTTGTGCATAGCTAAATGAGCGAGTGACCAGAATAGAGTGTATTGGACAATGTGTCCCTCTTCGGTTTATGCCCGTCAACAGTTGACTGATGTAAACTTTGAACCTCCTTGAGGTTTCTCTTCAATTTCATACTCGTTTTTTGATAAAAAAAAAAAAAAGATTGGATGCGGAAAATTTAATTGTCCACTCTTTCTCTATCAGAAGACAATTAAATTATGAGCACAAAATTTTAATGTTTTTAGTATTGTTCTTTTCCCCACCCTCCCCGCCGCTAATCCTCCACGTTTCACCTTTCACTCAGCAACATGACGGCGCTAGTTGTGAAAACTGAAAATGACCACATGTGCACTTTCCGTTACAACTGGTCTAACATGTTAGGGATAACAAAGTTCAGGGGCTTCAACTGGCTGAATTGTAGTTTGAGGACTAGCTCGTGTACATTAGTAAAGTTCAGGGCCTTCTTCTGTTCTTTGACCTCGTGGCTGACTACGTTTCCTTTCCTAAAAAGACCCGAGAGGATTAGAGAAAAGTTTAATAATAATGCCTGAACTACGAGAATTCAAAAAGTACGTGCATGAGCATTTTTAAGTGCAAGTGATGTGTGACACACACACGCACGGTGAGGAAATCCAAAGGTGATAGATAACAAATCCTCCCTCCATTACAGTTTTGTTGAAACATTTCCCTGTGCACGGAGATTAAGATGTATATAATTTGTATTAATTTTTTATGTAGTAAATGTTTAAATAATAATTAAAAAAGAAAAGATTTTTTTTTTTGGTTTTGTGCAGTGAGAGATTGAGTGGATATTAAAAAAAGAGTCTTTATTGGGTTTTGCGTAAAATGATTATTTAATTGTTTAAATTTTTTCAAAAGAGGAAACGTTTCAACCTTTTGGGACATCCCAAAAAGGAATATGTTTCAAATAAATTGGGATGTAGGGAGTATTATGAAAGTACCTGTCCATGATTGTGGGTCTCACGTATTTTTTGTGACATCTATAATTTATTACATAACTTAGGCCTTATTTAAAACTATCAATAAAAAAAAACATACTTAGATTGTTGACCAAGTAAGAACAAGAAGACTATGGAAGTGAATAGACTCAATTGTACAATTTAACTATTTTCACCTTTTTATTATTAATTTGATAATATTCCATTTGTTTAAATTTATTATTTGCTTTTTTATTTTTTTTTAAAATATGAATGTTTGGACAATTAAGATTATAAATTATTTTTTAAAATTACATTTGACAAATATCACAATTACTTTTGAATCATTTTGAAAAAAATATGTAATCATATTAATTTTGAAGAAAAATCTAAAATTATGCTTTATAATGCACATTTGAAAATTGAGTTTTGATCGACGTAGTAGCTTGAAATCTAGTTCAAATTAGTATATTTCTTCTTGATTACTTCATCAGTTTCATATTCTTTGAACATTTGATTTTCTTAAATAGTTTGATTTGAATTTATCCATAGTATTGTTTGTTATAAAAAGATATATATTTATCCATAGTATTGTTTGTTATAAAAAAATATATATTTATAAACTATAGATCTTTATTTATAATTTATATATAAATATTTTTTATATACTAAATTATTAAAAATAAAAAATTATAGATTAATTTTTGAATAATAAATGTTATGAAAAACTTGGAATAGAGAGAGTACTTCATAACGTAGTTGTATTTGTAAGCTACTTAAAGGAGAAGATAAAATGAAATAAATTGCATAAATAGATAAAAATGATAAATCCTTTAATATGCCAAAAAAGTAAAAGGGCTGCCAAATATTATGGAAAAATGGACGGCTGGCTTTGTAAAAATAGCATATAGATATTCCAACGGATGAAACAAAGGAAATAGGCGAAGGGTAATTTTGGTATTGTGATTAGATAACAAATGGTTGGCCTTGCTAGCTAACTGAAATTTTTTCCTCTGAATTTAGCTTTGCCTTCCTCCAAACACTTCAGGCAGTAGCATGTCATGGCTAACTGCTCCAAGTTCCAAAGAAACAAACCTTCCCATTTTGAGTAACACAGGAAATCCTGACCCTCATGTGTCAACCCCAAAACCGTTAAATCCGTTAATTAGGGTTTCTTTTGTTTTGGATTAAGTACCAAACTTATCACTAGAAAATACTAGAAGAAGCAAATTTCCTACCAATGTTTTAAATGCACCAAATCTCGTACAAAATTTTTTCTTTCAAGTGCAAAATGATCACAAATGTTACAAAAATAGGCAAATTTACCACTTGCTTGTTAAGTGACCGTTAAGTGAAGGGGAAAATAACAATTTTTTTTATTTGCGTTTCTGCTACTATTGCCATAACCATTTGAAGATCATGCAATCTTATTCACTAGTTGCTCGCCCAAGGGTTGTGGTGCTCTGAGCCGTCATAAATAGCCCCATCGTGGAATTCACCAACCCCTTAGGAAGATAGGAAGGAGTGGAAGAGCTAAAATTGTACACCGGAATCATCATCACCGTCACTATCGGCCAACACACCTTTCCAATCTTCCAAGTCTCCACCAGGCACTACCACTTCATCGTCAAATTCTTGATATTGCTAGCTCCTTCAGCCGCTTTTCCAACATCACCCTTATCCTCTACCTCATTGTCTACCATTACATCCTTATGCCCTTACTCTTGAGGTTCATAAACTGGCCTCACAGTCTGGACAACAAAATTCGAATCGGTATTGGGTTCACAATCTCATCCACCACCATGGTGGTAGAGAAGTAGCATTGCTTCACAGCCATAACACATTGGCTTGCCGACCATCCATTTGCAAAGGTGAGGATTTCAATGATGTGGCTAGTGCCACAATACGTGCTTATAAGCTTTGTAGAGGCCTTAAGTGTAATTAGGTAGATAGAAATTTACTACTGTATGTTTCCCAAAAGCATGACAAGTATTTTGAAGAAGATCGCATAGTCTTTAGATAAACAAAGTTTGAGTGCTGGTAGAAGAAATGTGAAGATTCAAGGACTAAAATTGTTGGTTTTCCTTGCATTAGATCACTTGACGGATAAGCGGCACATTTGCTTATTTTTGTAATGTCAGTGGTAATTTTGTACTTGAAGAAACGTTTGATGTGAGATTTGGGGTATATTCAGAACACTGATAACAAACAAATTTGCTTCTTTGTATATTTTTCAATGGTAATTTGGCACCCCCTTGCCTCTGCTACCTCGTCCCCTGTTCCGGTCCAGTGGGCGGTAATTTTCTAATTTTGGGTCCTCGTTTTTCCGATATTGAAGAGTTTCGATGTCGGTCTGACTCTGTCCTTGAGGTGCCGTCTGGGCCGATTTTCTTCTTTTTGAAAGCTGGGTTTTTGGTTTCTTGTGTTTAATTTTCAATTTCCGGTGCATTTCGCCCGAAATTTCATTTGAATTTTCCTCTTTTTTGGGCAAATTTCTGGAGCGATGGCCACGTTTCGGTTCCTTCGCACCAGTGGTTTCTTAGTATGGACACGGGGTTGAAGTGGGGAACTGTGAATTGGGTCTTCAATGTGAAGTAATTCGGTATCTATCCGTTGAATTTTGTTTGCGTTTGGAAATTGAGCTGTTGCTGCTTGATTGTTTCTCCTGTCTAGCAGGTCGGACTCGGACGACTGGGGGTGGGTATTCTTGCGCAAGTGCACTAATTTGGCGAGTTAATGTTTGATTGAGGGCGGTGGACTTTTGCTTTAGTACCCTGCGGCGGCTTTGGAGACCGTGAGATTTGCCTTATTCTTTTCTGAGGTCAGCTTCTGACGGTCTCAGTAAGCTTCTGATCATGTGATCTCTGTGGCAACTGCTATGTCGGTTATAAATATGAATGGAGTTCAATCTTTCCTGTGTGAGAATTTCAAGTTCTGTAGTAAAGTTGGGATTTTCCCTGGAATAAGTTGAGCAGTCAAGTTTGTTTAGACTTCAGATTGGAAGGTTGAACTTTTCCATGAGCTTGATGCTGAAAGTTGAGGGCTTTGGTTGGCACATCGGGGGAGATATTGGTTAGGAAAGGATTGATAGAGGAGGGTTTATTTCAATACTACTCTAGCTTTTGATGATTTTAGAGGGATTCGTTTGAATCATTTTGTGGAGATGGAATATCCCTTCCCATCTAAGGAAAAGGAAACGGCTTTCTGGACTTCCTCAAGGACACAGATGGAGGGTGTGCAATCGTTGGATGATGGGACGAGAAATTCCACGTCTGAGGATGCTTTCAGCTTCTATGACCCGGTGAATCTTGAAAATTTTTCTGGATGGTGCTATAGTCCCACAGCAATGGATCAAATGTTTGCTTCCCTCGGGTTTTCGTCCTATCCATCTATGCCTTTTCTTTCGTTTGATTCAGTGAATTTCACTGAGCAGAATTCTGTTTCCTATGCTGAGAACAGTGGGGCAGCAAGTATCAATAGGAATTCATATAGTTATGGAGATAAGATGGCGTCCAAACATATGGACATGCAGTGTCGTCACTCATCAGGTTCTACTGATGGCGACAATTCAAATGTGAAACAAAGTGCTGGAAGCCATCGGCAACATGATAATTCTCAATTGCGAAACTGCATGATCTCTAGACCAATCAGTTGGTCAGTTGATGAGAAGATGCTTCGAGCACTATCTCTTTTTAAGGAGTTATCTGGAGGTGGCATTTTGATACAAGCTTGGGTTCCGATTAAGCATGGGGATCAGTGCAATCTAACAACTTATGATCAGCCCTACTTGTTGGATAACATGCTTTCTGGCTACCGTGAAGTGTCAAGAGCATATACTTTCTCAGCAGAAGCGAAGCCTGGTTGTTTCCTTGGGCTTCCTGGACGAGTATTTATTTCTAAAGTTCCTGAATGGACTTCTAATGTTTTATATTACAACCAAGCTGAATACTTGCGGGTGACACATGCAGTTGATCATAAAGTTCAAGGTTGTATTGCTATACCTGTATTTGATTCCTCTGAGCTGTCTTGCTGTGCTGTCCTGGAACTTGTCACTATGAAAGAGAAGCCTAACTTTGACTCAGAAATTGAAAATGTTAGCCGTGCCCTTCAGGTTAGCAGTCCCTTTATTCTTTTAGGTTGTTCCTTGTCATTTCACTCTTTATAAAACTGAAAATGAAGACGTCACATATTGAGTAGGTTTTAATAGTTTCTGATGCAGCAGTATAGAGACTGTGAGAGACATCTTGTACAAATTACTTGCCAGAGGTGCCTCTTCCCATTGAATCTCCTAAGTCCTCACAGTTTGTTTGGGTATCATTACATTTCTTTCAGAGAATGCAGTACTTTCTGAAATTGAGAACATGTATTTTAATGAACAGGGACATATTTTTAACCAGAACCTTTTTGGCTTCATGAATGTCCTTGCAGTATCTTCTATAAAACATATTTATAATGTTTTTATGCTGGAGTTAGTCGAGTGAAAGCATATTGAATATCTTCCCATGGGCTGTGAATTCAGATTAGGAAGTCTGACCATTGTTGTAATATTTCATAGATGTGCGAGCAGAATAGATGCTCATGCATGATCCTTTATATTTTGAACTCTATACTTCCATTCCTTGGGTATGAAGCAACTCTGCCATCATAAAAGTTACAATCATGATTTGGTGTGCAAATGTGATACTTACAGATAAGTTCAACATAGAGGGAATATGTCAGCCCAAGGCAATGCAGTATAGAAGCAAATTGGATGAGTATCATGTTTTTCAAAAGAACTTTGATTAATTTATAAGCTGTATTGCAAACATTCTGCGCCTTGTTTAGTTTTTCATAGGATCCATGGAAACATTCTGCATCTTGTGCGGCAACAAACATATCAGAGTACAATCCAGTAGTATTTTGGGCAGTATCATGTTCAGTCCAAATGTGGATGTCTTCTCACTGTGACATTGAATGAGCAGTCCACTAAAGAAAATGGCCTCTGTTACATTAGAAGAATCTGGAGCAAACTTTGGCTTCCCACAAGTATGTTGTCTGGTGTGGTGGGATGGGCTTGGGAGGTGTAATTTCCTAAAATCTGTATGATTCTACAGGAACATGGCTGTGATCCTCTTTCTGAAATCAGTCCCTGTATTTGCTTAGAGAAATATATTCCCGTTTCTGTCTTTTCCTTATTATTGTGTGTCTTATTCTTTTTGTTTCAGCTGAAGGAGGTATAAGATGGCTGAAATAATATCCATTATTCTTGGTATCCTAAATTTGTCATGATTTCCCTCTTTGCAGGCTGTGCACTTGAGGACTAGCACTTCTCCTCGTCTTCTTCCTCTGGTATTTCTCAAAACCTTTTTCTTTATTTGAATCTATCTGCTATGCAACCTGAAAAGGACAGAAGTAGTGCTTGGAAAATTTTCTAGTTGGGTCTCTAAGGTTGTTTTCTTTCCATTGTTATTTTCTTATTCAGTGCATCTCAAGAAATCAAAGAGCTGCACTAACCGAAATAGCAGATGTTTTACGGGCGGTATGTCATGCACATGCGTTGCCGTTGGCTTTGACGTGGATTCCTTGTAGTTACTCTGAAGGAGCTGTTGGTGACACTGTAAAAGTACGCCTCCAAGGGCGTAACAGAAACTCTAATGGGAAATGCATTTTATGTGTTGAAGAAACAGCTTGTTATGTGAATGAAAAGGGGATGGAAGGTTTTGTGCATGCATGTGCAGAACATTATCTTGAAGAAGGACAAGGTGTAGCTGGGAAAGCTCTCCAATCCAACCATCCATTTTTTGTTGATGATGTGAAGACATATCACATAAGCATCTATCCACTTGTCATTCATGCACGCAAGTTTGGTCTGAATGCTGCTGTTGCAATCAGGCTTAGGAGTACATACACTGGTGATGATGATTATATCTTAGAGTTTTTTCTGCCTGTAAACATGAAAGGGAGTTTGGAACAGCAACTGTTGTTGAACAACCTTTCAAGTACCATGCAGAGAATCTGCAAGAGTTTGCAAACAGTTTCAGACGAAGAGCTTACAGGAGGAGATGGTACTATGGTTGAGCTTCAGAACAATGCAGTCAAAGACTGCTCATTATTTGCTATGTCTGGAAGGAGCTCTGGAACAGCAGTATCGACGGATAGTGATTCAAATTCAAATGATAGGACTCCCTCTGATGTATCATATACAAAATGTGATGAGAAGGTTGCAGATGGTCCCCATACAACGGTACTAAAGCAGCTTCTTTCTTTCCTCTAATGGAATCTACATGGAAAGCAAGTTTAATTATTACCTTAAAAGTATAGGTCTTTATTTCTTTTGTTAAGGTGGAGATTTGATGTTCTCTTGTTCTGGACAATCTGTGATAAATGGCATACTGGAGTTCTTTTGTTTCTTCCCTTATTGGAAAGATGTTGAATACCATGGATGCAGGGTGGTGAGGTGATAGCTCTATTAGGACTTCTGCAGTAGGATATCTTAAATTGAAATACACTTGAACCAGGGTCGTGAACCCTAAATAGTTGTTTTTGGGGTTGATTGATTGAAATATAGGCTGACCGAGTTGTCTTTTTGGGTTTCTTTTTCTTTTTCTTTTTTTTTTTTGGTAGAAAAAACTTCAGGCTCTGGGTATTGTCTTTATTACGTGAAAATTTTCTTTTACCTTCATATTGGTTTACCATAATTTAAATCTAACAGAGGCGTAGAACTAGTTGTCAAGCTATATAAAAGTTTTATTTCAAGTCTGCCATCCATTCGCAGAGTTAATTTTTTGCAGTCTGGCATTGATGTATCTTAACATTTTAATTACTCTACATTGGTTTCCAGGAGGCATATAATATTCTAGATACTTCTGATCTACAAACTTTTGAGGTTCTTCAATATCTTCTTTTGATTTTGTAGGCAACAAGCATCTCAAGAAGACGGGGAGAAAACAAGAGAAGTACTGCTGAGAAAAATGTTAGCTTGAGTGTTCTTCAGCAGTACTTTTCTGGGAGTCTTAAGGATGCTGCTAAAAGCATTGGCGGTAAGGCCCCATCCACCTTTATGATTTATATATTAATTTATAGGTTAAGTGCTCCTTGAATATATAATTGAGATCACAAGTTTTAGATTTTTGGCAATTATATCATGAAGTGCAGTGGCTTGGAAATATTGAGGTGGCGTTTGGTTGTAGAAAACAATTTTCATTTTCGTTTTCTGTTTCTAGTTTTCATTTTCTATGTACAGTTTTCTAAAATGCTTTTTCGAAAACATGTTTGGTTGTTTATACAATAAAACAGTTTTTTTAAAATGAAAAATTGAAAAATATGTTTAGTTAAGAAAATTTTCTTCACAATAAAATTCTATATTTTTACATTGTTAAAACATTCAAGTGCAATACTCATATTAAAAAAAAAACATGTTCATATGATAAATAGAGCTTTCTTAGTTATAGTATTTTTCAACGTATAATACAATTTCAAATAGAGCATAATATCAAATATAATTAGATACAATAAAATCAATGGCTATGTGAGCATAATATCAAATATAATTAGATACAATATCAAATTTATGAATTTTAATTTTGTAAAGTATCTATGTTTTTTTTTTAATATGTGCACTTGCTGTAAATACATCAATAACTATTAATTACAATAGAGCAATTTTGCACAGTATTAACTACTCTTTCGGTCCTGTTTCTTCTGCCCTCCATTCCTCCTCCCTTCTGGTCTGATTTGGTTTAGGCCCTCAGGGTACTCGTCTGTGATGGAGGTGGAGGCTGGCGACGGTGGAGGAAGGTGAGTGCCACAGGGCAGAGGCGATGGCGGAACCCGTCCTAACAGTCCCGCCGGAGGCCGCTCGGTCCTCGTTTTGCTTCCTCGATCACGGCCTCGATTCACCGTCTTGATTCGTGCCATCCTCGATCACGTCTTGATTGGAGCTCCATCGTCAATTCGCGCATCGGTCGTCGATTGCGCATACATCGGTTTCCCATCCGTTGATCGCGCATCTGTTGGTCGTGCCTCCATCGATCGCGCATCCGTCGGTTGCTCTTCCGTGCCAGAGGGAGAGAGAGAGAGAGAGAGAGAGAGAGAGAGAGAGAGAGAGAGAGAGAGAGAGAGAGAGAGAGAGAGAGAGAGAGAGAGAGAGAGAGAGAGAGAGAGAGAGAGAGAGAGAGAGAGAGAGAGAGAGAGAGAGAGAGAGAGAGAGAGAGAGAGAGAGAGAGAGAGAGAGAGAGAGAGAGAGAGAGAGAGAGAGAGAGAGAGAGAGAGAGAGAGAGAGAGAGAGAGAGAGAGAGAGAGAGAGAGAGAGAGAGAGAGAGAGAGAGAGAGAGAGAGAGAGAGAGAGAGAGAGAGAGAGAGAGAGAGAGAGAGAGAGAGAGAGAGAGAGAGAGAGAGAGAGAGAGAGAGAGAGAGAGAGAGAGAGAGAGAGAGAGAGAGAGAGAGAGAGAGAGAGAGAGAGAGAGAGGATCTGTCGGGAGAAGGTCGAAGGCGCTGGGAGGGAGAAGTCGAGGGCGCTGGGAGGGAGAAGTAGAAGGCGCCGGGAGGGAGAAGGTGGAAGGCGTCGGGCTGGGGAGGCAGATCGCGCGACAGAGAGAAAGCAAGCCCGATGCATTTTTCATTTTCGGGAAAATAGAAAACAACTTAAACTAAGTTTTTTATTTCTTATTAACATAAAAAATTGTTTTCTAGGAAAATTGAAAAAGAAAATTATTTAACTAAACACATTTTCTTTTCATTTTCCAATTTTTGAAATTTTTTCTGAAAATTAGAAAATTCTCCTCAACTAAACAGGACCTGAATGTCCCTGACACCTTGATGGTGGGC
Source organism: Aquilaria sinensis (assembly GCA_005392925.1). NCBI lineage: Eukaryota > Viridiplantae > Streptophyta > Magnoliopsida > Malvales > Thymelaeaceae > Aquilaria > Aquilaria sinensis. The sequence goes on from SMDT01000745.1 coordinate 502,824, forward strand.
TGAACATGATATATAAACAAAGTTGCCTTTTCATTTTTCTCCTCTTCCTTTATGTTTTGGCAATTGTGTAGTTTCCTCCCGATTGTTGATACACTAATCAGGTTGAATGGATAGAAAAGATACAACAATTAAACACGGCTGTCTTAGTTTTGAGGGCTTCCTTTCCGTTTTCATTTTCCCGTTTTCTTGTAAAGCATAGTCTTAGGTATTGGTCATCAAGCTCTTTGTTAGACATGGTAGGCATGAGTAAGCCCTCTGTTTTTGCTGGTTAACTTAATTACTCGATTCATATTCAAGAACTGCTAGTTATGTTTCACATTGCTTGTTCTCCTTGCAGTTTGCCCTACAACACTAAAAAGGATATGCAGACAACATGGGATCTCAAGATGGCCCTCTCGTAAGATAAACAAGGTCAATAGATCATTAAGGAAAATACAGACTGTGCTGGACTCTGTGCAGGGGGTAGAGGGAGGATTAAGGTTCGACCCAGCCACAGGCGGATTTGTTGCAGCAGGTTCCATCATCCAGGAGCTTGATCCTCAAAAGCCACTTCAACTTCCTGAAAAGACCCTATTAAACACGAATCTGAAGCCCCTTGATCATAACACTAGGAAAGCACCTACAGCATCTTGGGCTGATGGTGCGATTTATGCTGTCAAGTTGGATCCTGTTGGTGAAAAGAATGGATTGGCAACACAGAGGACACTCATTCCAAGTATCTGCCAAGGAGAGCCTCTTAATACCAGTATCACTCAGGTTGACTGCAGTCAAGACTCAAAGTCAGTTCCTATGAATATAGAATCACAAGCTGCTTGCTTGGGGACTCCGCCTGCTTGTCCTGGAAATATTCTCCTTGGATCATATTCATCAAATGAGAATCTGAAATCGGAGGTCTCCTTTGCATGTGATGAATCTAGTATTGGTGCAGCCAATCGGATGGATGCTTTAATGGAGGGTGATAAGGTAATGCTTGAAGATAGTCTGCCTGCTTCTTCAAGCACGACAGACTCATCCAATGAACCTGGTTCAACGTTCCAGGGAAGTCCATTCAGCTCTCCAAGCTTTGAAGATGGAAAGCATTCAAAATTGAAACTGACTTGTTCCGAAAGTGGGTCCAGAATCACCGTTAAAGCTACTTATAAAGAAGATACTGTCCGTTTTAAGTTTGAGTGTTCTGCAGGGTGCTTTGAATTATATGAAGAAGTAGCAAAAAGATTCAAATTGCAAAACGGGACATTCCAGCTCAAGTATTTAGATGATGAGAAGGAATGGGTGATGTTGCTGAGCGACTCGGATTTAGAGGAGTGTTTGGACATTCTTGACTCCCAGGGCACACGTAATGTAAAGTTTCTTGTTCGTGATACACCTTGTGCAATGGGAAGCTCCGAAAGTAGCAATGGTATTATACGATGAGGGTTATTGACAGATTGGAGAAAACTTGTTCAACCTCTGTGTATTTGCACCGCTCTGGTTTCTGCCCCAATGAAGGATAATGCATACTTCAACAAAGGGGAAAAACGAAAGGGAAATGAAAATTGGCTTCACTTAATGAAATGTGTCAGTTGCTAATGGGATAGAGGCATCTTTTCTGATGCAGTTGAGGGGAAAGCGTCCTCCCTTACGGCCCTTCCGAGGTGGTCCTTTGCCAAGGTCTGTATATGATGGCTGTTGCTTGTTGTAACAATACAGATTAGAATAGTTCCAAAATGCTGTTTTGTATAGTACATATATAGTATCGTCTTAGTTTCAAGAAGGGCAGGCTTCCCCAGTTGTCAGTGGATGTTTGAAACTAGAGATGGACAAAATTCTTCCTAGGAAAACACTGCAGTGTAAAAGTTGAAGGTTGAAGTTGGAGGGGAACTATGCCTTGCAACCATTTGAAACAGATGGTGCTTTTAATGTTTACAACCACAGGCTTGTTGCTTGGTTAGCCGGTCATCAATGCCTTTTTTTATTTTTTAGGGGTAACCAACAATGATTTGAAAGGGAAGGGAAAGACAGTTGATTGCTGCCGTTCACGTCTAAGACCAGAAATCACATTCTCTTCGAGTGAATTTGTGCTTGCTCGTTATTTGTTCTTTTTGTTCTGAGAACCTTTTAGACTCAATTTAGGGAAATTTTTCTAAAATCTGTTTCTTCATTCACAAGAATTGAACTAAAAACCTTATAAGTCATGTACCACTCCACCACACACTTTTGCTTTTTTTTTTTACTTACATGTTATTTTAATTTCAAGCAAATTTCAAAATTCATAACAAACTAAAACTACTTCCGTAAAGTTAAAAAAGGAAAAAAAAAAATTGTCTCTGCCTACATTGTCTGGATATCAAATGACAAAGTCGAACTAGGCTTGGAATGGATTGTCCAGAGTGTAGGTCTTTTAAAATTTCAGGGACTTTTAAGAGGTTTATGAAGCATGAGAGACAAAATATAATTTCGGTTAAATGTCATGGGACAAATTATAATTCTCTCCAATGTCTTCACATATTGTACATAAATTATTTTGAGTTGTCACTATTAAATTATTTAATTATCATAGTAAGCAATTTAGTAAAGTTTGTTAATTCATAAGTTTTGTGGGCATGAAAGTTTCTAAATACAAGGATCATATTGTTACAAAGTTGAAAGTTAAGACTAGGACTGTAGTTTACTTGGGCTATTGAAAGTCTGAAAGATTACCTTACTACATTTTTTAAAGTTGAGAGATTAACATTGGATCGTATTTAAAGGACTAAGTTGAATGAGTTGACAAAATTAGAGTCTAATATTATATTTTAGTCAATATTATAATGAGATACTATATTATTTATGTTACATGTCCACACTATTTCAGAAATATATACTGTACCTCCCTTAAATATTTGCTCTGCTTGCCTTCCTGTTGACATCATGAGCCCTACATTTGTTGTAGATTCGAAACCCACTTCTGCCCTTCTGATGGATTATATAGCTATTGGAGTTGTTTGTAACTTTCCATACTTTAGTCTTGAAAAGAATATAATAGGCAGTAAAATAGGAAAAATCACAGTTAGTCCTTAATTAGGAACAAAAAGCTAGGTTTGACTTCATATCTATTTGACATTGAGAATTTATACTACCTTACAAATCTCCATATTTATTTTTTCTAATAAGGACGAAAAAATTAAAAGACTCTTTATTTCTTTAAACCTTTTAAATTTCTTTCCTTTCCCATTCTCTTGATTTTCGATGCTTTCCCTTAATTCCTTTATGATTTATTTTTCCCCCACAATCTACTCTTTACTCTTTTTTTTTTTTTGAACGGCATCAAACTTTATTGATAAAAACTAAATATACAGTCGTAATTCACAGAGCAATAGCACCAACACAACCCACAACAGCAAAGGAATTTGCCTTCACAATCCTTGTTTAGGTAGTGTCTGCTTCCATGCTTGCTTCTTTAGAGATGTCTGATACTACACCTGGAAACAATCTGTTTTATTTTCATTATCCGTCTAAATTCGCCAGTCAATCGCCATGGTCTAGATCCATTACCGTTGATCTAACCTAATAGTACCCTTGTTTTCCTTTCTTCCTACTGGTCTTCATATCGAAATGTAGAAATTGTTGTCAACCTTTGCCAATAAAACATTATCACAACTAAAATTTACTCCAAAAAAAAATTTAACATATTCTATTTTAGACTGCCTAAAAATTCTGTAATATTTTTATATTTAATAAATTATTTTATCATATTACTTTTAAACTATTATTTTAATATCTATTTTTTTTATTTTTTTTATTTATATATAAGAAGTGAAGGGTAAAGATAAAAATAATACATATATTTTTTTAATCTTTGTGTCAGGTATACACGTCTCGTTTAAAATGGGAGAAAGGAGTACATGACAAGGAACATTGAGTTCTCTGAAAACCTGTTGGTTCTGGAAACAAAAAGCGTGCAAGGGCTATGAAATTGCTTGCGGGTACCACAAGATGACTTCAGCTCCTGAATTTTTTAAGCAAATTCCAAGGATAATACCAAATCAAGACTCGAATCTAGAAAGAAGTTGATTAGACTTGAGTGGGAAAGAGGGCAGGAATGCTGGTCCCGGGGCTAGAACTCAAAATTGTTGAGAGCCAGATTCCGGGGTTTGGGTCCAATTTTGTGTGGTGAGGTCTGAATGAGGTGAGGAAGTTGGATGAGGAAGTCGGTTGTAGGTTTTAAATATTATTACCGTTAAGTATTTTGTATCATAAATTTTTAAGATACGTCGTATGATATATCATTTCAAATAACGTTTTAGTTTTTACAAAAAAATAAATATTAAAATATTATTTTAAGGGGACATAATTTATTTAATAACTTATTTTTACACATTTTATATATATTTTAATTTTTTTATCATAATTTTTCAAATATAAATAAAATATTAAAAAATGTTATATATAGAGCAAAATAAATAATACTAAAAAAACTAATTTATTGATAAGAGAGAAAAAATAATTTAATAATAACAATATATTTTCTAATACTATATTGAATTCCTAAGTAGCTTAAAGTATAACGCTTCTTTCCTAACTTGTTCTATAAAAGTAACATATTCATCATTCGTTATGAAATTTTGGTTATGAGTCAAGAAATTATGCAAATGAGAATAATATTCAGTTGGGATAACATGCACCAGAAATTTAATTGAGGGATATTGTTCAACATCATATGGACCTTCAAGTTGCTACCATATATTAAATGTTTATATTAATTAAGAAAATAACAAAAAAATAAAAGTAAATGTTTATTTTATGATATGTGTATTATTTATATTTTAATATTTTATATATTTATGATATTTTGATGTAAAATAAAAAAATAGTCATGAAAAATAAAATACCGTGGTATGTACTACGCAGTATTTGAGGTATACATCAGTTTTTTTACAAAATGCAGACAAAAAGTAAGTAGTATGTGATATATTGCAAAATACTATTGTATGCGCGGTGTATCGTGCGGTAAAATGATAAAATGAGAAAACATTTATATCACATACAGCGTACCTACGGTAAACGGTAGACTGCGTGGTATACTGCGATATACCACCGCATTTAACACTATAGTTGTAGGCTTGTAGCCCAAGTTTTTACCTGAAAATACCACTTCTATTTTGGAAGTTTCTGCCAGCGATGTATGGTACACCCACCTTAATGGGTGCCTATATCCTATGAGGTTTAGTAAAACTTATACTTATGTTCATCTTGTTTTAAATATATACACTTATCTTTTCAAAACTTAATTCCGAAAAAAAAAGTTTATTTTACCTTTCTAACTTTCATCCGTGAAAATTTTGCACCCAACTTTCACATCTAACGAAATAACTGTTTGGTGGTCCATCTCAAAACCTTAACAAAGGACCAAAGGGTGCCGCATCTGGATCTTGGGACAATGATGTCAAGAAATGATTAATAACCACCATTGCCATTCCTTAAAAACCGGAAAGCCTCTCTCTGTGAATGGACTATAGCCTTCACTTACAACAACATGATTGCCAATAAGCTGAAAATATGCACTCTTAAACCATACACATCTGTAAGATCTGTAACAAGCCATATAATGGGAAGCTAAAAATATGTCCCAACTTTGCATGCTAACAGTGGCAGATATAAGGGAGGGACAAGGTGTCTTGCCTCAGAATATTTTTCATAATTATATATATAATATATATATTATGTGGTATTTTAAAAATTTAAATAGGGAATATATACTTTCTTTATCCCATATTGTTTACACCATTTGTCATTTTTAATTGATCTAATTTTTTTACACCATTTTCTTTTTTAGTTAGTTTTAGCAAATGTCTATTATACCCTTTTTTACTCCTTCGATTTTTCTTCCAATCTTCTCCACTTGGACAACAACCCATTTCCACTTACTAATTGTTTGGATATGGTGACAAAAAGGAGCCTATTTTCCATTAAGGTATGCAGTGATATCATCCAACAACTTGAAATGGGTCATGAAATTGTTGTTCTAGGTGGTGACCTGAAGCATGCCATCATCGTCAAAAAAGACCAAGATGTCCTTGGGGAAAAGCCCGAAAAATAGGCTCAGAGGACATGGGCTCTCGGTGTGTCCCTCTAGTTAAGTTAGGTCTCATGATATGGGAAATGATGGGGGGCAATTGGTGGCAAATAAAAGAGGGAGGGGGAAATCGATGAAAAGGTTCCAAAGATGAAGATTATAAATTGGATCCCATGTGTCGAGATTAGTGTTGACGGGGACAAGATCAAGATGAGGTGAGAAGATGAAAAGGTTGAGGCTAAGGAGGCGGCAAAGATGGATGAGTTTGGAAGGGGGCACAATTGGAAAGAAGAGCAAAATGATAGCAATTCTTGATTTATGTGCCAAAACCAAATGATGTAAACATTGTGAGACAAAGGGAGTGTGTGTGTGTGTGTGTAACAACATAAATAGTAAACAAGTAAAAAAAATACTTGTTTTAAGAAGCATAAATAAAAAGAACCTAAAAATATATTTAAAAACAATTTACCTTTAAAATCACCATTTCTCGTTCTTTGATTTATCTTTCCAATGTTAAAGTCCTGTAAGTTGTAATTATTTGCAACTTATCCAACTTCCAAGATCCACACTCTTAATTCCTTTGAGTTTTTTTTAATATTATTTTTTTTATCTTCTTGTTTTTATAATTGATTTGAAAAAATTCATGATGAAATTATATTTTTATTTTATTATTTATTATTTTTATTTGGTTAGCTGGTACTTTTTTGCATAAACCAATAAATAAATTAATTGTGATAAATATTAATATTTTTTATTTCACCCAAATTCTGATCAAAATCTATGAAAGCTGATATTAGGACCGACTCTACGCTAAACTGAAACCAAATCCTTTAACGAAGTCTTTAATAGGGCAGTACCAATAATACGAGCAAGTTGAAAATCTCTAAAACTGCACATAAATACTTTCCACGCAAGTTAGAATGTTGAGAATGGGGATAGACACAAAAATTCATTTTGGTTTTCTCCTTGGGGATGTGACTTCAATTGTATATGCCTCCACACAGGTGATTAGTATAGGAAAAAAAATATTGTGCTGTTGGATGAATTGTCTCAATTCTTTGACAATGATATTGGAGTATTGTTTTAATTGGTGGGAATCGCTACATGAAGAAAGTGACGCTGAGGGCAAGTTGTTGCATCTATTTATACATGGTCTACATGATTTTGAAGAGGTTTATCTCAATGACTGGACAAGGCTTATAAAGACTCAATGGCAAAAAGCCTTATTATATTCCACCTCCACAAGATGTTCTCTTATCAGTTTGTTCAACAAAATACTCTCATGTCTTTTAGGTGGCCAAACCAATGGCTGAGAAATCAAATTTCACACTTAGAAAATGTTTGAAGCTTAAATTTGCATTAGAGAAGCATTAGTTGGAGCACGACACTAAAGTGCAAGAAGCCCATGATATGATAAAAGTGACAGAAGCTGAAAATTCATGCCTTGCTTAAGAATTAATTAAGACTAAGGAGGAACTTTAGGCCGCAACATCTTCCACACAAGTGGATTTGGCAAACCATGAACACAAGAACTGGTTAATCTAACAAGAATTAGATTCTCTAAGGGTAAAAGATTCTTAAGAATCTACCGAGCCTTTGGATATATCTAAACTTCTAACTGCAAGCAGAATAAGACCGATGATTTTAACTTCTCTTTCAGAGGGAAAATGGGTTAGTTTCAAGCAAGAAAGCTTCTCACATTTGCTTGAATTATGGGAATTTGAAACATTTCGACTCTCGTTGTGTAAAGGCTAAAGGACATGCACATATTCCTTCAAGGCCTCATTAGTATGTTCAAGAAAGGGTTTTTTTACCTCTTAAGGGCAAAGTTACCCACTATTCTCCTATTTCACAAGGCCTTCCTTCTCAAAATATCCATGCAACAATCAATAAGAGTGCAAGATAGACCAAAGATCTAGATCACTTCAATTTTCAAGCTCAACAATCACCTAGTCCTGAAAATGAGGAATAACAAAAAGAAGAAGAATGAGAACAAACATTATCATAAGAAACATCTTCATAACAATAATGTGGTAACCATATCCACCTCGGTGAAGATAGGTTTCAATCCTTATCATGTTGAGAAAAGAACTTCTATCCATCTCAAAACTTTCTCAAAGTACAAGTCTTCGAATGCTAGGAGCCAACTTCTCAATAATGAAGGTCAAGTACTTAACTTTGCTTTACCAAGTCTTGGGTGTAAGCATAGGTAATTGAACTGTTAGTGTTGTGCCCAAAAGCTAATCATGAGATGATTGTATTTTTGCACATTAAGTCATGATATTTTATTAAGGCATTAATCCAGCAATTATGTTCGTTGTTTTGTTTCTGCGTAACGTAATAAACATAATTGTAACCCTAGAATAATGATATTCTTAAACGTCCCTGGTCTAGTATTATTGTGAAGCGGGTTGCAATAATACATAACGACTAGCATATGTGGAGACTAATATGAGATATGTAGTCTACATATGGGTACAAGTTGGAGAACTTGTGTACTGGACCGACCCACCAAGAGAACACTACATGGATCGTTATATGAGTGTCATAAGTGATTCTCATAGTGATCATGGTATATGTAGTCCTTCGACCTAAGATCATCAAGGTTCCCTACATGTGAGTCACATACTTTGATACTTTCCTTTGTTGCTCGTAACTGAGTGAACTTGAAGGAGGTCATTGGGTATGTCACATATCATGCGGAGGGATTTGTATGATCAAGATGGGATTTGTCCCTCCTATGTAACGGGAGTGATATCTTCGGGCCCCTTGATAGAGTAAGACTTAGAAAAATGCATGGCCATGCTCGGATGAGTTGATATACGATATCAATGTCATCAGTTTAAGTTGGTCTACTCGGTAATCAAGAAACCAAAGATTGGGCTATACGAGAGTGACACATTCCATGTCTCGTGCTTAGTCTTGATATCTTGGACAAAGGGACAATGGCATATATCGGGGATGATCATAAAGGTTTAGTCGAATCATCGACAATCTTGTCACTTGGGTAGCAATGATGTGTTGCTAGACACCGCTCATTGCTTATGATCATAAATGTGATTTATGATCATTGCCAACGTGGTAAGAGCCTATTGGGTCACACACATAGAGCTATTTGGATCATTAGAGTGCATGGGCTAATAATTTGGGTTTTGGTTTCACAATAATTTCGTATTAATAATGGGCCCAATAGTTGAGCCATTATTAAGCCCGAAATTAAAGCCTAATTGGATTAGGGCTTTGAAACCCATTAGGCCTGGAAGTTGAGTCTCACTATAAATACAACTTCTAGTGAGAAATTCGCAGGTCTTCTTGCCCTAGCCTCCCAAAAGGACAGCCGCACTCTTCTCTTGTAATTCCTTGGAGGACGCAAGCTAGCACTGCGAGCGCAAGAGAAACGCATCTGCCGGGACGTGGTGGAAGCGTGGTGATCCCGAGAAGCTCGTGTGGATACCATAGAGAGCTTGAACACGTCAACTGTTCAAGTTTTGTGATTCGACTCTACAGTTGAGTGAGAGATCTCAACCGAAAATTAGGTATGAAAATTTTCAAACACCCGGTTTACCCCGTTTCACTTGGATCCTGGAGGATTTCGGTTAAATTTCGCTGCGCTGTTTGGCTCCCGAAACCCAACATGAACAATATTCACCAGCTTGGAAAGCGACATCAATCAACTACATTGGATGAGATGATGAATGGTAGGGTCACGAATTGGTTGAGCGGCTCGAGCCATTTCTCTCAAACTGCTCAATTGGAAAAGTAAATGCTTGCTTCTTCAAATGACTCTCAACATGATATTATAACAACTTATGGTTATAGTTTGAAATTCTTATGTTTCCCTTCATGTTATTTCTTTCTGAATATAAAAAAAAATCATTTCTGGTTGATAAAAAATGTTGGATGGCAACATCTGTTAGAGATTTTATTTTAACAAAAAATAATAGTACTTATTAGTAATAAATATTTTTAAGACACTAGCTGTTTGTCTCATTAGTACTTTTTAGCTCTCATTTATTTACCTTTTCAAAGTATATAAAATGTAAAAATTAAGAGTCTAAACGACTAAAAGTTTAATAATGTGATTATTTTGTGCCTACTAATGTGGCTGTATATATGGGTGTAAGTTTGGGTAGTAGGGTTGGGTTCGGGTTAAAACCCAACTTTTACAGACTGTCACTAACCTAATTAAGTTTGACCCTAACTCAACTTTATTATGTATAACCCAAACTAGCCCTAGCCCGAGTAGGGTCGGGTTAGGATCGGGTCGACATGAAATTCTGAGTTGCTGTTATTTCCATGATGAACAAACTTACAACAAAAACGCTACAGTCGTTACCTGCTTCAACGAGCTCAAGAAACGACGGCAAGAATGGTGAGCCAGTGACTATGACTCTGCGAAGCGAGGAGAGAGCGGTGGTTGGCGGGATGGAGGCCGAATGTCGGATGGCATCACAGTGCAAATGGCGCTTTGTTCTACTGCAACTGCCGTTTCACCTGCGAGCTTTTCCGCTATTGGCATGCCGCTGCCGTTTCGTCTAGGGGGGGAGTGGTCTGATTGGAGTCTAGACTCTGGAGGTCGCCGAATCGGGATAGGATGGTGAAGTCAGCCGTCAAGAACGAACGAAGAGGACCAGCGGTAGCAAACTGGAAGAGACGACAAAGGGTAGCTAGCTAGGGCTTCGGTTAGATTAGGAAAATAGGGATTGGGTTGTTGGGCTGACGTTTTGGGCTTAAAAAATGGAATTAGGCTGCGGGTTGGGCTTTGCCTATTGGTATTATCCATGTAATATAAATATATAATTGGATGGTGGGTTAAATGAGTAATGGGCTAATTGGCTTAATTCATAGTAAGCATAAACATAGGTTCAGGTTGGATATTTTCGGTTCAATCTGACCCAATTTGATTTTTTAAATTTCAAAAATGGATCAGGTCGAGTTAACCCGAACACACATTTTTCCTTTCTTTAACTTGACCTTAACCTAAAATTAGGGTCGGGTTCGGGTTCAGGCTTAGGGTCACCACTTACACCCCTAGTTGTATATATATATGCTTGTTTTATCTTCATTTTATATACACATTTTTGGCCTCTCCTTCTCTCCAACTTCTAATTTTTTTTTGACAAAGCTATTTTTCAACATATTTTCTAGTAGAAAGTGGGTAAAGAAAGGTGTGAGTGAAGCTTGACTCCACAATAGTGCATGTAAGTGTGGAGTTATAACAAGATGGTTGGACTGTTTTATCATGAGGGCAGTATGACCGAGGTTGCTATACCAATATGGCACGAAACGTCTAAAAAAGAGTGGGTAAACTCACGACTCATCTCAATTATTCTTGATATATAGGTGATATTATTCATATTCTCTACATATTTTATTCTCTATTATCTACTAATTGCATGTTAATAAACTGTCAATTATTGTGCCACTGGTGAGATCAAATTTTGGTCTAAATTCTATATTTTATTATTTGTGAATATTCTAATGGTTTTATAGTGCAGAAACAACATCTAATCATTTCCTACCACATTATTTAACAAAAAAAATGATGAAAATAGTTGGTTTGGCAATTTTTTTAACTATAACCGATTCCTCTTAAAGAAAGAGACACATTCAAGATGAACAAAAAAGAAATTAACCAGTTGGTCTCTACTTTGACTAGTTTAACTGAGCCAACTGACCGCATGCATCCGTAGAGTGGCTCTTCTTTGAGGGCCTCCTACGTCTGTACAGAAAGATAGGAGTTTAATATGCCAATAAACAATAAGTAAGAGATCTTTTCTTGGATTTTGACTCCAAAAACCAATTTTTTAAACTTTTTTTTTTCCTCGAGAGCGAATCGAATGGAGGTTTTCTAAAAGGCCAAAATGCCCCCTTCAACCCTTGGACTCAGTTAACCAGGACACCTACCCACTTGAACTTCAATTTGAGCCAACTCAGCCCCAGAACTTACTTAAATGGGTCACTCAACCCCTTTAACTGATCTGTGCTCGTCACGTGACAAACACCGTTTGTTCTTGTTTGTTAGACCCATTCATCTGTTAGCTTGGGCACCACTCTGATAGCCAGACCATCGATCGGCTTCACTCCAATGCCCAAATCATGAAAATGAAATGAATGGGCATTCCCAATTTCTCTAGATTCGACTTTCTTGTCATAATCCTCTACAGTGATTATTGCAGCAATAGCCTTCTTTGATGAGCGATGTGCTTGGCTTAAGCGGAGAGCACAGCCAGTCATCAACCATATCAACGTAGCCGCCAACATCTCTAGCCCAGATGGAAACAACTGTAGCGGCCCAAGGATCGTTGAATAACTCCTCGACGCGAATCAATTCACCCCAAAACCCAATTCTAGACTAAGATGCCTATAGATGTCAAGGAAACCCCTAGAGAACATAAGCAAATATAGTGATTGAAAACCAAATCCAAAAAAAAAAAAAAACCACCAAAAGAAGCACAAAAAAAACAAGAGGTCGTAAAAGTGATTGTGGTAGAGGGGATGGGCGCCGCCACTTCGGGACTATGGTGAGGCATAACGGGGGAATGGGTTTAGAAATAGAGGCAAACAGTATTAGCCACGTGATAGGCATGAGTCAGTTAAAGAGGTTGACTGATCCACTTAGGTAAGTTTAAGGACTGAGTTGGTCCGAGTTGAAGTTCAGGGAGGTAAGTGTCCTGGTCAACCGAGTTTAAGGGCTAAAAGAGTATTTTGGCCTTTCTGAAACCCTAAAAATTACTTCTTCCATATCGGTGCTGAAAATCGAACTCCGCACCTAGGATGGCGTCGATTCTGTTCGAGGATATTTTTGTGGTTGATCAAACGGACCCAGATGGTAAAAAGTTCGATAAAGGCAAGACTTCTCCAACCTTGTTCCGTTTTTTTCTGAATTGCTTTGCCCATCTCTTTGCTACTGATTTTTCACATGCTGCCGCATGATTTCTGGTGGATGCAAAGTTTCTAGTGAACATTCTGTGATGTTTGGCAATATGAGTTGTTTGGATGATTTTTTCCTGTCCTTGTTTTTGTTTTTGTTTTTTTTTTTTTTGAGTCAGTCACTCGCATCGAAGCAACGAGCCAGAACTGTGACATGTTCATGCATCTAGACGTGAACACTGAGATATACCCAATGAAAATTGGTGAAAAGTTTACCATGGCGTTGGCTTCAACCCTGGATTTAGATGGAACTCCCGATTCTGGCTATTATACTCAGGTAGTTTCCGAACTTTGCTTCTTTTATAGGGGTTTTCTAAGCAACTAAGAGACATGACAGTGTGATTGTTGCAAAGTCCAGTATTACTAGTTCATTCATATTGCATTGCCATGTCGGTTCTGTTCATGTCTTGTTTTTGTTCTCAAATCATATAGATTCCGAATGAGATTTAGTAAAATTGGCATCACACTCAGCATAATTACCTGTTATCTTATTTTTTTTCCCCTAATCATTTACCCTTACAAGGTGGAAAACTGGGGCTGCCTTAATAATGAAGATGTGGAAAACATCTGGGTATTCGGTTTTCAACTATTTTTAATGTCATCAGAACTGTTAACCTTTTATTCGAGACATCTGGGTAGATAATGCACAGATAACAAAGATCTTGTAAATTTCTTTGGGCAAAGGTCCACTTACTTTGTAAGAATTTCTTGTTCTTACACCATCCTTAAATACGTATACTTCTAACTCATGTATTCAATACTACAATCATGGAGATCATGGATGAAAATTTTTAGTTGCATTGAATTAGAAAGTTTTCATATCCTGTTGTGAAATTTAACCATTGAAATTTGTAAACAACAAACTTCATTGTTATATGAAAATAACAAATATTTTCAATTCATGTAAAGATTGAAAGATGTCATCTACATGATTAGATTTTTAAGTCCAACGATTGTTTTAGTATAATGTTACTCATACATGAAGTACTTAAGAGGGTTTAGAGTTACTAACTTCTGCACTGGTGTACGTGGAATCTTGCACAAATTCTTTTATGTTGTTTTCCATTCCGCCATAGAGTTTGCATCAACTTCAGCATTTTAGAAGACATCCCACTGTTTCTCCTATCTGCGGATGCCGATCTTAGTCTTTTCTTCTGTTATATATGCTTGTGAACTTCTTATACTGCTCCTTTTTTTCAAAGCTTGAAACCAGCTTCAATAAGGGTAACATGCCTTACAGTATAGTTGGTAAAATATTGAAATGCAAAGGTTTTTAGGAGTAAAAAAAAACATTTATAGGTTCAATAATAGTGCCAGAACATCTGTTATTTATGCATGGAAAATCAGGTTTCATTGGAAAAACTGGTTGCTTTCAACGGGTTCAAGGATGGATTAGTTCTAATTGTTGTTTCCTTCAAAATTTTAAGGGTTAATCATGTCACAGGGGACAAATGCTGGAGCTAGTCGTTTACTGGTTTCAGTTGTTCCTTTGAGTTATGGGAAATATATTTTACACAAATTCAGCTGAATAATAAATGCACCCTGCCTGAATATGAATCTTAAGGAGGTTTTCCTGGACTGGCATATTCTTCAGAACATATTATTTAACACTGCTTGGGGGTATATATGTGCTAATTGTGGTCTGATATGTGGTAAAGTGTTATTGTTTTTTTAATCATGATATACTTGTGAGTTGAGTTAGGCTCATTTTGGCTTGGCTTCGCTAAGTGATATTCACCTGGGCGTGTTATTACACCAGGGTATCTGTGGGATCATTGAGCCAAGTAAGATATTGATAGAGAAGCTGGAAAGTTTGTTAATGTCACAGTAAATTTCTGTTGATATTACAGGGCGGGAGGAAGAGTCTTGCTGACAAGTACGAGTATGTCATGCATGGGAAGCTGTACAAGATCTCAGATGAATCTTCAGGCAAATCAGCTAAGATGTATGTTTTTTTTAACCACTCACAACTGGTTGATCATCTAATGGGCATTTCATGTAATTTAAGCTTTGTCAGTCTTGGAATTTAATTTTCTTTTGCCTTTTGGCCTAGGGAGATATATGTTTCGTATGGCGGACTTCTGATGCTGCTGAGGGGTGACCCATCCCATCTATCGAAGTGTGAGCTTGACAACAGGGTGTTTCTGCTAATCAGGAAGCTGGCGTAAGACTGTCTCTGTACATTTTACTTTTCGTCGTCACTTGTGTCGGACTTTGACTTGTAACTTACACTTCTGGAGTAACCGATGACCTTAGTGTAAAGGTTGAACAGAAATGATATTGTTATTGACAGTCGTGTGCCCTGCATGTGTTATGGTCTTGTAACTCGTGTTCAAGGACATGCTTATTGAAATGGGGCAATGGTTTATTCTCAATGTTTTTTCTTTCAATTGTTCTGTTTCCTCGGCTTGGTTACTTTTTGGTCAGGACTCGGGGCGGTATTCCACTTCAAATTCGAAATGACGAGGGGCAATTTAGTGAGCAGACATCAAAACAAATTAAGACTAATAATGAAAGGAACTATTTTCACAAAGTATAGTTGTGCAACATCAAACCATTTCCTCTTACGTATATATGTGATTCGTTTCTCTTGCGAATACATGTAAATGCATGTATTGCTTATGTACAAAAAAAAAATGAAGTCAAATGATGAACAAACCACAAACTTGAGACTAGGGCTATGGTATTAATAAAGAAATCGAGATCAAGAGAAGCGGTTAACCTGCATTAGTGGTATTGATGAAAATTTCTGCTACCAAAATCTTTTACACTAGCATTTTGACTATTCCCGACTAATTCCCGACTTCCACCTCTCATCACTACAGAAACAATACAAGGGGGCAGCATGTCAATATACACCAATCTCCCTCGGCAGTGTCTTGTAATACAGTACAAATGGACTCTGCCAAGAGACCAATCCACCCAGCTGATATCTTCTCAAGTGGGGGATCTCTGCTCCACAAATATTTCTATACATCACTCACATAATTTACACTCTTCTTCAAGTTCTGGGGCTGGAAAGGATCCATCTCTTTAGTTCCTTCCAATTTCTCTTGATTGATGTTCATCACGATGAACCCTGACCCCAGTGAATGTACAACCAAACATGATGCCGTTGTACTTGTACATAGTAAGTGGGGATTCAAACTTCAAATCTCTCTCCTTATCTGAGCACAACCCCTGTCCTTGCAACACCTCTGAGTTCCCATCACGATGGAAAGCCTTTGATTGCTAACCAGGGCTTTCAGGGGAATAAATAGTGGAATCACGAATAAAACATTCCACTATATACCAGCTTCAGCTTCATCCAAGCTCTCTTGATATTGGTCAATCAAATAGTCACAGATCTCCAAAAGTTGATCAGCGAGTGGGGGAATACCAGGGTTGCGCCCATCATTATAAGCATGAGCATTCAGCACGATCTGAAGAATATCATGCCGGAATTCACCCCGATCTTTGTACTCCATCTTCCTCACTTTCTCTCTAATCTTGGACAAATCCATTGGCGTCTTTATGATATCGTAATAATCAGGAGCTTCCTTCTTGGACACAGGCTTTATAAAAAGATATGAAACTTCACTATTTGCCTTAAGAGTGTCCACAATTTGCTCCAAGATGTTGGCTAAAACAACCTGTAATTGGAAATATACCCACCAGAAAAGTTAAAAAAAAAGAAAGAAGTCGCTAAGCAACGCATGCAGCTCTCAATTAACAAAGAAAAAACCATGAAAAGCACAGCACCTAGACTGAATAATTTTACATTTTAAGCTCCTGTTATCCCATAAAAAACCTATTTTCAGCATCAAACAGTTACTATAGATCTTAAAAACAGCCATGCTTTCAAGTAAGCATGATCGATATATTGTACTGCATCAATAATAAAGCAACAAGGGGATGCCAACCTATTTACAAACATGATAACTCCATTAAATCTTAGTACCAGTATATCAGTACAAAAGTACCCATGAATGAAGAAAAATGTGCAGGGGCATAAAAAGAGAGAAAAAAAGGATGTGGTTTCCTTGCTTTTGGCATAGTGGGCCCCAGGCAGATTGCCTCCTAATCCATGAAAAAAGGGCCGGTACTAAGAACCTAACAGAACTTCAAAAAATTATCCAACAATAATAGAGTGACCCATTCTCTGTGCGGCGTGTCTTCCCTGTTCTTTTTTAAGATGTAAAACTCTGAATTCCCCCGAAATTCTCTTCCTTCACTGCGAAATTCTCCATTAAGAGGGAAGAGAACAACGTAGAAAAGAACATGAGAATCAGCAAACAGATACCTGATTTAAAAATCAAAATTCTCAACTATTGATATTTATCAACTCTTCAATAACCGAAGGCCTCGCAGTCCTCTAAAGATAAGCGAGCTCAAAAGAAAATCTCTAGCTTATAGAATAAAGTCTCTACTAGTATTAGAAGGAAAAAACCATGGGAGAAATAAACAGAGAAATATATTCTAGACCTAAATGCAAGGCTCTTAAATACTGTATTAGTTGTACTCACTAACTACAGAAAAGGAAAAAAAAAATATCTTGTACATGAGAGAGCAAGTTCTGCTCTCCACTTGATTTATCTGGTTCACAGAAATATATCTGCTTTCAGTTTAAATCTCAATACTAATTACCAGGCACCAGCACCAATCAAATTATCAAAATGAAAAAACCTGCATAGGATAAATGTAGAAGCGAAAGATCCACTTACCTCTCCTCCTCTACGCCTCTTTGTTGAGGGAACAGACTCAGTACCATATTGCCCCAACTCTGTAACAGATCTCCGTTTCAGACCTCGGTCCCTCTCTGGTATTCTTCTTTCAGTTCTTCTTGATCTGTAATCATCTAAATAATCATTCACTATTTCTACTTTCTTCTTCTTTGTTTTCTTCTTATTTGCTCTTTGGCGTTCCTCTTCTTCCCTCTCCCTCCGGATGTCTTCTTGATACTCTACTAGCATTCTTTTTTTCTCCTCACATAGCCTTCGCCCATCTTTCAATCTCACTGCAGCAGCACTCCTTTTCTTCTCCTCTTCCCAAAATCTCTGCTCCTCAATAGCTTTCTGCCTTGCTACATGCTTGGTCACTTGGTGGTTATCTTGCCCTGTATGCCTCTGAAAACTTGAAATTTCAGTTATCGTTCTAGTTTTCCTGAATTCAAGATGACTGCCTCCATCCTGACTAACCTGCTCCTGATTAATAGCCTCTTTTGAGCGCTTAATTTTGATTTTTGGATGCTGCTCTCTTTCTCTATCTATTGGAGGACGTATCAATATGGGGGGCCTTTGAACTTCAATTTGGTTCCTATCTTTATTTGTAGGTGGCCTTATGACAACTAAAGGCTTCTGAAGTTCAGCCTGGCCTCGATCAGAGTCCACTGAAGTCCGTACTACAATTGAGGGCTTCTGGGGCTCAACCTGCATTTGTTCATGCTTTCCCTTGCTAGATTTTATTATTACCTTAGTGCCAGATTTGTTCCCCATTTCAAAATCTGAAGTGACTGGCTGGACAAAACTTTGGGTAGCTTCAACAACAGCCTTATCAGTAGAGCACTTAAACTTCACAGGTACAACTTTATTTGTTGAATTAGATTTTTCACTCTCAGTAGCTTCCACCAAAGCAATCTTAGCTGCAGTTTTGGGTATGAGCTTCTTTTTCACAGCTTTTGGCTGCAGTTGACCTGAGGAATCCAGTGGAATGGATTTTGCAGGAGCCTTCTCTGAGTCCATGGTTTCCGCTGCTGTTTCTGGATCCTCTCCATATTTTGGGCAGTTCTTGTTGGTCCTCATGTGTCCAGGCTGTTCATTCAATTAGATATGAAGATGTATTATTTACAGGGAAACTCTCAGTTCCACCTTGAGTATGATTTGTGAAAACAATGGCTGTACGCTTGTCATTATTGGATCCACCATGCATTTATCCCTAGTAGGGGCCCAAATTTCTTTAACCAAACATGGTTTCCAAAAAAGCAATAATAGTAATAGTAATAGTAAGAGTAGTAGTAGTAGCAGTAATAATAATAACAATAATAACAACAATAAATAAATACATAAACAAATAAATAAAAAGTTAACAGATAAGAACAGCTCACCTGACCACAAGCTCCACAAACAAAACTCTCCCTGGACGATTTCTTTTCCTTAAACATCTGGAAACAGACAGTAGGGTGGAATGGTTTCAATCAGCAAAAAAGAGAAAAGCAACAAAGTGCATGGCAATCAACTTCGTAAATATTCTTCAGACTATATTTTGATGAGCCCAAAACAAAAAGGCCTGTTTACATCCTCAATGATGCATCACAAGAAGAATTCACTCCGGAGGCCTTGTGAAAGAACACAACATTAGAGTTCGAGAGAGTGCTTGTAGGGGTTGGTTGGGAGATGTTTTTAGAAACTTAACAAAATAAGCATTGTATGGGGACCACGATATCCAACGCAAACAAGAAATTTGAAAACATTAAAATAGACTACACTGTAAGCATCACAATGGCTACAATTCTCAACATTAAACAAAAAATAATTAGTACTACTCCTTTATTATTGTCTATCTACGTAATTATTGGGTTAATGAAAAGATCTTTCTTGATGTGTAGTAGGATGTTATCTGAACTAAGAAGACTAAATATTTTATAAAGAAGCAGAGGTTTTTAAGACGAATGAAAACTGAAGATGTTATAATTTGTTTTTGTTTTGCTTTTTTCCCCCTCTAGCGTCTTCTGATAATTCCTAGCTTCCAGTCCGCTTCCCTTGTCCTCGAAGAAACCAAGATTTAGCCAAATGGCTAAAGCTTCCTGTTTGTGACCCACAAGGTTCAAGGAAAATGTACCTCTCACCAAGACAGAAATTCCTGTACCTCCATATTTCTTCTTTATTTTATTTTATTTTATTTTTATTATTTTTTAAGGACCATATTTTTTCCTTCTTCCATCTAGTTGCATAACATTTCTTTTAAACAAAAAATGAGAAAACAGCAAGGACGGAAATGAAACAGCATAGACACTGTACACTTCAAAAAAAGGAAAAAATGAATAAGTAGCAACGTTACACATGCCTTGACATTGTCAGCCACTATTTTGACTTTTGTTACTTGACCAGTGCTTGATACACCAATCTTTTTCACTCCTTTCATCTTCCCAGACATGTTCAGTTTCGAAACTGAATTTTCTTCCTGCAACAGATGATTATAGAAGACTTCAGCTTCTTAATTTGAACACATATATTAAACCAGACAACTAAGGTAACTCGGCTTACATCTTTTGGATCTCCTAAAATGCCATCATTTGTAATATAGGAACCATTAGGTTGAGAAGTAACAGTGACTGGCTTGGCATTCGAACTTGTTTTCTTAACTCGTTCTACCACTTCAACATTGACACTTGGTTGTGAACCGAGAGCAAATCCTGAATCCTCCATTACAGCTTTGTTCTTCTTCTTCTTCTTCTTCTTTTGCTCAACCTCATCATCTGCATAACAAGTCAGTAGACATAGTGCTGCTTTGCACAACAATTTGGCGAATCTAAATCAACCAATTGTACATTTAGACTAAGCACCAAGACATTTTTTTTCCATTGGTCCAACATCAATTTGAACCTTTACATTATCAAAGCACAACAATCAATAACTATGTGATCCCTTGCCACATGATAAACCCATCATGTTCGACCCACGTGCAGCACTTCACAGTTTATTTATCAACATCACAACCTGGTAAATTTATTTTGTTAGTTTTGAAATAAAGAACTTACAGAAGCAGTGTCATACACAGAACTGTGAAGATGCAAAAGTACATGCTTGTCCAGCATTTGCAATTTGGTTCCAGTTTGATTAAAAAGCAAGTCAGTACTTGAAAATTATAATTACTAATCAAAGTTTATATATGTTCCCCAGGATAGAGGAGGGAAGTGCTGCCAAACATGTTTCTTATGTAAGGAAGCATCTGAATCAACTAAACATCTCTTGCTTTTTTAAGAATTATCTGCTGAGTTGTGGGAACAGCCAAGACATAAATGGATATTGAATGGGCAAGCAGTATCAGCAAAACTCATACGGTCTCGCTGTTCCAACTCTAGTATCAGCCATAATAGCAGTTACCTAATGCTCTATCTGTTTGCCACATTTCCACCAGATTCTGCACCGATTCTTATTTGCATCACACAGATTTTAGAAATTATAGTCCTGGAGCTATCAATTTCTTTAACCTATTTCCCATCAGATGACATTAGCAATTGAGAAGTTCAAGGCCAAGAAATCCATACCATCCATGAGCAAACGGTATAATTCAGCAGCCTCGGCAGCTTCATCCTCAATCTCCTCTTCTACCCGGGCCTTCAAAGGATGCCTTCTCATCTTAAGCCCCTTAACGCCATCCACTTTGGACTGCTTAGAATCTCTGTTACCTTCTTCACCTTCTTCAAATTCTTCGGCATCAAGCAAATTTTCCAGGTCTCCAGCAAAAGAATCTAGATCACTATTTGCCTCAGAATCACTTTCATTCTCTCCCCCCTCAACTGCTGAAAGGGACTGGATTTGTCTGTCCCAGATCTCCTGGCATTTTTCCCTGGTCTGTTGTTGCAACTGGAGGAATGACATTCGTTGTCCTCGGGCATACTTACCTATAGTTGTTGGATCAACTTTGACACCTGATGCAGCTTGCTCGCTTGAGAGCTTGCGGATCATAGCAATACGATGCCACCTTGTTTGTTTTTCAATTACTTCATCAGGAACATTGAATTTAAGAAGAACCTGGGAAGCAAAGGCCGAGTAAGTGATTCTGAACAATCAGTGAAAGGAATGGTTAGGGACTGAAGGGCAAACATAGATGAAACTTCATCATAAAATTCTGTTCAATTCAACTACAAAAATAAAAACAACTCCAGAAAAAAAAAAAAAACTAGAACGTAGCAGTCTCTTAGAGCTTTTCCTGCATTTGCCAAGGCAAACTTCCTGATTCTTAACAAGATCAGAAGCATAAACTCCCTGATTACGTACATCAAGATGTAAAGAAGATAGTTACTCGTATCTTCATGGTAAAGTTGATACTATGAAATCAAATTGCGGCAAGGCCACAGACCCAATGGTCTTAAAACACCACAAAAACACTTTTCAAGACAGTCCCAAAACTCCCTTAAAACAAACCAAAATTTAATGAACAGTAATGCCATATAATAGGGATGAAATAGCCATTATGGAAGTGGAAGCAGTCCAAATTGATAAGAGTAATTTCCTAACATGAACAAAGACCTCAATGCCCTGATGCTGATAAGCATGATGAATATTTAGCAATTCAGAAAATGCACAACTAGTGACATTTGATACAACCCACACTTTTGCGTTTTACTTTTCTTTTCGTAAATTTTAGGGGTATTTTAATTTCCTTAGTTTGAGAGTTGCTAATAATTTATGATTTTATTAGGTTGATTACGTCTTAGTTGGTTTTAATATTAAAAAATTTTATTAGTCCAATTTCTTCTAGGTATTCATTAATTATCCCTAGTTGTAGTAAAACAGGGTGCAGCAGGGGGTGCTGATCTAAAGCCTAAATGCTTATGTGCGATTAACAAATTCATATTTATCAATGAAATTTTCAGAGAATTTTCTATTTCAAGGAACCTTTTATCCCAAACACTAACTTCTTGTGTGCAAGTTAATATATCTTTCACGCTTCAATGGCTGCTGCAAATTTAATAGAGCTAAGTTGCTCTGCAAGATCAGGCACGCACCTCTCTTGCAGCTTCCATACTCAGTCTACGGAGATCAGCATCAGTTCCAGTCACGCTGGTGCCTCCTCGACCAGCAGCTGCCTTTTTCTTTGCCATTGCACTTGACATTGGTGCTTTCGGAGTGATACGAACATAACTGAATCCCAAACCACGACCAGTTGGGTCACCAACACCAGTTATTTCCAGGCGCTCAATATTTTCTCTATCCTGTAATTATTTTTTTTGGTGGAGACAAGAATGAGGGATGAAAACCTTACACTTACATATATATGAATATAGCAATAGAAGTGGTGAAATGACATGAAACAGCAAATTAGCAATTCTTACGATTAAGAAAAGATGAAAGTATACCTGGTTTGTACAGGCAACAAAGTTGCTACTGAGATTCCAGGGAGTAATTTGCAGCTCTCGCTCAATATGTGCAGCAGCAGCCAGTGCTATAGCTTCATCAGGAAGTTGACTCATTGCCAAGGAAACGGCAGTAGGATTTGGCTGGCGGGTGATACCTAAATGTTTAAGCCGGTGCAAACCAGCAAGCATGCTTTCATAGGCACACACCTAACAGTCATAAGGACCAGATTTTTTTTTGTCAGTGAAGAGGGGTTAGTTTATTCACAAATAACATTACAATTAAACAGTATAAATAAAGCCAGAAACCGAGACAGAAGTTCTGGATTCATGCTTGATCCTGTCGTTTCCCAGCATGCAAAATATTTAGACAAATTCGGGATGCAAAATGCATGATCATGACATCCACCGACAATCATGGAAACAATCAATTGGCTGAAGATGCTAGCTTGCTATCATAGTTCAGACAGCTTATCAATTGCATCACCATTACATTGTAGAAAATGGATATACCTAATTTTTCACGAACATGTGAACAAAGGTAAAGGTGAAAGAATTATTGTCAACTGCACATATAATCATGAGTATGCAAAAGCACCACCTACTCCCTTAAAACAATAATTTAAATAAACCCACACATCAAGACACCAGAATAGCAAGAGGCATAGTTACACGTATCTACGGCACGGGAAGATAATCTTCTGGTGGGCTTAGATTCTGATTTTTTTACTGGGGAGTGAGCTGAAGTTTTTCTGAATACAAAACTTAGTTGAAGGGCACTTGAAGCACATAAAAGGCCAAGAGGTTGTGTTCCAGCCTCTTGAAGCTCAATTACAACAGTATTTGAACCATCTTACAGCTCACCAAATAAACACTTAACTCCATTTCATTTTAAATCGTTAGCGAGATAATTAGACACAACCCCTGAGGTTTGATCAAAATTCTAACCTACACTCCCCACCCCAGTGGTCTTATAACACCACTAAGCAACTGCCAATCAACAGCCAGAAAGGGCTACTTTACCTTAAATGGATGAAAAGTAAGAATCCAAATTTAATTTGAACGATTGAATAATTGTGTGGCAGTGAATTTAAAACTGTCTAATACTTGATTGACTATTACTGGATAATTTAAGTTGGCAGTTTTTTTTTTTCAAAAAAAAATATATCTATTTAAAGGCCAAACAAACTTTCTCATGCTGTCAACTTACAGTCAACTAACTTTGTTGAATCATGGAGCAAAGTCTAGGTTCCCAAAACATGAGGCAAGTGCGATTTCAACTAAACCTCGTGGATGACGATAATTAACACTTCATAAGCAATGGATACTAAGTGGAATAATTTATCTCACTTAACAAAACTCTATACCAGTACTCCTTGCAGCCTATAGACTGTTCAAAATCATACAAGCTCATCCAAAATTATGAAATCAATTTAAAATATATTAAAATGATGTACCTGTGGTCAATTTAAGCAAGCAAAAGGGAGAAATGAAATACATGTTCGTCAGTACAAAACTCACATGTTCAGGGGACACCAACTTCCTCAGAACACCTTCTGATGGAATGTGAAAATCAGTTTTCATATACCAAGTCAGTTGTCCACTTTTATCCCGCTGCATGCAATATTTTTTCACAAAAAAAAGAAAAAAGAGGCAAATGGGTCAGTATAAATTAAAAAACCAATGTCCACAGAAATCTGAAGCACCAGCATGTATGATATAAAGGGCGGATAAACAAAATTTCAGAGACAGACAGTAAACAAAAAATTACCTTCAGAGTAGCACACTCCTTCAACTTCTTCCGAACTAAAGCCTCTGATAGATTAGGAAATAGAGATGACAACTCATTTGTTCCCATGCAAGGAAGCAGGCCACGCTTTGCAGCAGCAGAAAATTCACGGTATACATACACCAACATTCTGTTCATGATGTATGTCTGAAGATTCTTAGATCCAGGAGACATTACCTCCATGAGGGGCTCCTGCAGAGGGTAACAGCTTAACCACAAACGTATTACACTCGTAGCGACTACAGAATATCAAGAGGAACGACACAACTGTGATCTGTTCATTCAAGACGTGAAAATAGGTTTCAACCAGTGCCCACTAACGAAAAATAATACAATGCCTCCAATGGTCTTATAATTGAAGTTTTATAGCATATACAAAACCAAAAATTAACATATGATGCGCTCATAAACAACTAAAAATCTTTTTGACCTTTTCTTTTTTATAAGAGAAAATTTGGGCATTAAGGAAAAGAAAATCTTTTCAAGCTTAATCACTGAAAACCAGGTCTATAAGGAAAACTGAAAGTTATAAGAACACCTAGCAATTCAAGCACGTTAATCTGGTCATGTGTATCACTCCTACAATTGCCCACTGCTGCCCCATTGATTTGGCCCCTTTAGAGGGATGCATTTGCCAAAATCAACACAACTCAAAGGCCCTTCACCAAAGGCAGCATATTGCGCCTGATATATTATCCTAGCATGTAGGGCCTAGGTCAATCAGCAAGCCTAGGCAAGTGGCCCTTCCCTTGATTGGGTATGCGTGCAATAAGGCCACCAAAAAGAAATAATAACTCAATGGAAGAGACACTTTTAACAAACCTGTTGTCCCACAGTAGCTATCTTATCAATACGCCTTATGGAGAGTTTCCCTTTTGTAGATCTAATCAATAGAAAGTCGGTTGATTGAACTTTATGGGGAAATATAGGTGCCTTGTACATATTTGTCTCAAGGGATGACTGACTACAGCCAGGTTTTATATCTCCAAGGAAAGGTGATCTGTCACCAGGCTCTAGCACCAGAATATTCCCCAAACTGCTGTTCCCACTGCGTAGCAAGCTACTATTTTGATCACCTGGAACTGACTTTTGATAGTAAGTGACCAGGTTTGCACCCATACCAGCATTGCCTAGAAGTAGAGGCCTTTCTTCACAGTACCTGCAAACCGCAGAAAATCAAGATAAATTATTCATGGCTCACACTAGCTGCTAGATACAAAAGCAAAGCATAAGATTCTCTTTTAATGTCCGGTTTACTTGCTTGCTTTCTGATACATTACCTGGAAGCGTATACACCTCTATACAACAGTCATGAATATTCCTTTTGTAAGGTAAAAATATCTCACATGGATCAGGGTAGGGAGTCTCCTATGACCAAATATTGAGAGTGAGCTTCCATATTCAATAACATGTTTGTTGAAAAAGATATTTCAAAACAATATTGAAGTGCAGCTATTTTTTGATTCACTCATTTAGGATTTAGCCTCATCAACAAGCTCCACATGAGGCACAAACTCGGTTAGTTCACTGAGCCTTTCTCAATCAATCCCCTTGCCCCTCATTCTTCATGGGGAGGCATTTTGAAGTGTTACTTTTCATATGGTTGAATTTAAGGGTTTCTATGGCAAAGGCATGCCAACAAGAAAAAGGAAAAAGTGAGAAAAGAAGGTATGTCTCCATATGGATATAAAAAATTATGAATGAGTAAAGCACAGAAAATCAGAAGTCTTAGTACAACAACTACATGAGATCATATCTATTCAAGAAAAGAAATCCAGTAAGGCCTTAGAAACACAAACAAAAACTTAAAAGACATAAATATAAACCCATCTGAGCCCAAAATAAAGAAAAATTAATTTGAATCAAGAAACTAGCAGCTAAAAGAAATCATGAACAGACACTTACTCCATCAGAAATACACGGCCATCTTTTGCTGAAAGATCAGATTTCTTCTTAAATGCACCGGGAGGCCTGACGGCCTTGCCCTCACCTGGAACTTTTTGTGCCCTCGGCAATAAATGTATTTTGGTGCGGATGAGATGAAGCAATGAATTAGTCTGAACATTTTGAGCAGCTAGACTTTTATCATCCTCAAGCTCCTTCCCTAAATAAAAGAACTTCACTGTTTCTGTTGGCTTGAAATCTACAAGAAAACTAGCCCACTGTGAGCAACAAGGATAGTATTACAGAAACTACAAATATCTCACCAAGCCATGCATGTGCAACCAATAATTGCAAGTTTTTGTGTCAGAAATATATGCAAGGGAAAGAATGAAGGAAAGATATTTGGAAGAAAAACAACCTAGCTTCTTGGAAGCCTTCACTTTAACAGAAGAGACAGATTCCTCGGCATCGACATGCACTTTACTTCCCTTGCCTCCTAAGCTCTTAACAATTATTCTCATTGATCCTTGTGAAGGCAGCTTCCCTTGCTCCTTGACAGCAACCTCATTAGCATGTGGATACCAAAGAGCCTTGGGCCGGTGAAAATTAGCTAAATCTTTACTGCAAATAGTAAATCAATTAAAATGATAAATTATAAATGGCATAATAATTGTATGAATCAACATAATGAATCACAGTAAGTATAACATATGTTGTTGTTTTGCACCTTCTTCATTTAGTTTCCTAAAGAAAAAGGAGGAGAGAAAGGATTGAAAAAACTGTCATGGATGATGGGAACAAAAATCAACAAAACAAAAGCACTGACCCTTACTGAACCAACCATAAGCCATCATCAATGAATCAGCTTAAAGAAAACATATCTTGTTTATATTCATCTTTTTCTTTCAGTTTCCTCAAGAAATAGAAGATACAGAACTAAAACAGACAATGAAACCAATAATTATAAGCAAAACAACCATGCTCAACCTTACTTAACCAACTACGGAAATAAAGGAAAACAAGGAAGAAGACGAAGAAGAAGAAGACCATATGGTAGGTATTCTTACTTGCTTAACTTTAGTTTCATTGTCTGCAGCTTGAGTGCAGGAGCCGAATGATAAACTCTGATGCTATGAAACATGCGCTTATTTGTATTAGATTGTAGTTGCTGAGGAACTTTACGGTTAACGTAGAACTTGTCATTGGCAATATTGAATTGCCAACCAGGTTTAAATTGGTGACCAGATTGCTCTAGAGAAACACTGTCACTGGAATTCATGGAACGAGTTATAACCATCGCCCCAGCATGAAACTGAAGATGTTCACTATCCTTGTTATCCAAAATTTCAAACAGCATCTGTTCATCTTGAAGATCAAGAACCAGCTTAGGCTTTGCAACAGCTCCATGTGGTTCCCATATTATATCATCCAACCATGACCCTTCCATAATACCCCTGTTTAACAATGTAAGTTCTCTGAAGCGGCTCATAACACTACTTACGGAAGGCTCTACAAACGCATCATCCATTTTCTCACCCGTATGTCCTATGGTATCATCATCCAACTGAGATTCTAATCTCAACAGTCGAGGATGGAGTTTTTTTTCTGATGCCAGGAGGTCTACAGATCCTGAAGGATTGCTTGAGCCAAAAGACTCCAAAGATATATTTGACCTATGCATGAAACTATTCCCCAGACCTGCCTTTACAACAGAAGCCTCTATATCTGATGCAGTAATATTGGGGCTCCCCAAAGAATTATCACTCCTTGCAGGAGAAGTATCCCATAAAATTTGCTCTTCCCAGTCCTCATGCTCAAGGAGTATAAATTCTTCGTACAAAGGCAACTGCCACCTGGAAGAGATACTCGTATCCAATTCTTCTTTCATAGGCGGTGCACTTAAATTATGGTCTCTTGTGAATTCTTCATCTTGCACAAATATTGTAGAATCACCTTGCAAGGAAGTTTCTCCATTTGATTCAGAAATATCCAGTTCAGCAGCACTTTCCTGTTTAATAAAAGATACATCTTGACTAGAGCCTCTTAGAAATGTTTCTTCATCTTCTTCAACAAAATCAGAAGCATCCATAAACTTGTATTTCTCTGGATAAATGAAGCATTAAGACCATATTACAATAGAGGAGAGCAACAGGTAAACCAAAACTCTATACTACACATACAACAATCTCATATACATGTTGATCAACAGATGAACAGAAACTGAAACAGTTGGATACTTCAGAACAAACACATACCTTTATGAGTGATATATCCACTGTCTCCTCTATCCCTTCGATTTAAAGGTTCATGAATACCAAATATTTCTGAAAACCTTAGGATCACCATCCCATCTTCTACACATAAGATAGGCAGTGGAGTATGCTCCCTACCATCTAATTCCTCTTCCAGAACATCACCTACATTCTTTTTTCAAAAATTCATAGTAAAAAGTGATAAGAAACATAATCAATATTTTTCTGCAAAGCCTTGACACAAATCAATACACAAAGCACAATAAACATGTTTATTGAACCAAAGAAATCCAGAGACACAAAGAGTTGTCATCCAATGGTAAAAAGGCTACACACTAGTGTTTTGGCTTTCCATTTGCACAGTCAGCATTGAGAAACTTGAAGGCATTTCATACATAAAATGAATTCTATCCTAGAAGGAGCTGCAGAAATCCATTTCCAAAATCTGTCATTCTAGTCTCAGGATAGTTTGCACAGAGTGCAACACGCAAATATATATTGCCTAATCAAATAAAGATGAAGAGAAGAAAATACAACACTTTGGTTTCAACCTTTGACTGACTTTCTTTGAATCAAGATAACAACTATGGCAGTCTTGAAATCCTTGTCTTGCATATAGATTCTCTCTGTGAGTTCCACCCCCTCAAAGCTTTTTTGTGATAACTATTTGCCATAGTTTGTATCACATTGAGCATTACTTGATACTAGGGTTTATTTGAGATTTTAACTCTTTACTAGCATACTAACCCAAACAAAGAAAATTATATATCAAACCTCTTCATTCTCATGATTTCTAGTGTACCCAAACAAGTGAGCCTTTATGTTTGCCTTAGCTATCAAACAACATACCAGTTCTACCATCTAGGTGGAGGAAGTAGCTGGCTTCAACTGACAGATTACTCTTATCACAAACATTACACTTCAATAATAAAGACAACACAAAACAACAAATAGTCTACAAAATCGTAAGAGCGAGAAGAAAAGTAAAACATAATAAGGGAAAGAGAACATTTAATCAACCACAGCTATCCTAAGAAAGAACACTTTGAGCTTTTTAAGTGAGCAAGTTCTGTAAATTGTTTAAGAAAATGTGACTCTGACCTGAACAGCATCTGCATCATCAACCATATTTTCATTATTAGCAGAGTCAATATGACTATCATCATTAGAAGATTTTTGAGCTTCTAAAGCTTCCTCAGCGACGTATTCCTGCTCACCTAAAAATCAAAGACAAATGTCAGTGTCATAGAAAATTGAACAGGCAAGAGGTCTGAACCCAATATGCCAGCACAACCAACTACTAAAGATTTTTTTACCACACCACTAATGCTAAAGATTATGCCAGTAAAGATAACGCTCATGACTTTTAGGTCAGTAAACTCATTCAGATGATTTTTCTAGATAACTAAGAGTCCTTCATGTGAGTTTAAATAAGGCAAATATATCTTACAAATATTTTATGATTTTATTCAGATTTCAGGATAACCAGACATGTTCTGATTAACTAAAAATGGACCTTTTTGCTGATATAATTAACAAGCTGCTTAGGTAAGTAAACCTTAATAAAAAAGAGCCAGTTATCAAACATTTGCATTATAAGCTCCAGGGTTTAGAGTATCCTAAATTAGTTTTAAGATTGCTTGTATTCTTGAGGTTCTGTTATACTCCATTCAGTTATGCAAGAGAATTGGGAGTCCCCTACTTCTTCAAAGGATTTTTAAACTTCTAAGGTTTTGGTTGCAAGGATGAGGTCCAACTACAACGAATACTACTTTTAGGATTCTTCATAAATCGAACTGACAGAATTTTCTTCCAAAAAGATCTATTTTTCTTAGGCTATTTAACACTCTGTTAAGGCACTGTAAAGAAGCTTCCATCCACATAAGTTTGGAGAATGGAAAATATCACAGTGATTTTTTTTGTTTGCTTTTTTGAGCAGGGATATCTCATTCTCCCTTCTCTCATGCACCATCTTTCCTTCTCTATTTCATAACAGAAGTGATAACAACTACCCACCCACTCATCAACAGAACTAAATTAATGAAAGAATACATCTTTCGAATTCTTACTTTCTTTTTTGTCCTCTCACTATGGTAACCAAGGCAATTTTCTTATATCACTTATGATTGGATACAGATCTACACTACCCTATCCAAGGGTAGGAGATCAGGTTATTTCTTAGAGGTTAGCAAAAAATTGTTAAAATCTCACTTACAAGAGAATTGGCAATTAAGTACTCCCTCCACCTTAAAAGGGCAATACTTTTTCATTTCACAAAAGTTAATGATGTTGTACCATGTCATCATTTTCTAATACAAATTGCCCCTCCACTCCCTTACTGGTCTTTTGGCAATTGACATTCTACAGGTAAAGATGGAAGAACATATGACAAATGTATGTGGATGCGATTCACTTTCAGACACAAAAGTTTTGGCAGCATCATTCTTTTTAGGATGGAGAGTAATAGTTTAGATCATGCTTACTCTTGAACAAACTTAAGAACTGCAATTAATTATTCTTGTTTTTTTTTTTTAGGAAAGCAAAGACAAGGAAAGAGCCAATATTATTTAACAACGAACCTGATATAGTAGGATGAATTTCATTCTCTATATCCAGCTCTTCTTCCTTTCCACCTTCCTCCTCGTCATAATCTTCATCACCAAACACAGAAGCTTTAGTCCCCAATGAAGAAAGAGAGATTTCAGAGGAAAAGAACTCCTTCTTTGGAAGCAGATGGTCCTCCTCACTGGCATCCTGTGTCTCTGGGCCCTCATATTGCTCATCAATATCTTCATAGTCAACAGCATCTTCTGCCTTATCATCATAATCTGCCAAAAGAAAGCCCCAATAAAGGAAAAAAAAACCAGAAGCTTGGAGAAAAAGCAGTCACTAGATCTTACTGTCAAGCACAGTAGAAGAGGGGGATTAACTTATGAGGCAGGCTCAGACTAATAACAAATTCTTTGAAATGAGACCTACGACTTTCAATTCAGTTATCATATTACTTCCTTCCTCAATAATTAGGTCTTCAAGCATACATGCAAAATTTCAAGGGTGGAAAGGCGAGGAGCCCAGCAAATAACGCCCAATAGGAATTAGAACCATCAAGCAAGCATAAACATTTCCAAGTACTTGTAGTGTAAGCTCCACTTTACATAGTAGACGAGCTTACTCATTCATTTATCCTACTAGATTCTCCTTTTAGTTATAGGAGTTCTATTAAAGGAAACAAAATACATAATCAGTCCCAAAAAAATACATAAGGGCATTCATCCCACTAAACTCTTTTTTTTTATATATATATAAAACAAAAATTCCTACTAGCCTTTTTTGTTCCTATCTGACAAAGTAACAACAGTAATTGGAATTTTATTCTTAAACCTAACAAAATATAAAAGTATACGTTTTTAAGAATGATATGAATGGTTTAATAAGGATTAAGCACATTTGTAATCCACATATGTTCTCACATTGAAATAGAACAAATATAAGATCTCCACATCTGTGTGTGTGTGATTGTACTGGAACTTATTATCAAAGACTGAAATAAGAAATTCATTTCACCCAAAGCTTAAATTTAATCAAAGTATGCAGTAAATCTAAAAACAAATTATTACAATGCACAATTAGCTTAAGAAACAAAGATACTAACAGAACACCAAAAACTGCACCGAGAAAGAATTTCTGGCAGACATCACCTTGTTCAGCTGTATCAGCAGGGGTACGTAGTGACTTCTCTGACAACTGGAGGACAGCAAGAAAAAAAGGAAAGTCAGAACATCAAGCAACAGGATAACCAGCTAGAACACCTGTAACTTATTAGTGTATTAATGGAAAGAGCATGAACCCTTCAGAAGCTACTAGACAATAACAGCTCCATACATCTATGTCAAGTGATGGACCCAGCTTGTCTGCCAGTGCAGCAAGATGTTCTTTCGCATCCTGAAAAAGTAATGTTGGTTTGAACATTAGCCGAAGATGTAACCAAAACTTTCAAAAATCAGTCACTCAAGCAATGCACCAAATGGCAACTGAAGCCTTTTTTTATGATAAGAAAATAGAATATATATAACCCAAGGAGCACCAAGGGTTGTAAACCCTTGCAAAAAATCAGGAACACAAGAATAGCACTACAAAATCTAAAACTTTTAATTCTTTACAAAATAACTTCCCTGACACCCAAAATCTAAGTAAATCTAGCCACTGTAGCCTTAGAAAGGGTAGTGGCCTTTCTTTACCCTCAAAAGCTCACAAGTTCCTTTCCCTCCAAATTAGCCAAAAAAAACTGCAAGAGGGTAAGGAGATGGCTTCCTTGTTTCCTTTTTTAGTTCTAATCCCATGCCAAGCGGATAACTCCTTTTGAATTCATCCTGCTTGCACTCAGCTAGCACCCATTAGAGACTTTGCTGTATCCCAAAAGTCTGTAGAACACTTCCAATAAAGCACAGGGTGGTTAACGGATTCAGCTGCTTCCTTACACAAGAAACATCACTTTTCCTGTCTATTGGAGGTTGATAGTAAAGCTATATTCATGGGCAAACTTCACAAATTGTTTACAAAGCAATAGTAAGTTTGCCCAAAACCCCTGGCGACAACAAAGAACGCTTCCATTGACATACCAAACAGAAATAAGTACCAAAAACCAAACCAGAAGTAGAAGAACATGAATTGGTGATTACGAACATTGGAAAAAGCGTAGCAGAAGGGTTAAGCAAGTTATATACTAGAAGACGCGTCCTTTTACGGGGCACACTAATTCAACTTGGTTCTTCAGAAGTCCGGAGGAGGAGAGGAGAAGGTAAAGGGGGCAACGTAAGCACGAGAAAAATGGGGAGGGAACTGATGATTGGAGTGGTTCAAATCCACCAAAAATTGTAAGCTCTTTCATAAACAGACCAAACCGGCACACTTCAACAATACCACGAAGAACACTTACGGATTGGGCAACAATGCATTAGGCTTATAGCAACAAAAACGCAACAAAAATGAGAGAACACTCAGACCTCGTCAAGATAATCAACATCAAGATCACCGGAATTATCAACATTGCCGAACATAAACCCCAAAAGCCGATTAGCCCTTCCACCGCCCTCCTCAAATTCCTCCTCGTCTTCGTCATCATCGTCTGAACAATCAGAAGGACTCGAGTAAGCTTCAGAATTCAACTCAAGAAGAGAACAAATCAGCATCACGAAAGGAAAATCAGCAGCAGCAAGCAAAAGAGAAGCTAAAGAAAGACCTTCGAAGCCCGAGTGGCCCATATTTTCAATATTGCCAGCAAATTCCACCTCGTATCCTTTCACTTACGGGGCGGCCAAGAAAGTGTTCATCAATGGCGAGTTCAACCTAAAACCCAGGAATTGGGGTTGGATGGATAGGGAACGAATCAGAAAAGAATCTACTATTTGGCGGACACTGGAAAGGAAGCGGGGGGAAATAACGGTATAGAAAGAAACGAAATTTCGATTCCCGTGTTTTGAAGGATGTGCGAGAAATCGTTAATCCGATTTGCAGGAAATTGGAATATAGAAGAAAATAGCGAGTCGAATGGAGCAGAGGATTGGTATTTATAGGGGAAAAGTTCGATGTTATGAGGGGGGTTGCTTTTTGGGCCGACTGGGCCTAACGACTCCAGAAATTATATAACCAGGCTGCTCTCGAGCCCTAACTTCGATAAAAAGCACCATCATAAAATCACTTCTCAATTTTTTAAGTATTTTTTTTAATTTTTCATTTTTTAGGTTGAATTTAAAAAATTGTTTATTACATGTCCAAGCTAGGCAAATCAACCAAGTAACTTATTTTGGTACAGTCAACGAAGTAACTTTTCCCGGCCTTCTGGCTAAGATCGAGTATTGTATTTGTTTTTATCAATTTAAAATCGACCAAGTAATTTGATATAATAAGACAGTGTTTAACCTGATTTTTATGGTCGGCTTTCTAACTTTATTTTTTTTTTTGGGGCTAACAAAGAAATTCGGAACACGTGTTTAATCTTAATTGACATTTTTTGCACTAAGTAATCAAGCATAAAAGTTTGAACAATATATTAACTAAAACAATAAGCTTTGATGTGACCTTAGTAACGGTACCATAGCCTGCTACAATAAAACGTTTTTTGGGCTGAGTCTGGCCCTATTATAGGGTAAAATTCAAATTTAGCCTCTTAATTATTTGGTTTGTCCTAAAATGGTTCCTTAGTTTTAAAATTGACTATTAAAGTACCCTAACTCAAGCAACACGTTCAATTTGAGTCTCATCCATTATGTTAGCCTTATTTCTAATGAAAAATGTATACATGGCACTTAATACCCTCACTTGATCCCACAATACCTACGTGGATGACTATATTTGAATGATAAGAAACTTTATGTTAAGATTGACACAAATAAATAATTATAAGGACTTTACATATAAATTAGGCCAAAACATTTCCATCCTTCTTCCCAGACGTTGTCTCTATCGAATTTCTTTCTTCCCACCATCGATCTCTTGGATGCGCACAATGACAACATGTCAATTTTCTTCCTTCTCCCCAGACGTTCTCTTGGATTCATGAAGAACCAAATTTGCCATGGGGCTACTGGTCAGAGTTGTAGTAGGCAACATCAGAGATTTTCTTCTTTTCCCCAGACTTTCTCTTTCTTTCTTTCTCGAATCTCTCTCATCTCTTTATCTGAATATTCTTCCTTAACGCTTTCTCTCCCCAAAGTTTCTTCGTTCAGTGGTGCATAGGAGATCCATTCGCTTGATGGATTTCTCCGTTTGATATGACACGTGGTGATTCTTTCCATTTGGTGTCACCTAGAGTTGCCGGCCTCGATTCTCCTTCAATTTTGTCATTAATTTCTTCCTTCAGCCGTCTGCCTCCACCACCGTCCCCAATCACCATCTTCGGTTGTCTCCTCTTGCTCCTCCAATTTTGTTTCTTCTGATTCTCTGCTCCTTCGATTCCTTGTCCCTATCCTACGCCCCTCTAATTATCCTTTTTTGTCTCTTCCTTCCCTTTCGATTCTCCGTTTCTATATTTGGCTAGGGATTTGATTCTCTGATTCAAGATGGTGACAAAGGGAGAGAAGATTTAGCCAGTGACGGGAGCAAAGATTCGGCTAGTAAAAGAAGAGAAGATGGTGAATATGGTGAGAGAAAATTTGGGAAGATTTGGTTAATTAACAGTTTAAGTTCTTTTTTTTTTTGTCAATTCTAGTATAGAATTTATTATTCTCTCAATTTTGTCACTTATTGTCATAAAAGATGATACAACGTGACATTGTGGGGTTAAGCAGAGGGATATTAAGTGCCATGTATACATTTTCCTTTAGAAATAACGGCCAAAATAATGGGTAAGACTCAAATAGGACCAATTTCATGAGTTGGGGTGCTTCAATAGTACTTTTAAAGTTAGGAGACCATTTTATGATAAATTGAATAGTTAATGGACCAAAATTGGATTTTACCTTGTTATTCTGTTTGGCCCTACTTTCTTCATTACTTCCAAGCTCATCTTTTTTTTTTTTTTGCTTCTTCAAATTCAACAAAGCTCTTATACTTCTCTCATTCGTGTCTTAGTCCCACCAGAAGACAAGAACCATGAATTCTCTATTACTTCATAAACCAATATAGATGTATATCACGCTTCTGCAATCGTGAATCTTCTTCCTGTTTCTTCATATTTAATAGAAGTCTCTTACCTATCCTTTTTGTGTCTTAGTCCCACTAAAAAAAGAGGAACCGTGAATCTCTTATTGCTTATTCAAATTCAACAAAAAAATTCACTTCCCAATACTCAATTATTGATATGGAATAGAAGCATTGTCCCCCACCATATTTAGTGAACTAGCGTCATACTGATTATCCTAGGGAGAATAATTTGCCACTTATTTCAACTCTTCACTTTAATGCA
The DNA here is from genome assembly GCA_005392925.1 of Aquilaria sinensis. NCBI lineage: Eukaryota > Viridiplantae > Streptophyta > Magnoliopsida > Malvales > Thymelaeaceae > Aquilaria > Aquilaria sinensis. Next base: position 539,676 of record SMDT01000745.1, read on the forward strand.
TATGTAAACAAACGTTATGTATGAAGGAGAATAACATAGGTTTAGAATAACCTATTTTCCCTATTTCCTCCACCCATCGGTGCTTAAATCAAGCAAGTTCTGACAAATATTTCTTCTTACACTGTGCAGTTAGAAATGAAACTGATGGATTCAGTTTTATTGGAAAGAAGATGGCAAAATACAATGGAACTCTCTACTCCTTTTCTTAGTATGTAAACAATATATATAAACAGCCAATAGTCCACTTAAAATAACAATAAAATATTTCTACGCATATTTACTTCCTAAAATACACAAAGCATTTACACACACACACCTCCGAAATATCCCAATACTCCCCATAAAGTTGGAGCATGTAGATTTTGAATTCTCAACTTTTGAAGAAAGTATTCAAATTGCTGTTTGCCAAGCCCCTACATTAAGATGTCAGCTAATTATTCAGTAGTACGAACATGAGAAGTGACGATATTACCTCGTTGCACCTCATCCCTAACAAAGTGACAATCAACTTGAATATGTTTTATTCGTTCGTGAAAGAATGGGTTTGCGGCAATATGTAATGTTGCTTGACTATTACAATACAAGTGCATTAATTTGTCATGTGGTACTCCTAGCGATAAAAGAAGACCCTTTAGTCACCTCAACTTATAACTCGTGGTAACCATTGAATGATATTTAGCTTCTATGAATGAATGAGACACAGTATGTTGCTTATTCATTTCCAAGAAACCAGTGAATGACCTAACATCACAAAATAAAACTGGTTAATGAACAACATGCCAAAGGACAACTGGCCCAATTTGAGTCACAATATGCATAAAAGTGCAAATCATTATTCGAGCACAAGAAAATACCTTCCTCGATATTTCCCTTCAAGTAATACACCACATGCAATAAAAAGTCCCAATGATCTTACCGTGGATTCTACATGGATTGAGCTAACACATGAACACAATAGTTGAGCTTTGGTCTTGTGATAGTCAAATCTATTAGTCTACTTACCAATCGGCCGTAATGTTCTAGATCAGCCAAAAGTGTACCTTCTGCCAAAGCGGGGTGATGGTTTTGCTCAATAGGGAAAGAAATTGGTTTTGCTCCCAATAGCCAAATCTCAGAAAGAATGTCTAACACATACTTGTATTGACACAAAAAAATACCTCAGTTCTATATGCTACTTGAATACCTAAAAACTATTGAGTGGCCCAAGGTCTTTCATATAAAAGCCCCAACTTAGATACTTATTTAGTTGTGCCATAGTAACACTGTCATCTCCAGTAATGATCAAGTCGTCAATGTATATCAACACATTTAAAAGAATATTATTTTTGGAGTAAGTGAACAAAAAGTAGTCGAAGTATGATTGAACAAACCTGAATTGCTTCAATGCCGCCACCAACTTAAAGAACTAACACTGTGGGGCCTGTCTCAAACCATAAAGTGACTTTTTCAATTTGCATATTTTTGTTGGGTTTGCCATTGAAAACCTTGGCAACAACTGCATGTAAACCTTCTCATCCAAATTACCATGTAGAAATATTATGCACGTCCATCTGGTGTAACTTTTAGTTTCTCATGGCTACAATAGCTAAAAAAGTTCTCACTGTCACCATCTTGGCTTTTGAAGCAAAAGTCTCTTATAGTCCAAGCCTTCCACTTATCTATTTCCCAAAATGACTAGCTGCACCTTGTATCATTCAACTGTTCCATTGGAGTTATATTTAATTTTGTACACCCATTTACACTGAATTACCTATTTCCCATAAGGCAAGGCTTCCAATGTCCACATTCCATTATCTTCCGATGCCTAGATTTTTTTTTTCATGGGTTTCATCCATTTACATATTTCATTACCTCAAAAAATCTAGTGGGTTCAATACCTATAATAACTATAGCCAAGAAAGCTCGAAGTTTGGCAGAAAAATTAGCACTTGTCACATAATTCTCTATAGGATAAGGAATTATACCTAAGGATCGTGACTTAGAAAGGGCTTGTATGTGTATAGAGTCTTTCAAGCATCGCACACTGTAAGTGACATAATCCTTTAACAGTACAGATGATTTGTGCATATGCTATCCCCTATCAAAATTCTTAGCAGGTACTGATTGTATCATATTATCTTCACCTCCAATGCCATTGTCCCTCACATTTTTCAATCATTCACCAACACGATTCGGAGTCTCATGTGTGTTTGCACCACTCCCACAGCTCATTCTTTCATCAGTATGATGAACATCTTTGTCATTTTCCTTAGATTGTAAGATTCTGTCACGAGGTGGATAACTTTCCACCATGTCAAGATCATCAACAAGAACACCAGGTGTTGGCAATAATCTAGGATCACCAGCCAAAGGTTGCTTCACACTGTTTGCATATGGAAACACAGCCTCATGAAAAACTACATCATGAAAAGTAAAATGTTCACCTCTTTCAATGTCATAGACACGCCAACCCTTTTTGTCATAAGGATACCCCCCAAAGATAAATTTTCTACTCATTTTACTGAACTTGTATTTGTCACATGCAATTCAGTGTGTTCAATAGAGACAACAAAAAATTTTCAATTGTTCATGCTGAGGAACTTTCCCAAACAGAACCTTGTATGGGGTCTTTTTATCAAGTAACAAAGAATGAGTCCCATTCATCAAATACCCGGTAGTCAATACACATTCTCTTAAAAATTGTATAAGCAAACTTGCCTGAAACCTCAACGCCCTTACGATGTTTAAGATGTGCCTATGTTTTCTCTCCACACGACCATTTTGTTGGGATGTCCTAACACATAATGTCTGATGCAATATTCCATATGTCTGAAAGTAGGACTTCAAGTATATGAATTCAATTCCATTGTCGCTGCGTACAATTCTAACTCATTTCTCAAACTACCATTCAACCATAGCACAAAAGTTCTAAATAATTTGTGCTCTTTCATTTTTTTTTCAAGTAACAAATAAATCTAGATGGCTCAAGAGAAATCATCAACAATTGTTAAAAAATAAACAGCACTACAAAAAGCAGCCACTTTATATGCACCCCATATATTATAATGAATTAAAGAAAAATAATCATCAGCTTTATTTCTACTATCAACAAAAACTTCTCAAGTTTGCTTGGCCTTATAACAAACATCACAAGGTTCATGCTATTCACTTTTATCACCAAACCTACTAACTTCAGGAATAAAGGATAATATATGTTTAGAATGATGTCCCAATTTATAGTGCCACACCTTTAGCGAATTTATTACATTGGCCTTGTTCAATCTTACTGGCACAGCTGCTCTGAAATGATAAACTCCATTATATTGCTCACTCGCTCCAATTAAGGTCCTTAAAGTTCGGTCATGTATCACACATAGTTTATCAATAAAAGTGACTGTACAATTTAACTCTTATAACAATTTTGCTACAGAAATAAGGGTGTAATTCATATCAGATACGAATAGGGCATCACGCAAACAATTATTCCCATTCAAGTACAATGTTGCTTTTTTTCACAACAGACGTGTACCTTTTATTTGGAAGTCCTTTCGGGCATGGTGTGATCTTCCTCATGTTAGACAATAGCTCAATATCTCCAGTTATGTGGTATGATGCCCTAAAGTGAATAATCCATTCATTCAAATTTTTCTTACTAAAGAGTCACTCAATTCCACCAATTTTATAAGCATTCAAAAGACTAAGCAATGTCATCCATTGTTCTTCACTAAGACCTAAAAGTCCATTGTTATTTGACTTAGTTACAGCTCCAAAATGCTGTCCACTTATTTCACTAGATATGGCTTGTGCAACATTAGTTCGTGCATTGCCCATTTATTCACGACCTCTACAGCCATGCCTGAGCCTCATTGGTCATGGCCTACTCCTCTTCCTGTTATACGAGGTCTAGCTTCCCACCAATCTGGATAACCAATGATCTGAAAACACTATTTCGATTCATGTCCGATCTTCCCATAGTGCGTACAAGTTCTACTCTTTTCCTTTGTTCGAACAATAGTCGCTTTTGCACCCGTGCCCTCTTGCACCATAAAACCCATAGTATCTCCCCATTTTTCCTTGCTTTGAGTTATGTTCTGATGCCGCTCCTCTTCAATAACCATCACATAAAACTCGATTCATTCCAAGCAATGATTCCATGCTTAAGATATTAGCATGAATAGTTCCATAGACCACATTGTTAAGACCCATCAGGAATTGATGAATTGATGAGCTGGCTTTTCCTCTTTATTCTTCATGAGTTCACCTATGATGTTACATGTGCATCCCCCGTAATGACAAATGTGTATTGGTTCATAATTCACTAACTCATTCCACATGGTCCTTAGCTACCCGTTATAAGCAAGCATCATCTACTCCTGCTACTTGCAAACGATGAAATCAACCTTCAGTTGTTGGATATGAGGCCTCTTGCTAATAGATAACCTCTGTCTAAGGTCTTCCTACAAGTCTCTTACATTCTCATGTAAGTGATGGTAGAACGCAAGGTTGGTTCTATTGTATTAAAAATCCACGCTACAATCATAGAGTTCACCATCCACAAGTCATCAATTTCAAGTGAATCATCTACTGGTTTTACCCGCATTCCATTGATGAACCTAAGCTTTTTCTTTACTCGTAAAGCATTTCCCATTGACCTCGCCCACTTACCATAGTTTTCACCTTTTAATTGGACTAGTGAGATGATAGTTCCAGGATTGTCTGAGGGATGCAAGTACTATGGCAAAAGTAACATCAATTCTATGCTGGACCCTTATCCTTTCTTTCTGCCATCATCTCCACCAAACATGATGGTGGTTTGTTTCTATTTTGATTTTTTTCTGGTTTAGGGTTTAGTGAGCCATTGCTGCTTTGATACGATGACAAAAGACAATAGAATTATCTACTTTTTTTCTCATTATGCAGACAATATATATATACAACCAAGAGTCCACATAAAATAGCAAAAAAAAATTTCTACACATATTTACTTCCTAAAATACACAAAGCATTTACATGCACACACCTCGAAAATATCCCAATATAAGATAAATAAAATTAATGAATCGAAGCTCTAAGTAAACTGTTGGAGTGGTAAAGGACACTTACATAGAGGGAACACGAAGAAAGAACAAGGGGAAGCGAAGATATAGAGAATCTACTATCACATCCAATAGTTAGTGGGATGCTGACGTTTGCTAGTGAATGAGAAGCGAAGAGAGGCACAAGAAATGCTTTCAATAATTGGAAGAAAAGTAGTAAAGTTGTCACACCCCATACAGGCCCCAGCCTGTGCACTCTCAGTGCCACTCACCATTTCTTCCCCAAGAGTTATTTGGATACTCTTAAGTTTAGGTGTTATTAACTACCTTTTTATTTAGGCTATTATTTGTTAGGTAGTTTTAAGTCTTATTTTCTTAAGCTAAGAGCTGGGAGGTGCCCCAAGAGGCTTATGAGTTATTTAGAGCAATTACCTGCAGCTTAAGTAGGAGCCAACCACTAACTTGCAACACAAGGCAAGGCTATAAATCAATAACTTGCAATACAAGCAAGGCATACACTTAATCAATTAAGTGTCTAGGATGTGTGCTCATCAAGTGTGCTACTTTCATGAATGACAACCAAGAAGCCCACATCTTTGTAGTTTTGAAAATTAAGGTTTTCTTGCACATGTATATTCAGCCAAACAAAATATATCAAGAGATTTCTTACATGAAGCATAACCATGTACATACAAAACCATGTACATAACTTGGCACATAAGCATCCCACATATGTACACACAAAACCATGTACAATCAAGGCTACATATATACACAAAATAGCCTAAGTACAAACATCACTAGCTTGGAGGCATTCCAAGGATGCTACAAGTCCAACATAGCTAAGGTTAAGTTTTACAAGCTAAGTTTCATTAGTCCCCAAGAAGATACCTAAGTGTGCAATATAGCAGCACACACTGAAGCACCAACCCAATGACCAAATTCATGGTCATGAAAGTGAACACTACAATTAGAGCCATAGTCCACACATCCATCCTGCACTTAGACGAGTCCCACAACTACACAAGCCTGCAAAACTTAGAATATAAGTTTCGGCCTTAACCCATAAGACTTGTAATGCAAGTAATCAAGCCAAGATTAAGTTGGCACATACCTTGAGCAATAAAGGTACTACCTAGCACACAAATAAGCAGCTTAAGCAAAACTACTCAAGCTGTATATCCTTTCCTGAAACAAAAATATATGGGCAATGAGTAACAATTACTCAGTAAGATTCACAACTGACCATATTTGGTCTATTTAGTTAAGTCCAAGACTTAACATCCATAGCTTACTTATCCTGCAAGAAAACATAGAAAACACAAAAAACACAATATACACATATAGTAACTGAGACATAATAAGTCTAACTAAGCTATCTACAATTGGTTAGCACACACAAACAAACAATCAAGCACACAAACACACACACACACACACCACAAGATACATTCGGCCATATTTACTAGCATGTGTCCATGTGCACTTTTTGCACTTTCATCTTTTCATCTTCACAACATCACTTTCATCTTCACAACATCACTCTCATTCCACTAGAGCTCCAAATTCACTAATAAGTTGGCCTCCCTCACTAGGAATTCTAACACATGCCCATAATTGATTAGCTACTCAAATCATAAACCGAATCTCCTCAATAATTCCTATCAAGTAACTAAGATCACATAACAAATTTTAACCATCACTTAGTTACTTTATTTACTTGTTCATGGAATAATTACCAAGCAAACAAGTAAAATGTGAATCCTACCTCAATATATGAGCTTGAATAGTCTCGGGTTTGCTTGAACACTTCAAGACCAAGAATGAACTTCACTATTTCCTTCCCTTTCCTTGCTTCCAAGCTTGATTACACCTTCAAGCTTTCATCCTTTCTCTTAAAACATTAAGGACATGGCAGCAACATTCCAAAAACAACCATGAATGTCTCGGCTGCCCATGTATATATTCAAGACTAAGCTTCAAGAAAAGGAAGAAGGAAGTCACCTTAGGCCGAAATCAAGGAAGACAAGCCTAATTCTTGCTTTCAATGCTTCAATTGCTTGTAAATGGCATCAATTCGGCAGCAAAATGTCAAGAACACCAAGAACAACCCAATGCCTTCAATACTCGGTCAAGACACAAATGAGAATGCTTTGGCCGAAACTAGTTTTTTTTATTTACTAAGTGGAATCATGCTTAACCGGTTATAGCCACTTGTACCAAAAATGGCTTAATAACACTCTTGGTCCTAAACTATTTTTCATGGCTCACTTCACCCCTCGAGAATTCATGGCTTCACTTTAGTCACTAAAATACATGTTCATTTTGGCATTAATCTTAGCTCATGGCCTACATTGTCAAGCTTTAATCAAAATGGCTAAAAATGGTCATTATCCCATGCATATTTTCGGCAATTACCAAGATTAATTAAACCATATAAATAATGGTATAAACCTTGGTGGAAGACAAACATGACCGGCCATCAAGTCACCAAAAAAAAAATTGGTCTAATTCTTCATTTCTCCTTGCACTTATTTGCATGGCCGAAATTTCTAGTTTAAGTTTCATAGTTTCAATTGCATCACTAGTTTGAGTGTGCATTGTAGTCCTCCAACTTTATTTTATGCTAGAAACATCATAGCCATATACACTTAAAACCCAAACTTTCTTAGGTTTACACTTACACCCTTATCCTCATTTTCAAACAAGTCCCTCATGTTTTAAATTGGTGTTTCTCTATATTCTTGGCCTAAGCCAAGTACTAAGGGATGGCCCTAACAAAAGTTCACTAAGAATATGATCGATGTAGGAGTGGGGGAACCGATCTGCCACAGTTTGGATGATTGTACTCTATTTTGTCATTTTTCTACAGCAAAATGGTTTGGCCGCCAAGCATGGAGGTTTGTTCTTCATGACTATTTCTAAATTCTTTGAATCTTGTCCACTGTTTTTTTTTTAAGTTCTGTTTAATTCACACAGAAAATGTTTCACTAATTTGAAGTTAATTATGCCTATTTTTGGTTCGTTCTTAGTATATATATTTTTAATCTATGTGCATTTGATATAGCAATAGTTGCAACAGCCGCTTTTCGTTCCTTGTAGCATTTGCTTCTATTGATTGTCCAATTACGGGACTTAAAAATTAGACTCTCTTGTTTTAACGATCACATTAATTGTTTTTGTCTTTTTCTGTAAAAGGTTTGATTTTATCCTTGGTTGTTAGAAACATCAAGTTCTTTTTTATGTGGTTTGACTAGTTTTTCTACAGAGTTGTTCTTCCCGTTTGAAGGTCGGCTATTTTAATTATATAAGGTCAAGAATTTTTCCATATGAAAACTGAGCAATCTGATATTAGAATTTGAGATTTTAAAGGAAAATATATGAATATATCTTATGGACTGTTAGTGCCGGAACGATTACTTTCATTCCCAAAGCCTTTAGCAAGGGAGCATTTTCGAACTATAATGAAACTCATCGACAAACCTTGTTTATGCACTATAAAATTTCCCAAATTTATTTATTACCAAATATGCTCTTGGTCTGGATGCCAATCTTTATTTGTCTCTGTTACATGCGGAGAAGTTGGAAGCCTTAAAATTAAAGACGAGCGGTCTAACAAAGCAGATTGCCACCAGGAGCAACGCCAAGTTGCTGGCAATACTGGGTATAGTAGTTAGCGCGAGCCCGAACCAGGTCTGACCGTCGCCCATCACATTCAACTGGACCATTGATTGCTCGAGTGGTTGCGCCGAAGCCTTGGCTCTCCACTGGACGTACCGCCGTCATCCAGTACCAGAGCGCCGTCCTGAAAGAGACCACCGCGTCCGACGACACCAACTCTGGGTTGTTCAGTAAATTCAAGTTCAGGGCTCTGCCGGCCCTGCCGTAGTTCTCGTTGTTGAAGAACAGAAAAGACCGCCACACTCATCCAGTGTACAACACAAGTTCAGTCCACGTGGAACTCAACCTGGTTCAAGCAGGACTCTTTCCTTATGTGATAAATATGTATAATTAGTTCTGATTATCTCTGTGCTTATGTATATTTATCACTTAACCACTTGTATTTATCTAGAACACTGGTATAAATGAGATCAAGCCTCACTGAGGCTATGTGTGCGGCAAATCCTTCTGTTTCTCTTTACATGGTATCAGAGCCAACAGACTAAAACGTCAAACAATGTTCAGTACAAACTCAATCTCTTCCCCCTCAGCCATCTCTTCCAACCCTCTTTCCCCTCCTCCTCTTTTGCCGACGCCATCCATGAATCTTGGTCATCTCCTCAATGTCCGACTTACTAGAGACAACTATCTCTTATGGAAGGCCCAATTTCTTCCGTACTTGAGAGGACAGCGCCTACTGGGATATGTAGACGGAACCCTTGAATGTCCACCCAAAATGATTTCTGACGAAACGACAACAGACTCAACAACAGACTCAACAAGTGGCACTGCCCAGGCAGTCAATCCAGCATATCAAGCATGGTATCAGCAAGACCAAATGTTGCTTAGTGCCCTTCTTTCCTCTCTGACTGAAGAAATTCTCAGTCACGTTGTGCTTATGTCTACATCTAGAGAGGTGTGGACTGCTCTAGAAAGGATGTTTTCATCACAGTCTCATGCACGGATCATGCAAATCCGATTGCAACTCTCAACCATGCAGAAGAAAGACTTGTCCATTGTCGACTATTTCCAGCGAATTAAGGGTCTAGTCTCTTGCTGCTATTGGGCAGCATCTACAGGAATATGAAATTGTTTCCTATATTCTTGCTGGATCAAACTCAGAATATGATCATTTGGTGACTTCTATCACTACTAGGCCAGAACCTATTAATCTAAATGATTTATATGGTTACCTGTTGAGCTATGAACTCAGGTTGGAGCACAACAACTCCTTCATGCAATCCAATACAGCGAACTCATCTGTCAACGTGGCCACAAGAAATAACAATGGAGGCCGAGGTGGAGGAAGAAACTACAATCAAAGAGGAAGGGGCCGAGGACGTGGCAGAAATAATCAACGAGACTTAGGCAACTTCCGAAACACAGGCAACATTGGATATGGCCCTAAGGTCACTTGCCAAGTATGCAGAAAACCTGGCCACTCTGCTATATCTTGCCACCATAGGTTCGATCATTCCTATCAAGTGGACAACAATCACTTTGCAGGAATGGCTTCCATACCTTCTTACCAAATTGATCCAAATTGGTATGTTGACTCTGGGGCCAATGACCACATCACAACTGATTTGAACCACCTCACCATCAGTGAGAAATATAATGGTCCTAATCAGGTTCAAGTGGGCAATGGAGCAGGTTTGTCGATAAAACATGTTGGTTACTCCCAAATCAATACCTCTGATTCATCATTACATCTTAACAATGTCCTTCATGTTCCTCATATCAAGAAGAACTTAATCTCTGTCAACAAACTTGCTCGTGATAATGACATTTTCCTTGAATTTCATCCTCATTATTTTGTTATAAAGGATCAGGCCACGAGGAAAAGACTGCTTCAAGGACCATGTAGGAACGGCCTTTACCAATTGCCTACCTCTGTTCATCATTCTTCTTCAGCACTGATTGGTGAGAGAGTTAGCCCTGATCAATGGCATAAAAGGCTTGGTCATCCATCACTTTCCACCGTTTTCAAGATCATCAATGACAATAAGCTTCCTTGCTTGAAGCAACCAGCTGTTCCCATGTGTAATGCCTGTCAACAAGCTAAAAGTCACCGGTTGCCTTTTCATCGTTCTTCTCATGTTTTTAAATATCCTTTGGAACTTGTTTTCTCAGATGTTTGGGGACCTACAATGTCTTCAGTTAATGGTGATCATTATTATGTTAGTTTCATTGATGATTTCAGTAAGTTTGTGTGGTTCTATCCTCTATCATCTAAATCTGACGTTGAAAAAATATTTCTCCAATGGCAAGCGCATGTTGAACTTCTGCTCGACAGGAAAGTTAAACGAGTTCAAACAGATTGGGAAGGAGAATAACAAAAACTTCACACACTCCTTACATCTATCGGTATTGAATATCGAATATCATGTCCTCATACGCACCAACAAAATGGTGCTGCAGAGAGGAAGCATCGTCACATTGTTAAAATTGGTATGTCACTCCTTTCTCAAGCTTCTATGCCGCTTAAATTTTGGGATGACGCCTTCTATATAGCCTGTTACTTAATCAATAGACTGCCCTCCCCAACTATTGAGAACTCCTCTCCCATGGAGCGATTGTTTCAAATCAAACCTGACTATACCATGCTAAAAACCTTTGGTTGTGCTTGCTGGCCGTATCTCATACCCTATAACTCCACCAAACTACAACTTCGTTCTCAACAATGTGTCTTCCTTGGGTATAGCGGGAAGCATAAAGGTTATAAGTGTTTATTGAAGACCACAGGTCGGGTCTATATCTCTCGTCACGTGGTATTTGATGAAGCACAATTTCCATTTTCTCAGACTCCTGATCCGGTACCACCTCCTTCAAAGCACCAAGTCTCTCCTCAGCTCCTACTTCCCGAGCCACTCACACAGCCAAAAACTGTACCATCATCCACTCCGCCACAACAAAACCCAACACCTATCTCACCTGAGTCAGCCTCAACCTCTCACTTACCTGAACCGTCTACTCCAGTCCAACATCCCATGAGAACAAGACTTCATGATAATATTCGCCAACCAAAGAGATTTACTGACGGCACTGTAGCCTATCTTGCTACCTCTCCCCAATACATGGCCGAACCCACTTGTTTTTTAGAAGCAACGAAGTCCCGACCTTGGAAATAAGCCATGGATAATGAGTTTAATGCCTTGATCCGTAACAAAACTTGGACTCTAGTTCCTCCGTAGAAACACAAGAATCTTATAGATTGCAAGTGGGTATTTAAACTCAAGTGAAGAGCAAATGGCATGATTGAGCGCCACAAGGCGCGTCTTGTGGCAAAAGGATTTAAGCAGCAGTATAGAGTAGATTACACTGAGACTTATAGTCCAGTAGTTAAACCGGCAACAATTCGCACAGTCCTCTCCATCGCCACTTCTCAGAACTGGCCAGTCAAACAACTTGACGTACATAACGCCTTCTTGCATGGCCTTCTCACTGAAGAAGTCTATATGCAACAACCACCTGGGTTTGCTAACCCTACATTTCCTGGTTATGTTTGTAGGCTCCATAAAGCCATTTATGGGCTTAAACAAGCCCCAAGGGCGTGGTTTTCCTGACTCAGTCCTCGGCTACTTGAACTTGGCTTTATTCATTGCAAGGCTGACACCTCGTTGTTTATCTACAAGGAAAGAGATGCGGTTATCTATATGCTAATTTATGTGGACGATATTCTTCTCACTGGATCGTCCCCTTCACTGATCGCCAAGCTGGTTCATACTCTTCAACAAGATTTTCCACTAAAGGACCTCGGATTACTAAACTACTTCCTTGGTGTTGAAGCCATTTATGATAAAAATGGTTTAGTACTCTCCCAACAGAAATATATACTGGACTTGCTAGCTCAAACTCGGATGATGGCTGCTAAACCTGTGATTACACCAATGTCAGCCAGTGAAAAACTCTCTCGGAACAAAGGGGAGATATTCTCCGACCCTACACTTTTTCGGAGCACTGTTGGAGCCCTTCGATACATCACCTTGACTAGATCAGATATCTCCTATGCCGTAAATAAGGTCTGCCAGTTTATGCAAGCTCCCACAGTTGCTCACTGGACTGCCGTCAAACGAATCTTACATTATCTGGTTCACACCACCAACCTCGGCCTACGGATTCATCGAAAATCGTCATCGCTGCTTACAGCATTCTCAGATGCAGATTGGGCCGGGTGTCCGGATGATAGGCGATCAACCAGTGGGTATGCTGTCTTTCTTGGATCAAATCTACTATCTTGGAGCTCATGTAAGCAGCAAACTGTGTCCAGGTCCAGTACAGAAGCATAATACAGAGCGCTAGCTAATACTACTGCTGAACTCCTCTGGTTACAAACTTTGCTTAGAGAACTTGGAATTTATTTGTCTCAGGCACCTATATTATGGTGTGACAATATTGGAGCAACATATTTGACGGCAAATCCAGTCTTCCATGCTCGAACGAAGCATATCGAAGTTGATTTTCATTTCGTTCGAGAAAAGGTCTCTCGACGAGATCTTGACGTTCGGTTTGTGTCGACAAAGGATCAAATAGCTGACATCCTTACGAAACCACTTGCGTCTCAGTCGTTTCACAGATTGAGGTTCAATCTCAATGTTCACTCACGACCCTTGAGATTGACGGGGCCTGTTGAAGAACAGAAAAGACCGCCACACTCATCCAGTGTACAACACAAGTTCAGTCCACGTGGAACTCAACCTGGTTCAAGCAGGACTCTTTCCTTATGTGATAAATATGTATAATTAGTTCTGATTATCTCTGTGCTTATGTATATTTATCACTTAACCACTTGTATTTATCTAGAACACTGGTATAAATGAGATCAAGCCTCACTGAGGCTATGTGTGCGGCAAATCCTTCTGTTTCTCTTTACACTCGTTTCCAGTTAGTTGGATGGGGCCTCGGCCATAGTAGGACTTGCCTGCCGCACAGGGGAACTCTGAGCTCGGCGTGCAGTACCTGTTAGACTTGTCTTGCTCCTCCGTGTAGCAAAAGGCTACAACACAGCATCCAAATTTGTTAAAAAAAGCTTTTAACATATTGTAGCGTTCATACTAACGCCAGAGTTTTAGAATTAATTAAAATGAGAAAGCGTAGGTGAAGTTCTTACATCCGGTCTCGTGTGTGACTTGAGCGAAGAAGGCAGCAATCTCGCGTTTCGAGGCCTCATCCGATCCCAGTTTCCCGAAATTTGGGAATGAGCCAGCAGCTCTCAAGAAGGCGTCTCGGGTGTAGAAACGCTTCCCAGCACAGGTGTTAGGAGCTCGGTTGATTATTCCGTTGAAGAAAGCGGGCGTCACAATGCTAGCCACAGAAGCCTGAGCCACCGTGCTTCTGGGTACGGCGGCAATGAGGAGGAGGGCGGCCAGAAGGAACGTTAGTTTGGTTGAAGGTGGAGCCATGTTGAGAAGGGAGTTGATCTATGACAGTGAGGAACAAAGAGGGCGAAGGTGCAGCTATTTATAAGGCTCTGGGTTAGGAATTAGGACCGACTTGGGAATGACGCGCATCTCTAATAACTTTCCCAAAATTTTTATTAGATGAAAAGGTTAAAAGTAAAATCTTTATAATTTTTTTTGTTCTAACTCTAACAATTTTTTTATTTTGTATTTATTATATAATAATTAAATATTATGAATTTAAAGTAAATTTAAATTAATGATTAGTTTAATTATTGTATAATTAAATATTGTTAAAAATGTAAAAAATTATTCCTTCTATTTTACAAAAAATGACTCTTTTAACTTTTTGACTAAAATTTGATTTAAATATTATTGATATTAATTTATATTATATAAAAAAATTTAAAAATTATATTTATAAAATAGAGTCTTTAAGGTACTATTTTTCATAAAAAATTTATATTTCTATAAGAAAATTTGGAAGAAAAAAAATGAATTAATTGTTGTATAATTAAATATTGTGTAAAACGTAAAAATTTACTACCTCCACTTCACAAAGAATGACTATTTTAACTTTTTTAACTAAAAATTTGACTTAAATAATATTCATATTAATTTATAATATAATTTTTAAAAAAATATTTATAAATTAGAATTTTTAAGGTACCATTTTCATATAAAATTTTTATATTTTTATAAGAAATTTTAAAAGAAATAAAATTATGAATTAATTATTATAAATAATAAATGGGAAAATTTTTATAAAATGGAAAAAGTATTATTTTTCATTTCCTAAAAATTTTTAAAATTTTTAAAAAATAAAGAATGAAATCTTCTTTTTCATCTCATTTTCTATTTTAAAAAATAGGATGAGGAAATAATTGAAATAAAAAATAATTTTATAGTTTTTAAAATAAAAAAAAATATAAAATAGAAAAATGGTTGGAGATGCTTTTAGTGGTCGGCAGTTTGAACCTGTTGTGGGTTAGGGTTCCAATAGTCTATGGACCTGACTCTGTCAAAATGAGATCGACAGCTGTCCTATCATTCTAGGGGAAAGTATACTCGAAACTTCCTTCTACTCTCAGCCGGTTGAGTAGCTAGCACGTAATTATCTTGGGAATTTAATTGATTTTTATAAATGGTAAGTTAAGTATAGTATGCGGAAAATAAAGCAGAATAGTCTTCCAATTCCAAGTACTTGTCATGGAAATAGAATTTGATGTAAAGTTCCGGTCAGTTTGGGATAGAACTGATCAAGAGACGTGGCCAAGTGTAGCCGTAGTCATGAGTCATCCTTAATTAATGCCAAATAATCTTAAGACAAGAAGATAAGTTGATCTCCTTTTTGACTAACAAGCGGCTGGCTGCTTGCTGAGACTTCGATAAGGACCCTTCTTCTATTTTTAATTATTGTTACTTGATGCTTCTAAAATTAATAAGTTTCAGAGATGAAAACAATTACTGGCCAGCTGATTGTTAGAGCATCTCAAATAGTTTTCTCAAAATTTTTATAAAATAAAAAAATTAAAATTAAAATCTACATAATTTTTAAGCTCCAACTATAATAATTTTTCTATTTTATATAATCTAACATTTATTATATAGTAATTAAATATCATGCATTTAAAGTAAATTTAAATTAATGACTAGTTTAATTATTACAATAATTAAATAATTTATATTAAATTTTATATAAATTGTTTTACCTATTATGTAAATGGTCCATGAGCTTGGGCTCCATAAGTCCACCATCACTGTAGATAAATTGTTTTACCCATTATTAATTTTTTTCTTTAGTACGAAGCAATTGCTTCAACCAAGTCTCAGAAAATTATGCTACTTGAATAAATAATCAGGAGTAACAAAATCGAAAAGACCAAAAGAACAAGAAATAAGACGAATAAGAAAAGCATGGAAAAAAATTAATTTTTTTCATTTTCCAAAATTTTTAACATTTCTACAATTATAATGAATGAAATCTTTTCTATTTTAAAGAATGAAATGGGTAATATGTCAGAGTGAAAAAAAAAAAGCTCAATATTCCCCTAAACAGAGAAAATCTACAAAATAAGAAAGCTATTTGAGATGTTCTTAATTTCCAAGTACTTGATCAGGCATTCAACGCCTAATTTGATGTTAAGGTGATGTTTTGATATGTAAAATTTTCTTATTTTTCTTTTTATATTTTTGTAATAAAAGTTTGAATGTATAACTTGATTTGAGGATATGAAACACTTTGTTTTTTAAAATTTTGGAAAGCTCACATTATAAAATAAATTAAGAACCTTGTTTTTATATGTTTTCCATCCTAACATAAGTTTTCCAAAATTGAAAAAATAAGATTTTTTACGTCCTTAAAATATTTTACATATTTGCACTCAAAGTTTTACCAAAGAAAGTTGGGAAAAGAAAAATAAAAAAAAAAATCAGATCAGGGCAACTTGACTAGTCAAAAAGTTAAAATATTAACAAACAACAGACAAATTATTGGGTAATTACCCACAACCAAGTTTTACTTGTAAAAATTGAAAATTGAAATTTAGTTTTAGGATGCATGCTTCTTTTCTTTCTGTCAATGACTCATTAAGTTTAACCCCAAAACCTAGTTAAGGAGGGATTTGGAAACCAATTATTATGAAGTTATCAAGTCCCAGCCTTAATTAATAAAAACAGGTGTAATAAAGCCAATCTAGCTCAGAAACTACGGTATAGGCTCATTAAGCCCACCTTCAGTCTCTATACATATAGAGTATTTCTCACTTTTTCCTAAGTTTTATTAACTTGAGCGTTAGAGAGGCTTCATATGACTATCTTAATACCTCTTTTCAAGTCTTTATATGCAGATGACTAAAGCCGGCCAATGATTAAGAGTGCACTGTCCGACTTAGAGCCCCAAATAGTTTGACCATTAAATGGCACCATCCGTGGGAAATACCCGGCTCTACCACTTTCAAAAAACTCTTGACCCCTATGTCCATTTAATACTCTCCATAGCTTGAGGAGCACAAATTTCAACCTAAAAGAGCATGTTGGTCCAAAAGCTCGAGCTTCCGCAATGAAATCTCCATGGCCACCAACAGAATCCTGGTGGTTTAGAAGAATAGAAATCCACTACTAAAAATCCGTCAATTTCCAACTGCCCTCATTTCCAACGGTTAAGCAGTTGGAAATTTCCAACTGCCAAAACCGTTGGAATGAGGAGAAAAATTTTTCCAACTGCCTAGCAGTTGGAAGTTTTAGAGTATTAAATTTACATAATATATACAATCTTTCCAACGGTTGAAGCCGTTGGAAAATGGGGGGGAAATATGGATTTTTTGGTAAATTATATAAATTTAGATAATATATAATATTTCCAACGGCTAAAACCGTTGGATAATGGGAAAATATTGATTTTTTGCGTAAATTATATAAATTTACATAATATTTAATCTTTCCAACGGCTTAAGCCGTTGGAAAATGTGGGATTTATGGATTTTGTTGGTAAATTACATAAATGTAAACATATATAATTTTACCAACGGCTAAAGCCGTTGGAAAAAGGGGAAAAATGATTTTTCTGGCGAATTACATAAACTTAGATAATATCATATTTGGAAATTGTGGGAATTTTATATATATATAACTTCCAACGGCTTCAACCGTTGGAAAATGTAGGTAAATTACTGGATTTTGCCTGCAATTTGGATTTTTTATAGTTCCAACAGTTTTAGCCGTTGGAAAAGGAAGAAATTATGTATATATATTACTTCCAACGGTTTATGCCGTTGGAAAATGGGTTAATTAATGCATTTTTTTTGTGAAATTTGGATTTTCTAGTTCCATTTTTCATACGGCTTTAGCCGTTGGAAAATGAAGAAATTATTTATATTATTACTTCCAACGGTTTATGCCGTTGGAAAATGTGTAAATTAATGGATTTTTTTCATTGAAATTTGGATTTATTATATTACCAACGGCTTTAGCCGTTGGAAAATGAAGAAATTATGTATATATTACTTCCAACGGCTTAAGCCATTGGAAAATGGGTAAATTAATAGATTTTCTGCAAAAAAATGGATTTAATACACTTCCAACGGCTTAAGCCGTTGGAAAATAAATAGTTTGTATTTCTTACTTCCAATGGCTATAACAGTTGGAAAATTAAGTAGGCAATTTTTAGTTTGAAAGTTTTCCAACGGCTGAGACCGTTGGAAATGGAAAGGAATTGTATTTTGTGCGTTTAATGAAACGGCGCGTTTTATTAGGCCGTTGGAAAAAAAGTTTTTAAATCCCCCCCCCCCAGCGCGAGTCGTCTTCTCCAGCTCGCTGCCATTTCGCGTCTCTCTCTCTCCTACCTTTTGTTTTCATCACACAACACACACATTCACGTTTTGGTTCCGATTAAGCCGTGAAAACAGCTTCGTCTACCTCAGTTATACGTGGATCTGGTGTCATTTCGGGAGATCTACAGGTTCGTTTCGTTTTTTTACGGTTTTCGTTGATTTTTTTTTTTCAATTTTTGCCTCGTTTCACTGTTTTGGTTGATAATGGATTGAATATTTCGGGTTTTATTGCATGATTGTAGTTCTTTGCGGCCATTTGAAGGTAGATAGAGCGTGATTTGAGGTAAGTTTGTTTATTTTATATTTTTTAAATTTTTATACGAATAAATACGCATTATCCGGATTTTTAGTTGTTTATTTGGTTTGAAATATATGCAATATTTGTGATTTTGGGTTGTTGATGGTTGGATGTGAATTTTTTAGGTTACCCATTGGAAATATATACAATTCCAAATTTATGCCTATTTTCTTTCAATTTTTTTTATTTTCGTGATGAATTATAAAATATGAAATTATTAGTGTTAATTGTATTGTTTAGGTACTATATTTATGTGTGAAGTTAGTTCAGATAATTAAAATTAGTAAATTATTATTTATACGTAAATTGTTTAGGTACTAAAGTTATGTATGAAATTAGTTATTATATTTCAAAATAATTAATAATTTTGATTTTAATAAAGTGTTTAGGTAGTATAATTATCTCTCAAATTAGTTGGAATAATTTAAAATATTAAATAAATAGTTTAAAGTACATTGTTTAGGTAGTATATTTTACAATTTGAAATTAGTTTTTATGAGTTTGTTTAATTTAGGTAGTACTTTTATGTGTAAAAGTAGTTAGTATATTTACAAAAAAACTTTAATTACTAAGTAATTAAATATTTACAAATAGAAAATTCTTTGTTTTCTGTAAATGGTTTACGAAATATTTTTAAAAATATTTAAGTACTAAGTATTACTATATTTCCAAGTAGAAAATAAAATTGTTTTCCGTAAATTGTTTACAAATTTTTTTTTTTTTAGTTAAATTTTTTTAAAGTTAGTATATATATTTATGTCTCAATTTAGTTAGTATATTTAAAAATAATAATTAATGGTGGGATGTAAATTATTTAGGTAGTACATTTATGTGTCAAACGTAGTTTGTATATTTAAGAACAGAAAATAATTAGTTGGATGCTAACTTTTTGTAATTAGTATATTTGTGTGTTAAATTATTTAGCATATTTCAAAAATACCAAATGGATTTGGTTTGAAGTCAATTGTTTGGGTAATATATTTTTATGCCATGTACAATGGTTAATTGGAATTTTGAGCACAATGTTTTCATAATTGGCATTAATATAAATTTCTATAGTATTTCTAGTAAGTTAATTTTATTTGATTAAGTTTGACCTTTGAATAATATTAATAATATTAAGTATTGTTATTTCTGATCTACCAAATCATTTATGAGTAATATCAATTATAATAATATTAATAGGTATAATAATAATATAATTTCTAGTATTTGGAACAATAAATAACTTTTTCTAACATTAGTAGTAAAGTAATAGTAGTAATACTATTACTACTATTGGCAATCTGTATGCCAATAATAAATCCAATAAGACAAATTATAATTTTAACTACCATTAATCACAGAGGAAGAATAATAATAATAATAATAATACTAATTTATTATAATAAGAATAAGAAGAAGAATAATAATAAGAATATTAATAATAATATTACTAATAATAATTGTATATTGAAATAGTACTAATAGTAATAGTAATAATAATAATAATAAGTATTATTATTATTATTATAATAAGCAATCCATTCAGAGTGATAATAATTAGAAAAAAAATACTAATAATATATAATTATTGAAACAATAATTTTTATGAGACGAGTTGTTGTAAAGTAATAGTAATAATAAGAGTACTCGCAAAAAGTAAATATATGGATAAAATATTTATATGTAGTAAAAAGTAAAAGCATTAACCCTACACGTTACATAAAATGTATTAAGGAACCCCTAAACCCATCAACGGGGTACCATTAACACTTTTATGGATATCATATTATGAATTTCTTCCTATTACGTAGTAACAGTAAACCTTAAATAAAATTCCAACTGCCTGGGCACCTTACGTAAACCGTAACTTAGTAATTACAGTTTCTGTGTTTTAAATGACATGGTTTAGATTAACTAAAAAAATAAATCTATTGGTAGGACTCCATGGGAACGTAGTTGGATGTATAGTAGTCGTTATTTACCTGGTCGAGTTGGGTACAAAGAGGAGTGGGAGACAGGGGTTGAGCAGTTCATAACATTTGCCTGTAGTAACCCAGGTCATATGGATGGAAACAAAATACGTTGCCCGTGTAGGAGATGTAAAAATTTGAGGTTTAAGGATTGTGATGACGTTAGAGTTCATCTATACAAATGGGGTTTCATGCCTTATTACACCAACTGGACAGCTCATGGGGAGCCATTTAATGAGCCTCCGCATCAGCCGTTTGATAATTGTGATTGTGTATGAGCATGCTGAGTACAGTTCAAATGTAAACCCATATGCTCGAATGATATTTGATGCAGTGGGACCAAGTTCCCATCAGAATTTCACTGAAGTGGATGAACAACCTAACGAAGGTCTAATGAAGGTTTTAGACGATTTTCTGATTTACTGTACTCCGCTAGTACACCTCTTTGGGATGGATGTGATAAGCATTCTGAGCTGTCTGCTGCAGTTCGTTTGTTAAACCTTAAAGCAGAATATCACATACCAAGAGGGTGTTATGATGGTATCGCAGCCTTGATGAAAGAGACACAGCCAAGTGACAGCAAGATGCCATCCAATTGGTATGAGACGAAGAAATTAGTTTCACAACTAGGTCTTGCCCATCTTAAAATTGATGCTTGTGTTAACGACTGCATGTTGTTTTGGAATAATGATGAAGATGGTTCACAATGCAAGTTTTGTGGTGAATCTCGGTTTAAGCCGAGAAAAGCTGGGCGGGGTAAGGATAGAGCAAGAAAGACTATGCACTATTTACCACTCACTCCTCGCCTTCAGCGACTATATGCTTCACTTTCAACTGCAGAGCACATGAGGTGGCACAGTGAGCATCCATCCGACCCAAATGTTTTAAAACATCTTTCAGATGGGGAAACATGGAAACATTTTGATTCCACGTACCTGTGGTTTGCAGCGGATGCCCGAAATGTTCGCCTTGGAGTTTGTTCTGATGGCTTTGTGCCTTTTGGAAACTCTAGTAAACAATACTCATGTTGGCCTGTTATTGTTACTCCGTATAATCTACCTCCGTGGATGTGTATGAAGAAATCATATATGTTTTTTACTGCATTGATACCTGGCCCTCGAAGTCCACGTCAGAATATTGATGTGTATTTACAACCTCTTATTCATGAATTGAAGCAGCTATGGGAGGATGGGGTGGAAACATAGGATGTTTCACTTAAACAAAATTTTTAGCTCCGAGCTGCGGTTTTGTGGACCATAAATGACTTCCCGGCTTATGGGATGTTGTCAAGATGGATGACTCATGGGAGGTTATCTTGCCTTATTTGCATGGATGCTAGTAAAGCCTTCCAACTTGAGCACAGGAGGAAGACTTCATTCTTTGATTGTCATCTGCAATTTCTCGAGTTGGATCACCCATATAGAAGAAACAGAGTCGCCTTTAAGAAAGGAAAAGTTGAGAAATCGTTGCCTCCTGAGCGTCTACCGCCTGAAACAATATTTGAACGTATCTCACATTTGCCTTCTATAGTTCACAATGGCCAGGTTGTAACCATACCAGGTTATGGCAGAACTCATAATTGGACAAAATGAAGTATTTTCTAGGAGTTGCCGTATTGGAAGAGTAATTTAATCCGCCATAATTTGGATGTTATGCATATAGAGAAGAATGTGTTTGACAATATATGGAATACAGTGATGGATGTGACCAATAAAACTAAGGACAACGTGAAGGCTCGTAAGGACCTGGAGATTCTGTGCAGTCGATCAGAGCTAAATTTAATTCCTCAAGGCGACGGCCGAGCATTTAAACCCAAAGCCACTTTTGCACTAAACAGACATCAGAGATATGATGTGCTGAATTGGGTTAAAACACTTAGACTCCCAGACGGCTATGCATCGAACCTTGGGAGGTGTGTTGACAGTAATGTAAGTCAGATGTCTGGTATGAAAAGCCATGATTGTCATGTAATGATGCAGAGGCTCCTTCCAATTGCACTTGAAGCAATTCCTGAAAATATTTGGAAACCGTTAACCGAGTTAAGCCAATTCTTCTGAGATTTATGCTCTCCAGAGTTAGATGTGAATCACATGATCGATTTGGAAGCCAATATTCCTGTCATACTTTGTAAGTTGGAAAGAATTTTTCCACCGGGTTTTTTTGATTCGATGGAACATTTGCCGGTGCACCTACCTTACGAAGCAAGGGTTGGAGGCCCCGTTCAATATAGGTGGATGTACAAATTTGAGCGTTGTATGCATGACCTCAAAATGAAAGTATCAAATAAGGCTCATGTTGAGGGTTCAATTTGTGAAGCATATCTAATTGAGGAGACCTCTACATTTTGCTCTCACTACTTTGAATCCCATATTCCACATATGGTAATTACAGTACCTCGTAATGATGATGGCGGAGAAAGACCATATGATGAATCGGTGTGGTCTATCTTTAGATACCCGGGTTGTCCATATGGTGTATCAAGATATCGATATCTTGATGACAATGAATTGAGGGTCGCTACTGCATATGTGTTACTGAATTGTAAGGAGGTGAAGCCGTACCTCGAGTAAGTGAAATAACACCTATTTTCTTTATAAACTCTATTAAGTAATAATACTTTTCTTCTTGTATACTAAACTCATCAAGTTTATGCTCCATCGACCTCTTTCTATATCTTGTAGTTTGTTTGTTGATGAAGTGCGTATGCATGAACCCAATATACAGATGTCAGACCTGGATGTCTACATTGAGAATAACTTTGAGACATGGCTTAGAAACTATGTAAGTTATCTACACTTAAATTTTACCCATATTTTGCTTTTGAAGGGAAACACATATTCATATTATGACTATGTGTAACTAGGTGAATGATGTGCGTAACACTATCACAGACCGCTTCCTGTGGGATGTTGCATGCGGGCCATCCCGTCGTGTTGAGAGTTGGCCTGTTTACTTCATAAATGGGTACAAGTTCCACATTAGCGACTGGGGTCGCGACAAAGCAACATTTAACAGTGGAGTATGTATAAGGACTTCAGGATCAAGTGAGGTTGAATGTGATTTTTATGGGGTGTTAGAAGAAATCATTCAACTTGAATATCCTGGCTGGCCACACAAAAATGTTGTATTGTTTCGGTGTTCTTGGTTTGACCCTACTCCAGATCGTGGCACTCGGGTTCATAAACAATATGGTATAGTTGAGGTTCGTGATGGTCGCCGATATGGGAAATTTGACCCGTTCATTCTTGCATCCCAAGCTGATCAAGTTTACTACACCCCGTACCCAACAAAGTCACGTGAAAAAACGGGTTGGTAGCGGTTTTGAAAATAAAACCTAGACGCATCGTTCATAATATGGTAAATGATGTCGAAGATGCATTTCAGGAAGAATTATTGCCCGGTGTGAACAGGTCTCCCATAATTATGGATGACCCAATCGACAATTTAGCTGAAACAGGAGTATGGGAAGCTGTGGAGGAAGACATGGCATTCAGGGATGAAACTTTGGGAGATGACGATTTCTCTGACAATGAGGAGTCCCTTGAAGGAAGTGATGATGAAAATGATTTTGAATCAGGGGATACTGATAGTGGCGAATCAGAGAAATCAAATTCAGATGAACTTGGAAACTCAGAATAATGTAAACGTCCATATGTTATTGTATTATGTAATGTTCTCGTTTAGTAATTAACTTTTAATATATATGTAAAGAGCAACAATAACTTCAACCTGGTGCCTACAATATGATTGAGAAAGTTTTATTGAAATGTTTGACTGTACGTTATGTAAACTTTTGTATGGGATTTCATAATAATGTAGATGCCACCTAAAGGAGATGCGACATATACACGTCGCCCAGGGAAAGGGCTATTTCAGCAAATGAAAGAAGTTTTAGCAGAACCAATAGCTAGACATGAGCGGGCAGGCCAATCGCACTCCCATCATTCGGATGCACAGCCATCAACAGAACAAACACCTGTTCATCATTCTCACCCTCCCACAGGTGGTATTCGCATTGGTCCTAGACGTGGTAGTGGTAGTCGGTCTATCCCGACCCCTGTAGTGTCACCGGATGGTGGGAGTTCACATGGTCAAAACACGGTATCCCAAGCCCCGCTGCAGTCTCATTTACGGATAGTACCTCACGGGAACACGTAAGTAATGCACCCGCTTGTACCAAATTAGTTTATTTAACATGTAGTATCTGAAGTCGCAGTAAGACTAATTTCATGAATTCTGTGAAACATCAACTTCATGTAGCTTCCTTCCATCACGAGCAACAAGGTTGGTCACTAGATGCTTCACCACACACTTCATGGGACATCATGACTGGACGAGCGCGAGTCCAGCAGATATTCAGGCGTGGTGGCACGTATTTGAGGTTAGATACTTGTTATAACTATTTCGCCTTTATCATCTATGTAGGAATCTATAGTTCCGCTATATAGTTTTTATAGTTCATAACGTGCAGGGATTATGTGAGTGGGATCCAGCCCACCATAATGAGGTCTACCGCGTCTGGCATATGTTGGCGGCTAGTCATTACCGACAAATGCTGAGGGACATCCGCCGAGAAAAGAATCCGGAGAAACGGCAAGCAAGGGCATCTTTTATGACCGACGCGCAGTATACAGAAATGGAAGCATGGTGGGACACCGTGGAGTTTAACGAGCGATCGGCAAGGGGTAAGACGATGCGAGCTTCATCATCGGAGTCATCTAACTCCACAGGTGCATGCAGTGCTACATATGCAGGAGGTTCGGTTTCCATTACTGAACACCGAGAACGAATGGTAAAATAATCATAATCTTTTACACATAATTTCAAGTAACTTTATTTGGACAATCAATTAATGTGACTATGTTTCAAATGTAGCGTGATAAAGATCCGGAGAAGAGGGACCCAGGATTGTTCAAGGTGATGCAGCAAACTCATAAGAAAAAGAGCGAGGATTACGTTAACAGGCGTACTGAAGAAGTTGCGGTAAGTAATTGTTACATAATGCTTAAGTATAATTTATGATCTTGTTACTAATAAATTTTCTGTACTGTTATATGCAGGCAATAGTAGCTACTGAGATCGAGGAAGCAACGCAGCAAACGGATGATTCAGGTGGTGCACCTGACATAGATGAGGTTGCGATCATAAGTGCCGCTACTGGGGGCAGGAAGAAAGGGTGTGTATTTGGCCTTGGATCAAAACAACATGTCGTGCCTGGACGACGGCGACCAGGGCTTACTCATGCAGCACATGTTGATATGATGCAGACTCCAGAGTTCGCTGAACAAGTACAACGATTCGTAGCGGAGCAAACTGCACAGCAAGCATCACATTATGAGCGGAAGCTAGAACGTCTGAAGAGGAGACAACGATCTGAGGTGGAGTACATATGCATTTCACTTGGCATTCCCCTCCCCCCCCGGCCCGCACCACCTGCAGATGATGATGATGACTCTGGATCGGATGACGCATAGATCAGGTATATCATGCTACTATATGTATTTATAGACAAACATTCACTTAGTTGGATTATGAAAGCATGTAATTTAAACTCTACTGGAGCTCATGTGGATTTAGTAGTAAATTTCAAACTTGACTTAGTAATTTTAATTCTGTATGTTTGTTTTTACATTAACATTCACTTAGTAATTTTAATTATGAAATTTTGTGAGTTTTAAAAATTGACTACAAACGATATCAGTATCGGCAGCATACGAGGTTAACGTTTAAACAAAACATTCGATTGGAAATGGACAGTATAGAGATAAATAATATAAATAAAAAAATAATTCGAAGCTAAAAATAAAATCTGGAAAATTTTCCAACTGCCTGGGCAGTTGGAAATGTTTCCAATGGCTTAAAAAATTTCCAACTGTCTTGGCAGTTGGAAAATTTTCCAAACATTTCCAACTGTCTACTGTATTTTCTAACCAACTGTTGGAAAATTTTCCAATTTTCATTTCCAACTGCTCAGATAGTTGGAAAATTTTCCAACTGCTCTGGCAAATTTTCCAATTGCCAAGGCAGTTGGAAAATTTTCCAATTGCCTTGGCAGTTGGAAAATCAAAAAAATAAAAAAAATAATAAAGCCGTTGGAAAGTTCTCCAACTGCTGACTTTCCAACGGCAGACAGTTGGAAGTCCCAACTGCTCAATGTTGGGCAGTTGGAAAATTAACTTCCAACGATTGATTTCCCAACGGACTAATTTCCAATTGCCTGCCGTTGGAAACAGCCCATTTCCAACGGCTGGCAGTTGGAAAAGGCAGTTGGAAAATTATGTTTTTTTAGTAGTGATCCCCACCTGTGGAGGTCATCGCTCACTAGATCTGGCCCTAATCTCTATGTTAATAGGCTCTTGTTCTAAGCTTAGTGATGCTAACGGAAAGTTCACAAAAACCTCCAATTGCATGGAGAACAAGGTACCATGATCAATAAGCCTTGAATTCCACTAGGGGCAATCGATACTCTCTTTTCAGTAAAATGATTTTGATCCTATGCTTGAAATTTTGGGGTTAGTTTTTTTAGATCTAGTCCAACATCTAAGGGACTGACCACTGGACCTGCACTGCAGTATCAATTATCTTTAGAACCAAAGGTTTGAAAGGCAAGCTTAGCCTTTGACATCAGAGCGACGCGTAGCCGACTTCCGATCTGAGAAAGGTGGGCACAGCTGCAGCTGGAAGCGACAAGAGCAAGTTGCAGATGTGGCGCCTCAATGAAGTCTTTTCACCGAACCCACATACAAGGTTGATAGGCACTTCCACAACCCGATCTATGGCAGTGTTGATGTCTTTTCCTCCACCAGCGTGAACAAAAAGGGCTCGAGATCCCTCTTCTTCATTGTCACTCGAAATGCCAAAAGGCCTTCCAAGCCGAAAAGGGCATCTTATGGGAAGATAAATAAGGAACCAGGATCTGTCTTATCTTGTGAGCAAATCACGAAATCCATTGCATCCGATTGGCAAATTGGCAGAAGCATGTTGAGAAGAGAAGAAGATTCCCGTTTAAAAGGGAAAAAGAAAAGAAGAGAATGGCTCCTGTTGCTCAGAGAAAGACACAGCGGAACTCGCACATACTAAAGTGTGTGTATGTGTGTGCCACAGTGAAGGGGCAAAAGCAACTGGTGCCTTTTTTTTCCAATCACTGGCATCGTGCATCATTCATCTCGATGACGGAGAAGAGTCCGCTCGCCCATCCTCATCGCCATGCAAGGGGGACCTTTAAATATAGGGGATACAAGCAGACAAAAGTGCACAATGACACACCGTTCCTTTATTTCGAAGAATATGGTTATCATTTTGCCAAGATTTAGTACCATTTGCGTGAGTTTATAGACCACTTCTAATAAAGCAAGAGGTGGTTAACGGATTTAGCTGTTTCCTTACACAAGAAACATCACTTTTCCTTTTCAGTGAAGCCATATTCATGGCCAAACTTCACAAAAGTATTTATAAAGCCATAATAAGTTTGCCCAAAACCCATGGCTTCCACTGACATACCAAACAGAAATGAGTTCAAAATCCAAACCAGAAGTAAAAGAAAATGAATTGGTGATTACATATTGATATTGTACGAGCCCATATAAGGCTTGTAACGAAGCGGTTTGACTGGTTTTTCTGCAAAATTGTTCTTCCTTTTTTTTTTTTTTTTACTTCATGGATTACTTGTAAAATTCTGTCTTTGTATTCTTATACACCACTGATAATAGCCCTACAATGAAACGTAGGCATACATACTAAAGCAACATGCTTTAGTCCCACCATAAAAATAGTAGCATCCTGCTGTAATAATATACTTTTGGGTTTCAGCCCATTTTCTTCTATTGAGCCAAGAATTATGTTCAGAACCAAGATAATGAAAAAAAAAAATTACATAATGTGTCTGCAGTTTGTCTATAAAGATAGCATTTGATTCTCAAACTTTTAAATTGGCCATTTTTTACACTCTACCGAAAGATGTGCCAAAGATATCCTAAAATCTTTTACTTTTTATGTTTTCGGCACCATACCTTCATGATTGACGTACTGCTACAGTAACATAATTTTGGGTTTCAATCCATTTTCCTCTACTGGGCCAAGAATTATGTTGCAAGACAATGGAAAAATTACATAATGGGTCTGTAGTTTGTCTATATATGAAGATAGCATCTGATTCTCAAACTTTTAAATTGGCCTTTTTTGCCACTCTACTGCCAGATGTGCCAAAGATGTCCCAGAATCTTTTGCTTTTGCATTTTTGGCACCCTATACTTTCATGATTTACAATTGAGCCCCCAGTTTGTGTTCAATTTCCAAATTCACTAAAACTTCCAAATTCACTACTTTGATCCTATGCCACATGGTTTATAGTTACCAAATCAGCCACTAATAACTTTAAACTAACTTTAAACCAGGCCAATTTTATAAAAGCTCTGAATAGATCATGAATTAATTTGTATTAATCATTCATAATTTTTGTTTAACATTTTTTTGACAAACTTTTGTTTAACATTATAAATATGAGTAGTATAATAAACACATATGTTTAATTAATCCGCAATGAAGTGCGGGCGTGCTCTAGCTATATCTAAATTTCAAACTCGTTTGGTATGCAAATAAAGCATTTCAAAATAAAATTTCATTTATGAATGATGGGCCATCTCTTGGTACCGAAAGAATTATTTTTCAGGTTTGACAATTTTCCATTCCAAGACAAGACTGTGATATTAGATTAATTTCTTGTCCATGGACAACTATCTTACTAAAAGATTCATGTTTAATTTCATAGTAAATCATCCAGTTTGAAGGTCCGCTATTTTAATTATATAAGGTCAAGAATTTTTCCATATGAAAACTGAGCAATCTAATATTAGAATTTGAGATTTTAATGGAAAATATATGAATATATCTTATGGACTGTTAGTGCCGGAATGATTATTTTCATTCCCAAAGCCTCTAGCAAGGGAGCATTTTCGAACTATAATGAAACTTATTCATCGACAAACCTTGTTTATTATGCACTATAAAATTTCTCAAATTTATTTATTACCAAATATGCTCTTGGTCTGGATGCCAATCTTTATTTGTCTCTGTTACATGCTGAGAAGTTGGAAGCCTTAAAATTAAAGACGAGCGGTCTAACAAAGCAGATTGCCACCAGGAGCAACGCCAAGTTGCTGGCAATACTGAGTATAGTAGTTAGCGCGAGCCCGAACCAGGTCTGGCCGTCGCCCATCACATTCAACTGCACCATTGATTGCTCGAGTGGTTGCGCCAAAGCCTCGGCTCTCCACTGGACGTACCGCCGTCATCCAGTACCAGAGCGCCGTCCTGAAAGAGACCACCGCGTCCGACGACACCAACTCTGGGTTGTTCAGTAAATTCAAGTTCAGGGCTCTGCCGGCCCTGCCGTAGTTCTCGTTTCCAGTTAGTTGGATGGGGCCTCGGCCATAGTAGGACTTGCCTGCCGCACAGGGGAACTCTGAGCTCGGCGTGCAGTACCTGTTAGACTTGTCTTGCTCCTCCGTGTAGCAAAAGGCTACAACACAGCATCCAAATTTGTTAAAAAAAGCTTTTAACATATTGTAGCGTTCATACTAACGCCAGAGTTTTAGAATTAATTAAAATGAGAAAGCGTAGGTGAAGTTCTTACATCCGGTCTCGTGTGTGACTTGAGCGAAGAAGGCAGCAATCTCGCGTTTCGAGGCCTCATCCGATCCCAGTTTCCCGAAATTTGGGAATGAGCCAGCAGCTCTCAAGAAGGCGTCTCGGGTGTAGAAACGCTTCCCAGCACAGGTGTTAGGAGCTCGGTTGATTATTCCGTTGAAGAAAGCGGGCGTCACAATGCTAGCCACAGAAGCCTGAGCCACCGTGCTTCTGGGTACGGCGGCAATGAGGAGGAGGGCGGCCAGAAGGAACGTTAGTTTGGTTGAAGGTGGAGCCATGTTGAGAAGGGAGTTGATCTATGACAGTGAGGAACAAAGAGGGCGAAGGTGCAGCTATTTATAAGGCTCTGGGTTAGGAATTAGGACCGACTTGGGAGATGACGCATTAGTGGTCAGCAATTTGAACCTGTAGTGGGTTAGGGGTGGAATAGTCTATGGACCTGACTCTGTCAAAATGAGATCGATGTGGGGAAAGTATGCTCGAAACTTCCTCCTGGCTCCTACTCTCAGCCAGTTGAGTAGTTAGCACGTAATTATCTTTTTCTTTATTTCTTTTGTTATTATTGACGCTATTGTCCTACATTTTTGTTTCGATTTGTTCAAGACTCAGACTTTTAATATCCAAATCATGAATCAGTCTCGCTCAGAACATAACTGTAGTTTCTAGAATCGATCGATTATTTTACTAGTATCTCAACATCATCCAAACCATTAGAATTTACATACAGTTTATTTTAACTTAAGTCAATTAATTTTAAAATAATTTATTTTTATATATTTTTATCTGAAATTAATTTTAATTAAAAATTAATATTATATAAGTACAATAATCCATTAAAAATATAATTTTTATAATCTTATTAAATTTTTATAAATTTTTTTAATTTAAGACATTAAAAAAATTCATAAAAATGTAATAACATCATAAAAATTTACTTTTAAATGAATTATTATATTTATATAATATTGACTTTCAAATAAAATTAATTTTAAGTAAAAAAGATGTAAAAATAAAAATAAATTAGTTGATTTAACTTAAAACAAGTCGCCCTAATTTTTATAAATGGTAAGTTAGGTATAGTATGCGGAAAATAAAGTAGAATAGTCTTCCAATTTTCCGAGTACTTGTCATGGAAATAGAATTTGATGTAAAGTTCCGGTCAATCTGGTGTAGAACTGATCAAGAGACGTGGCCACTGGCCAAGTGTAGCCGTAGTCATCCTTAATTAATTAATGCCAGATAATCTTAAGACAAGAAGATAAGTTGATCTCCTTTTTTACTAACAAGGGGCTAGCTGCTCGCTGAGAATTCGATGAGATGAGGACCCGTCCTCTATTTTTAATTATTGTTACATGATGCTTCTAAAATTCAGGTTCAGAGATGAAAACAATTACTAGGCAGCTGCTTGTTAGGGCATCTTAAATAGTTTTTCTATAATTTTCAGAAAATAAAAAAATAAAAGCTAAAATCTATATAATTTTTTCATTCCAACTCCAAAAACTTCTTTTTTTTTTTTTTTTGTAGAATATGGCATTTATCATAAGTAATTAAATAACATGCATTTAAAACAAATTCAAATTAATGATTATTTTTATTTTAATTATTACAATAATTAAATATTTTATATTAAATTGTTTTACCTATTATATAAATGGTCCATAAGCTTGGGCTTCATATGTCCACCATCACTGTATATAAATTGTTTTACCAATTATTAACTTTTTACCTCAGTATGAAGCAATTGCTTCAACCAAGTCTTAGAAAATTATGCTACTTGAATGAATAATCGAAAGTAACAAAATCTCAAAGACCAAAAGAACAAGAAATAAGTAGAATGAGAAAAGCATGAAAAAAATTTATTTTTTCATTTTCTAAAATTTTTAACGTTTCTATAGTTATAGTGAATGAAATCTTTTCTTTTATCTCATTCTCTATTTTAGAGAATGAGATAGGTAAGCTATTGAAGTGAAAAAAAAAAAAAGCTCAATATATCCTTAAATAGAGAAGATCTATAAAATTGAGAAGCTATTGAAGATGTTCTTAATTTCCAAGTACCTGATCAAGTATTCAACTCTTAATTTGATGTTAAGGTGATGTTTTGAAATGTAAAATTTTCTTATTTTTCTTTTCAAATTTTTTTCTGATAAAAGTTTGAATATATAACTTGATTTAAGGATGTGAAAAATTTTATTTCTTGAAATTTTGGAAAGCTCATATTATAAAATAAAGAACAATGTTTTTATATGGTTTATATCCTAACATGAGTTTTCCAAAATTTAAAAAATAAGAATTTTCACATCCTTAAGATATGTTATATATTTGCACTCAAAGTTTTACTAAAGGAAGTTGGGGAAAAAATTGAAAAAAAAATTTCAGATCAAGGCAACTGGACTAGTCAGAAAGTTAAAACATCAACAAACAACAGAAAAATTGCTGGGCAATTAACCACAACCAACTTTTACTTGTGTTGTAAAAACTGAAAAGCAAAATTTAGTTTGAGGGATGCATGCCTTATTTCTTTTCGTCAATGTCTCAATGAGTTGAACCCCAAAACCTGATTAAGAAGGGTTTTGGGACTCAATTATTATAAAGTTATCATGTCCAAGCCCTAATTAATAAATAGAGATGCAATGAAGCTTATCCAGCTCAGAAACTAAGGTATAGGCTCATTAAGCCCACTTGCTGGCTATATATATAGGGAGTATTGCTTTTGCTCTCTCTTAAGTTTTACACTATGACTCTATTGACTTAAGTGTTAGAGGGGCCTCCCCAGGGACTTCGTAACACCCATTTTCAAGTCTTTATATGTAGGTGATTAAAGTTGGCCAATGATTAAAAGTCTCCACCGTCTGACTTAAAGCCCCAGGTAATTTGACTATCAAATGGCATCATCTGTGGGAAGCCCCCGTCTTTCCCACTTTAGAAAAACTCTAGTCCTTATATCCATTGAATACTATTCATAGCTTGAGGAACACAAATTTCAGCCTAAAATAGCCTATTAGTCCAAAAGATCGAGCTTCTACAATGAAATTTCTGTGGCCATCAGCAGAAGCCTGGTGGTTCAAAAAAAAAATAGAAATCTCCACTTATGAAGGCCATCGCTCACCAGATCTGGACCTAATCTCTATGTTAATTGGCTATTGCTCTAAGCTTAGTAATGTTAACAGAAAGTTCATAAGAACCTCTGATTACATGATGAAGAAGGTACTATGATCAATAAGCCTTGAATGCCACTAGGGACAATCCATACTCTCTTTTCGGTAAAATGATTTCAATTTCATGCTTGACATTTTGGGGTTAATTTTTTTAGATATAGGGTAACATCTAAAGGACTGACCATTGGACCAGTAGCTATTATCTTTAGAACCAACGGTTGAGGGGAGAGTTTAGCCTTTGACATCAAAGCAACGTGTAGCAGACTTCCAATATGAGAAAAGTGGGCACAGCAGTAATTGGAAGAGACAAGAGCAAGTTGTAGATGTGGCACCTCAGTGAAGTATTCTCACTAAACCCACAAACAAGGTAGATAGGTGCCTTCACAACCTTATCTATGGTAGTGTCAATGTCATTTCCTTAGCCAGCGTGAACAAAAAGGGCTCAAGATCCCTCTTTTTCATTGCCTCTAGAAATGTCAAAAGGCCTTCCAAGCCGCAAAGGCATCTTATGGGAAGATAAACAAGGAATTAGGATTTGTCTTATCTTGTGAGCAAATCATGAAATCCATGGCATCCGATTTTCAAATTGGCAGAAACATGTTAAAAAGAGAAGAAGATTCACGTTTAAAAAGGAAAAAGAAGAGAAGAGAATGGCTCCTGTGGCTCAGAGAAAGACATAATGGAACTCGCAAATGCTAAAGTAAGTGTGCGTGTGTGTGTGTGCGCACGTGCTACTGTGAAGCGGCAAAAGCCATCGGGTGCCTTTTTTTTCCAATCACTAGCATTGTATGTCATTCATCTTGATGATTGAGGAAAGTCCGCCCGCCCATCCTCATCGCCATGCAATAGGGACCATTAAATATAGGGGATACAAGCAAACAAAAGTCCACAATGACACACCTTTCCTTTTTTTTTGAAGAATATGGTTATTATTTTGCCAATATTTAATACCATTTGAGTGAGTCTATAGACCACTTTTAATAAAACAAAAGGTGGTTAACGGATTCAACTGCTTCCTTATACAAAAAGCATCAATTTTCCTTTTTGGTGAAGCCATATTCATGCCCAAACATCACAAAGTGTTTATAAAGCCATAGTAAGTTTGCCCAAAACCCATGGATTCCACTGATATACCAAACAAAAATGAGTACAAAATCCAAACCAGAATTAAAAGAAAATGAATTGGTGATTACATACTAATACCGTATAGGCCCATATAAGGCTTGTAATGAGAAAGCCTAAGGCAGAACAACCAAAGATGCCTAATGCTGAATAAAAGGAATTGGAAACCCTATAAATATAATAATAGAATCCTCTTATAATAGGATCATTCCTATCTAAAAGTTGTCACTATGGTTTTCTCCACTCATATATAAAGGGACTCCCTTCACCAATCTCGAGGTACTATAAATCATTTTGCATTCGACTGTTATTACTTCTTGTCAGAAAATAACTTGATTGTTGAAGGATTTCCCCTAGGAAAAACATCTTGGGGCTCTGATACAGTTTCTTAGCGTAGTACTTTCTGTTCACCATATTCGAAGCATTATGACCGGTTTATCCAGTTGGATTGATATTGCTTTAGCTATCAATTTGGAGCCATTTATGGAAAATGTTATAGTGAGCATCATGAGGTCCCGTATGGATTAGGATCACCCCCATAAATGAGCACGAAAGCCAAAGATAGGATTCACCCAACCTCTTACAAGCATCTGTTGATCCCTAAAATGTTGGGACCGCTCAAGGGGTCAATGAGGAACAACCCCCGGTACTGCCATAAGACCTCCATAAGATGAAGGACCCCATTACCATTAAAGATAATCAATTCCAAGCTCTTCAACATGCTCTTTTCAAGCAACTGAATGCAATCATGTAGCAAGAGATACAGAGGGCTCTACCAAAGGCACTTAAGGAAGTTGCTGAGAGTCATTTGGCACTCAACAAGCTCTGCTTCAAAATCCTTCTATTTGGATCTCAATCGGGGAACCCTAGGAGTCACAAGGGCAATCTAATGGGCCTACCAGTAGTAATACCAACATCATCCTACAAAGATTGGACCAAATGGAGTAGCTTATAATAGTGCCAGAGCCCTACATGGTGAGTTTTGGTCCCATTATAGACATCGAGTATATGCAGCTCTAGCAATTCACAGAAGAAATCATGAATACCCCGATGCCAGATTGCTTCAAGATGCTAGTGATTGACCTCTACAATGGTGTCACAAACCCAGTCAACAACTTGTAATGGTATATCATTTTCATGAAACTTGAAAGAGCATCTGACAATATCATGTGCCAAGCGTTTAGCTCAATCGTAACAGGGGTGGCAGTTTATTAGTTTGGAATTAATCAAATGTGTCATTTCCAGTCTTTCAAAGACCTATACCAATCATTTATTCCTCATTTTTTGGGAAGCAGACGAACCCCAAGATGGTGTCCCACCTATTGAAGATATGACAAAGCAAAGACAAGTCTTTAAAGGACTTCATATGAAAATTCAATACGAAGGCTATATAGGTGTAGGATTTTTCCATGAATTGAACTTGGTAGCCATAATCCAATGGCTATTGAAGAATTCTAAGTTGGCTTAGGACCTACACAAAAATCCTGTAAAAAACATCTAAGAGTTCCTTGACCAGGGCACTGGTACATGCGCATAGAGGAGCTTAATCGGCCAGTGGTACAAAAAGAACAGCCAAAGCCAAGAAAAGGTAAAACCACCTTTAAGAAGAGGAATAGAGGTGTTAAACTACCATGATTATACACAACATTACCCCTACTAAGGGAGATAAGGGGAAACATCTTATACACCCTGGAAAAATAGAACTAGGTGGCTAAATGGCCTCTACCAATGAGCCTTACAAATAAGAAAGACTTGAAGAAAAATTGTGTTACTATAAGGACAAATTGCATGGCACGATAGATTACTGACAATTGAAGTGGCTTCTTAAAGAGATGATCTAAGTTGGAAAGTTAAGAGAATATTTGGTCAAGACCTCATTTTCCTGTGTAAGACAAAACGAAAAGCCTTAAAGAATGGATGATGAAGATGATTGTGATAAGGGCTACCGGCAAGATAGGGCTCGTTCTCCCCTCAGGGGCAATTATAGGAAACTAGGCCCATCCATAGGAGTTATTCATATGATTACCAATGGGGAGGCTTCTGTAGCTTGAAAATGCTAAGGACAAGAGATCGCTCAATTAAAGGTAATCGATGCCAATAATGTCTTAATAAGGCCTAATAAATCCCATATAGTGGTCCCCCATGTGGGCCTCATTATTATCACTGTAATGATCTATGATTTCAATGTTAAGAGAGTTTATCTAAGATGTGAGGGCTAGCTCCAACATCCTTTCTGTTAATCTACGAAAAAAGATTGAAGTCAGGAGATCTTTATTGATGTTGGTTCAAAGACCAATATATGGAGTCGAGAGAAATGACATTCTAACACTTAATAGAGTCAAACTCCCCCTTACGTTGATGGGCATTAGAGAAGATGGAAGAACTATTGCGTTTCTCATACATCTGAGTTTTTAGTCATGAACTTACCATCATTGGAAGGTCAGTGCAGGTATAATTTCATATTCACCCTGATATTAAATGGCTAACGATGGTCTTCATGACCTTTATAGAGGATGAAACTATGTATGTAGACTAGGCATCAGTATGACAGAGTTATATGGTGAGCCTATAAGGCCATGGGGTAAAAAATGAGAGTTCCCAAAACCAAAGAAGGGGAAGGAAGAGCCCTACAATAACGAGCTAGGCCCACCTTTGTTTAAGGACTTGGAAGAGGTGGAAATAGCCCCTAGTAGAGTTGTAAAGATAGGAAAAAACTTTCCTCCTGAGGTAAATAGTTCGTTTATTGAATTTTTATATGCTAATATAGATATTTTTGTATGGTCTACTAGCGATATGTTAGACATAGAACTTGAGGTGATCAGGCATAAACTACATGTTAACTTCTCCACTTAACCAGTTCAGTAGAAAAAAATGAAATAAGGCATTGGAAAGAATAGATTTCAATCAAAAAAAATGTGAAAAAACTATTAGAAGCTAGGATTGTTCAAGAAGTATGGTATCTCGGGTGGTTAACAAATGTGGTTGTAGTCAAGAAAGAGAATGGAGAGTCGATATGTACATCAATTACATAAACTTGAATGATGCCTACTCGATGAAAACTTATAAGTGTATAGCTATTAAGGGTTTAAATCATCATTATACACTTTAAGCATGATTAATTCATTTAATTTGAACAATTATTTCACTGAGTTACTATTTATGCATATTCACCGTTCATGTACATATTTACTGTTTATATGCGGAGTTACTCTTCATAGCATTTCACTGTTCATACGCGAGTTAATATTCATCCATATTAAATAATTTTTTTAAATGCAGTTGGATAAAACTTGGTGACCCTTCACGAGAAAAATCATATCTAGAGTTGTAGATGTCGGAACTGATTGATTCTAAATTCATATGAAAGCCAATACATAGATCTTCAACTTTGCTTCATATGCTGAGAGCAATTTTGATCATTTTCATTACCAAAATCTGATTATAAATGAGACCATTGTTGCTACCTTATGTTAAAAAGCAGTTTTGGTAGAAAAATCATAACTTGGGCTGTAGATATCAATTTTGAATGATCAAGCTATTGTTTCTAAGCTAAAGAAGAGATCTACAAATCTAATGTTTGAGTAAGAGCTAAATCGATGTGTATGATGGTCAAAAAATTAAAAGAAGTTTGAGCCACCTTGGTTGAATTGTATTTACCTATCATTCACTATTTCACCTATCTCAAAACTCTATAAATAGGCACCTTATGAGAGGATGAAACCAGGCTATTGCTTAGGCCATTTTTATGTTCTTGTATCAAAGTTAGCTTTTCTTCTTTGGTTCTGTCCTTGTTTTTAATCCCGAAGCTCTGTTCAATGTGTTTTTTTTTCTTACTTTGATCTTTCAATCTATGTTTGTTTCATTTTTATATATGTTATTTATTCTTTCCATGGCTAACTAATTTTTCTTTTGCTAAAGTGAAAGGGTGAAGCATTTAGTATAAAGGTTATGGTTGATTTATACGGATCATAACATTAACGGTATTTACTTTTTTAATCGATTGAACTACCCTCCTTATTAAGTGGGACTCTTGATAAATCATAATCGAATCTTTAGTACAAAAGCTACTTGATTCTCTGTGTAGAACATGGCTATGCTGGCTATATTGGAATCTTAAGTTATTGTGCTCAAAGGTTGGCATGATGGATAGTTGAACCAATTTGCAAGTGTTGGCATTATAAGATCAATCAATGAAAGCTAATACTAACTTATGCCAAAAAATTTTGGAATTTGATTATTAAATTCTTCGATTGGGACCTCCTTTATGTGTAGATCCCAGTTAAGTGGCAAGACGGATTAAAATTAATCATAGACGATATACTAAAAGTAGATCCCCCTAACTTTAGCTATTTCTTAGAATTTGAATTTTAATCCACACTTGTTCACACTTTGTACCAAAATCTTCTTTGTTAAAAGTCTGTATTTCGTATTTCTTAATTCACTTTTCTGTGATTCGACACTCAAATTTCCGAGATTTTATTATTTGTGACAACCTACACTTGGGTTACAACTGCTAAAGTGCAGTACTACTCAAAGGACCATGCCTACTAATCATCATCGACTAGTTTGTTGATGCCGCCGTTGAACTTAAAATCCTATCTTTTATGGTTGTCTTTAATGGATATCACCAGATTCAGATGGACATTGAGGATAAAGAGAAAATGACCTTCATCATAGGGAAGGCAGTATATTGCTACCAAATGATGCCTTTTGGCCTAAAGAATGCTGGTACAACCTACCATTGCCTAATGAACGAAGTCTTTGTAGAGCAATTGGGGTGAAACATTAAAGTTTACACGGATGATATGATCATCAAGAACAAAGCAATATGAGACCTTCCAAAAAAAATAAGATGGTTCAACATGAGGCTAAACCCCCAGAAGTGTACCTTTAGGGTTAAAAAGAGGAAATTCCTAGGGTGTATTGCCTTTGAAAGAGAAATTGAAGCCAACCATAAAAAAATTAAAATAATTGTGTCGATGCCTAACCACAAAAATAACAAGGAAATATAAAAAATATTTGGAAAGTTGACCATACTTAGACGTTTTGTACCCTACTTTGGGGATCGGTGTAATCATTTTTCTTAAATATTGAATAAGGAAGCAGAGTTCAAATAGACAAAAAAAAATGTAAAAAGGCTTCAGGCAAATCAAATAATATCTATGATGACTCTCTACACTTAAGCAACCACATCTCAATGAACCCTTAATCTTATATATGGTGGTTACCAAAGGCTTGATTGGGATCGTTCTCATCATAAAACAAAAAGCAGAGCAATGGCTTGTATATTACATCAGCCAAACCTTTAAAGGAGTCGAGTCACAAATACCCTATTCTCCAAAAAGATGTTTTTGCCCTTATAACCGCATCCAGGTAATTAAGGCCATACTCCTTGACACATAGAATCATCATGCGAACAAAACTTCACTTGAAAGATGTCCTTAAAAAACATGACCATTCAAGAATATTGAAGCGGGATCTACCTCATTTAGTAAATAGGCCTCTAACAAGTAGGCCTTTGTGCTTACCCCCAATGATACCTTACCAACTGGGGCCTTTTGTGGAACAATCCCATAAGAACGATGGTTGGGGGGGAGAAAGAGAAGGAAAAACCATCATTACCTAAGGCGGCGTCATTGCCGAAGGGGGCTCATTCCCCTTTGGCTGCTTCATGAGAGAAGTTGGATAAAAAAAGCTACAACAATCAAAAATAATGTCAAATCAATGCCATCGAAGAAGGAAAAATTGTTAAAGGAATAAGGCATATCATCACTCTTATTTTTGGAAGTTTTGGCTCTTTTAAAAGCCAAAGGATGGACCCTTTTTCTAATCAATTGGGGGCTTTTCTATGGAGGAAACTCTTCCAAGTGCACCATTGCTGGTGTTGATTTAAAAATAGGGGTTGCACAAATGTCCTCGATAGCCCTAGGCATGTGCAGCCTCTACCAAGAGGAGCTAAAGCTTTCAGGCATTAGCAAGCCCATCAACGATACTCTTGTGCCTCTATATATACACTTGAGCACTGCCACTCATGTCCGCATGAAAAATAAAAAGGTGAAAATTACTTTAATTAAACAAATAAACAATAAGAGCAAGCATGAATTAAGTATAACTCTCAAAATCTTGTGGACTTCATGGGGCCTTGGAGGCCACGTTAAAGAATTCTACTAACGAACCCTTTTTGCCTAGGGATAACTTAAATGGGCTTAGTTGATCCCTGCTCATTCGAAAGTAGCCTCCGTGATATCCATGTAAGGGATAAAAAATAATCCAACATAATTCTCATTCGGGGCAATGAACTCCAATCATGTGAAGAGGCCGTGATAAGCTTGGTGTCTGTTAGAGCCTTCGAACAAACAAAGCCACTTGACAAAAGCCTGCTAAGGGGCTTCAGTAAAAGCCCAAAGGAAAGTCTGTGTTGGCCCCTCAGGGTAAAGAAAAACCAATCCCTCCAATCATCTCATGAGTCCTTGCAAAAAATGAAGGGAAAAAACTTATTACCTTCTCGATTGAGGGGCAATATAGAAGAAGCACGAGTCTTTTTTCAGCTCTAGCATATAGAATTAAAGGAAAACCTCTAGAAAGGAAACCACCATAGCTATCTTGCAATAGATAATGAAGGCATTGATGTAAGTGAAATAATTAGAGGCTAACTATGAAGGCGACACCTGGTATTACTCATAGAATTGTTCCACCAAAGGGTGTAGGAGGAACTAAAGCCCAGAGTGGAGCTAGTCCATAAAAACCATGATAATGTCCTTTATTACCCTAGACTTCTTCAAAGCGGTGACTACCTTATTGGTTTATAAAAAATGCTTTATATTGGTGGCCAGGGTACCCTTAATTAAGGTTATCTTTGCCTTCCTTATCGCTGATAAATTTAGGATAAATGGCTCATTAAAGGGCCTACCTCTATGACGGCTTTTTTTATGATAAGTTGGATTAGCGGCAGCCTTCCTTGGTGATGATCTAGAATAAGCTATCTAGAAAAACTAAAGGAATAGGGGTAAGGGCTACTGCCAGGGAGAAATGGACGAAAGAAGATGAGCAAAATGTAAACAAAAGAGGAAAAACCCAAAACCAATACAAAAATTGAAAAAACCAACAAACAAAAGTTACCCAAAGACAAACAGTGAAAAATAAGGCACACACTTGAGTTACCAGGGAAACTAATTACCTTACTGAAGATTCACGAACGGAAAAATAAGGATAATGTGTAACTGAAAACTTCAAAAACACCATAAATGAATATAGAAACTTCCTGAAGACAAAGAAAATCGATGAAGAATGACTTGACTTTAACTCTAAGAGAAGGAACTAAAGAATTTGAAAGAAAATAGGAGGATTATAACAAGGCACAATAAAAAAAAAGTTAAACCCGCCTATTTATAGGAAAAAACAAAGGCCCTTTGAATTACCTCCTTAAAAAACTGCCATAATTATGAAGGAATATTCACACCAATAAAGAACAAAAACGTGGAGTAGCTCAGCCGTCACATGAGTTATGCTTGGTTACTTCACTGGAAGGAATTAAATAAGCATCACTTTGAATTTTAAACAACTGTTGAACTTGTTACATATAATGAAGACGTACAGCTGTCAACAACTTAGATCAAAATGGTGATGTACTAAAGGTGTTGATTGGAAAAGAACTGAAAGGGCACTATTCCATCTAAATAAAAGCCTCCCCAAGGCATTGTATCCAAGGAAGGACATCATACCCCACCTAAGTGATAACGCATCAAGAGTGAAGGCACCCTATGGAGATGCCATCACACAATAAACCTTCATGGAAAATAGAGATTCCAAACCTACATTTTCTTGTAGGGGGAGTTATTGATATTGTACGGGCCCATATAAGGCCTGTGATAAGAAAGCCTAAAACAGAATAACCAGAAAAAGCCCAAGGCTGAATGAGATGAAGTGGAAACTCAATAAAGATGGTAACAAAATCCCTTTATCATGAGATTATTCCTATATAAGAGTTGCCCTTATGGTCTTATTCATTTCGATATAAAAGGACTTCACCACTTTAAAGGTATGAGAAATCATTCTGCATTTTGCTACTATCACTCCTTGTGGTAACTAACTTAATCATTGGAAGTCCACTCTCCCTAGTAAAAACATCTTAGGCCCTGACACTGTCTTTGAGTAG
Organism: Aquilaria sinensis; assembly: GCA_005392925.1. Taxonomy (NCBI): domain Eukaryota; kingdom Viridiplantae; phylum Streptophyta; class Magnoliopsida; order Malvales; family Thymelaeaceae; genus Aquilaria; species Aquilaria sinensis. The sequence continues at coordinate 582,411 of SMDT01000745.1, forward strand.
AGGACTTCCGGTTTACCTAGTGAGGGCAATTAAGTGGGTGAAATATATGATACATGGATATCCTCCTATGACGAGTAGATAAATTGGTAAAAATAAGCAACGGGGCAAACATAGGTAGCAAATCATATCTATATGGCCGGTACGGATTGTTGGCGGGTATGGGGTATCATCACAAATAAATCTACCTCATTTACCTGCGAGTATAAATATCCTACTTATTAATTATAATGGGATGCAACACCTGCACTTAACTAATATTTTATACTAACACCCATCAAACATTTTCTTGTATATATATATTATGATTTTGTGTGTTTTATGATTTTGTTATATTATATGTGGACAATGACTTTGTATGCATTTTTCATATTTTATTTTTATGAAATAAAAAAAACATAGTTTAAACCAATTACCTACGGGTCATAGGCTTAGGTGAGATTTTTCACCCCTTTGCGAATACCATTAAAGTCCTGGGTATAGGAAAAACCACTGCCATAAATGGCAGGTAGAGGGTATTTGCGCCCTATTTACCCTGTTACCATTCCTAGGTTCACTACCTTTGAAGCTCTAATGTTGATCTACCTAGTCAGATTGATATCACTTTAGTTATCCAGATGTGGAAAAAGTGTTGATATCATTTTCGCTTCCCACATATGGTGTCCTTTAAAAGGAAAACTATCTAGGGTTCCAAGTCAGATAATGAAGACCCTTGATTGTTGGCTAGCTCCGATCACTTTTATGCAAAAACTTGAAGTGAGGCATTGGGAGGGCCCCCAGGTGTATCCCGGGATCGGCCTTTCTGATGCTCAATTTAGTAAGTGTAGAATGTAGGAGAAAGTGTTAGAAATACTCCTTGAATATATAGTCAGCAGGTTAGCTTAATGGGTATGTGTCATAGTTTTTAAGCCTAGTACACTTTATTGGGCCTCTCTTTATTAGGCCTGGAACCCGATAACTTGATAACAATTTGGTTAAATTTGGGTTTTGACTATTAGATGAGGGCTTTGCTCTGGAGGAAACTCCTTCAAGTACACTACTATGGGTGCTAACTTGGAAGCAGGGGTTGTAGAAGTGTCCCCAGCAGCCCCCAAGGCATGTACGGCCTTCGCCAAGATAAGCTAAAGCTTTTGAGCATCAATCATACTCTTGCACCTCTGCATATATGCCCAAGCATAGCCACCCATGTTTACATAAAAAGCAGGAACGTCATAATCGCCTTAATAAAAGAAATAAACAATAAAAATGAGCATGCACTAGGTATGCCTCTTGGAATCTTTTGGACCTTGCCGAGCTTTGGAGGCCACCTTAAAGGACTCTACCAATGAACCCTTCTTGCCCAGATACCATTCATAAGGGTTTTCCACATCTGATAACTTAAATGGGCCTGGTTGGTCCCCATCTGTTAGAGGGTGGTCTCCATAATATCTGTGTATGGGATCAAGAACAACCTCACATAGTTCAATTTTGAACCAATGACTTCAACCACGTAAGGAGGCCATGGTAACCTCTGTGCCCTTCAAAGCTTCAAAACAATGAAGGCCACTATACGAAGGCCTACTGTGGGGCCTTGGTGAATGCTTATGGAAACCTTCACTCTAGCTTTCTAAAAGTGAAGAAAAATCGATTCCTCTAGTCCGCCCATGGATCTTTGCAGAAGACGAAAGGGAAGGACTTATTAACCCTTTGGTTAATAGGGGCAATATGGAAAAAACACAAGTCCTTCAATTCAAACATATAAAATTGGAAGAAAACTTCCAAAAGGGGAACCACCATTGTCATCTTATAGCAAATAATGAAGCACTAATGTGAGTGAAGGAATTGGGAGCCAACTGTGACGGTGACACCTAGTAGTGCTCGTAGAATTGTTCTACTAAAGGGTGCAGGGGGCTTTCAAAGCCTAGCCTAGAGCTGCCCTAAAAAAATCATGAGAATGTCAATCTTGACATTGGCCTAAAGGTGACCCCCGATCCTCTATGCCTCAGACTTCTTCAAAGCAGCAACCATTCCATTGGGCCAAAAGAAATGCTTCGTATTGGTAGCTAAAGTACCCTCCATTAAAGACATATTCACCTTCCTCATTATTGACAAATTGGGTGCAAAGGGCTCTTAGAAGTGCCCATTTCCACATTAGATATTTCGCCAGCCGAGAGAATAGCTTGGCTGGCGGTAGCCCTTCCTATTGATGATTCGTAAGAGGCCATCTAAAATAACCAACAGTAAGAAAAAAAGGGCTGCCACTAGAGAATAGACAAAGGAAAAAGCAGAACAAAAAAACCAACCCAAAATCGAAAGAACAAATGAGAAAAACTTCTAGAGATAAAATTATTGAAAGAAGAAAAACTTAGAAAGAGAAAATTAGTTACCTGATTAAAGGATGTGCAACTAAGGCGAGAATAAAGGAATTGAAAGTTGGGCACTCACGAAACTTTGAAGGAAAAGTCTCAAAGTAGAAGAAGCACTAGGAATTCAGATAGAGCAAGGAACATGGATAATAGCAAAATGGTAAAAGAAGACGGTAAAAACACTACCTTAATTATAAGAGAAATTGAAACTTTCAAATTACCTTATTGAAAAACGCGGTAATTATGAGAAAATAAGCAAGCAAATAGGAGCAAAACATATAGCCATGAATCGTCATCAGGGAAAAGTTATGCATGGTCACTTCTTTAGAAAACATTAAATTGGCATTATTTCAACTTCCAGACAACAACTAAAACTGCCATGTATCTCAAGTAGAAACCAATTGTCATCAACCTATTATAACGTAATTTTGAGCCTTGTCTCTTTCAAAAAAATGTGGGGCTCATTTTTAAAGGAATGAGACTATTGATATCATAAGGTCCAAAATAAACCCATTATGAAGACCTAAAACTAGACAATTAGGCCAACCCATCCCCGGAATTCTGAAGGGCCGAAGATATAAAAAGGAAAGCTGATAAAGAAGGTAACAAGATCCTCTTATCACAGGATTCTTCCCAATATGAAACAATTCCATTGACCTCCTCCATCATCATATGATAACAAAGTAATCTAATACTAGAATTTGAGATTTTAATGAACCATAGATGAATATTTCTTGTGGACTATTAATGCCGGAATGATTTATTTTCATTCCAAAGCCTCTAGCATGGGAGCATTCTGGAACTATAATAAGACTTATTCATCAACAAAGCTTGTTTATGCACTTTAAAATTTCTCAAATTTATTTATTATCAAATATGGTCTTGATGCCAATCTTTATTTCTCTCAGTTACATGCATATGTTACTGAGTAACAATAAACCACAATACCAACGGAGAAGTTGGAAGCCTAAATTAAAGACGAGCCATCTAACAAAGCAGATTGCCACCAGGAGCAACGCCAAGTTGCTGGCAATATTGGGTGTAGTAGTTAGCGCGAGCCTGAACCAAGTCCGGCCGTCGCCCATCACATTCAACTGGACCATTGATTGCTCGAGTGGTTGCGCCGAAGCCTTGGCTCTCCACTGGACGTACCGCCGTCATCCAGTACCAGAGCGCCGTCCTGAAAGAAACCACGGCGTCCGAAGACACCAGCTCTGGGTTGTTCAGTAAATCCAAGTTCAGGGCTCTGCCAGCCCTGCCGTAGTTCTCGTTTCCAGTTAGTTGGATGGGGCCTCGGCCATAGTAAGACTTGCCTGCCGCACAGGGGAACTCCGAGTTCGGCGTGCAGTAGCTGTTATCCTTGTTTTGCTCCTCCGTGTAGCAAAAGACTACAACACAGCATCCAAATTTGTTAAAAAAGCTTTTAACATATTGTAGCTTTTATGCTTCATAATGTATTATGATCATTTCCTTTATAATATAACGCCAGAGATTTAGAGTTAACCAAAATGAGAAAGTGTAGGTGAAGTTCTTACATCCGGTCTCGTGTGTGACTTGAGCGAAGAAGGCAGCAATCTCGCGTTTCGAGGCCTCATCAGATCCCAGTTTCCCGAAATCTGGGAATGAGTCGGCAGCTCTCAGGAAGGCATCTCGGGTGTAGAAACTCTTCCCAGCACAGGTGTTAGCAGCTTGGTTTATTATCCTGTTGAAGAAGTCGGGCGTCACAATGCTAGCCACAGAAGACTGGCCGCCGGTGCTCGAGGAACAGGGCCCCTCTCTGCACCCGAGGCCGCAGTAGGCTTCCCCTTCGCCACAATAGCCGAATTGGCTGCAACATAAGTTTGGGGCGCAGCCGCAGTTCTGAGCCACTGTGCTTCCGGGTACGGCGGCGATGAGGAGGAGGGCGGCCAGAAGGAACGTGAGTTTGTTTGAAGGTGGAGCCATTTTGGGAGAGGGAGTTGATCTGTGGCTGTGAGGAACAAAGGGAGCCAAGGTGCAGTTATTTATAAGGCTCCGGGTTAGGACAGACATGGTAGATGGCGTATCCGTGGTTAGCAATTTGAACTTGGAGTAGGTTAGGCGTGGAATAGTATATGGACTTGACTCTGTCAACATTAGATTGATCTCTGTCCTATCATTCCCGTGGGCTGTTCATCCTGGGGAAAGTATGCTTGAAACTTCCTTCTTCTCTAAGCGAGTTGACGTAGATAGCACGTAACCACCTTATCCTTTTCTTTATTTCTTTTGTTATTGTTAACGCTATTGTCCTACATTTTTATTTTGACTCGTTCAAGACTCAAACTTTAAATATCCAAATCATGAATCAGTCTCGCAACATACCTCCAGTTTCTAGAATTGATCGATTATTTTTTCAGTATCTTAGCATCATCCGATCTTGGGAATTTAATAGATGTTGATGAACGGCAAGTTAGGTATAGTACGCGGAAAATAAAGCAGATCCAATTCCAAGTCCTTCTCACGGAAATAGAGTTTGATGTAAGGTGAGACTTGAGTTAATTAGGTGCCAGTCAGTTTCGTACAAAATTGGCCAAGAGACGTGGCCAAGTGTAGCCGTAGTCATCCTTAATTCCAGATAATCTTAAGACAAAGAATAACATAAGATAATCTCTTGTTTGACTAAGATGGGGCTGCTTGCAGAGACTTCCATAAGGACCCTTTCTCAATTTTTACTCAATTGTTTCATGATGGTTCTAAAATTCAATTACAGAGATGAAAACAATTACTACTAGCTAGCTGCTTATTAATCTCCAAGTGCCCGATGGAGGATTCGGTGCCTAGTTTGATGTTAAGATGATGTTTCCATATATAAAATTTTCTTCTTTTCCATATTTCTTTGATAAAAAAAATTAGAGTCTTCGTTTTAATTTAAGTCTATTTAACTCAAAATAATTTATTTTTATTTTTACATTTTTTTGTCCAAAATAAATTTAATTTAAAATTCAATATTATGTAGATGTAGTCATTCATTGGAAAGTAAATTTCCATGATCATGTTATTAAATTTCCATGAATTTTTCTTTTTTAGGCATTAAAACAAAACATCATAAAAATTGAATAAGATTATAAAAAATGTGTTTTAAATGTATTATTACACCTAAATAATATCAGCTTTCAAATAAAATTGGTTCTTGATAAAAAAAGGTAAAAATAAAAATAAATCATTTTTTATTAAGTTAAGTTAAAACAAATTGGCTCTTAAGTGTATAACGTCATTCAAGGAGCTAGAAAATTTTATTTTTTAAATTTTAGAAAACTCATGTTATAAAATAGAAAGAGTATTGCTACACTCACCGTTAGAATCTAATACTACTACAATATTACCTAAGTAGGAGTTCTGCTATTGGTCATGGATCGATTAAATTTTCTTTTTGTTGTTTTTCCTATTTTATCCTCGTTTCTACCCCCTAACCTTGATCCATGAAAGCTCCTTATAGTGTAATATTTTATTCATTTGATTTTTTTTTATACCCAGAATCTTTACAAAGTATAAGGGAAAAAAGGATAGAATAACCTAAAGGTAAGATGAGGGAGTGAAGTATCTGCTGAATAAAACCTTTGGAGGACTCTGGCTGTAATTTGACTACTTTTTGATGCCTAGTATTTTAAAATATGGCATCACTCAAACCTAGATCTTCTACTTGAGATGCACCATTGTGTTGGTAGTTAAGTTGGGAACATGGGATATTTTTTATTTATTTATTTATATTTATCTATAAAAATGCAATATAAAGTGGAAACAATATATTCCCTCTATCCCATATTCTTTGATATATTTAATTTTTTTCACTTAAATTTGGCATGAATTTATTAAAATTATTATTTTATAAAAAAAATAAAAAAATATTTAGAAATTGTAAGTCTTCATTTATCATTCATGTATAAAAGTTTTTCATATATATACTAAAAATATTGAAGGTAAAAAAATAATAAATTAATTTTTATGACTAGTAAATGATATCATGAATTTGGGACAGAGGTAGTACAAATTTTTTTCTTTCTTAATTTTTGTGCTAAATTCAAATATTTCAAAGTTTTGGGCCAGATGTAGTATAATCAGCAAAAATAACAAATAAACCACTAGCGTTTTGGACATGGCTCGAATCGTCTACTAATGTTTTTTTCGGCTGAATAAACCACTAATGTTATTCAAAATAACCAAGTAAACCACTAATGTGATCAAATAGGCCAATTTACCCACTTGGTTCTTGAAATAATACAAAACTCCATCATTAACTTTTTAAAATTAACAAAATAGCTCTACTTGGTTTAAATAATTAAAATAGGCTACCTTCACCATTTATAAAATTTCATAATCACCTTCCACCACTACTAAAAAAACAGGATTTTCGAACTGCCTCAATTTTCAACGGTCAAACCGTTGGAAAGTTCCAACTGCCACAACCGTTGGAGGCAAGAGAAAACGTTTTCCAACGGCTTAGCCGTTGGAACAATTAGGACAAACAAATATATGTTATATATATAAAATTTCCAACGGCTAAAACCGTTGGAAAATATATAGTATAAGTTAAAATTAGAAAAAAAAAACTTTCGAGACTAAAGTGCACAATATTTCCAACGGCTGAAGCCGTTGGAAAACGAAAGACTTTCTTAAAAATGGTTTCCAACCGCTTGAGCCGTTGGAAAATGAAGCTGGGATCTATCTAAATTGAAAGGTTTGGGTTTCCAACGGCCACAGCCGTTGGAAATTAATGGGAAACATTTTTCCTTTAAGTTGAGGATTTCCAACGGCTTGAGCCATTGGAAAATGAAGCTGGGGATTCAAAAGGGGAGGTGAGGGTTTCCAACGGCTGTGACCGTTGGAAATTAATGGTACGCCATGCTCAGGTAAGGGTTTCCAACGGCTGAAGCCGTTGGAAAATTAAGCTGGGAATGAAAGGCAAGGGTTTCCAACGGCTGTGACCGTTAGAAATTAATGGTACTCCATGCTCAGGTTTTTAATGGGTTTAAATGAAATGGTGAGTTTTGAATTTAATTACCAACGGCTAAGGCCGTTGGAAAATTTGTTTTTAAATTAACCTCCCCTCCCCCCCCAGCAGCGCATCGTCTTTTTCTCGTCTCCTCCCAGTAGCAGCGTCTTCTCTCTTCCATTCTCTTCACAGCACACACATCACCTTCATCTGTTGCTACAAGGGCCGAATCACCTTCGTGGAGCTCATATTTACGTGGATCCGTTCTCATTTCTCTCGATCTGTTGGTGAGTTTGGTTATTTTTTACGTTTGTTCAAACTTTTTTTTTCCGGATTTCGTTCGTTTATCTTCTTTGTTGATAATGGGTTTAAGATTTTGGTTGTTGTGGCAGATCTGAAGCCATTTCCACGCATTTGAAGGAAGTTAAGTCGGATTTGAGGTTAGTTTCTTTAATACAAAATTTTTAAATTTTTTTCCCAAAAAATATGCATATTCCGAATTTGGTTAGAAATATGTGACATATTTGTGATTTGGTGTTGTTGCTGGTTGGATGTGAATTTTGTAGGTTACCCATTGCAATTTTTAATTTATGTCCATTTTATTACATTTCTCATTATTTTCGGGATTAATTAATAATATATGTCAATAATAATAATAATAATAGTAATAATATATAATACTTCAAAGAATAATTATTATTGTAAGAGTCGTAGTAAAGTCACAGTAAGAATATACTCCCTCCGTCCCATATTCTTTGAAACACTCACTTTTTACCAATTAATCTTATTTTTTTATTTTTACATTTTAGTATATAAATAAAAATAATTTATATATAAATGATAAATAAAGACCTCTAGTTTCTAAATATATTTTTTAAATGTTTTTCTAACAACCAATAATATAAATAAATTCAAGTCAAACTATGGCCAAAAGTCAACTGTTTCAAAGAATGTGGGACGGAGGGAGTAATAAATGTTATTATTATTATTAGTATTTAAATTGATTAATCAACTACGAGTAATAACAAATATAATAATAATAATAATAATAATACTAATAATAATAGTAATAATATATTATTATTGAAAGAATAAATATTATTGTAAGAGTAGTTGTAAAGTAATAGTAATATAATAATAATGATAATTATTATTACAGTAATAATAAATCCAATAAGAGTTACTAATAATAATAATAATATTAACAATAGTATTAGTAGTAGTACTAGTAAATGTAATTATAATAATTAGTATTATAATTATTATACTAATAATTAATCCAATAAGAGTAATAATAATTATAATAATAAGTATTGTTATAAAGAAAATAGTAATTATGGAGGTTTTATTATTAATATTATTATTATTTCGATAATAAATCCAATAAGACTAATAATAATAATTCCAATAATAATAATAATAATAATAATTATTATTATTATATTTAATATTAACAATAGTAGTACTAGTAGTAGTAGTAGTAGTAGTAGTACTAGTACTAGTAATAGTAATACTAATAATAATATTATATAATTAAAGTAAGAACTAATCCAATATTACTAATAGTAATTATAATAATGAATTTTGTAATCTAATTCTAATAATATATTATAATTGAAAGAATAAATATAATTGTATCAGTAGTAGTAGTAAAGTTATAGTAATAATAATAATAATAATAATAATAATTATTATTATTATTATACTAATAATAAATCCAATAACATAAATTATAATAATAATTTTAATTATTATTATTTTACATTATAATAGTAAAAATATATAATAATTGGAAGAGTAAATATTATTGTTTAGCTTAGTAGTAAAGTAATAGTTATAATAATAATGATAATTATTATTATTATACCAATAATAAATCCAATAAGAGTCATCATTATTCTAATACAAATAATGCAAATATATAATAATTGAAAGAATAAATGTCTTTTGAAGAGCATGTAGTAAAGTAATAGTAATAGTAAGAGTAGTAGCAATAGTAATTATATGGAGCAAATATTTATATGTAATAGTAATTCATGGTTTCGTAAATGTCATGAAGGTAAATATATAATTTCCATTGGTAGGCCTCCATGGATCAAGAACGTAGTTGGATGTATAATAGTCGTTATTTACCTGGTCGAGTTGGGTACACAGAGGAGTGGGAGACAGGGGTTCAGCAGTTCATAACATTTGCCTGTAGTAACCCAGGTCACATGGATGGAAACAAAATACGTTGCCCGTGTAGGAGATGTAAAAATTTGAGGTTTAAGGATTGTGATGACGTTAGAGTTCATCTATACAAATGGGGTTTCATGCCTTATTACACCAACTGGACAGCTCATGATGAGCCATTTAATGAATCTCCGCATCAGCCTTTTGATAATTGTGATTGGTATGACAATGCTGAGTACAGTTCAAGGTCAAACCCATATGCTCGAATGATATTTGATGCAGCGGGACCAAGTGCACATCAGAATTTCACTGAAGTGGATCAAGAACCTAATGAAGGTTTTAAACAATTTTCTGATTACTGTACTCCGCTAGTACACCTCTGTGGGATGGATGTGAGAAGCATTCTGAGCTTTCTGCTGTAGTTTGTTTGTTAAACCTTAAAGCAGAATATCATATACCAAGAGGGTGTTATGATGTTATCGTGGCCTTGATGAAAGAGACACAGCCAAGTGATAGCAAGATGCCATCCAATTGGTATGAGACGAAGAAATTAGTTTCACAACTAGGTCTTGCCCATCTGAAAATTGATGCTTGTGTTAACGACTACATGTTGTTTTGGAATAATGATGAAGATGGTTCATAATGCAAGTTTTGTGGTGAATCTCGGTTTAAGCAGAGAAAACCTGGGCGGGGTAAGGATAGAGCAAGAAAGACTATGCACTATTTACCACTCACTCCTCGCCTTTAGCGACTATGCTTCACTTTCAACTGCGGAGCACATGAGGTGGCACAGTGAGCATCGATCCGACCCAAATGTTTTAAAACATCCTTCAGATGGGGAAGCATGGAAACATTTTGATTCCACGAACCCGTTCTTTGCGGCGAATGCTCGTAACGTTCGTCTTGGAGTTTGTTCTGATGGCTTTGTGCCTTTTGGGAACTCTGGAAAACAGTACTCATGTTAGCCTGTCATTGTTACTCCGTATAATTTGCCTCCTTGGATGTGTATGAAGAAACCATATATGTTTTTTACTGCATTGATACCTGGGCCTCGATCCCCACGTCAGAATATTGATGTGTATTTACAACCTCTTATTCATGAATTGAAGCAACTATGGGAGGATGGGGTCGAAACATGGGATGTTTCACTGAAATAAAATTTTCAGCTCCGAGCTTCAGTTTTGTGGACCATAAATGACTTCCCGGCTTATGGGATGTTGTCTGGATGGATGACTCATGAGAGGTTATCATGCCCTATTTGCATGGATGCTACTAAAGCCTTCCAACTTGAGCACGGGAGGAAGACTTCATTCTTTGATTGTCATCGGCAATTTCTCGAGTTGGATCACCCATATAGACGAAACAGAGTCGCCTTTAAGAAAGGAAAAGTTTAGAAATCGTTGCCTCCTGAGCATCTACCGCCTGAGACAATATTTGAACGTATTTCACATTTGCCATCTGTAGTTCACAATGGACAGGTTGTAACCATACCAGCCTATGGCAGAACTCATAACTTGACTAAACGGAGTATTTTCTGGGAGTTGCCGTATTGGAAGAGTAATTTAATCCGCCATAATTTGGATGTTATGCATATAGAGAAGAATGTTTTTGACAATATATGGAATACAGTGATGGATGTGTCCAATAAAACTAAGGACAACGTGAAGGCTCGTAAGGACCTTGAAATTCTGTGCAGTCGCTCAGAGCTAAATGTAATTCCTCAAGGCGACGGTCGAGCATTTAAACCCAAAGCCACTTTTGTATTAAACAGACATCAGAGATCTGATGTCCTGAATTGGGTTAAAACACTTAGACTCTTAGACGGCTATGCATCAAATCTTGGGAGGTGTGTTGACAATAATGTAAGTCAGATGTCTGGTATGAAAAGCCATGATTGTCATGTAATGATGCAGAGGCTCCTCCCAATTGCACTTCAAGCAATTCCGAAAAATATTTGGAAACTGTTGACCGAGTTAAGCCAATTCTTCCGAGATTTATGCTCTCCAGAGTTAGATGTGAATCACATGGTCGAGTTGGAAGCCAATATTCCTGTCATACTTTGTAAGTTGGAAAGAATTTTTCCACCGGGTTTTTTTGATTCGATGGAACATTTGCCGATGCACCTACCTTACGAAGCAAGGGTTGAAGGGCCCGTTCAATATAGGTGGATGTACAAATTTGAGCGTTGTATGCATGACCTCAAAATGAAAGTATCAAATAAGGCTCATGTTGAGGGTTCAATTTGTGAAGCATATCTAATTGAGGAGACCTCAACATTTTGCTCTCACTATTTTGAATCCCATATTCCACATACGGCAACTAGAGTACCTTGTAATGATGATGGCGGAGAAGGACCATATGATGAATCGGTGTGGTCGATCTTTAGATACCCGGGGCGGCCATATGGTGTATCAAGATATCGATATCTTTATGACAATGAATTGAGGGTCGCATCTGCATATGTGTTACTAAATTGTAAGGAGGTGAAGCCGTACCTCGAGTAAGTCAAATAAGACCTATTTTTTTTAGCCAACTCTATCAAATACTACTACTTTTCTTGTTTTATACTAAACTAATGAAGTTTATGCTCCATGGCCCTCTTTCTATATATTGTAGTTTGTTTGTTGATGAAGTGCGTACGCATCAACCCAATATACAGATGTCAGACATGGATGTCTACATTGAGAATAGCTTTGAGACATGGCTTAGAAACTATATAAGTTTTCTACACTTAAACTTACCCCATATTATGCATTTTGAAGGGTAACACATATTCATAGTATCGCAATGTGTAACTAGGTGAATGATGTGCGTAACACTGTCACGGACCGCTTCCTGTGGGATGTTGCATGCGGGCCTTCACGTCGTGTTGAGAGTTGGCCTGTTTACTTCATAAATGGGTACAAGTTCCACATTAGCGACTGGGGTCGCGACAAAGCAAAATTTAACAGTGGAGTATGTATAAGGACTTCAGGAGCAAGTGAAGTTGAATGTGATTTTTATGGGGTGTTAGAAGAAATCATTCAGCTTGAATATCCTGGCTGGACACACAAAAAAGTTGTATTGTTTCGGTGTGCTTGGTTTAACCCTACATCAGAGCGTGGCACTCGGGTTCATAAGCAATATGGTATAGTTGAGGTCCGTGATGGGTGCCGATATGGAAAATTTGACCCATTCATTCTTGCATCCCAAGCAGATCAAGTGTACTACACCTTGTACCCAACAAAGTCACGTAACAAAATGGGTTGGTTAGCAGTTTTGAAAATAAAACCTAGACGCATAGTTCATACTAATGTAAATGATGTCGAAGATGCATTTCAGGAAGAATTATTACTCGGTGTGAACACGTCTGTCATTATTATGGATGACCCAATCGACAATTTAGCTGAAACAGGCGTATGGGAAGCAGTAGAGGAAAACATGCCAATCAGGGAAGAAACTTTGCAACATGACGATGAATCTGACAATGAGGAGTCCCTTGAAGGAAGTGATGAAGAAAACGAGTTTGAATCTGGGGATACTGATAGTGGCGAATCAGAGACAGAAACTGAGGACGATGTAGTCCATTGACTCGATGTAAACATTTTAACTGCCTAGTTATAGTGTGAACGTGGAATATCTTTCAATATATATGTAAATACTAAGTCAAACTTTTTAGTTTTGCGGGCAAAATTAATTAGCAAGCTTTTTTTCATAACCAATATGTTTGTTTTGTAAACTGCTGTAAGGGTTTTTAAAATAATGCAGATGTCACGTAAAGGAGATGCGACGTATACACGTCGGCCAGGGAAAGGCCTATTTCAGCAGATGAAAGAAGCATTAGCAGAACCAATAGCTCGACATGAAAGGGCAGGCCAATCGCATTCCCATCATTCAGATGCACAGCCCTCAGCAGAACCAACAAATGTTCCAGATACTCACCCTGGCACAGGTGATATCCGCGGTGCTTCTGTCGGGCGTAGTGCTACTCGATATACTCCGGCCCCAGTTGTTTCACCCGATGGTGGGAATTTTATTGGTCAGTCAGCGGTATCCCAAGGCCAGATTCAGGCACGCTTACGGATAAGACCTCACGGAAACACGTAAGTATTGCAGCATTTTCAACCATAATTGTTAAATTAACATCGATTATGTGAATTCGGAGTAAAATAATAATATGTATTGTCTCAAAACATGCAGTTCATGTAGCTTCCTTCCATCGAGAGCAACACGGATGGTGACTAGATGCTTTACCACACACTTCAAGGGACATCATGACTGGACGAGCGCAAGCATGGCAGATATTCAAGCGTGGTGGCGCGTATTTGAGGTTTGCACTGTCTTCGCACTATTTGAACTTTATCAACCATGTAGTCAACAATGCGATGCAAGAATTTTTTTTTATAACGTGTAGGGATTGTATGAATGGGATTCGGCTGACCATAATGAGGTCTATCGCGTTTGGCATATGATGGCGGCGAGTCATTACCGATACACATTGGGTGACATCCGGCGGGAGAAAAATCCGAAAAAACGGCGAGCAAGGGCATCTTTTATGACCGACGCACAGTATGCAGAATTTGAGGAATGGTGGGCGTCAACGGAGTTTCTCGAGAAAAGTGCAAGTGGGAAGACAAATGCGAGCTTCATCATCGCAGTCATCTAACTCAACAGAAGCATCAAGTGCTACTTATGCAGAAGGTTTGGTTTCAATAACTGAACACTGAGAACGAATGATAAAATTATGATAAACTGTTAATTCAAATTCAACTTATTTACTTTGTAAAAAGATTAATGTTAGGACGTTTCCAATGTAGTGTGAAAAAGATCCGGAGAAAAGGGACCCTGGCTTGTTCAAGGTGATGCAGCAAACTTTCAAGAAAAAAAGCAGGGAATACGTTAACAGGCGCACTGAAGAAGTTGCTGTAATTATCATGCTATAGAATTACAGCCATAATTTCTGATCTTAATACTAATAACTTATCGTTACTCTTTATGTAGACAATAATAAATGCTGAGATTAAGGAAGCAACGCAGCAGCCGGATGAGGATGGTGGCGCACCTGACATAGATGAGGTTGCGATTATTAGTGCAGCTGCGGGGGCAGGAAAAAAGGCCGTGTATTTGGACTTGGATCAGAACAACATGTTGTGCCTGGACGACGACGACCAGCGCTTACGCATGCTGGCCATGTTGATGTCACACAGACTCCGAAGTTCACTCAACAAGTACAGCAAGTCGTAGCAGAGCAAACTGCACAACAAGCATCACATTATGAGTGGAAGCTAGAGCGTCTGAAGAGGAGACAACGGATTGAGCTCGAGTACATATGTAACTCAATTGGCATTCCACTGCCCGCGCCTCCTACAGATGATGATGATGATGACTCGGGATCGGATTAAGAATATATCAGGTATATCATGCTACTATGTGTGTTTATTAACAAGCAAACATTTAGTTGGAGAATGAAACCATGTAATTTCTACTATAAATGCTTATGTGTGGATTTAGTTAGTACATTTATATAATGACGTAGTAATTTGAATTGTTAATGTTTTTATGTCGTTTAATATATATTGTTATGTAATTGTAGAAAAAAATTTGACTACAGTACTAATAATTATCTAGAATATAATAGGTTAACGTTTAAAGACTGCAATCAATTCGAATGAACAGTGCAATCAATGAAAAAATAAGTCGAAACGGAAAGTAAAGTAAATTTATGGCGAAATTTCCAACTGCCCAGCCTCATTTCCAACTGCTGTCTGAGCAGTTGGACAGCAGGCAAGTTGGAACAAAAAAAAAAAAAAAACTACAGCCGTTGGAAATTCTCCAACTGCTTATTTTCCAACGGCTGACAGTTGAAAATTCCAACTGCTAAAACCTGGGCCGTTGGAAGTAAAACTTCCAACGAATGGATTTCCAACTGCCTCATTTCCAACTGCCAGCCGTTGGAAACATAAAATTTCCAAAGGTCAGCAGTTGGAAATGGCAGTTGGAAATTAAGGTTTTTTTAGTAGTGCACAATTATATTTTCTAGGCACAGTTTATTCATTGCCGCTTCTAGCTCCTTTAAAATATACCATATCCGTTGCCCAAGATGGGATGCCTCCTGCCCCACACTGTCACTCCCGCATGATGTCTCGCTCATATTAGTACTTAACTCAAGATTATTGAGCAATATAAGGCAAAGTAAGAAGAGGAACATCATGGCCACTATCAGTAAGTTCAGAACGATCTCAATTACCACCCACAAATGAAGCCTGAAAATCAATGTCAGCTTCATGAAGGTGATTTAAATGTTAGATTAATAAACTTCACAGGTGCTACGAGCAAAAGTATAAAATGTAGGGACTAAACTTGGCATTTTGAACTAAGATTCCTTTAGAATTAACCGTAAAAGTTACAAAAGTGGCCGATTTATACAAACTAAAAAACATCAGTAGTTTATTTTGAAAAAACAAACACATAAGTGGGTAAATTGATCAAACACAAAAACATCAGTGGTTTATTCGTTATTTTTGCCTAGTATAATCTATTGGTAAAATTACTGCTTGTTTAGTATTGTTTATAATTGTGAGCAAATAAGCTTGAGTGAAATAAAAAAATAAAAAAGAAATATTTTTGGTGTACACTAAAAGGTTTAGATTTTTAGTTATAGGAGTTTCTGATAAGATTAAAAAAAAATTAGGTTTTTTATTGGGATAAACTTGTAAATTTATTCAAGCAGTATTTTGGAATGTGATTAATGTTGGCACACAGCATTTTTAAAACAGAAAGCCTTGTTTTTAAGATGTTTTTCATCTTAATATGAGTTTTTCAAAATTTAAAAACTAAGGTAGCGTTTGGTTATAGAAAACAGTTTTCATTTTCAATTTCTGGTTCTAGTTTTCATTTTCTATGTACAATTTTTCAAATTGTTTTTTAGAAAATATGTTTAGTTGTTTTAAAACAATTAAAGATGATTACATATATACACACAACATTGAAAAAAGATCAGTGCCTTAGTTGAACGTTGAAAGAAAGTTCATAAATTATAATTACAGATTTTCCCAAGTCTATCAAATTCAAAAGTGAAAACGACAAAATCTAAATCCTGCCCCCAGTTTTTTGCTCTCTATCGCTTAGGCTCCCATCTTTTCTATCCCTTACATCTACACCACCGTCTCAGTCATTTTGAAGCACTTGACACTTGCCGCCGATTTTGCTATCAAACAGTTCCAATTTCACTACTGTTGCTCCCAATGGATCAATTCATGCTTTGAGACCAGATTAGTTGCCTTAATTGAATGAGAGATGAAAGGATTTAGGGATCTATTAAATGAAAGAAGTCGAGGAGACGGAGGAGTAGGGATGGCAATGGGTAGGGTAAAATCCGCAACCCAGTAATACCCGACCCACGGATTGCGGATATTTGATAAAAATTGCACCTGTGTACCCGTCATGGATTTTGATTTAGATCCATTGGTAAACCCGCCACACCCGCAACCCTCCACAATTTTCCTTTGTTTGTTGATGACTTAATTGTAACTTGTCAAAATAAAAGACTAAAATGAAACAAATAAATAAGTCAAATGACTAAAGTGTAATTTAACAACCATATAACCCTAAAACCTCCTGCCACCACCGCTTGTTCCTTATTTTTCAACCATCTGTTCTTTCTTCGCCTATTTCCTCCGCCCAAGTTTATGCTCCCCCATTTTCGCTCATCCGCCATTCCTTTCCACCATTCCCCTCTCTCAAGCTCCTAGGTCGACATCAATGGCGGCCACCACTTCTTTTGCTGCCCACCTCCGTCCTAGCCATTTTTCCTCCTTTCGCAATTGCCCTCTCATCCCGTCTGCTTCCTCTTTCCTCGAATCCACCTGCAACCTCCGCCTCAGTTCCTCTGCCATGTTGAATCACGCTACTCTGACCGTCGATCTATTGCTATGGCTGACTCAATTTGTTGGTGGATAGTCCGTAGAATGCCCGTGACATGCGGGTGACGGGCACAGGCGTCATTTCTCATTCGTCAAGCTTGGAGGGTGGATGGCGGCTACGGTGGTTCTGCGCCCGATCTGCCCCGTTGCCATCCCTACGAAGGAGTCGAGGCGACAAAAGAGTTCCATAATACTGGTTTGGCGGCGGAGATAGGGAGGTTGGTAGGTGGCTGTAGAGATGGGGAGGTTGGTCGGTGGCGACGGTGAGAGAGATGTTGTTTAGCAGCAGCAGGAGGAGAGGTAATGCAGGAATTAGATGGCAAGGAATCGGATCGGAGATGCCATGGCTGGAGCTTTGTTCAAGTGAGAGAGAAGGGTGTCGAGACTTGATCAAAACTTTTAATGAATTGAAAAATACGTTTTCTAATTTTTGACAAATGGAAAACAAGCAAAGGAAGTTTTCTAATTCTTAATAAAACAAAAAACTGTTTTCTTAGAAAAATGAAAATAAAAATCAGTAAACTAAATATATTTTCTTTTCATTTTTCCAATTTTTAGAAATTTTTCCATAAAAATTAGAAAATTTGCTACAACTAAACACACCCTAAGATTTTCCACGTTTATAAGATAATGTTCAATGGCGGAGCTACGCAGAAGCGCGGGGGACATGACTAGGGATTGCAGTTGGGTGGGTTGGGTCAAGTTTGGGTTAGATCATTTAGGTTCAGGTTTAATCGGGTTAACATGTATTCGGGTCCAGGTCGGGTTATTTGGGTTTGGGTTAATTTCGGGTTGAGTCATATTCGGATTAGGTCAGATCGGGGTTATTTGGGTTCAGATCCAATCAGAGGTCGAGTTATCGGGTCTTAGACCAGATTTAGCTTGATTGTCGGGTTTACTCGATTCACTGATAAATAAGCTGAAATCTCTAGATTAATTCATTTTTTATTTAATTTTGATTAAAATTTAATTTAACTATATATTAAAATAATATAAAATTTATGAAGATATATTAATATATAATTTATTTAATAAAATACTCTCTCTCTTTATGTCAAGTTCTTTGTAATATTCACTATTCAACAATTAATTTATGATTTTTTATTTTCAACATTTTAGTATATAAATGAAAAAATTTTATATTAAATAATAAATAAAGACCTATAGTTTCTAAATATATACCTTTGAAATTTTTTTCTAGCAAATAATCTCCCTCCGTCCCATTTTCTTTACTCCATTTAACTTTTCTGACTAGCTTTACATGAAATTATTTATATTATTGTTTATTAAAAAATTAAAAAAATATTTAAAAATTGTAGGTCTTGATTTATTATTCATGTATAAAATTTTTTATTTATATATTAAAATGTTGAAAAAAAAAATTTATATATTAATTGTTAAAATATGAATGATACAAATAATTTGATATATAAGGAGTAATATGAATAAATTCAATTCAAACTATTCAAAAAATTCAAATATTTCAAAAAATATGGGACAGAAAAGGTACTATAATTTCTAGAACCTAATTACTTTTATCTTTCTATCACCGTTTCACTAATCGTTTTCCATAGTTCTCACTCGTTCGCTCAACAACGTAAAACAAACCAATGGAATAGAAGAAACTCATTTATATATATTAAACCATAATTTTTTTAAGGTCTTTGCCAACCATATATTTTATATAGATTTAAGTTAAAATCTGGTCTTGTCGAGTTTAGTCATCGGGTCATTTCGGGTTTGGGTCAAGTCGGGTTTTCTCGGGTTTCACTTTAGTCGGGTTTAGGTTTAGGTCGGGTTAAGTATAGTCGGGTTTGGGTCGTTGCCTTTTCTAGTCAAATTGGGTTAGGTCGAGCTTGGGTTAGGGTCAGGTCGGGTTCGGGTTTGGGTTTTCTCAAATTTCACTTTAGTCGGGTTCGGGTCATTGACTTTTCTGGTCAAATTGGGTCAGATCGGGCTTAGGTTCAGGTGAATTGGGTCAGGTCTTCGGGTCAGGTCAAATTTTGCCATCTCTAGCCACGACCTCCCAAAATTATTGAGATTTTAATAATTTTGGTTTATCTCTTTGAGTAGGGAAAAGTTTCAGAGAGGTATTAAAGTTGTTAAAAACACAGATTTAATTTCTTGAATTTTTTAAGTGTATTTTTAAGTCCTAAAGATTTTAAGAATGTTAAATGTTTTCCTCAAAATTGCCACCGGTACTAGTCTAATGATAATGAAAATGAAAATGCAAAGTCCAAATAAAATTAAAATATTTATTTACCCTTTAAGACGAGTTATGATTGAAATTATTATATTTTACATGTATTTTGTGATATTATCTTTTATTTTAACTTCTATTTATCCTTCCTTTCTGACAACTCTACTTCTAAGTATTTCTTTAAATTCTTTTTAAAAAAATCAATTTTTCCTTTGATTCTAGTTCTCTCATTTTCACTTTATTCTATAAGTCGTTCTCTTTTGTAGCCAATTTTTTATTTGCTATAAAAAAAATTTATATGATGCATTTTTTATAATAGGTTATTATTATTGGTCTCCATGCTAAAAATCCTAACTACGCCACTGGATATGTTTTGTTTACACTTGAAGTTTCATCGAAGAAATTTGGGAAAAAATGAAAAAAAATTTCTAGATCTGGGCAACTTGACTAGTGAGATAGTTAAAACAACAACAAATAAGAGACAAATTGCTGGCTAATTACCCACGACAACTTTTGCTTGTGCTAAAAAATCTAAGAAGCGAAATTTAGTTTGAGGGATGTCTCTTCTCTTTCTGTCAATGACTCAATGCGTTGAACCCCCAAAGCCCGACTAAGCTGTAAACCCGATTGGTAAAATAACTTAAAATTCAAATCTCTACCTGCACCCTTCGTTCTTGTTATTATTAAGGTTAAATTAATTTTGGGCCGGAGGAGGAAGAGGTTCTCAAGGTATGGGCTCCCTTAGGGATATTATAGGTCATCCGGCATTATTAGATAGTAATTATATTATGCACCTATGTCTAATTATACATACTAACTCACTCTTAATTTTCCATATATAAGTCCCTTTTATCAAAGACAATTAACAAAATTGTCCATCACAAAAAATCTCCATCCCTTAAAAAATCCTACCCTCAATTTTGCGGCCATCGCCGCTGCCATCACCACTAGATCTTTTCTCATTTCTCACGTATGCACAAGTGTCAAAGATAAAGATGCTAAGTGCCTAAAGAAATTAGGGAAAGTGTAAACAAGCATGTATAAATGTCTGATAATAATAGCCCGAATATTTAACAAACAAACTATTTGTTCTCTACCAAAATGATAAGTAAAAGTGTCTGAAATAATAAGCAAATGTATCTAAAAATAATATTAAAAATGTCTGAATTAGTTTACAAACATTTTATTATAATATGCAGAATATTTAACATACAAACTATTTATTCTCTGCCAAAATGATAAGTAAAAGTGTCTAAAATAATAAGCAAATGTGTTTGAAAATAATATTAAAAATGTTTGAATTAATTTACAAATAGTTTATTATTATTAGAAAGTAAGAAGTGTCCAAAACAATGAGAAAGTGTCTACTTGGATATAAACTGTCTAAATAAATATTTAAAAGTGTTTAATTGAATATCAAAAAATTCAAAAAAAAAAAGCAAATGTGTATGAAAATAATATTAAAAATGTCTGAATTAATTTACAAATAGTTTATTATTATAAGAAAGTAAGAAGTGTCTAAAACAATGAGCAATTGTCTAATTGAATATCAAAAAATGTCTAAATAAACATTTAAAAGTGTCTAATTGGATATCGAAAAATTCAAAAAAAATAATGTAAAATGTTTAAATGAAATTGTAAAAGTATCTTAACAAAAGTAAAAAATGTTAATGAATATACTGGTTTGTTCGGCAAATTAGAAGTGAAAAACAAAAAAAAAAAAATTGGTGCAACAAAGGAAAAGGAAAACCTAAACCAATTAAGAAATTTGCCGGTTTCACTCCATAAACCAAATTATGAAAATAGAGCAGAGTCAGGACTCGGCAGCGGCAAGTATCCTCAGACGGAGCGACTGAGCAAAGATTGGAGATTGAAATCCGTCAGAGTTGTCAGCGAAGATCAGCAAGCTGACGGAGAACAGAGATCGAAGCAGCTCAAGCCGAGAAATCAGAGATCGAAGAGCCGGCGGAGAACAAAGATCGGAGCGGCTCGAAGCGAGAAATCGGAGATCGGCGGCCGGCGAAGAAAGATCGAAGAGCGGTGAGTGAGATCAAAGAACAGCGAGAGAAATCAAATACTGGCGAGAGATCAAAGGTGGCTAGTGGGCTGCAGGCCAACGGCGATTGATGGAATGAAAATGGTAGAAGGGGCACGACGGTGAGAAAGAGAAAATTCTTTTAATTTTAGGAGTAAAATCGTAAAATTAACTACTATATCTAATTAAGATATATGTAGATGATATCCATATTATTATTAGAACCTAGCAAGCCTAAGCAGCAAGAGCGTCATGTTAGCCATGTGACCTGTGACTCAACAAACCTCCCCTACCTAGGGTCAATATCTGTCATTCTATTTTTTTATTTCTTGGGAAGCAAGCAGCTGGTCAGGTACAGTTTTCCAGTCATCTTGTAAGTAAAGTGGTGAGCGATGAGGTGGAAGGAGAAAAGGATCGACGTCTCACCGTACAGCGTGAAGCTAGAAACGTTGTTTGCAGATTGGATGAAAAAATGGCTGCTCATGGACCCATATACTTGCAGTTATTTATGCCAAAGATGGTCCAGATGCCAACTTTAATTTGTTTATCGATTTAAGCAAGCTTTTATTCGATCATACGCGACTCACAATCAGCCTTTTATGTAGTACCAATGTAGTGTAAATTATTTCACCAGGCACTTAGAGGCTAAAAGTCATGACGTTGGTCTTCTAACAGAGCAGATTACCGCCAGGAGCAACACCAAGCTGCTGGCAGTATTGGGCATAGTCGCTCTTAATTACCTTCCATCCATTTCTTCCTAATGACCACCATTACATTACATGTAATAATTATTGATTCAATACGTGCACTTAATATACGAACCATGAATTACTGAAAATATATCAATCGGTTAACAGTTAACTTCATGCGGGTTTATAACACTTAATTGGTATTTTGTTTTCATCCTAAAACTAATTAAAATATTTGGAAGAAATCTCTCAAATGATGAAATCCGTCAACTTACAGTAGCGATCTGAAATCCATTTCTGGAACCTTTTATTTAAACTGTTTAATAACTATTTCCTAGTAAATTTGAATTTTTAAATAATTTTTTGAGCAGCTAATTAGAGTATAAATACTAGGAGCAGTTTGTTTTGAATAAATAATCCCTTTAATTTTGTTCTGCAATTTCTGCGCTTATAATGACAACAGTCATCTACTTTAGTTGATTTCTTCCATTAATGAACTAAAATAAAATGCTTTAATTTTTTTTTTGTTAATGGTAATATATTACAATACTTCATTTCAATTATCAATGAGCCAAACAACATGTTACAACCTAATGGCATATGACACTAAAAAATAACCGAGATATATAAATTGGTAAATAAAAGGCTATGCATCATTTTGATACTGAATGAAAGTAAGAGATAACCAAATACTTCAGGTAAATTAAGATAACCTATGGAAAAATAACTTATAAGTAACTAAAAAAAATGTTAAATAAAGGTCAAGAGAAATAAAAGAAACAATATATGGTCACGTCAATCTATTACTTATCGTAAAGGCTTTATCATGTAAGTCTCAGTCACTGTCCACACCCCGCTTGATCACAATTCTTATCGTAGCCATCAATTTAAGAAATGGATCACGTGAATCTATCTGTCTTAAAGCATCGAATGAATTAAATGGTACTTCTATTGACGATAGTGAAAAAAATTGTTCGGAGATAGAAGAAAACAATGAAAGTGATTAATGATATATTTGGGTGGATTAATGATGAAAAGTTAACCAGCCAGACCTACATTAGTATCCAAACATGGCCAAATATACTGAGAACAAAAGAGAAGAAACAATAAGCAGGAAGGAAGAGAGGTTTGGGCTTTTAAATGACTAAGTCTAAAAGAATATAGCTAAAAATGTATGCAAGGCAAAAATAAAATGGGAAAGTTACAATTACCCCCATAGGTTTATCCTAACCTACAGTTTGTCCATTTATTTTTGAAAACCTACATTTTGGCCTTTGATTCTTTTGTACTATCCTATAACAACTTCTAAAACTATAATTTAAATTGTATGATAGCCATCTTCCAGTAATGTTGGTCTCTCTAATATTTTGTTTATAGCTAATAGACATTTTAAATTATCAAATTTTTCTTTATATAAATGTATTTTTCTTCCTATAAATGCATATTAGTATTTTTTAAAGGCCAATTAGTTATAAAAAATATCAAAAATCTTAAAATTACTGGAACATGGTTATCAAATAGTTTAATTTAGGGCTTTAGAAGTTGTTGTCAAACATTGTCAAGGAAGTAGCGGGTAAAGTGTAAATTTTTTAAAATAGGAGAGATAAAGTATAGGTTATATCAAACCATAAGGGTGCTTTTGTAATTTACTGTAAATAAAACACAAACTATCTCAAAATTTACTCCATTTCATTTAATAGGCTCAATATTTTCTTGATATGGTAGCATACTCAAAGGGCAGAGGTCACACTTCATATTCATGACAAAGAAACAATTGAATGTTTCATAGTTAAGATGATTTCATAGAATATACTGAATATAAAATAGAATCACTCATTTTGATTTATAAGTACTATTCAACAATTAGCAACCAATTCGTTTTAATTTAGATCAATTAATTTTAAAATGACTTATTTTTATTCTTACATTTTTTATTCGGAACTAACTTAATTAAAAGCCAATATTATGTAACTGCAATAATTTATTGAAAATATAATTTTTGTAATCTTACTAAATTTTTATTAATTTTTCCTAGTTTTAAGCATTAAAAAAGGAAAAATTCATACAAATTTAACAATATCATGAAAATTTACTTTCAAATGGACTATTTTATTTACATAATATTGACTTTCAAATAAAATTGATTTCAAACAAAAAAAATGTAAAAATATAAATAAATCAATTGTCTTAAGTTAAAATGAATTGACTCTTTTTAAGCTACTTTATTGCATTAAAGACATAGTCACTTTGAAAACGTTGCAAAGAGATACCAAGGGAAAATGGGATTCAAAAGTTTAACTTATGCCGCCATCACTTCCTAATACAATATCACTCAATGTTGCCTTGTCTGCTTTTCAAATCTTAATAAAATTGACATTTTTCATTTCTTATACTATAGAATACCCTTTAGCTCTTACCATACATAAAATTGTAACGATACTTCTGCCAAAATACTAGTCAATAAAGCCATGGAGAAATGGTACATTTTCTCTTGTCAAAATCCTAGTCAACAATGCCATGGAAAATGGTGGTTCGTATGCGTATAGTTAGGTGCAATTCTGTTTGGTAGATTCTCTCTTGTCAAAATCCAAGTCATGAACATGCCATGGAAAATGGTGTTTCGTGTTAGTTTGGTGCAATTCTGTTTGGGAATAAGTCGTTTCCAAGTCTACGGTCATCTTGGCCGGCAAAAAGTGATTCCACATTACCATGCGTAAAATGTACTATGAATTTTAGATATTTCACTTCCATATAAATCTACCATAAAAAATGATTTAAACTGAACCACAAATTGTTGTTTAGAGATTTTTTTTTTTTTTGTACATAGAACCAACTATACAAGACTATAGGATTAGTAGAAAGTATCTATTTCATAAGGAAGGCGATGTCTGGTGTGTATCTAGGACCCTTAAAGGCAACCAAAGTAATACTGATTGTATTGTTAGAGCATCTCCAACAGCTTCCCCATTTTGCAGTTTTTCTATATTTTAGAGAATATGAAGTCATTTTTCACTCCAATAGTTTCCCCATCCTATTCTCTAAAATGGGGAATGGGATGAAAGAGAAGATCTCATTCCCTATTTCTGCAGAAACTCCAAAAATTTTTGGGGAATGAAAAATAACATTATCTCTTTCTCGTAAATGTTGTCTCATTTATTATTCACAACAATTAATTCATAATTTTATTTTCCTCCAAATTTCTTATAGAAATATAAACTTTTTATATGAAAATGGTATCTTAAAGACTCTATTTTATAAATTTATTTTTTTAAAAAAAATTATAGTACAAATTAATATGAATATTTTTAAGTCAGACTTTAGTTAAAAAAGTTAAAATAGTCATTTTTTGTGAAACAAAGGTAGTAAATTTTTATATTTTGCACAATATTTAATTATCAACAATTATTTCATTTTTTTTTCAAAATTTCTTATAGAATTATATTTTTTTTTGTGAAAATTGAACCTAAAGACTCTATTTTATAAACATAATTTTTAGAATTTTTTTATAATATAAATTAATATAAATATATTTAAGTCAAATTTTAGTAAAAATGATAAAAGAGTCATTTTTTGTAAAACGGAAGACGTAATTTTTAAAATTTTTTAATAATATTTAATTATACAATAATTAATCTAGTCATTAATTTGAATTTTCTTTAAATCCATAATATTTAATTGCTATATAATAAATACTCCCTCCGTCCCAATTTAATTGAAACGTATTCCTTTTTGGGAAGTCCCAAAAAGGTTGAAACGTTTCCTCTTTTGGAAAGTTCAAACAATTAAATAATCCTTTTACACGAAACCCAATAAAGACTCTTTTTTTTAATCTCCACTCAACCTCTCACTGCACAAAACCCAAAAAAGAATCTTTCCTTTTTTAATCATTATTTAAACTTTTACTACATAAAAAATTAACACAAATTACATACACCTTAATCTCCGTGCCCAGCCAAATGTTTCAATTAAAACGGGACGGAGGGAGTACAAAATTTTACAAAATAGAGAAACTGTTGGAGTTGGAGCAAAAAAATTATAGAGATTTTACTTTTTGCTTCCCCATCTTACAGAAATTTTGGGGAAGCTGTTGGAGATGCCCTTATGGAACTTGGGGAAGGGTTGAACATGGGATGCCGGATTCCATGTCCTTGTGCTTTTGTCGACTAAGCTGACACTTGGCAGAGCCAAGACTTGTTTAGAGACTTTTGATATTAATGAAACACTTGGTGTTTATGGCATACAAAACGAATGGTCAGTGAGATAAAATGTTATCTTATACATAACTATAACAACCAAAGAATTTAATACTGTTACCGTTAAATATATTATATCATATAAATTATAGGCAAATCGGCCACTTAATTTTTTGTCTTAGTGGACATCAGCCACTAAAGTTTTTTTCTCAATTAGAAAGGTCATTTAAGTTTTTGTAGGTCCTAGTATTGACTACTAAAGTTTAAGATGTAGAGAAATGAGTTATCCTTAGTATTAACGAACAAAATTTTTCATAAAAATTTTGAATATTTTGTCAACAATTTTGATGATATGACTGATTGAAATGATAAATTATAAAATCCATCTTGGAACTATATGCTCTCATACACACCAATCCCTCAACTGAAAAATAGAGTGAAATAACCATCTTCTTCAAATCAACACAAAATTTTGCTCATAAAATCCCTATCTCCAACTAATTTCCCAACAATTTCTGACCTTTCTCATCCAAATCGATGAATTTCTCACCATTCCCCAAATCCCCAACAATTTTCCTACCATAAGCAGAACAATTTCATATGTTAGAGCCAAACCTAGATGAAGCCAAGCTACTGTGGCGGTTTGGGACAAGGAGCCGATATGCTCGTTGGGAGTGGAGGTTGGCCAATTTGCTTGCCAGGACTGGGAGCCGATTTGCTTGCCGGGAGTAGGAGAACGGACGGAGGAAGGCGTTGGAATCAGAGCCGATTTGCTCGCTGATTTTGCAAATGGACACAGACCAGTCGCAAACGAAACGAAGCAATCACCGTGAACAAATCGCAACAGTCACCATGAACGAAACGGAATAAATAACATTGCCAAGTATCGTTGATTTCTTCTAATCATCAAGTATTGTTAACTTCGAATCGGAACGAATCAGACAAATCTCGGTGATGCCAAGTATCGTCGATTTGTTCAAATCACAAGTAAATATAGTGATCTCATTAAGGAAGATAAGAGTGCCAAATGCCAATAGAGAGCTTGGTTTCGTTGGGGACAGGGGGAAGAAGGAAGAAGATGGTGGAAGAAAAAAAAAAGATTTTATGGGAATTAGTAATGCGGGATAAAAGTTTAGGTGCTAAATTAGGTATTTTATCTTTTTTGTACACAAGTTTACCACGTATACGTGCCACATATATTGTCATATCATCAAAATATTATAAATCATCATACAACTGGAAAATAATAATGACAGTGGCCAATATCCACTCAAAAGATAACTTTGGTGATTAATTTAACTATCAAAGTACTTTGGTAGATAATTTGCCTATCACGAAAAGTTAAGTAGGCAATTTGCCTCTTTTGCCTAAATTATAAGTACAATATATGTCATGTCGTCACTACTAAAAAATTGCATTTTTCCAACTGCCATTTCCAACGGCCGGCCGTTGGAACTTTGGCAGTTGGAAATCCTTTCTACTTCCAACGGCCCATATTTTAGCCGTTGGAACTTCCAACTGTCAGTCATTGGAAAATAAGCAATTGGAAATTTCCAACGGCTATATTTATTTTTTTTTTTGTGTTCCAACGGCCCAGGCAGTTGGAAAATTTTGCCATATTTCCAACTGCTTAGGCCGTTGGAAATAGTTTTTTTTCATATTATTTATTCCAATACTGTTTGTTCCAATAATAATAATAATATTTCAATACTGTTTATTCCAATATTATTATTATTATTACATAAATGATATATTATTAATATATAAATAATTTATATATCCCTAACACATTTACAAAAAATTTAAAAAATTATATCTTATATTTACAAAATAACATTCAAAAGCAGGAGGCAAAAACCACAAAAATTACAAAAAAATGAGCTAATAATAACAAAATCACAAAAATAAATAAAAGTAGATCCAGAAAATACAACAAATAAATCCAGAAATAAATACAACAAACCCACAAAATAAATACAATTAGATCCAGAAAATTTAAAAAATGAATACAATAAACAGATCTGCAAACACGGTGAATGGTGGCGGAGCGAGCTAAATCACCAAGGCGGACGGCGCGCAGTAGAGCCAAGGCGACCGGTGGACGGCGAGCGCGGATCTAGTGTGGATATGGGCGAAGAATGCGAGCCGAGAGGAGAACGACGAGCAGAGGGCAAGCAGAGGGCGAGCAAACGACAAGCAGAGGGCAAGCGGACGATAGAGGAGACGGTGACGAACGGTAGAACAGACGGCGACGAACGGTCAAGCAAATGCCGAGCGGACGGCGAGCAGCGACGATGAACGGCAGAGCGAGGAGACGGAGGGCAGAGAGGAGACGAAGCACAGAGAAGAGGGCAGAGACGAGGCGGAGCACAGAGAGGAGACGAAGGGCAGAGACGGCGATGGAGGGCAGAGACGGCGTGAACGGCAGAGCGAGGAGAGGGTGAGAGGAGACGGAGAGGGAGACGAAGCGGCGAGAGCCTGAGATGCAGAGACATAGAGGAGAGGAGACGGAGAAGGAGATGAAATGGCCAGAGCCTGTTGAGACAAGACAGAGAAGAGGAGACAGAGAGGAGGAGACGAGACGGTGAGGGAGGAGGGGTTTAGGGAGATGAAGGGTAAGTGAGTAGTATTTATTGTTAGGGTTAGGCTTGGGCTTGGGCTTTTTAGGCCCAAAAGATTATTTTTTTTTTGTTGTAGAAAATTATATATATATATATATAGATATATATATATTATATATATATATATATATATAAATGTTATTATCAATAATATATATATCATATATATATATATTATATTATAATATGTATGTATGTATGTATGTATGTATGTATGTATGTATGTATGTATGTATGTATGTATATGTATATATATGATATACGTACATATATACATACATACCTGCATACATATTATAATAAATATTTATAATATTGATAATAACATTTATAATTATGATATTATAAATATTTATTATATGTATTATTATCATTATATATATATATATATATATAATATTGATTACTTATGATACATCATATATATGATACATTAACATGTGTGATACATACATATATCATATAATAATAATAATAATAATATATGTATGGCATATACATCATATATCATATACTATGTATATGTTATTATGATATGTTTAAAATATGATATGTATTATAGTATGTACAAAAATATACTAAGTATAAATATAACAATAATTTGTAAGATATATATACGTATTAATATATATGTATTATGGTACATATATATAAATATCAATATCAATGCAATATAAATATGCATACATATAAATGTGTGTGTATTTTCTAACGGCTTAGGCAGTTGCAAAAATAAAAAAAAAATTCCAATTGCCTAGGTAGTTGGAAAAATAAAATATATAAATGTGTGTGTATTTTCCAACGGCCTAGGTAGTTGGAAAATAAAAAAAAATTCCAACTACCTAGGCAGTTGGGAAAATAAAATATATAAATGTATGTGTATTTTCCAATGGCCTAGGCAGTTGGAAAAATAAAAACATTTTAACTTACATATTTTCCAACAGCCTAGGCAGTTGGAAAAATAAAAATAGTTTCCAATGGCCTAAGTCATTGAAAACAATAAATACTGAGATGCACAGTTAACTTACATATTTTCCAACGGTTTAGGCCGTTGGAAATTTTTCAACACTTCCAACAGCCAAGCAGTTGGAGAATTTTTTTTCACAAAGATCAATTTTTATCCGCAATTTCCAATGACCTAGAACGTTGGAAATTTCCAACGGCCAAGCCGTTGGAAATTTCCCGTTAGTAAAAATGGTTTTTTTAGTAGTGCGTGCTGCATACCATTGCCGATTTCATAAAAGAGAAAAAAAATATATATTAGAATACTATTTTAAGATAAAATAGATTAAATATCATTTTTTAATATATTTTTATATTCTTTTTATTTTCATCATCATTTTCCCATATAAATGAAATTCATATGAAGATGCAATATTTTTTTATATAACAAACACATAAAAAATGAAATATATAGAACAAGATAAATATTATTCAGCAAAAAAAATACTAACACATGAGAACAAAAAAATAATACTCCAGTAATAACAATATATTTTCTAATACTACATTGAGTTTATAAGTATAATGCTTTATTATAACTTATTTTGCAAAAGTAAGATATTTATTCTATGTCATGAAACTTTAGTTTTGAGTCAAAAAATTTTATTTGTAAATAAAAAAATAAATGTAAATAAAAAATAATTAAATATTTATGATGAATTATATGTGTTAATTATATTTTGTCATTTTATATATGCACATATGGTAACTTGATATAAAATGAAAAAAATTACCTTACCCATGTAACACAAAATTAATATGTATGACATTTTGGCAAATCAATATATATATATATATATATATATATATATATATATATATATATATATATATTCAGGTTACCATGGTATATTGTACAAGAAAATGACAATTTGCAAAAACTTCTGAACCGGGTATCGCACATCCACGGTAAGCGAAATATCGTGCGAAATTAATTTTCGCATGAAATTGAAGTCCTTACTGCAACTGAAAACTTCTCGTGCATTTTTGGGCTTTTCCTGAACACCTTATTTCGTGTTCTTTTTTACTCTTTTCCTGTCCTTCCTCTTTTATCAAGGGCAGCCGTTTGAGCTTTGAGGTTGATGGCATATGAAGCTTGAAATCGACAGTGATCCTTCATCCAAACCTTTTCAACAGAAACACATCAGAATTTTTTTATTTGGTACACTGGATGGAGGCCAAGGTGGAGCAAGAGATTGAACATTAAACCTCGTAGTAACAATCACAAGTCTTAACCAGTAGGTTAACAATTTAGTTCTTAGAAACACATAAAGATTGTCAGCAATGCAAAATACACAAATTGGTGGCTTACCGAGACCTGATGTTTGTTAAAAACCAGGAGAGGCATTAAAGACAGAAGCACAAGCATACGAGTTGTTTTTGTGTGCACTGACATTTAAGATTTGTGAGGGACAAATTTTGCGAAGATGCAACATGTGTTAAGTACTGGTTGTGCATGTGTGTCATTGGCTTTAGATAGCATCTGGACAGTACCTCTATGTACAAGCTCTAACTTCTAATACACAACTTCATAGTTACAAAAATTTGATTATTTTTTTTAATATCTTAGCATCACCTGATCTTCCGAAATTAATCGATGTTAATGAATGGTTAGTTAGGTATACTAGAAAGCAGAATGATCTTCCAATTCCGAGTACTTGTCATGGAATGTTCTAGAAGCTTATGTAACGTGAGGCGTAAGTTAGGTGCAGGTCAATCTGGGAGAAAACATAAGAAAGGTGGCCAAGCCTTGCTATAGTTATCCTTGATTAATTCCAGATCATCTTAAGACAAGAAAATAACTCGATCTCTTAATTAAATCACAAAGGGCTGTGTAGTTGTTAATGGTTGGAAGTGAAGTATTTAGGTTACCCATTGATATTTTTAATTTTTGCCGATTTTGTAAATTATTTTTAATTTTAGGTTTAATTTAAAATTAGGATATAATTAGATTTAATTAAATTTTTTAATTGGGTAGTATATTTATGTGTGAAATTATAGTTGATAGGGACCCATTGATATAATATAAGAAATATGTGATTTTTTTTTAATTTTGGTATTTAATAGAATATTGGTATACTATTTGTGTTAATTAAGTTTGTATAGTATTGAGTGGGATATTTATGTATGAAATTTTTTGAATTAAGGATTTAATTGAAAAATAGTATATTGTTAGTTTGAACTAACAATGTTTAATTGGATTTATTTTTAAAATTTTTTAATTTTAGGGAATTAATATAAAATCATAATATTGTTATATTTAAATAAGTTTGTTTGATTAAGTTTGAATTTTAATATAATAAATGTAAATAATAATAATAATAATACGAAAAGTAGTGGTAGTAATAATAATAATAATAATAATAGTCGTAGTAGTAGTAGTAGTAATATTCATAATAATAATAATAATAATAATAGTAGTAGTAGTAGTAGTAGTAGTAGTAGTAGTAGTAGTAGTAGTAGTAGTAGTAGTAGTAATATTCATAATGTAGTAATAATAAGTGTAGTAATAATAATAATAATAATAATAATAATAATAATAATAATAATACATTAGGGAGATCCAAGGTTACAATGTGTATTAAAACCAAAATTACTTCTAATGTGTTAGGGATATATAAATTATTATAATATATCATTTATGTAATAATAATAATATGTTTGATTATATATGATACATTATACTATAAATAATACATACATTATAATATATGATACATTATATCCCTAAACTCTAATTAAACCTTATGCCTAACTAGCATTAACCCTAAACCCTAATTCTATACCTCTAAACCCTAAACCCCATTCCCTAAATCTATATCTCTAGAGCCTAAACCCTAAACCTTAAGCCTAACGACCACCATTAACACTAAACCTTAAATCTAAACCCTAATCCCATATCCCTAAATGGCCTTTAAACCCTAAACTCTAATTATATTCCCCTAAACCCTAAATCTTAAACCTACTACCTTAAACCTTAAACCTAAGTAGTATTAACTGTATCTAAACCCTAAATCCTAAATACGCATTAATATATGTAATTTTTCTAGAAGGTATTAAAATTTGTCTGATGTAATGATGTAATTAGAACTTAGTATATTGTTATTTTAACCTACATTGTTTAAGTGAGTGAAATATTTATCTATGCAATTAAAAATTATATGTTGCCTATTGATATATGCAATTCGTGGATTTAATTTTTAATTTTTTTAAATTTAGAGAATTAATTTTATTTGTTTATGCTTTTCGAGATGTCATAAAGGTAAATATATAATTTGCATTGGTAGGACTTCATGGAATAAAAACGTAGTTGGATGTATAGTAATCATTTTTTACCCGGGCGAGTTAGGTACAAAGAGGAGTGGGAGACAGGGGTTGAGAAGTTCATAACATTTGCCTGTAGTAATCCAGGTCATATGGATGGAAACAAAATACGTTGCCCGTGTAGGAGATGTAAAAATTTGAGGTTTAAGGATTGTGATGACGTTAGAGTTCATCTATACAAATGGGGTTTCATGCCTTATTACACCAACTGGACAGCTCATGGGGAGCCGTTTAATGACCCTCCGCATCAGCCGTTTAATAATTGTGATTGGTATGAGCATGCTGAGTATAGTTCAAATGTAAACCCATATGCTCGAATGATATTTGATGCAGTGGGACCAAGTTCCCATCAGAATTTCACTGAAGTCGATGAACAACCTAATGAAGGTTTTAGACGGTTTTCTGATTTATTGTACTCGGTGACTACACCTCTTTGGGATGGATGTGATACGCATTCTGAGCTGTCTGCTACAGTTCGTTTGTTAAACCTTAAAGCAGAATATCATATACCAAGAAGGGTGTTATGATGATGTTATGATGGTATCGCGGCCTTGATGAAAGAGACGCAACCAAGTGACAGAAAGATGTCATCCAATTGGTATGAGACGAAGAAATTAGTTTCACAACTTGGTCTTGCGCATCTTAAAATTGATGCTTGTGTTAACGACTGCATGTTGTTTTGGGTCTTAAAGACGCTACTGCCTGCAAGTTTTGTGGTGAATATCCCATAGCAAGAGGTTGTTATGATGGTATCGCGGCCTTGATGAAAGAGACGCAACCAAGTGACAGAAAGATGTCATCCAATTGGTATGAGACGAAGAAATTAGTTTCACAACTAGGTCTTGCGTATCTTAAAATTGATGCATGTTGTTTTGGAATAATGATAAAGATGCTACTGCCTGCAAGTTTTGTGGTGAATATCGCTTTAAGCCGAGAAAAGTAGAAAAGGGTAAAGATAGAGCAAGAAAGACCATGCACCATTTACCACTAACTCCTCGCCTTCAGCGACTATATGCTTCACTTTCAACTGTAGAGCACATGAGGTGGCACAGTGAGTATCGATCCGAGCCAAATGTTTTAAAACATCATTCAGATGGGGAAGCATTGAAACATTTTGATTCAATGTATCCGTGGTTTGCTGTGGAGCCCCAAAATGTTCGCTTTGGCATTTGTTTTGATGGCATTGTTCCGTTTGGAAACTCTGGTAAATAATATTCATGTTGGCCGGTCATCGTTACTCCCTATAATTTACTGCCGTGGATGTGTATGAAGAAACCATACATGTTTTTGACTGTATTGATACCGGGCCCTCGAAGTCCACGTCAGAATATTAATGTGTATTTACAACCTCTTATCAATGAGTTGAAGCAGTTGTGGGAGGATGGTGTCGAAACATGGGATGTTTCACTAAAACAAAATTTTCAGCTCCGAGCTTCAGTTTTGTGGACCATAAATGACTTCCCGGCTTATGAGATGTTGTCAAGATGGATGACCCATGGGAGGTTATCTTGCCCTATTTGCATGGATTATAGTCAAGCCTTCCAGCTTGAGCACGAGAGGAAAACATCATTCTTTGATTATCATCGGCAATTTTTGGAGTTGGATCACCCATATAGAAGAAACATAGTTGCTTTTAAGAAAGGAAAAGTTGAGAAATCGTTGCCTCCTGAGCGTCTTCTGCCTGAAT
The DNA here is from genome assembly GCA_005392925.1 of Aquilaria sinensis. Lineage (NCBI taxonomy): Eukaryota > Viridiplantae > Streptophyta > Magnoliopsida > Malvales > Thymelaeaceae > Aquilaria > Aquilaria sinensis. The sequence goes on from SMDT01000745.1 coordinate 617,525, forward strand.
CAATATTTGAACGTATCTCAAATTTGCCTTCTGTAGTTCACAATGGACAGGTTTGTACCATACCAGGTTATGGCAGAACTCATAATTGGACAAAACAAAGTATTTTCTGGGAGTTGCCTTACTGAAAGAATAATTTAATCCGCCATAATTTGGATGTGATGCATATAGAGAAGAATGTGTTTGACAATATATGGAATACAGTGATGGATATCAATAATAAAACTAAGGACAACATTAAGGCTCGTAAGGATCTTGAGATGTTGTGCAGTCGATTAGAGCTAAATTTAATTCCTCAAGCCAACGGCCGAGCATTCAAACCCAAAACCACTTTTACACTAAACACACAGCAGAGATCTGATGTGCTCAATTGGGTTAAAACACTTAGGCGCAGTTCGTTTAAGTTTAATGGGACCAAATTAACACGTTTTTCTAATTGTTAATAACCCAGTCCCAGTCTTTAACAGATTTTCCCATAAAGTTGACAACATTTACAATCTAGGGCAGTTCCCTCTTCCTCGTCGCACTGCCATTCTCCTCATCTGTCCTCCTCTGTTGGCCTACCACCGTAGTAGTGTCTGGTTCTGGCTCTTCATCACCGAGGCCTACTCAACTACTATCAACCTAACCTCATTCCCATTTGAAGTAGTTAGGTGCACATTGGACTACGGGGAGTCACCGTTTCACCAGGAGGTATGCTCAGGGGCTACACAGGGCCTTTATCGGAGGTTAGCAGAGCAGAGGCTATATGAATCTCACTTAATATTGGGTAGGAGTTGAATAGGGCCTCAATGAGCCTATTGGATGTAGCTAAGCAAGGGAGAGAGGCCACCCAGGGGAGGCGAATACTAGCTGGGCAGCTGATCAATGGTTGCAATCTTGGATGGGGCTCGTGAATTAAGCACTTCTTCAAGAAAATTGTGGTAGGGAAAGCTGAAGCTATGCGAGATGGGAATGACAAGGGGGCTGGGTTTGACTGTAATAATGTGAAACTTTAGGGTCAAATTCAAATCAAATTGGGTCGGGTCAAACCAACCCAGCGTATCCTACCTGATCCGAGACAAGAAACATGTTAACTGGGACGAATTAATTTGTCCCGAACTGGCAGTTAGACTCCCAGACGGCTATGCATCGAACCTTGGGAGGTGTGTTGACAGTAATGTTAGTCATATGTCTGGTATGAAAAGTCATGATTGTTATGTAATGATACAGAGACTCCTCCCAATAGCCTTTCAAGCGATACCTGAAAATATATGGAAACCGTTGATCAAGTTAAGCCAATTCTTCCAAGATTTATGGCCTCCAGAGTTAGATGTGAATCACACGATCGAGTTGGAAGCCAATATTCCTGTCATACTCTACAAGTTGGAAAGAATTTTTCCACCTGCTTTTTTCAATTCGATGGAACATTTGCCGGTCCACCTACCTTATGAAGCAAGGGTTGGAGGCTCCGTTCAGTACAGGTGGATGTACAAATTTGAGCGTTGCATGCATGACCGTAAAATGAAGGTATCAAATAAGGCTCATGTAGAAGGTTCAATTTGTGAAGTCTATCTAATTGAGGAGACCTCTGCATTTTGCTCTCACTACTTTGAATCCAATATTCCACATATAGCAACTAGAGTACCTCGAAATGATGATGGCAAACCAGGACCATATGATGAATCATTGTGGTCTATCTTTAGATACTCGGGTCGTCTATATAGTGTATCAAAATATCGATATCTTGGTGACAATGAAATGAGGGCCACTATTGCATATGTCTCACTGAATTGTAAGGAGGTGAAGCCGTACCTCGAGTAAGAGCGATAACACCTTTTTTCTTTATATACTCTACTCATCAAGTTTATGCTCTATCGACCTCTATCTATATTTTGTAGTTTGTTTGTTGATAAAGTCCGTATGCATGAAACCAATTTAGCTATGTCAAACCTGGACATCTACATTGAGAATAACTTTGGCACATCGCTTAGAAACTATGTAAGTTACCTACACTTGAACTTGAGTCATTCTTTGCTTCGAAGGAAAGACTAATTCATATTATTTATATGTAACTAGGTGGATGATATGCGTAATACTATCACAAACCGCTTCTTGTGGGATGTCGCATACGGTCCATCACGTCGTGCTGAGACTTGGCCTGTTTATTTCATAAATGGGTACAAGTTCCACATTAGCGACTGGGGTCGCGACAAAGCAACATTTAACAGTGGAGTATGTATAAGGACTTCAGGATCAAGTGAGGTTGAATGTGATTTTTATGGGGTGTTAAAAGAAATCATTCAACTCGAATATCCTGGATGGCCACACAAAAATGTTGTATTGTTTAGGTGTGCTTAGTTTGACTCTACACCAGATTGTGGCACTCGTGTTCATAAAACAATATGGTATAGTTGAGGTTCGTGATGGTCCCCGATATGGAAAGTTTGACCCATTCATTCTTGTCTCCCAAGCTTATCAAGTTTACTACACCCCTTACCCAACAAATTCACGTGAAAAAACAGGGTGGTTAGCTGTTTTGAAAATCAAACCTAGACGCATCGTTCATTATAATGTAAATGACGTCGAAGATGCATTTCAGGAAGAATTATTGGGCGGCGTTAACAATCCTCCCATAATTATGGATGACCCAATCGACAATTTAGCTGAAACAGGAATGGGGGAAACTGTAAAGGATGACATGTCAATTAGGGAAGGAACTTTGCTACATGACAATGATTCTCTTGAAGAGGAGTCCCTTGAAGCAAGTGATGAAGAAGATGAATTTGAATATGGGGATACTAAGAATAGCGATTCAGAGGCACAATCTGACGACAATTGTTAGTATTGTGCCCAAAAGGCCAATCATGAGATGATTGTATTTTTGCACATTGAGTCATGATATTTTATTGAGGCATTAATCCAGCAATTATGTTTGTTGTTTTGTTTCTGCGTAACGTAATAAGCATAATTGTAACCCTAGAATAATGGTATTCTTAAACGTCCCTAGTCTAGTATTATTGTGGAGCGGGTTGCAATAATACATAATGACTAGCATATGTGGAGACTAATATGAGATATGTAGTCTACATATGGGTACAAGTTGGAGAACTTCTGTACTGGACCGACCCACCATGAGAACACTACATGGATCGTTATATGAGTGTCATAAGTGATTCTCATAGTGATCATGGTATATGTAGTCCTTCGACCTAAGATCATCAAGGTTCCCTACATGTGAGTCACATACTTTGATACTTTCCTTTGTTGCTCGTAACTGAGTGAACTTGAAGGAGGTCATTGGGTATGTCACATATCATGCGGAGGGATTTGTATGATCAAGATGGGATTTGTCCCTCCTATGTAACGGGAGTGATATCTTCGGGCCCCTTGATAGAGTGAGACTTAGAGAATGCATGGCCATGCTCGGATGAGTTGATATATGAAGTCAATGTCATTAGTTTAAGTTGGTCCACTCAGTAATCAAGAAACCAAAGATTGGGCTATACGAGAGTGACACATTCCATGTCTCGTGCTTAGTCTTGATATCTTGGACAAAGGGACAATGGCATATATCGGTGATGATCATAAAGGTTTAGTCGATTCACCGACAATCTTGTCACTTGGGTAGCAATGATGTGTTGCTAGACACCGCTCATTGCTTATGATCATAAATGTGATTTATGATCATTGCCAACATGGCAAGAGCCTATTGGGTCGCACACATAGAGCTATTTGGATCATTAGAGTGCATGGGCTAATTATTTGGGTTATGGTTTCACTATAATTTTGTATTAATAATGGGCCCAAGAGTTGAGCCATTATTAAGCCCGAAATTAAATCCTAATTGGATTAGGGCTTTGAAACCCATTAGGCCTGGAAGTTGAGTCTCACTATAAATACAACTTTTAAGTGAGAAATTCGCAGGTCTCCTTGCCCTAGCCTCCAAAAAGGACAGCCACACTCTTCTCTTGCAATTCCTTGGAGGACGCAAGCTAGCACTGCGAGCGCAAGAGAAACACATCTGCCGGGACGTGGTGGAAGCGTGGTGATCCCGAGAGGCTCGTGTGGATACCATAGAGAGCTTGAACACGTCAACTGTTCAAGTTTTGTGATTCAACTCTACAGTTGAGTGAGAGATCTCAACCGAAAATTAGGTATGAAAATTTTCGAACACCCGGTTTACCCCGTTTCACTTGGATCCTGGAGGGTTTCGGTTAAATTCCGCTGCACTGTTTGGCTCCCGAAACCCAACAGTGGTATCAGAGCTACTGGTGAAACCCTAAATCGGGATTGAGTGTTGAATCGCATGATGCTATGTGTTCGGTTGCTTTTCGGCCATGATTAATTAGATTGATTCAAGATGCATGAAACTGGAATTCGTAATGAACATATGAGATATATGAAGAAACGACACAAATTGGTTAATGAGATTAATCTCAAATTGAATGGTATGAGATACCTATATGGATTAGGATTCTTGCAATAGTTGCAGAAACCCTAGCTTGGTTCGGATTCAGCCTGTTCAGGCACTGAAAGTAAGGTATTTTTGGTGGCTCGAATAGAGGAGTCTCGGGTGCCTACTTTCTCAAAATACAAGATTTCGGGCTAAGCAATTGTAAGAAAATTTTTTGCGCAGGGGGGCGCTGCCCCCCACGCCCCCCGCAAGGGCGGCTCCCCTTGACCTCGTCCGCTGACCGGTCAGCGGAACCACCGCCCACTGACCGGCCAGCGGGACCGCCGTATGCGAAGCGCCACATAAATAAAAACTGGTTAATCAACGCACGAAAATTGGCATGCATCTTTGTTGAATGAGATTTGACATGATATGCTGATTGGTGTTTGAAGCATGGTGCATGGTTATAGCCCTTGATTGGTTGTACTTGTAAATACGGCCTGCGAGTCGTGCCTTTTCTTATCACTCTCATTGTACATTCTCTTCTCACCTTACTCCCCTCGAATGTAACTCGAGGTTTCTATTATTGATGTAATGGTGCATTATGGGATCATCCAAGGTGGTATGTCCAAGGATCATCCAAGGTGGTATGTCCAAGGAGGTGACAACAAAAGGGCAACCAAGAAAGGAAGAGAAGGAGCTTGTGAAGACCCTTTTCTTTTCTTAGGCTTTTATGATATTCTCATTGGCTTGAGAATATCGCATAGTTTGGGCTATAACCATGTCACGTTTACTTTCTTGTACGCATGAGATGCATGTTTTATATTTGTATGTGATGCATGTATAAGACAACCGGAGATAACAAATTGGTGAGATCAAAAGAAAAAAATCCCTCAAACAAATATTAAGTCATTAAATGTGATGCCTTCCAAATGTTGGCACTCGTCAAGACTTTGATCAACATTAGGTGGGTTTGCCAAAGCAAAGCACCTATGTTCATCTTGGTAAGGCGCGATGGGATAATAGTGATATCCAAACTGCTAACTTTGGGTTCGACTTAACTAAGTCATCCTAATAGGATTAGGGACTTAGAGGCATAGAGTTGGGCTTAAGTTCATGAGATGAGCTTGGACAAGTGTTGTTCACCCAACTATCCAAGAGTTGCATAAGATGCAATTGGCAAGGAGTTGCCTACCTAAATAGCTGTAACTTGAGAGAAAAGCCAAAGCTGACTCAGGTTGTGGTCAAATATGGATCTTGGCCCACTAGAATACCTTAGCGCCGAGGTGTTCCGAAATAATATCGAGGGTTATTATTTTGAGGAAAATAGTGGGAGTATCGTTTAATAAAAGTCCTTATTAAATGAATTAAAATACATGACTCTTACACTGCATATTTACTGTTGTAGATAACCATGGCACAAAACACATCGACACTTTCGTTGCGATCGATCCTTGAGAAGGAAAAACTGAATGGGACCAACTTTCTCAAATGGTACCGAAACTTGAGGATAGTCCTCAAACAAGAGAGAAAGGCTTATGTCCTAGAGCAGCCCATTCCGAATGAGCCTGCTGCCACTGCTCCAAGAGCTGAAAGGGATGCTCACAAGAGGCATTCTGATGATGCTTTGGATGTTGCATGCCTCATGCTTATTACCATGGAATCTGAGCTTCAGAAGCAACATGAGAACATGGGGGCGTTCGATATGATCGAACATCTCAAAATGCTTTTCCAAGAGCAAGCTAGGCATGAGAGGTTTGAGACCTCTAAGGCATTGTTTCAGTGCAAGATGTCTGAGGGAAGTCCCGTGGGTCCTCATGTGCTCAAGATGATTGGGTACATTGAGAATCTTGAGAATTTGGGATTTGCTCTTCAGAAAGAGTTGGCTATTGATGTAGTCTTGCAATCGTTGCCTGAAAGCTACAGTCAGTTCGTCATGAACTATAACATGAACGACCTTGACAAGTCCCTTCCTGAATTACTCAACATGTTGAGAACTGCTGAGCAAAACCTTAAGAAGGCTAAGCCCATTTTTATGGTTCAAAAGGGCAAGGGAAAGGGAAAAGCCAACAAGAAGAAGGATAAAAGTTAATGGAAAGTCCAATGCTAGTTCTTCTTCAGCTGCACTGAAACGAAAGGGTGGTGTGGCAAAGGAAGGGGAGTGCTTCCATTGTAGGCAACCTGGACACTGGAAGCACAATTGCAAGCTCTATCTTGAAGACCTTGCTAAGGAAAAGGGAAGTAAGACTTCCACTTCAGGTATTTTTGTTATAGAGGCTAACTTTTCTACTTCCTCATCTTGGGTATTGGATACTGGATGTGGATCTCACATTTGTACAAATGTGCAGGATCTAAGTAGAAGTAGAAGATTGGCCCGAGGTGAAGTGGACCTACGTGTTGGAAATGGAGCAAGGGTTGCTGCCTTAGCCGTAGGGACTTATGTTCTCACTTTACCTAGTGGATTAGTTTTAGAATTAGACAACTGCTACTTTGTGCCTACTATTAGTAGAAATTTGATTTCTGTTTCTTGTTTGGACAAGAAAGGTTTTTCATTTATAATAAAGGACAAATGTTGTTCTATTTATTTGAATGAAATCTTTTATGGTAGTGCTCAACTTAGCAATGGGTTGTATGTTCTAGACCTCGAAGATCCAATCTATAATGTGAATACCAAGAAGGTCAGATTAAATGATTCAAACCCGACCTATCTCTGGCACTGTCGCTTAGGCCATATAAATGAGACCCGCATATCCAAGCTCTATAAGGATGGACTCTTGGACTCATTTGATTTTGAATCATATGAGACATGTGAGTCATGTTTGTTGGGCAAGATGACCAAAGCCCCATTCACAGGGCAAAGTGAAAGGGCTAATGACTTACTAGGACTCATACATAGTGATGTATGTGGCCCTATGTCTACACAAGCCTCAGAGGAGGTTTCCAATACTTCATTACTTTCACTGATGACTTTAGCAGATATGGCTATGTGTATCTTATGAGACACAAGTCAGAATCCTTTGAAAAGTTCAAAGAATTCAAGAATGAAGTAGAGAATCAACTCGGGAAGAGTATCAAAGTGCTTCAATCAGATCGAGGTGGAGAGTACTTGGATCGAGAATTCCTTGACTATCTGAAGGAGTGTGGTATAGTATCACAACTCACTCCACCAGGTACACCTCAATGGAATGGTGTATCTGAAAGGAGAAATCGAACTCTGTTAGACATGGTTCGCTCTATGATGAGTCAAGCTGACCTTCCAAACTCCTTTTAGGGACATGCTCTAGAGACAGCCGCTTTTACACTAAACCGAGTTCCATCTAAATCGGTTCAAAAGACACCATATGAGATATGGAGTGGGAGGCGTCCCAATTTGTCTTTTATGAAGATTTGGGGCTGTGACGCTTATGTGAAACGTCAATCCTCTGACAAACTAGGGCCCAAATCTCAAAAATGCCTTTTTGTTGGGTATCCCAAAGAAACAAAGGGTTACTATTTCTACAATCCTTCTGAGCAAAAAGTGTTTGTTACTCGAACTGGTGTCTTTTTAGAGAAAAAGTTTATCTCTAAAGGAACTAGTGGGAGGAAAGTAGAACTTGAAGAAATTCAAGAACAACAAGGAGACATCGAACTTGAAATGGAACCTGAATAGACACCACAAGATGTTGTGGTTTAAAAGCCTGTTCCTGTAGCACAGAGCCCACGTAGGTCTGGTAGGATTCGGCGTGAGCCCGAGAGATATGGATTTCTCGTGACTTACACCGGTGATGTAATTCTCATGGATCAGGATGAACCCACAACCTACCAACAAGCTATGTCGGGGCCTGACTCTGAGAAGTGGCTAGTGGCCATGAAATCCGAGATGGAATCCATGTATGAAAACCAAGTATGGACTTTGGTTGACCCACCTGAAGGGGTAAAACCCATAGGGTGCAAATGGGTTTTCAAGAAGAAAACTGACATGGATGGTAATGTGATTACCTTTAAGGGACGATTGGTTGCAAAAGGTTTCAAGCAAATTCATGGTATTGACTATGATGAAACTTTTTCACCAGTTGCTATGCTTAAATCCATCCGAATTTTGTTTGCTATTGCTGCACACTATGATTATGAGATATGGCAAATGGATGTCAAAACTGCATTCCTAAATGGAAAGCTACTTGAGGATGTGTACATGACACAACCTGAGGGTTTTGTCACTCCTGAGAATGCCAATAAAGTGTGCAAGTTGCAAAGGTCCATTTATGGACTGAAGCAAGCTTCTCGAAGTTGGAATCTTCATTTTGATGATGCAATCAAAGAGTTTGGTTTTATCAAAAATGAAGATGAACCTTGTGTCTACAAGAAGGTTAGTGGGAGCGCTATTGTCTTCTTGGTGTTGTATGTAGATGACATACTACTCATCGGGAATGACATTCCTGAGCTACAGTCTGTGAAGACTTGGCTAGGGAAATGTTTCTCTATGAAGGACTTGGGTGAAGCAGCCTATGTGTTAGGCATCAGGATCTATAGAGATAGATCTAGAAAGCTTCTTGGCCTAAGTCAAAGTACATATATTGACAAGGTGCTAAAGAGGTTTAGCATGCAAGATTCCAAGAAAGGATTCTTGCCCATGTCACATGGTATCACTCTTTCTAGATCTCAGTGTCCGAGTACACCGAGGAGAGAGAGCGCATGAGTAAGATTCCATATGCCTCAGCAATTGGATCTATCATGTATGCCATGATATGTACTCGTCCCGATGTCTCATATGCTTTGAGCATGACGAGTAGGTACCAATCGAACCCCGGTGAGAGTCACTGGACAGCTGTTAAGAACATCCTTAAGTACTTACGAAGGACTAAGGATGCATTCTTGGTCTTTGGAGGTGAAGATGAGCTCGTTGTAAGGGGTTACACCGATGCAAGCTTCCAATCCGATAAGGATGATTTTAGATCGCAATCTGGTTATGTGTTTTGTATTGGTGGTGGTGCTGTGAGCTGGAAGAGTTCAAAGCAAGAGACAGTAGCTGACTCTACAACAGAATCTGAGTACATTGCCGCCTCTGATGCTGCGAAGGAGGCAGTTTGGATCAAGAAGTTCATCACTGAACTTGGAGTGGTTCCAAGCATTGCCGACCCGATAGAGCTCTATTGTGACAACAATGGAGCAATCGCACAGGCTAAGGAACCTCGATCTCACCAGCGATCCAAACACATACTCCGACGCTATCATCTCATCAGGGAGATCATCGAGAGGGGTGATGTAAGGATATGCAGGACTTCGACAGACAGCAACATTGCTGATCCACTGACAAAGCCCCTTACGCAGCAGAAGCATGATAGCCATTCTAGGTCCATCGGTATTAGATACATGGATGATTGGCTTTTAGTGCAAGTGGGAGATTGTTAGTGTTGTGCCCAAAAAGCCAATCATGAGATGATTGTATTTTTTGCACATTGAGTCATGATATTTTATTAAGGCATTAATCCAGCAATTATGTTTGTTGTTTTGTTTCTGCGTAACGTAATAAACATAATTGTAACCCTAGAATAATGATATTCTCAAACGTCCCTAGTCTAGTATTATTGTGGAGCGGGTTGCAATAATACATAATGACTAGCATATGTGGAGACTAATATGAGATATGTAGTCTACATATGGGTACAAGTTGGAGAACTTGTGTACTGGACCGACCCACCATGAGAACACTACATGGATCGTTATATGAGTGTCATAAGTGATTCTCATAGTGATCATGGTATATGTAGTCCTTCGACCTAAGATCATCAAGGTTCCCTACATGTGAGTCACATACTTTGATACTTTCCTTTGTTGCTCGTAACTGAGTGAACTTGAAGGAGGTCATTGGGTATGTCACATATCATGCGGAGGGATTTGTATGATCAAGATGGGATTTGTCCCTCCTATGTAACGGGAGTGATATCTTCGGGCCCCTTGATAGAGTGAGACTTAGAAAAATGCATGGCCATGCTCGGATGAGTTGATATACGATATCAATGTCATCAGTTTAAGTTGGTCTACTCGGTAATCAAGAAACCAAAAATTGGGCTATACGAGAGTGACATTTGGATCATTA